>OY728155.1:80390370-81640370 GCA_963277665.1 Viscum album | reverse complement strand
AATATAATTTTTAAGTGGTCAACTTTGTGTATGTGTGTCTAATTTAAACTTTGTATAAGTCATAGTTAAATTGAATATAAGTTGTTCAAAGTAGTTAGTAAATATTGATAAGATTTAAGAAACCATCCATGAATAGTTTACCATAAACTATGATGGAATGAATGAATAATACAGTTGGATTGATGTTTGAAAGGTCTTCATTTTATTGGAATAAATCTGAATTCATTTCACGATGATTGGTATTTTTAGTTTCGAAGTAGAAAAACTACACAAAAATAATTTCTTATAACTTGGTAACACCATGTGAGTGACAACATAAGTATTCAAATATAAAATACAAATCCGTACATTACTTATGACACATAGGTCATTACATAAGCTTTAATATGTGTATATTAATTTTCCCATCAATTTTGACTTTGTTAGCTATGTAGCATATGACTTTTATCTAAACCATCAAAATATTTTTTGAATCCACCATAAGAATTTTTATTCCAAGTGAATTACTTTAAAATATTTTTTTATTACATCTACATAATATGAAATTGAGGTTAATAATTTCTATACTTTTATAAGATTTCAAATTATTACCAAATATCAATGATCTTCATTTCGCTTCAAAATTATTAGGACATGTTGATTATTATAAAAATATGAACTATTGATCTTATATGATTCTAATATGGTATGATGTGTGTTCTAATTGGTTATATGACTTTTATATAGTTAAATTTTGACTTCCAAAAGGTGAAAAATAGATTATTTTAAAAATTAAGGATTCTAAAGTGGAAATAATTTTTGATAATACAAATTTTGTTCCTTCCTTTTTAATATTTCATGGAATATTATAAATCCATTATATAATATTGGGTTTGTTGAATATCAAGAGTGTGAGAATCACGATAAAGGTAAAAATGACATGATTTTTCAAGAATAATGTTGATAAAGATGAATGGAATCTTGAGTTTCTCCATAAAGTCTAAATAATTGAGATATATATTGTTTGAGTGAGAATAAAATCTTCATGCTGGTGAGAATAAGATCGATATAATAATGAATCATAATAAAATTATTTAATCCTAAAATTAAACCCCAATGTATTTAGGTATATTTGGAAAACATATAAATGTTTTGATGCTAGTATTGATCATATGTGGATCAAATATGACCTAAATAATTTTGTTTCATTCAATAGTATAAGAGTATGAAACTGAGATAACATTTGAAAAGTATACATTAACATGGAATCTATATAATAATGACTAGATTCAGTAATGTTTAGAGAAATAATTATTCACTCTACATTAATATGATTTTTAACTTTCTATATCATATGAAACAATATATATTTTGGTCATTATATTTGAGATTCAAGAAGAACCTGATCCCTCAATGTAATAAAACTAATAGTTTATTAGTAATTAATTTAAAATATTATAAAATATAAAGAAATTTTATTTAATTAAATTGTATCATAAAACATGGAATGATATGAAAATTTAAACAGTTAGTGAATAATGTCGAGAATGTCTTAGAGAACACAAAAGTAGTTTTCTTATTATCCTTATTTAAGGTTTTAAAAATTATTGTATCCTTGTAATAGATGTGTAGAAATTTGAAATTAAAATAAAAAAGATGTAATGCTAAATAGGATAGTGATAATATAGAGTAAAATAGAAGAAGAATGAGTATCTCAATAGTTTTTTATATTACATAAATGAGTTAGCCAATAGAAGCTTTATGATACTATACGAGGAAGAAATAAGTGATGATAAATGATTACTAAAGCTAATAAAACTTATGGTTTTCAATGAAAGATATTAGAAGGAAAATAATATTAATATGAAAACTATGTCTATGTCATATAACTAATATGTTAATGAGTGGAATATAATGATAATTGAGTGAGTGAGAGATGAATCGAGCATTCAATGTCTATTTTCACTAAAATTATCTTTATAATGATGATTTTGGATAATATCCATGAAGAAGTGAGAAGGATTACATTCAGTGAAGGCTACATAATCTTTAGATGTATTTTTGAACTACAATTTAAGAGTTGATAATTCCATAAAAAAAGTTTTTATAAAGAATCTAGGATTAGATAAGTACACAAAGGCTAAGTTTCTTTAATGACACATGAATGAATCAAGGGGAAACAAACCTAGAAAGATGAGATTGTGGGTTGGAAATTTCAAATAGATATATGGTATGAAGTGATTTTCACATGTGTGGTATTCGGAAGATAGTCGCCCAAATAATATGGTGTGAGTGGTTTAGGTTAACAATAACCATAAATTCACTTTAATTTATTTTTATTCATAGTAAAAAATCTCTATACTGGGATAATAACTAGTTTGAGTAATGAGTAGTCCCACATTAAGATTAATCCTTGAAAAAATGTGTGTACCATATTTTCATATTTTCCATCATTGAATTTGGACATATAGTAGCATAAACTAGAAGGGATCCATTTTTCTTTACTATAACATTTTATTAAAAGACAAAAGGAATAAAATCCATGAATGAATATTTGGAATTTAAAAAACTGTTAACACCTATTTCACCTCAATATCATGATTGTCTACAACATTTTACCTAAACTCTCGTGTCTTATGGGAACCGCTAGCTTAGTAGTAAAGAAAAATGATACTCAATTAGTTGATGTTTTTAATTGGATAAAATGGATTTATTTTATGTATCATAACCATAATACTTTAGTTATGTTTACTAAATTATGTAAATTGTTGAAAAATTAAGAGGATTACTTAATTTTAAATATTCCAAGTGATATAGGTGGTGAATTTGTTAATTTTGAATTTGTGAATTTTTTAAAGATAATAGTTATTGCCCCAATTTTTCTTCCTTTACTATATAACAAGAAAATTGTGTTATAGAATGAATAAATATATATCTTTTATAAAATCAAGAACTATGATAATGTAATTTAATTTACCAAAATAAGTTTTGGATGAATCAGCTAATATAACATGTTATATCAAAAGTTTATTTTTTCATAGACCAGTATCAAATAAAATCCATTATGAATTTTTAAAAAAATTGAAATCTAAACTTGCTAATTTTATATTTCCTGGGTGTTGTGTTTTTATTCTAAATTCTATTTTAATTTAATCTCATTTGATATTATAATTGATCAATGAAACTATATTTAATGTAGTAATACAAATAAAGATTGTTTAGTTAATAATAATATTATAAAATCATAGATGGGATCATTTCTTCACCCATTCCCTTTTATTTCTCTAGCACAATTATTTCAATAACTCCCTATGATATAGAGTGTATAAAAATATAACTATTGTAACACTCTAGAATGGTACATGGTTAAATGAATAAATTACATGACTCATGTCAACAAGGTGCATCGTCCCTTTCGGATGCCTACCTTACTAGAACACCACAGGTAAGTGTTCTTGGCATGGAGTAGATATTCGGATGGATGACCTTCTGGGATGTTTTCCAGGGTGTATGTGAGTGAGGAAAAAGCACACTCGAGAGGACATGGGTTGGCCTGTGGCGATATTCTTTAGTCAGATAACCCTTTTAAGTACGTGGGTGGGTCCCAAGTCGGGGACCACGTGTCTGCGGGGAAACATGTGGTACATGGTGGGCCAGTACCCAATGACCATGTTAAGGTAGGGTGTATATGCTGTCATCCGGACCCAGTTGTTACATTTGGTATCAGAGGTGGTACCCAGCCTTAAGTGTGGTGTACTGTCTCAGTTGAGATGTAGGTACTACAATGAGAAAGATGTTCTCTACGGGGGGGTGGATGTAATACCCTTCAATAGTAGAGGGATAAATCACTAAATGATATGACTCATGTAAACTATGTGAACCTTCCTTTTCAAGAGACTACTTGATTAGAACTCCATTTTTAAACATGCTTGGACTAGATTAGTGATTAGGATGGGTGTCCTTTTGGGATGTTTCCCACGGTGTGTGTGTGTGTGTGTGTGAGAGAGAGAGAGGACAAAGAACACTAGGGAGGCCATGTGTTGGCATGTGGGGACATTTATTACTCAAATGACCCTTTCAGGCATGTGAGTATGCCCTAAGCTGGGTACTATGTGTCTACGGGGCAGTTTCTAGTACCTAGTGGGCCAATACCCTACGACCATGGTAAGGAAAGGTGTATGTGCTATCATTCAGGCCCAATTGTTACAACTATTACAACCAAAGAATCTATAAAACCTAAAATTGATTAAAATAAAATGATTTAGATTTTATAATTTTATAAAATTAAATAATAATTTATATTGTTTTTTTGTGAATGAAAATATAAAAAAATAGTTTAATAATTTAGGGTGATTATCCCTTACCATTTTAAACCTAGGAATTGGAAGAATCATAATGATCACCCATTATAAAAATCAATTGGTTTTGCAGAATAAGGAATTAAACAATTTTTAACAACCATGCTAATTCTACTTTCTTTATTTTATTTTTCCATAACAATATTTATAAATCATTAAAATATATTTGATTGATTCAATGTAATATAATCATAATCCATTTTTTAGGAATTTTTTTTGGATTTTATCTAAACCCCATCAACATAAATAGTTTATAGGAACAAATTTTATATTTATAAATAATATTTATGAATCTATAATCATCAGAAAAAATTAAAGATTGGTTAGTTTATTAAGGATTTTTGAAGAATAATAAATATTTTTTGATGACCCCTTTCCTGCAGTTTCAATGATATAATTTATTTTTATTTTATTTTATTTTTTGACTCATACACATATTAAATTGTTTTCAATGTATGGAAAAAAAATTTCCAAAGATTTATTTCTAAATAATTATATGTTAATCAGTCACCTGGTTTTAATAATGAAAGTTTTCTTAAACATTTTTTGAACTATTATAATCATTTTATTGTCTAATGTAAGATGTTGGATATCGTTATGAAAGATTAACATTTTTGTTGAATAATGAATTTAATAAAGTAAAAAAAAATTGAAGATAATTATTAATAATGTTTTTTTATATAATTTTAAATATGGAGATTTAACTTATTGATATCATATTAAATTCCGATAAAATATATTATATTAATGAATATTAAAAAATAATCTATTTTGAATTTCAAATGAGTTTAATGGGAGAATAAAAAATCATTCTTGGTTTAAAATTTTTTAAAATATGTGATGGAATATGTTTTTTTATAAATGAATATGATAGATACCATGTTAAATGGATTGTTAGTTATTTCTATAAAATAATTAAAACAATATGAGTTAAAATTCTATATTACATTATGATGATTTGAAAAACATATATTAGTTAAAATGTTTACAGCAATGCTAAGGAGTTTAATTTTTTTAACTTCCTATATAAACAATATTATATATTTTATATGAGTGTGTTATAGATTTTAATAAATTCCAAATTTGATTCAATTAAAGGATTCTAAATGGGTCATAATATATATTAAATAGATTAATAATTATTTAATATAGTATTCAATACAAAACAGATTTTATTTAAATACCTATTCTCACTCTAATTTTGGATGTTATTTAATTGATAGGAGTATATAAGGTATATATCAGTTACTGGGTAAAATATTGGTTTCATAAGGCCAATAATAGCAATAATTAGTTTCCTTATCAAAAATAGAGGATGATTATAGGGATATTTCTAATTATTATCATAAATCTATATAGATTAAATAGTCATCATCTAATTTTAATTTCCATTTTAAATATATTACTATATAATGTGAAAATACTTATGTTATTTCAATTTCAAAGAATCCATCACAATATTCATGAAAATTATTATTTATTTTGGATATCATTTTATTAGAGATCATTTTAAAAAAGAAGTAACTCTTTTGGAATTTATTTTAAATGATAATTGAAATTTTAATATTTTATTAAAACCCATTAAATTTTATAAAATTTGAAATATTTAAATTTTAACCAAGCATGATGGTGATTTATCTTGGACTACATGTATTTTATGTGTTTATTATCATTTTTTTCTTATAATGGCTATATTGTATTGAATAATTGTTTATTTGGAATTGATTTAAAATATTGATGCTTATTTTATAACTCAGTAAAGATAGTCAAAATGCATATCACTTGTATACTTATGATTATATTGATTATAAAATATCTAAGTAGTTTAAGATATCTTATTATTTTATGTTTTTATGAAATAGATTTAAATTAACCAATTGTGAACCTTATTGACTTTTTTATTCTATTCACTATATGTAGAGATTTTTTCATTGTTTGATATTTATGTAAAATTAAAAATTTATATAAAATATAATTTTTGAAAAAACTGTTAATATTTACAGTAGTTTGTGAATTTCAAAAAATGGTAAAGTTTTTTATAAAATCTTTTTTGGCTGTTTATTTTAAAAAAATGGTAACTTTGTTT
Source organism: Viscum album (assembly GCA_963277665.1). Classification (NCBI taxonomy): domain Eukaryota; kingdom Viridiplantae; phylum Streptophyta; class Magnoliopsida; order Santalales; family Viscaceae; genus Viscum; species Viscum album. Next base: position 81,633,947 of record OY728155.1, on the reverse strand, counting down.
GTGCTAAAATTTATTTCATTGAATATGGGGAGGATATTATTTTTTATGTTTAGTTTTTATAAGTATTTCATGTTTGAATATTACAATAACTCACATTATTATTTTATATTATTAGATAATTATCATTTCTCAAATATTTATTAACTCTTATTTTGTATCTGATTATTTATTAATTCTCTTGACATTTATAAAATTTTTAATTTACATAAAATTGAATTATTATATAAAAATATTGTTTTTTTAAATATAAAATATATAAATTTGGATTCTATTATTTGTGGAAATTACTGCAACACAACATGATTTCAGTCGTACAATGACTCTTTTGTGGGATGAATCTGATATGAGATAACTCTGATGGGGGGCTACACTTATGTGTGGTTAATCTCAGATGGTTTTTAAAATGACTTGTACTTGGATTTACTAGTACATTATTTGGAACATATGGTTTTTATTCTTACATGGTTTTAGTATGATAAAAAATTTATTCATACACAATATGTTGTATCTTATGTTAATATCAATCTTACGTGAAATTTGTTTCATATGAGGAATTATATATTTTGAAGAATTTAAAATAATTTCAAAAAGTTTTTTTTGTATTTATTTTTCATAATTAATTTTTTATTTATAACATTCTAGTTACATTTAGTTTTAAAAGAACTTTTAAATATTCATCATGTGGATTAAAATAGGAAAATAATTATGAAGATGATATTGGAGACCACAAAATAATTGATTATATATTTTTTATTTCGTATCTTTTCCAATGAATTATAAGAAGTAAACTACTTCTAAATTAGAAGTTAGTAGTGAAAATATTATACTATGACTTTTGTTCTAATGATTACATCTTGGAAGAACCTCAACTTCCAATATTATCATTGGAGTATTCAAAATGTAATCGAAAATTGTTATTTATGTTTTCTATTTTGTTTAAGATGTTCTACTTCTATTTTTCTATTTTTATTTAATTATTTGTGTTTTATTTTCTCATATAATGTCATGGTTATTTTTAATTATACAACATCAACAAAAATCATGTATATTGATGTGTTAGTGTCATCAAAAGTATTATTTTTTGAAGTTTGTTAGTCCAAATGTGTAATAGGTAGGTCTTGAATAAGGTTATTTCATGATTTTAAAATAGTTATTTTGTAGAGTGGGTGGAATTTCTCTAATAGAGAAGAGAAGAGTAAGGATTACCTTTAAGATCACATTGTTCTGAATTAAATTAAAAATATAGAGATTTTTATATATTTTTATTTTTATTTTTTCATTGTATTATTTATATAGTATTATACTATTTGAAATTATATAGGGTATCTAAGAAGATTGTGTTACTAATATTATTTATTGATATTTTTATTACATTAAAATTTCATTTCAACCACATTTAGACTACATTTTCATCTCACATTAGTTCAAAAATCTATTTCATTATGAGTTGATGTCACGTAGATAATAGATTTGTTTTAGTAAACTATCATTATAAATGATGTGCATTGTAGAAATGTTTTATAGTTTTATATATGTGTCTTGATTCATATTTCTTGTTTTTATTATTTTTTTAACTTTTTACTTATATAGTGATTGGATTGTTATCTTTGTAGGTCCTATTTGTTTGATTTATTTTGACAGTTCATCCTAGGTCCACTCACTAATCCTTTTAATAGATATTCCATAAGATGTTATCCATGCCTCCATATACACAAAAGACATCCTCCCACTGATGGGGGATTTGAAAAATTAATTAGATGATTATACCATTGATATCAAGGTACTTATTAACAATAAATAACCAAGTAGAGACCAAAAAAAGCACCCAAAACAAATAAAAAATCAAATACCAGATATGATGCATTCATTAAAAAATTAAAACTAGTTACCCATTAGGACAACCTAATATAAACACATGAGCATTGGACCTACTAAAACCGATGGGACTCACACACCCTATCTAAAATAAACTTTATCTAGAATGGACCAATCCTCAAACATCCCTTGACATACCTGAAATACATATATTAGGTGTGTCTACTTAACAAGATTCTAGTGTAGTGTGTGATCATATAACATAGTAGGGTCTCACTAAAAACAGTTAATATAAAACTTTATATGTTATTGTATGCATGATGAATAAAAATATAGAAATAAATATTCATGTTGATTCTTCATGCACTAACTGGGATACCATGACATTAAATGTGGTATTAATTACTACCAGGCTCTTAGGGGATAACCAGGCCATCCCAACCCTGACACACCAACTTCAGCACCATTTCAGAAACTAATTTTTTCCCCATTCCACTATACAGTTTTAAAAACCATAACATCAGACTTTAGTTTGGGTTGATCCCAAAACATCGAATGACTACCTATATTCACTAGACATAATCATATGTATATAATAATTAACTCATCCCATCTCAGTTATGTGATGTCCATCAGTCTCTTCGCATCACATGACGAACTAACACCCATAGTAATTCTTCATCAAATATAATAAAAGGAACGGACTAAGTCATACACATTAACCTAGTCCTCTTCAAGATTTATCGTTAGAAAATATTCTTTTTCTGTGAAAGATCATCACAAAGAAACATCCTCGTATTTTTTAGTGGTCAACAAGAAAATGGATCTACCCCCACCCCCCCCCCCCCCAAAGACTATTGAGAGGTCCCAATAACATAGATCAGTCGTTACAAACAGCATGTAGCAAAACAAACACTATGGAATCCTTATACACTCAAAAGATGTCACTAGAACAATGAAAATGGTGATGAAACATGCCACACAAATTACGAATACATCCCATCACTCTAGTAAATTGAGATCTATCCCATTATCATAGTTTATATATACTAACCCACCAGGGAAAACAATCGGTCCTCTGGAACATCCAAGATCATTTTTCTTTTATACCATTGCAAACACGTCACTCGTTGGCGATTTCACCAACTTAAGGCTACCCATACCGATACCACACAACATCAGTAAAACCTAACCATATCCCCAGTCACACTTTGTCTCACTATCCAGGTAATTTCTCTAGACCCCATGTCTACTCAACCCTTCACTCAATAGTTGGGTTCCAAAACTAGACTACAAGTCTCCATTAGAAATCAATATCAATTCTTGAACAACCCTTATCACTCCAAGAATATTTTAAGACATGTCACCATCCTTAGGGGGGAGTTCTTAATCACTTATGATAAATAAAATAGTCTCAACCATTTTCACTTGTCCCCAAAGCCACTCATTCATACCCACCATCCCTTGAATCCTAACATAGTCCACTATAAGAGGTGTCTCACATTCTTGGAACTTTTAGAGGTCTCCGTCAGTCTTTTCACATTACACCCTCTCCCCATGGAAACACAATCTTCAAGTGGTATCAATTCACATATGTTCTTAGAATATTATATTCAAAAATCATGAGTCACAATTCCACTATGTTCTATATACCTAGGGAACCACATGTTCCTAAAATATTTTTAATAACCACATGGACTATATAATCATGCATACACATGAAAAATAATTAGATGTAATTTTATTATAAGGGACCCTCCCTCGATACTAGATTTAACAACCACCATGATCTGTTGAGTGTTATCTAAACCAATCATAAATAGTCGATATTCTAAGGAAAATTTGTCATTCCAAGAAACATAATTATTTATTTAGAACAATAAATAAATCATTATTCAACTAAAATTATAAGGGAATAACATTTCAATATCCTATTAGTCCCACTATCATGTTAAAATATCAAAAACCTACACCAGTTGGGTTTACAAAAAATACCTATAACAAACAGGAAAAAATACCAGTCACATGATAGATGGACACCAATCAATTTCATCAAGTTATACTAAAACCCATAAATAAAAATAGGGAACCAAATTACATCTATTAAAATGATGATGGATGACATGCATAAAATTATCTTTGTATTTTTTTATCCATCGCACATGAATAGCCCATAATGTCTGGTTGATTTCATTAATCATGGTTGATGTCGTCACCAAACATAAACCAAAAACACACAACATTTGAACATTCGGTATTAATATAGTTATTATAGAAACCCCTCAATTCTTAGGGGCATATATAATGTCTTATTCTTCTAGATAAATGTTGAAAATTGTCACCCTTGGATACTTACCTATAGAGGGTACATGTTTACATCTAGTAGTATAAACCAACACATGGGGACCTCTCAATAAACACATGAATCTAATGGTCTAAGACACAAAATGAATGAAAATTACCAACATCCTAAAGCAACAACCCGTTGAAATTCCTTCACCCTACCATCAGTTCTGTTCAATATAACCATGTGTTATTCTATTTAACCACATTACTAGTATCAATATGGTTCACTACCACATGTTATCAAAGAAAAAAATTGGGAATCACCTCACAATATCCATCACTTCGAAATTCTGAAAATATGAGATGAAATACAATAAGTCACTAACCTAATAAAATAAAAATAGTGAATATCGCATATTTACCATCAAATTACTACTAATGAGAACCTCTTTTGAATCATTATATCCCCATGATGTTTTATTCTAGATCTCTCACATGACATAACCTAGACTCAAAAATCACATTCATCATAATATATGTTAAAAAATGGAAATATCTTTCATCGAACAACGAGGTTACACTAGTATACCTCTCATTGATTATCATTAGAAACTAAAACTCTAATGTGAAGAATTATAGAAACAAAATAAAAATCTCTAAAATAGTTATTTAATTGTGAACCAACATAAACATTGATGAAATAAATAATAGAAAAACAATTCCTTGAGACATTCCCATAGTGTGTCTCTACGATAGATAGTTAAATGATATTATGATAACAGTACAATTTTCATCATAGAAATAGATGATATTGAAGGGATGGAGAGAATGTGAGGTAGAAATATATGGATCCATAGTAACAAAGAGTTTTAATGGTGAATAAATGACTGAGAAAACAAGAAGATTAATAATAACATGGGAACAATGATTTACATAGTTCGGGAATAATCCATACATCCGTGGATTAGAACAATAACATCACTTGTAATTGGGAGCATGATTACAGGGAGATTGGAGTTTCACAAAAAAAATTCTAACTCGATTGATCTAATGAAGATTATGATTTACTATACCACTGACTGCACAGTATGTCTACTATGCTATAGTGAATGGTGTATAGATGTTTTCACAACATCATTTATTTGTCAATATTTTATATATAGCTCTAATTTAGTTTATAATAATTACTATTGTACCCCTATTTTTGGGACATGGGACTTTGGACCCCTAAAAACCATATTAGGGGTGAATTCCTCCTTGAACCCCTAAATAATCTCACTATAATGCTCAATCCATATGTGTTACAGGCTTGTGTGTAGTATTGGCCTCAATCATCTATTTAGACATCATCCAAATAGCTAAAGATACCCAAATCCAACATAGGGAAAAGATCCTAATAATTTGAGTAAAATGAGGTCTCCTTTCATTTAAACAACAGGAAAATTAATTATTTTTTCTATTTTTTCTTTAAACACCCAGGGTACCCATGTGTTAACCATTCCCTATTCAATAAGTACTATGTACCCACCAAATATCATATTTCAGTCCATATGGTAACTAGTGAACATCAAAGATCCACCACACATATTTTGGGATCACTAGGTACCTAATTACATCCAACTAGGTATACAATAATATTCTATTTAATAATAGATGACCTCCTCTAAGAACATCTTCCTATAATTAACCCACTATATATTAATGAATTATTTGGAACATTATTTGAACATAATATCAAATGATAAATATGAAAAAAAAAGTTAAATTATCTCACAAGAATACCTAGACAATTTTAGTTTTGGATAGAATTCATTCCTTATCATTTGAAAAAAAAAATTACTTTTAAACAGATAATTTTAAATATACATTAATGAAATTGTTTTCCAAAACTATTACAAAACATATATCATTCAAAATGGAGTTCTAACTTTAGTTATTTAATAATATATATTCATAAATTTTTTTACATCAGTTAATTATATGAAATATTTGAAAAAAACTACCAGTGACTTTTTCATATTATTTTTTACATATTAACTATGAAAACACATTTTTTAAGATCATCTATTATATTAAACAATGTTGAAACTATTCGAAAACTATATTTATTTAATTTAATTTATTAGATAGTTGATGTTAAGAAATAAGTTCTCCCATTGGTTATGTGAAAAGTTATGTGAAAAATACTTTCATCCTTGATATTGGTGTTAGTTATATATTAATTATCTTGAAAAGATAAATTTCATAGCAAAAGATACCTATATTTCATTTTTTTAAACAGCATATCTTAATTTATCAGTTATCACTGAAAGGTTATATCATCTAGGTAAATTATTTCCATTGTCTTTTCAGTATTTTTTAAATCATCTTTTATTTATTTATAATAATCTCTTTTGATTTGTGTCATTATTCCATTCTTCTTTAATCATATATTAAAAATTGGAGGTTAAAATTTTTATACCATTATTTAATTTAAAAATTATTAGTTTTCTTATCATATATACTTGGATATTTTTTATATTGAAGAATAACTTATTAGATCGAGACAAAATTATTGCTATTATTTTTTATATTTGATTGAATGAGTCGAAAATTGAATTTATGATGAAATATTTGATGCCTCGTGAGATCTTTCCTCTGACTAAAATTATGTTGATGGACACTGCTATATAAATGATACTCATTCCATGTGCTTAATTTAATTTTATATATTTCATTCATTTTAACATATTTTATAATTTATAATTATTTTTTCTTCTTTTATAGAAGAAATAAATTTTGAAATATTATAAAAAAGATAATAATTGTTCACTTCATTCTTCTAATAACCATCATAAAAGGTCACTTTTCAAATTGATTATTTAAAAACCAATAAAGAAACTTACATTCCACATTAGTTTTCAAAAACCCATCGAGGAATTTTTTTGAAATAGTGATTTCTTAGTCATTTATATTAAAACCTACATTGAAATACTTCAAAATAATAATATTTATATTGGTTATAAACAACTGATGTAAAAAATATTTTACTTTATCTCTTACGATGATTTTTTCTCTAAAAAGGATGTCAACAACATAATTACAAAAACATAAAAATTCTATTTCTATATTAGTTAAATAGTATTTTACGATGTTATGATATGCTATAATTTCTAAAAATTATGAAAATGAAAGTATTTTCATAAATGGAATGATTATAATGTTTTAAAAAAAATAAAACTATATTTTTTAAAATGAGGTTTCAATCATAAATTAGTCTTTAATTTTACATATAGATGTACTTATTTAAATAGTGCAGACACCAAGGGGGTGAATGAGGTGTTATAAATTTTTTAAAATTTTAATATTATTCTCCGATTCATTTAATTTCATTAGTATTAAACCTCTATATCTATTTAGTGAAATTGGATCTTACAATTTTTGAACTGTAAATCAATCGATATTATGGAAAAAAAGTAAAATAGTAATGAAGCACCCAATATTTTAAAATGGTTCAGTGAAAATACCTAATCCATTCCATGCTATTTATGCCTCTCAAAATAGATTCTCTACATTAATGATCAATATTTTTTATATTTTTTTGTTGCTTCCCCCACCTACATTTATAGAGTCACATTAGAATTAAGATATTATTTTTCACAAAGGGCATCCACGAAAATCCTTGAATTTTATTCATCATGTCACTTTGTATTCTTAATTCATACATTGAGTCACATTATTTCAAAAGATTCACACAACATATATATACATATAAAAGATCATCATTTTCAATACACTTTGTATATAGATCAATAGAATTTCATAAGACATCCCTACATAAACATGACATATCTCTTTTTTCTCGTAGCTAACATCATTGAATTCTAGTGGGTCTTGAAGAATTAATGATAAATCGATCACTACTCATTGAAATAATACATATAACTTATAAAACTTATCATATTGTTGTATTAATTAATGATCTCTAATGATGTAAAAACAACTACTCCATTGAAAAATTCTTCAATGAAAAATTCCATATGATTATCTTCCACTCAAAACTTAGTCAACCTTGAATCTTATCTTAGAATGATGGCTGACTTTGCTTATTCTTCATCTTCCCTATAACATGTGTGGATAATTATTCATAAATAGAGATATATTTTATGTTCAGTTAGGTACTAACTACATTCTCAATTCCAAATCAATGAGTGTATATTCCTTTCCAATTTCATCCTCCTTGAGGTTTACACTTTATAAAAATAATCAATTGATATGTTAGATGATCCATTAATTTTTAGTTCCCTTAAATTGTTCGTTAAGGTAAACATTTTGTAACAATTTCAAAATAATAATAAAATAAAACCCCATTTGGGTTTCCATATATTCTTGATATGTTTTTTCAACTATAAAGGTACACTAGGGTACCATAATTTATTGTGTTTTATATCTTAAATGCTACCAAAAAATATCTCCATAATATCTCTATTATTTCCTCAGAGTCCAATTATTAAAAATATCTCCATATAAATCCACATATAAAATTTATTTGTCTTTATTAAATGAACATCAACCAGATACTATATGGAATTTCCTCATCCATATTGGAAACACACACTATTTATTATCATGTATCATATATTGTGCTCAATTCCTATTCATCAATCACAATTACACTTGAACACATAAAAACACATATCAAGCTATTGTAGGATTAAATGTATAAAAGTCATGAGGTTCGAAATTAAAATATATTTATTATTCTTAAAAACCATATTAATTTATATTTTCTTCAAAAAATACAGTTAGTTGTTCTCTTAATTAATTCTACCAAAATGAAATCTTGGATCATTGGTTTTTGTTATTCATTGCATTTATATCTCTAAAGAAGATACATTGAATCCAAAAAATCAATTTCATCCAAATTATAGATTTCAATCACCTATACATTTTATTTCAGATGGATATTCCATTTTAACAAATGAAAATTAATTTTTCCTTCATCTAAACTATTGAGTCACATCACATCAAAGAAATTTGGGATGTTTTGATCCCCAAAGTAAACTTTTAGCATAATCCAAAATGAATTATTCTTCAGATACTAAAAATCTAATAATATATACTTTTCCCTTAATATAAAATGTAAAATTTTCTATGTGAATTCCCATATTACATAGATAGATCCATCTATGTGAGGAATTCCCTTAAATGATGCTTCATCTACTAAAATTTTGATAAGTGATTCTATTTTTCTAATTCACTAAAGAGATCCCTTATTAAATTACATAGATATGAATTTGGACTCAAAGTAAAATTTTGTAACCCCCATGGTTTTAAAAAGAAATTTAAATGAATGAAACATTATTTTTTGTAGATATTTATAACTAGACTTTAAAAAAAATTTGTTTCTTCTATGTATTGAATTTCAAAAAACGACCATCTAAAATTATGCTCAGTATGTTATTCGGATTCTTATAGAACCAGCTTTATTTTTTTAATAGTAACATTCCCTAATGAATAGTAATAGGAATCATAATATTACCCTAATTAAGAGTAAATTGTATTAGTATTTTATTTTCATAAGGCTTTAAGATAACGACATCTTGGTTAATTATTCAATGTGATATAAAACCAGTTATAGTTTTAAAATTACTATTTTTGAATAAATTATTATTTTATTTAAATATTAAATTAATAATATCTAGAAAATTATTTTAAAAAATCAGGGATCATTTTTTAATTCTACGCATCGAAAAAAGGTTATGTTGAATTTTGGTGTTTTTTCTAAATTTCCTTAATTTTTTATGAATAGGGATATACTATAAAATACAGTATGTTCAAATTATCTGTTAAATACACTATTTATGAAATTATAAGTTATTTAATCCCACTTGGTTCTAACTAAAATGACATTATTACTATTTGGGGTAACATTAAATAAAAATATTCATAGTCTTGAGCAAAAATATAATAATAATGATTAAAATAATGTAAAATATCTCATCTCCTCCACTATAAATACCTGCCTCATTCCCCTCTTCCTCTCACGCCTATCAAACCTTGAGCCTTACCTATGTTCTTCCCAATACTCTTTAAAAGGTTCTTATTCACGTCCTAGAGCTAATAGTCTCACAAAAAGTCCAAAACCAGTGGACTTAAGAAAGATCTCGTGGAGAATAGAACAAGAGGTAAACACCCTCTTTTGTTTTCTTTCATTTCTTTTCATTTTATTTTCTATTCTTATTCTTCTCTCACCTACCCTTATCGATGAGGAATGAATGATCCGGTATCTTACATATTATTAATTTCATGATATTTATGGAAGAATAACCAATATACTACTTATCCACTCCCACTTATTTAAGAAATTTAGATATCATTCGTGATGTGTCGATGAACTGACATCGGGGATGATGTGATTTCAATTTCATTTACATCCTCCAAGACTATTTAAGAAAAAAATTTCTTTGATGAAACAATTTATAATTTATGTATTATATATTATATATGGTTCTATAATAATTTTTTACACATTTTATTAATTTATAAAACAAAATTAATTCTTTACATTCGATGAATCTCCAAAATGACCTAAATAAATATCAATAATGTTTTAACTTATGAATCATAATCATGTCATACATCAAAATGAAAAATGGTATAATTTATGGGTATAGAAATATTTAAATACCATTCCGTTCCAATTCTAGAGTTTCACTTCTAATCAAAAAACAATATACATCATGAGCCAATCTTGGAAATCGTGTAAAGAACGCAACCAAAACAATGCAAGGAACAAAATAATAACATTTAAAAGGTGAAATGATGTGATGGAATTATAATATAAGGAATTATAATGATTGATATGTTTATGTATGATATTAATAACACAATTTTAAATATTATATAAGAGGTTATAATAATTTTTAAGTAAGACAATCCCAAGGTAAGGGAATTCTTTACCGGATTTTCATTCCTTGAGTTAAACATCTATTTTGTTATTTATGTGGTATTAAAATTGTATGTGTGATGGTTTTGGTTATATTTTCTTTAATTGTGCTTATTTACAGTGTATATACATATTTCATCTACACTATTTAGTCTCTCTTAAAATATATGATTTATGTAAGGGGCTTTTCCTTTAAAATCCTATTTTAAAATTCTATTTTACAAAATTAAATAGTAATGTTCTTAAGAAAATATTCATGATGTATGATTATGTTATGGTTCTTTTGAATTTCTTATGATGAAGGGTGGGACATATATATCTTTCTAATTTATTTGTTATGTGTATATTGGAAGTCGGTCGTATGATTACTCTATGTATAACTTTGATGGTTACACAAATTGTAATGTCTTCGTGAGGGTTACTAATTGTAAGGTATCCAAGAGGGTTACAAGATATTCTAAGTAATTCCCCAATATAACTTTATGGTTATATTTATGTTCTTATGTTTTTTCTAGAATCTTTTGAAAATATCCTTTTTACAAAGAAATTATTATGTGTGACATGAATTTATTTTGAAAATGATTTCATATGTTACAAGTATTCATGGACTAATATGTTCTTTCATTCTGTTTATATCCCTTACTATGATTTTTGTTCTCATACCATGTTTTTAAATTATTTTCACAGGTTATGATGATGTTTAAGACAAATAAGGAAACCATGTTAAATGTTATGATGAATTTTCAAATAAATCATGTTTAATTTAAAAAGTTTTATATTTTGGAAAAAAATTAATACTATTTTTATGGTATCTAATCTATATTAATGTTCAATGTAATGAATTTATTATGTCGAAATTCTCAAAATATTAAACCTTGAAAAAGATTCTTAATGTGAAAGGAAGTCAGTTCTTGACTAAATTCTTGATTCTATAATGTTTTAACGTATTGTCCTTATAGTTTGTATCAGAGGATGGTTTAGATAACATTAGGTGATAGGGTTATTTTAAAAGAATACCATAAATTATTTTTACTCTAAGATTAGTTTGAAATGTTATATAATTTAAAACTTTTCTATGTTTCTTCATCTATGATATTTTGTTCAGTATATTTGTCCAAAGAAGAAACAGCGATGCTAAAGAAGAGAGGCACTGATAGAATGAAATCCATCCAAATCTACAGCCTAGAATGGTAGGGATTGGAACTGAGTAGTTTGTGACAGTAATGGTTCTGCTAACACAGGCAACAAATGGTGGTGGAATCCATGAAATATAACAATAATAGGTACTATAATGGAACTTGTCAATAATGGAACATTTTATGAGACATCACTCTCCTACTTTCAATGGATCCTATAACCCAGTAGTGGCTGAAGGATGGATTAAATCCCTTGAAAAGATATTATATATTATGGGATGTTCATATAATCAAAAATTAAGTTTTTCTATTTATTATTTTTAAGGTGAATATGATCAGTGGTGGTTGGTAAACAATAGCGGGTATAAAGACGACATTGATGCCTTAGAGTGGGATGAATTTAAAATTATTTTCCATAAAAAAAAATATTTTCATAAGGTTTTGAGACATAGGATGGAGAAAACATTCCTTGAATTGAAGAAAAAAGTTGAACATTTAGTGGATACAAATTTACAAAACTTCTCTCGACTAGAGAGGTATGATATTTTTCTTATTCAAAATCATGATAACAAAATGAATGACTTTTTCCCAGGATTGACGCCAATGTATCGAAGGGTGTTGGACTCCCGTGAATTCATAAGTTATGAGAAACTTCTTTAATGTACTGAGAGGTTATAGATGGAGTTTACCAATTATCACATGCATTTTGAAAATAAGGATAATAAGATGTCTATATAGCAAATAATGGGTATGATTCATCAAACGAAATCTTGTGGTAAGAAAATTCAGTTTCCAGTTTGTGAAAAGTGTGGAAGAAATCACCATCGGAATGCCTTATCAAAATTGTGAAGTGTTTTAGATATGGTATGTTTGTACATGTGGCTATTGAATATAATGAAAATTATCTTAGGACTAATCCTACTAAGAAAACTACATAGTGTTTTAAATGTGGTAATATGGGTCACTATGAAAATTCTTTCCAAAAGAGGTATCTAAATGATGCAATGAAGCTGGAATATAAGTAGAAAGGGAAATTTATCTTCTTTGTGACTATGTCACCAGATTTCAAGCCATCCAATGAAGTTATATCAAGTACATTGATTTTTTTACTTAGAGTTTTCTAATGTTTTTTTTGATACGGGGTCCACACAATCCTTTATATATGAGTAATTTTCTAGTATATTAGAAATATCACCACAAAAAATTAAAGTATATCATACTATTAAAAAACTAGTGTGAAATATTATAGAAAAGAGGAATAATAAGAAACTTTATATTGTGCCCTGTGGAAAGACTTTACCTACAAACCTTTTTGTTTTTTCCTTAGTAGTGTTTAATGTTATTCTTGGAATTTATTGGATTTATAAGAAGATGTCTCTTAGAAAGAGTTTCATTTTGCAATCTAGAAAGAGCACACAAAATTGATAACATATCTGGAAGAAGATAAACTATTGAAAGATGTAATTGAAATTTATCTTCCTTATATTGTTGAAAACAAGGGAACTGTTCAGATTAATAATGTGTCGGTGGAAAATGAATACCATTATTTGATTCCTGATGAGTTACCCGCAATTAGAACTAACCATGAAGTCAAATTCACATTTTACTAAGCTCCTGATGCTATTCCAATTTCAAAACTCCCATATATAATGGCTCAAATAGAACTTATTGAATTGGAAAATAAGTTATAGGATTTTCTTTATAAAGGATTTATTCATCCTAGCACTTCACCAAAGGGTTCTCCAGTTTTGTTCGTTAAAAAAGAAATATGGTTCCATGGTAATTTTATTTATTATAGATCTTTGAAAAACATCACTGTTTAAAAAAAATTATCATTTTCCTCATATTGATGACCCATTTGATCAGATCGAGATAGATCATTACTTTTACATGATTGGCATGAGATATAGATTCCATCAATTGATAGTGAATGAAGATAACATCCTGAAAATAGCTTTCTATACTAGATATAAGAACTATGATTTTATTGTTATGTCATTTTGGGTTATGTAATGCACCTTATGAATTCATGTATATAATAAATAGAATATTTCATGAGTTCTTGGATAAATTTTTGGTTGTGTTTATTGATGAAAATCTTGTATTTTTTAATAGTAAAGACAAAAATGAAAAACCTATAAGGGTTTTTCGCAAACATTAATGGAAAAGAAACTGTATGGAAAATTCATAAAGTGTTATTTTTGGTTGAAAAAAATTTGTTTTCACATGAAAGTTTTAAATAAGGATGGAATAACAGTTGATCATTCAAAAACAAAAGTGTCTAATGAATGTCCCAGACCCAAAAGTTTTACATAGATTTGTATTTTTATTGGATTAATAGGTTATTACCAATAGTTTGTAAAAAACATTGAACAGTTATATATCCCAATAACAAAGTTAATGGGAAAATGGGTTAAATTTATTTGGATTGAAGAATAAAATGTTTTTTAGGAAATTTGGAAGAGATTTGTGAATGATCCAATTTTTCCCATGCCTTCCTGAAATGGTGAGTTTTTGATCTACAGTAAATCTTTATTAAAGGGAATTGGTTTTCTTCTAATGATGAATGATCCATTAATTGTTTATGCTTCAAGACAACTAAAACCTAATGAGTAAAATTATCCAACACATTATTTGTAATTGGATGCTATGGTTTTTTCTTTGAAAATTTGGATGCATCATTTATACGGAGCCAAATGTCAAATATATAATGACCATAAAAGTTTTAAGTATATATTCACTCAGAAATAATTAAACATGAGGCATAGAAGATGAATTGAAAGGATAAAAGATTATGATTTCATAATCAATTATCATCCAAGAAAAAAAACAAAGTGGCATAGGCCTTGAGTCAAAATCATCATGCATCGGAAACCATGTTACATTTTGAAAATGATCCCTTCATTAATGATTTTATGAATTTTGTTGTACAATTTGTTACTCCCGGAAATACATCTGTTTTGTTTTATGTTTTAGTGCAGTCAACATTATTAGATAGAATCAAGAAAGTATAGAAGAAAGATTGTGAGCTACATAAAATTATAGAATTAGTTAAAATGGGTATGTTTCCATAATTTATCCTTGATAAAGATTATTTTATGATTTGGTAAAAGGTTTTGTGTTCCTTCTGATTCCGAATTGAAGAAATATTTATTGTGAGAAGCTTATAGTTCTCCATTTTCAGTTCATCCTGTAATTACTAAGATATATAGAGACCTTCAGGGTTATTTCAGGTGGGATGGAATGAAAAGGGATATTGTAGAATTTACTTTGAAATGTTTGAAATGTCAATAGGTTAAATCAGAGTGGAAGTTATGAAAGAGAATGATTCATCCTTTTCTAGTGCTAGATTGAAAATGGAAGAATATATCCATGGACATCATGGTGGGACTACCTATGTCATCGTGAGGTAACAATGCGATTTGGGTCGTTGTTGATCGATTGAAAAAATCCACACATTTTCATTATTTTCTATATAAAATCTCTTTGGATCATCTTTCTCGACTATAACTCAAAGAGTTTGTCAGGTTACCTGGAGTTACACTTTCAATTGTATCTTTCAAGGATCCTAGGTTCATATCTAACTTTTGTAAGGTACCTTAGAATTCATTGGGAAAAAAATTAAATTTCTGTACATCTTTTCATCCTAAATCAGATGGGAAGTTAGAAATAATGATTTAGGAATTAGAGTATATGGTTTGATCTTGTTCAATGGACTACCAGGAATGTTTGGATCATCATCTTTCTTTATTTGAGTTTTCTTATATTAAATGTTTTAATTCAAGTATACAGATGGCACCTTTTGAGGCATTTTATGGGAAGTGGTGTCATACTTCAGTATTTTGGGGTGAAGTCAGTGAAAGAATGTTGATGGGTCCTGAATTAGTAGAGGATGTGGTTAAGAAAGTGAAGATGATCAAGTGACACATGAGGAAATCTCAAAGTAGGCATACAAGTTATGAAAACAATAGAAGGAAATAATTCTATTTCGAGGTTGGTGACTATGTGTTCTTAAAAATATCTCATTGGAAATGTGTGATGCATTTTGGAAAGAAATGAAACCTACGTCTACAATTCACCGGTCCTTTAAAAATCCTAAATAAAGATGGACCAGTTGCATACCGATTAGCATTGCCTTTGAAGTTTTCTTATGTACAAAATGTTTTTCATGTTTCGATGTTGAGAATGTATGTTCACGATTTCACTCATGTTTTGTGCCCATAATTAGTTCATCGGGAAGAGAACCTTTATTATGAAGAGAAACCAGTTCACATTCTTGATCAAAGGGAAAAAGTATTGAGGAATAAGGTAATACACCATGTAATGGTTTTGTGGAGAAACCACAAGGTAGAAGAACCAACATGTGAGTGATAAAATTCTATGATGGAAAGGTACCCTCACTTGTTTAATAAGTAAATAAAATTAAGGGGATGAAATTTCATGAAGGTGAAACTAAGGTAATACCCAATGGTTTTAAAAATAAATATAGATGAATGAAACTTTGTTTTAAGAAGATATTTATAAGTATTCTATAAAAATAATTTTTTCTATTCTATGTTTTGACATTTCAAAAATGGTCATCCACAATTGTGTTCAGTAAGTTATTTGGAGTCCAATGGAACCAACTTGATTTTTGGTGAATAGTAACATAACCATATGAATAGTAATATGAATGGTAATATGACCCTGATGAATAGTAAATTTTATTATTATTTTATTTTCTTAGGACTTTATGATAATAAAATCATGGTTAATCTTTCAATTTGATATAAAAGCAGTTATAGGTTTAAATTTTTTATTTTTAAAAAATTTATGATTTTATATAAAAAAATAAATTAATTATATTGAGAAAATTATTTTAGAAAAAAATTATGTTCATTTTTAAATTATACACGTCGAAAAATGGTTAGGGTGAAGTTTTTGGATTTTTTGGGAATTCTTGAATTTTCGATGAATTGTGAAATACAGTAAAATATCGCATATTCAAATTATTAATTAAATACACTATTTAGGTTATCATAATTAATGTAATACTTCTTTTATTAAACTCACATTTCATTATTACTATTTTTTTCAAATTAATTAATACTATTAGTAGTATTGACTGAATATATTATAATAATGAATAAAATAATGTAAAATACTTCCTCTCCCCCACTATAAATTTCACACTCATTCCCCTCTTCCACCCACAACTCTAAATCCTTGAGCCTTACCAAAATATTTTCCAATAATCCTCCCAATTTTTTTCCCCACGTACTAGAGATGTTTATCTCACTAAAATACCAAAACCAAATTCCTTATGATAGATCTCATGGAGAAGAGATCAAGAGGTAAACATCTTCTTTTGTTTTCATTCTTTTCCTTTCATTTTATTTTATATTCTTCTTATTTTCTCAACTCCCCTTATCCAATAGTCATTATGATCTATTAATTTAATTATTATATATTTCATCATGTTTATGAAATAATCACCCTTATATTTATTCTCTTATCCCACTTATGCATGAAATTAAAACACCATCCGTGATGTGTCGATTTACCGACATCATGGATGATTTTAAATCAATTTCTTTTACATAATTCAAGACTATTAAGGATAAAAATTATATGTTTTAACTAGATTATAATTTATTTATGATATCTTATATGAGGTTTTGGAATCATTGTGTATGCATTTTATTAATTTATAAAACAAAATTAGTTCTTTACGATTGAAGAATCACCAAAATGACCGAAACAAATACCAATAATGTTTTAACTTATGAATAATACTCATGTCAGGATTCAAAATGAAAAATATCATAATTTATGGTTATAAAAATATTTAAATACTACTCCATTTCAGTTATATAGTTTTACTTCTAATAGAAAAGAATATCCATAATGAACTGATCATGGAAATCATGTAAAGAACACACCCAAAACAATGCAAGGAACAAAATACTAATAATTGAGTGAGAAATGATGTAGTAAAATTATCATATAAGGTATTTAAAATATCAATATGTTTTTCTAAGATATTAATAACTCTTTTTAAAGAATTATACAGAAGTTTTAAATGAGTTCGAAGTAAGATAATCTTGAGGTAAGGAAATTATTACCCCAATTTCCATTCTTTGGGTTAAAATTATACTTCGTTATTTAAGTGGTATTAAAATTGTTTGGGTGATTTTTTTTCTTTATATAATGTTTAATTATGTGTACTTAATGATTATATACATATTCTATCCACCTTATTAAGTCTCTCTTCAATTATGCGATTTATATAAAGTAATTTTCTTCAAAAATCCTCTTTTAAAATTCTATTTTAAAAAATTCAAAAGCAATATTTTTATGACATTATTCATGTTATATGATTTTGTTCTAGTTCTTGGAAGTTTTTTATGATGAATGGTGGGACCTATATCTCCCTACAATGTGTTGGGTATGTGTATGTTTGAGTTCGGACATATGGTTACTCCATGTGTAAGTTTGATGGTCACACAAATTGTAAGGTAGTCATGACGATTGTAAATTGTAAGGTAACCGAGAGGGTCACAATGTTATGTAAGTAATTCCCCATGATAACCTTTTGGTTCTATTTATGTTATTATGTTTTGTGTTAATCTTTTTTGAATATCATCTTTCACAAAGTAATTATATATGTGTGAACAGAATGCCTTTTGAAAATGATTTTATACGTTACAAGTATTCATGGAATAATGTGTTCTTCCATTCTTTTTATATACCTTACTGATATTTTTGTGCACATACAATGTTTTTAAATTATTTTCATAGGTTATAATGATGTTTAATTAAAATATGTAATCCATGTAAAATTTTATGAATATTTTTCAAATAAATCCTTTTTATTTGAAAATTTTTATATTTTGGAAGAAATGAATACTGTTTTTTGGTATCCACTCTCTGTTAATGTGTAATGTTATTAATGTATTCTTTCCAATTATCTAAACCTCAAAACGTGAAAATATTATCAATGTGAAATGAAGTGATATCTTGACTAAATTCATGATTATATAACGTTATAAGGATAGGTCCTTATAGTTGGTATGAGAGGTTCTTTTAGATAACATTGGGGTAAGGGTGATGTTAATAGAACACCATAAATGATAGTTAATTTGTGATTAATTTGAAACGTTATAGCATTTAAATATTATCGTGTTACTTAAACTACGATTTGTTTATTCAGAATGGTTGTTCATAGAAAAAACAGGGAAGTTGAAGAGGAGATACATTGACAGAATGGCATCCTTCGGAATCTGCAGCCCGAAATGGTAGGTATTGGAACCGAGTATTTTGTGATAGTAATGGCTTATCTAATGCTAAAAATAAATGGTGGTGGCATCCATGAAATATGACAACCAGAGGTATGATAACATAACATGTCAATAGTGTAACTTTTATGATACATCACCCTCCTGCTTTCAATGAATCCTCTAACCTAGTAGCAGTAGAAGGATGGATTAAATCCCTTGAAAAGATATTCAATGTTATTGGATGTTCTGATAATAAATAGGTAAGTCTTTCTATTTATCATTTTGAAGGTGAAGCTGACCAGTGGTTGTCAATTGTAAGGAATATCAGGGATAGAGAGGATATTGAAGCCTTAGAGTGGGATGAATTTAAAAATCATTTCTTTGAAAAATATTTTATTATGGTGGTGCGACATATAATGGAGAAGAAATTAATTGAATTGAAGAAAAAGGAGGAGGATTCAGTGGATTTTTATTAAGAAACATTCCCCCAACTAGTGAGGTATGCTCCAAATCGTATACCAGATCTTGATTGAAAAATCAACCACTTTTACTCAAGATTGAATCCAAGGTATCGAAGGGCACTGACCTCCCATGAATTAAAATGTTATGAGAAACTTGGGAATGGAAAGAGACGTGTAAGAATCAACGAAATAAATATGATATTAAGAACATTCAGTTTCTATTTAGGGAAATGTGTGGTAAAAATAACCTTGGGGGATGCCTCACTAAAACTAGGATGTGTTTTCAATGTGGTATGTTTGGATATATGGCCCAATATTGTAATGAAAATGATCCTAAGACTAATCATGATAAGAAAAAATTAAAGTGTTGTAAATATGGTTGGATGGGTCATTCTGCAAATTTACTTCCAAAGAGACGTATGAATGATGCAAGGAAGTCAGACTATATGCAGAAAGGTACAATGAGGTCCTTTGAGAATATTTTAGAAAATGTTGGGACATCAAATGATGTTTTATTAGTTACCTTGTTTTTTTTTACTCAGATTTTTCTAATGGTTTCTTCAATACAGGGTCTACACATTGATTTATTTCTGGGGAATTTTTTGGTAAATTGGAAATATCACCTCAAAAAATTAGACCGGAACTTATTGTTTAAAACCCATGGGGAAATATTATAGAAATGAGGAATAGTAAGAATACTTTTATTGTGGTATGTGGGAAGACAATACCTGAAAACTATTTTTTTACTTATTAGAGTTTGATGTAATTATAGGAATGGACTGGATTTCTATTTATCATGCAGTGATTAACTGTAGAGATAAAGAAGTTTTTTTTTCATAAAGAGTTTTTTTTTGTATTCAAGAATGATGCCATACAATTCATAAAATATCTGGAAGCTAAGAAACTATTGATGTATGGAAATGAATGTTATCTTTCTCATATTGTTGAAAATAAGGGAAAAAGTTAGAATAATGATGTTCTAGTGGTAAATGAATACATAGATTATTTCCCTTATGAGTTACCCGGTATTTTACCTCATCAAGAATTCAAATTCACAATTGACATAGTTTCTGATGTTAATACAATTTTGAAACCCACATATATAATGGTAAAAATGGAACTTATTAAATTGAAAAATTAGTTTCAATATTTTCTTGATAAAGGCTTCACTCGTTCTAGCACTTCACCATGGGGTGATCCTGTTTCATTCAATAAAAAAAGATTGTTCTATGAGACTTTGCATTGATTATAGAAATTTGAATAACATCATTGTTAAAAATTATTATCATTTACATCTTCTTGATGACTTATTTGATTAGCTCCACAGATATTAGTACTTTTCCATGATGGAATTGAGATCCATATACCATCAACTTAAGGTAAAGGATGATGAGATCTCAAAAATCGCTTTTTGTATTAGACATGGGTACTATGCATTTGTTATTATGCTGTTTGGATTAACTAATACACCAGTTGTATTTATAGATCATATGAGTAGAATATTTCATGAGTTCTTATATAATTTTGAGGTTATGTATTTGGATGAAATTATAGTATTTTCTAATAGTAACGAGGAGCATGAAAAACATTTAAGGGTTGTTTTTCAAACCTTAAAGGAAATGAAACTCTATGGAAAATTCAGAAAGTATGTCTTTTGGTTGTAATAGATTTATTTTCCTGGGAACATTGTAAATAAGGATGCAATAATATTTGTTCCTGCCAAAACAAATGTTATTGATTAAATTCCAAGAACCACAAATGTTACATAGATTCGTATTTTTATTGGATGAGTAGGTTAATATCGATGGTTTCTTAATAAAATCATTTCTCTTGCCTACTAACAAAGTTAAAGAGAAAAGGTATTAAATTTATTTGGACAACAAAATTTAATGGTTGTTTCTAGGAAATGAATATGATATTGGTGAATTCTCCAGTTTTGGCATTACCTTTCCAAAATGGTGTGTTTTTCATCTATAATGATTATTCATTGAAGGGACATGGTTATGTTCCGAAATAGAATGATCTATTAATTTCATTTTATTCAAGACAACTAACACCTCATGAGAATAGTTATACTACACATGATCTAGAATTGGAATCTATGGTTTTTGCACTAAAAATTTGGAGGATTCATTTATACAGAGCAAAGTTTCAAATATATACTAACCAAAAACGTCTAAAGTATATATTCTCATAAAAATAATTAAATAATAGGCAGAGAAGATGGATTTAATTGATAAATGATTATGATTTCATGATCAATTATTAACCATGAAATTATAACAAAGGGATAGATGCCTTTAGTAAAAAACATCATGGATCATTACCCATGTTATGTTTGGAAAATGATCTCGTGATAAATAATTTGATGAATATTTTATTAGAAGTTGTTGGTGTAGGAAATACGTCTATTTTGATTTTTTTAGTGTATGAATTGATATCAGACATAATTAAGAAAGAATAGAAGGAATAATGTGATCTATATAAAAGTTATAATTGGTTAAAATTGGTCTATTTCTAGAATTTAACCTTGATAAAGATTGTGTTTAACATTTTAGAAAATGTTTGTGTGTTCTCTGTGATTCCTAGTTTGAGAAATATTTGTTATGTAAAGCTCATAGTTCTCCATTTTCATTTCATCCTGAAAGTACTAAGATATATAGAGACCTTCGAGGGTATTACTGGTGGTATGGAATGAAGAATGATATTGGCAAATATACAGTGAAATGTTTGACATTTCAATAGGTTAAAGTAGAGATGTAGTTTCCGAAGTGGATGTTTCAGTCATTGCCAGTGTAGGAGTATAAATGAGAGAATATATCCATGGAAATCATAGTTTACTAACTAAGACATCTTATGGTAACAATGTGATTTGGGTTGTCATTTATCGACTCTCAAAATATTCACATTTTCATTCTATTCAAGAAACAATGTCTTTGGATCATCTTTCTCGACTGTACATCAACGAGATTTTCAGGTTACACAGAGTTTCTCTTTCCATTGAATCTGACTGGGATCACAGGTTCACTTATAACTTTTTATGGGAATTCATAATTCAATGGGCATATAATTATATTTCAGTACATATTTTCATCCACAATCATATGGGAAGTCAAAAAGAATGATTCCATCAATGGAGGGTATGCTTAGAGCTTCTTCAATGGACTACCATGGAAGTTGGGATCATCATCTTTCTTTAGTTGATTTTTATTATAATAATAGTTTTCAATTTAGTATAGAGATGAAACTTTTGGAGGCATTGTATGCGAATCGGTTTTGGACTCCATCATTTTGGGATAAAGTCATTGAAATAATGTTGATGGGTCTAGAATTAGTAGAGGAAGAGGCTGAGAAAGTGAAGATGATCAAGCAACACATTAGGAAATCTCATAGTAGGAAGAAATATTATGCAGACAACAGATGGAAAGAATTCTCTTTCAAGGTAGGTTACCATGTCTTCCATAAAATCACTCCTGGGAAAAGTGTGATGCGTTTTGGTAAGAAAAATAAAGCTAACTGTTCGTTTAATTGGAACTTTTGAATTCTTGGAGAAATTTCTACTAGTTGTATAACAAGTTTCATTGCCTCCTCATTTGTATTATGTATACAATGTTTGTCATTTTTGATGTTGAGAATGTATGATCCATATTCAACTCATTTTTTGAGCCCAAAAGTAGTTTATCTAGAAGAGAACCATTCTTATGAAGAGAAACCAATTTATATTCTTGATTGAAGGGTACAGGAATTGCAGAATAAGGTAATCCATGAGGTAAAGGATTTCTGGATAAACCATATTGTAGATAAATAAACATGGTAGTCTAAAAATGCTCTGAGGTAAAGGTACCTTCACTTGTTTAATAAGTAAATAAAATTGAAAGGACGCAACTTCTGGAAGGTGGGGATAATGTAACACCCCAAGGATTTAAAAATAAATTTAAATGAAAGAAATTTTTTTTTTGTGTATATATTTATAACTATCCTTCCAATATAAATTTTCTGTTTCTATGTTTTGAATTTAGAAAAACAGTCGTCTACAATTGTGTTTGGTAAGTTATTTAGAGTCTAATGAATCCACAATGATTTTTGGTGAATAGTAACATAACCTTATCAATAGTAATATGACCATAATGAATATAAAATTGTATTATTATTTTATTTTCATAAGGCTTTAAGATAATGACATATTGGTTAATTATTCAATGTCATATAAAAGTTGATATAGTTTTAAAATTGTTATTTATGAATAAATTATGAAGTTATTTATAAATTAAATAAAGAATATTTAGAGAATTATTTTTAAAAAAATGGAGTTCATTATTTAATTCTACACATAAAAAAATGTTTACATTGAATTTTTGGGATTTTTCTGAAATTCATGAATTTTTTGATAAATAGTTAAATATGGTAAAATACTGTATATTCAAATTACCAATTAAATACACTATTTATCACATCATAAGTGATTTAATCCCACTTTATGTGAACTCACATTCCATTATTACTATTTTGGGTCACATTAATTAAGACAATACATAGTCTTGATCAAAATTATTATAATAATGATTAAAATAATATAAAATACCTCCTCTCCTCCATTATAAATACCACCCTTATTCCCCACTTCCTCCCACACCTCTCAATCCTTCATCCTTAACTAAGTTCTTAAAAATAATCCTCCCAAGGATCTTCCCCACATATAACATGTTCTAGTTGCACCAAAAGACCATAAATGAAGGCCTTGAGAAAGATCTCAAGGAGAAGAGATCAAGATGTAAACATCCTCTTCCGTTTTCTTTCTTTTCTTTTCTTTTTATTTTTTATTATTTTTCTTTCATATACTCTCCTTATCCAAGAGGAATGAATGATCTTTTATATTACATATTCTGGATTTAAACATGTTTATGGAAGACTCACAATTATACTTCTTCTCCTCTCCTACTTATTAAGAAAATTAAAACATCGTCTGTGATGTGTTGATTTACCAACATCGTGGATGATGTGATTTAAATTTCTTTTAAATCCTTAAATACTGGTCATGAAACCATTTTTAATGTTGAAAAAAATTATAATTTATGTATTATAACTTATATAAGGTTATGGAATCATTTTTTAGGCATGTTATTAATTTTTAAAACAAATTGAGTTCGTTACGATTGAAGAATCACCAAAATGACCAAAACAAATATCAATAATGTTTTAAAATAGAAATCATTATCATGTTAGAATAAAAAATGATAAAAGGATTAATTTATGGGTTTTGATATATTTTAATACAACACCATTCCAATTCTGGAGTTTCACTTCCAATCGAAAAGAATATCCATCATGAATCGATCATGAAAATCATGTAAATAACGCAACAAAAACAATTTAAGGAACAAAATACTAACAATTAACGGGTGAAATGATGGGATGAATGTAACACCCCAAGCTTCCACAATACGCTTCTCTTTGAATAATACAATACCATGTATTGTACTAAACATTGAGTTCTAACACACCACAACCAATCAAACTATCTGTTATGAATAGTAATACCCACTTTTTAGAATTTTAAAAATTTTATCTTTCAAAATGGACTTCATTTTTGGATTCGGAATATCGAAATTAGCTTAGGGTGAATTTTTGATATTTCTTAAAAACATTGAATTTTTGATGAATAGTGAAAAACATTGAGTTATGGTTTTAAACCAAAATTTTATTTTAATTATTATTTATTATATTTAAATGTATTTTAGTTCAAAATAGATATATAATACTTATATTCATTCAATGTAGTTAGTCAGAGTTGTTTTATAATAATTTTAGAAATATAAAAATTCTATTGAACTTTTCACCGTCTTTTACCCACCTCCTAGGAAAATTTTCAAATTCACATAGAATATAATTTTTCTATTTCTATGAGTGAAATTTTAAAAATCTGAGAGACACTGTTAATATCAGTATGAAAAACTTGGTTCAATAAAATGAAAATAATATTTTGTGAATAGTAACTTTTTACTTTTATTTACCATGGTTAAAAGTAAATAGGGTAATTAAGGGTAAAAATGATATTATTATTACCCTAACACATGTCCTAATTCTATTGGATAAGTATAATTTGACCAAAAACAACCTTAGGAATAAAATATGAACCTCTTTGGTCTACATGGATTAGATTAGGACATTTATTATTATTTAATTCAAAGAAGAGTTAAAAATGTTAAATTCAAAGTTTAATTAATAAACCATTTTTATAATAGGGTTACACATAAGATAAATTCAGCTATAAATATTAAATAGAAATATAAATTGATTTCCTACATAATTGTATTTTAATTAAAAAATTTAGACATTAAATAAATTAATTTATTTATGGCAGAATGATGATGCAATAATTACCTTATTAATGAAATATCAACATAATTGATATTATAAATATACAAATAAATGTTATTTAAGACTTTTTATGAATTCGAATAATTTCCTAGGTTAATATGACATATTAGGGTTGGTTAGATGAATTTTTTTTGAAGTAATAATGCTGTTATGAATTTAACAAAAACAAAATACCAAATAGTGTCAAAATTGACATAGATGATTTTTTTAAACAAATTTTATATTATTAATTGATATTCTATTATTGAAAATATAATGTTCTGCCAAAAGACTTATATAATGATAGTAGTATAATTAATGAACCACTTGGGGTTCGCATAGAAGTATATAATATGTTTATTAACCATATAATATAAAAATACAAAGAGACATGGTAAATGTCAAACTATTTAACTAAGAATGAAATCTAAACGATTAAGTTAATATAGTAACCCAAACCTATCTAAACACTATTGGTTGAGTGGTTTTCAACCCATCCCCACCTTATCCTTTAAATGATCCTTTTTAGAGCCATTAGAAACTGAAAATTATTTTATTATAAAATATATTAATAGCTTTTCCTTAGGTGCCCTCACCCCTCTTATAAAAGGGAATTCCCCCTTCTCTCTAATTCACACCATCAAATCCATTTTGATCGGCCATCCTTAGCCCAAATACCCTCTCAACTATACTCCCTTCATCCTAGAGGCCTTCCTATAGTCAAAAAGTCAATATAAGGATCCATGTTGATCAAATCAAAAGGAAGAACCTGAAGAAGATGTAAATATTTCATCACCTCTTTCAAGTTCATTTCTTCTTCCACTTCCACTTTTTTTTTGTTTCTATTCTAAAATAATAACTTTAGTATAATCTATATACTATAATGATATTATGAATGTCTGGAATTATTCATTCCATCATTATGAAAGTGGATATTGATATTACATGTGATTATTCGACTAGTAGAATATCTATGTGAGTAAGTAAATGGAATTATTTTGATTTTATATTTGCCATATTATGATGAAGTTTATGTTGAAAAGGTTTTTGTTCAGTCTTATACATTTCATTAAATGATTATTCCTATTTATGAATGTTTCCGCTATATAGTTATCCTTACTGAGCATTTGAGCTCACCCCTTTCAATGGTTTATTTTTCCCTAGATGTGAAGAAATATATTATGACTGACCTGCAGGGATAGTCTCTAGGATCTTAGTGTTGTCTATGGAAACAATGTTGTTGTATTTTTCCATTTCATGGTGCAATTTAAACCTTATGAATGTATCAAGTAATTCCAGGGTTGCTAAACTAATCAGTCTTTCGAGACTTGATCTTTTGTGATCATACCAATGATACGTAATAATGCACTAACTTTGGGCTTCTGGGGTTGGGGCGTTACAGTTAGTATCAGAGGAAGTATAGTACAAACCTTGGAATATAGATTTAGATAAAATCTTATTAGAGAACATTACCCTAAGATAGTCTTTGAGGATTATTATAGTAGAACTTCCTATAATTTTGGTATTGTATTGATTTTGTGAGTTTTCCAAGAAATACATCCCTGTCTAGATACGATGATATAGAGGCGGCTCTGGTAGAGATGTACCTAGGGGTAAAACCTAAAAACACTGTTTTGAGCTAGACTCGAACGGGAACTGGTGCATGACAATGTGCCTTGTTGCACTATTGGTTATGACACTCTTAGGGGATATGCCTAGGATAATTATCATTTTCATTACAAACCATTATGAAGGGTTTATGATTATATACTTCCTCAATGAAAACATTTTTTATGATTATGGATTATATCTATAAACAGTTCAAATTATGATAAGTGTTTTACAAGTTTGGAATTATGTATTTCGATTCATAAACTAATCTAGTTTATGTCATTGTTTAGTAATGGAACCAAGTAAAAGGAATGGAAACTGTATCAATGCATGAACTCCATGTAGGGATTTTCCTCTTGCTCGAGATAATTATAGTGGAGTGGGTGATACAACTGGTGCTGATCATCTTATCACTATATTGGGACCACTCACTTATGTTATGAATAATAACCCTACCCGTATGGATCACCTTGATCCGAAGTGTGGAGGATTAATGTTAGATCGCTTCATGAGTAAACAACCACTAACATTCAATGGGGGTACAAATCCACTGGTAGCTAAACAATGGATAAATTCTTTAGAGAAAATATTCTATGCCTTGGGGAGTAGCGAAAGGGAAAAAGTTGTAATGGCAGTTTACCACCTCACTGGAGATGCTGATCAATGGGGGTCATTGACTCAAAACAAATAGGAAGATGATGATGTATTAAATATGGAATTGAGGGATTATAAAGATATTTTCGTAGAAAAATAATTTCCTCGTGACCATCGAGTAGATATAGAAGGGAAATTTCTGATTCTGAGGAAAAATGAGGATGAGAATGTCGCAATGTATGAAGCTAACTTTACAAGGTCAGCGAGTAATGCAGCAGATTATATATGTAACCCAAGAAGTAATATTGATTGTCTCATTGATGGGTTAAAACCATTTCTCCATCGAAAATTAGTCTCACAATCCTTCTCGTCATACGAAGATATTGTCTCATGTGCTAACAAGACAAAAAAAATTATAAGTCTTACAACTTTAAAGAAAAGAAAGAGAAGAAGAGATCTTCTAAACACTCTAGAAATGGAAATAAGTGGAAGAAGGTAAATGTTGAATACCCATACTGTAGTAAATGTGGGAAGAAGCACCCTGGTATATTCCTGAAGGGAATGGGAATCTGTTACAAGTGTGGTGAAAATTCCACCAAGCTCGTGATTGCAAGGGGAAGAAAGAGGTTGTCGATTTTGAATGCTACAATTGTAGAGAAAGGGGCATTATGTGAATAAATGTTCTAAGTGTCATGGGAACTTACCTCAAAAAAGGCCAAGGGATCAAGGCCAAGAATATGATATCACTACTGCTGAGGTTGAAGCTCTGAAAGACGTGGTGGAAGGTAATTTAATGGTTTCATCAAGTTTAAAAAATGCTTTATTTGATTATGGATCATCATATTGTTTCATATCTTCCCAGTTTGCTAAGAAAATTAGATATTTTCAATTTGATTTAAAAAGGGAGTTGTCAGTCAAAACTCTTAATGAAAGTATCATCGCAACCTAGTTTTGGGAATCATTTCCAATTAGAGCATATAAATGTTCTTTATCTACTTATCTCATCGTCATAACCATTATTTTATTTGATATAATCCTCAGTATGGATTGGCTTTCTTACCATGATGCGATGATTTATTGTAAGAAGGAGGAGGTTACGATGTTTTAGGATGATGATAAAGAACGCCTTATCTGTATAGCAGAATCGTCACCATGTAATTCTTACCTAGATCCACCCCCAGTAGCTCAACTATATTCAATTATAGGGGAGGAAGAGAATGAAATAACTTGGGGTGATGAAAGTAATGTTCAGACAGAGGATGTACCTATTATGAAAGAATATGTTGATGTGTTTCCAAAATATTTACGTGGAAATCCTCCAGGATGAGAAATTGAGTATTCCATTGATTTAATTCCTGGTTCATGGCCCATATCAAAGTCCCCTTATATAATTTCCACTGTGGAATTAGTGGAACTAAAGAAACAACTGGATAAATTGAGTAATAAGGGATTTATTCTCCCTAGTGTTTCTCTACGGGGAGCCCCTGTCCTTTTTGTTAAAAATAAATATGGATATAAGTGGTTGTGCATTAACTATAGGGAGATCAATGTTATAATAATAAATAAGAAGTATCCCCTAACTTGCATTGATGATTTATTCGACCAGCCTCATGGAGCTCAATAATTTTCAATGATTGACCTTCGATCTGGATATCATCAGTTGTGTGTGAAAAAGGAAGACATTCTAAAAAAAGAATTTTGAACCAGGTATTGGAATTACGAGTTTACAGTAATGCCTTTTGGATTGACTAATTAACCCTCCATTTTCAAGGATCTAATGAACATAGTGTTCATGTATTATCATGATGAATTTGTAGTGGTATTTATTGATGATGTCTTGGTATACTACAAAAGCTACAAAGATCATCAAAATCACTTGCACATTACCCTAAAGACTCTTAGAAGACATGAATTATATGGGAATATTAGCAAGTGTGAATTTTGGCTTCAGGAGATTACTTTTCATGGCCATATTGTCTCTAATGATGGAATCATCATTGATCCTTCAAAGACCAGGGTAATCCAAGAATGTTCAGCAACGATGAGTATAACTAAGGTATGTAGTTTTATTGGTTTATCAGGTTATTATCGATGTTTCATCCATAATTGTTCCCAGTTGGCTAAAACATTTACAAAGATCACATGAAAAGGGGTTAAATATGTTTGGAAAAAAGTGTGTGAAGAATCTTTTGAAGAACTAAAGAGAATATTAGTCGATTCTCCTATCTTGACTCTACCATAGGGGATTGATGGATTTGTTAGTTATAGTGATGCATCGAAGAAAGGAAATGTATGTTTCCTTATGCATAATGATAGGGTTATTGCCTATGCATCACGATAGCTAAAAAATTAATGAGAAAAACTATCCTACTCATGATCTTGAGTTAGAAGTTGTAATATTTTCTATGAATATTTGGATACATTATCTCTATGGTAAAAATTGTGAGATATATACCGATCAAAAGAGTTTGAAGTATATTTTTCCCACAAAAAGAATTCAACATGAGGCAAAGGCGATGGATTGAACTACTCAGGGACTATGGTTGCACTATAAACTACCACCCGGGGAAGGAAAATAAGGTGGCAGATGCATTGAGTATAAACGATCATGGAGTTTTGAAGAAGATGGGAGTTGAAAAGGATCCTATATACATGGATCTAGTAAATATGGATATAGGAATCACCATGGAAGGTGAAACATCAATAATTTTTCAAATGGTTTCCAAACCATATTTACTAGAAAGGATAAGGAGTTCTCGGACCGGTGATGAAGTGTTTCAAAAGAGGATGAATTCTATGAATGGTGGGAGATTGAGTGACTTTGTGTATGAATATGGGATATTAAAATATGGGAAGAGACATTGAGTTCTTGATATACCTGATCTAAAAAGGGAATTGTTGGATGATGCTCATAGTTCTAATTTCTCTATACACCATGGGAGCAACAAAATGTATAGATATTTGATGGAACATTTTTGGTGGTACAACATGAAGAGGGAGATTGCTGATTTTTTGTCAAGATGTATTGTTTTACAACAAGTGAATGTTGGAAGGAAATAGCCTGGTGGAGTCTTGAAACCTCTTCTCATACCTGAGTGGAAATGGGATAATATTATGATGCACTTTGTCCTAGGACTACCAAAGACTCCTAGGAGGAACGATGCAATATGGGTCATTGTTGATCGTCTAACCATGTCATCACATTTTCTTGCTATAAGGGAAGATTTACCACTTGAACATTTGTCAAGACTATAAATTAATGAAGTTGTAAGACTTCATAGAGTTCCACTATCTATTGTTTCTGATTGTAATCCATGTTTACATCAAGATTCTAGAAAAGTCTTCAGAAAGACCTGGATACTGAACTTCGTTTGAGAACTGCCTACACCCCCAAACTGATGGACAATCATAATGGACTATTCAATCCTTAAAATAAATGTTGAGATCATGATCACTTGACTCTCAAGGTATGTGGGATCAATATTTACCTCTGGACGAAATTTCCTAAAATAATAGATTCCATTCAAGTATTCAGATAGCACCATATGAAGCGTTATACGGAAAGAGATGTCGCACGCCAACCTGTTGGGAAGATGTCGGTGAACGAAAACTCGTAAGCCCAGAACTTGTGGAGGAAATGATGTAAAAGGTGAAGGTAATACCAAACCACATCAAAGAAGCTCAAAATAGGCAGACGATCTGTGGAGATAACTGATGGAAGGATTTGGAATTTCAGGTTGGAGATCAGGTTTCCTTGAAGGTATCTCCATGGAATGGTGTTATACATTTCAGTAAGATGGGAAAATTGAGTGCGAGGTAACCAAACCTTTCAAAATTATATAATAAATTGGGATTGTAGCTTACTATTTGGAAATGCCGCCAAGTCTCTCCAATGTTCATGATGTATTCCACGTATAACTGTTGAAAAAATACATGCCTAACCCAACACATGTACTCACCTATGAGGAATTAGAATTGGAACCCAATCTGTCTTATTGCGAATATCATGTCAAGGTTCTTGATACAAGAGAACAAGTGTTGAGAAACCGGACGACTCGTCTGGTAAAAGTTCTATGGAGAAACCAGAAGATGGAAGAGGCAACGTGGGAACCCAAGGAACTTACGATGAAGAACCGCCTGAGTCTTTTTATGTAGTAATACTCTAGAAATTTTGAGGATGAAATTATTTGAATGAGGTGAGAATGCAACACCCTAAGCTTCCATGGTACGCTTCTCTTTGAATAATACAATAGCGTGTGTTGTACGCAACTTCGAGTTCTAACACACCACAACCAATCAAACTAGCCGTTATGAATAGTAATAACCACTTTTTGAAATTTTATAAATTTTATCTTTCAAAATGGACTTCATTTTTTTATTCGGAATATCGAAATTATCTTAGGGTAATTTTTTGTTATTTTTCTGAAAACTTTCAATTTTTAATGAATAGTGAAAAACAATGAGTTATAGTTTAAAACTGAATTTTTATTTAAATAATTATTTATTTTATATAAACCTATTTAAGGTCATAATATATATATATATATACCTATATTAGTTCAATGTAATTCTTTGGAGTCAGTTTATAATAATTTTAGATATTTAAAAAATTTATTGAACTTTTCACCGTCTTTTACCCACCTCCTAGGAGAATTTACAAATTCACGTAGAACATAATTTTACCACTTCTGTGAGTGAAATTTTAAAAATCTACGAGACATGGTTGATATCAGTAAGTAAAATGTGGTTCAATAAAATGAAAATAATTTTTGGGGAATAGGAACTTTTTACTTTTATTTACCATGGTTGAAAGTAAATAGGGCAATTATGGGTAAAAATGATTTTATTATTACCCTAAAACATGTCCTAATTCTATTGGATAAGTATAATTCTACCAGAAACAACATTAGGGATAAAATATGATCCTCTATTGTCCACAAGGATTATGTTAGGACATTTATTATTATTTAATTCAAAGAAGAGTTAAAAATGTTAAATTCAAAGTTTAAAAAATAAACCATTTTTAATATAGGGTTACACATAAGAAAAATTAGACTATAAATATTCATTATAAATATAAAAATATTTCTTACATGATGGCATTTTATTTATAATTTTTACAAATTAAATAATCGAATTTATATATGACACAATGATGATGCAGTAATTACCTAATTAATGAAATATTAAAATAAATGATATTATAAACATCCAAATAAATGTAATTTAATAATTTTAGGAATTAAACTAATTTAATAGGTTAATATGACATATTAGGTTTGGTTAGATGAATATTTATTGAAGTAATAAGGTTGTTATGAATTAAGCAAAAACAAAATACCGAATAGTATCAAAATTGTCGTATCAGAGTTTTTAAAAAACATCTTATATTATTAATTGATATTTTATTCATAAAAAATATAATGTTTGGAAAAATAACATATATAATGATATTTATATCATTAATGAACCACTTAGGGTTATCTTGGAAGTATATATTATGTTTATTAACCATATAATTTAAAAATACAAAGAGAAACGGTAAATGTCAAACTATTTAACTAAGAGTTAAATATAAAAGATAAAGTTAATATAGTGACCCTAACCTATATAAAACCTATTGGATGAGTGTTTTTGGACCCATATTCACATTATATTTTACATAATCCATTTTGGAGCCATTATAAATAGAAAATTATTTTATTATAAAATAATATTTCTAGCTTTTCCTAAGGTGCCCCTCACCCCTGTTATAAAAGGGCACTCCCCCTTCTCTCTAATTCACACCTTCAAAGCCATTTGGCTCAGCCAACCTCTGAAAAAATACCCTCTAAACTATCCTACCTACATCCTAGAGTCCATCATTTAGTTATAAATCCAACCTAAGGATCCCTTTTGATCAAATGAAAAGGAAGAACCTGAAGAAGAGGTAAATATTTCATCACCTCTTTCAAGTTCATTTCTTCTTCCACTTCCTTTTTCTTTGTTGTTTCCATTATAAAATAATAAATCTAGTATCTTCTATATAATTTGATGTTATTATAAAAATGGTACATCCAAATTCATTATTCTATACATCCTTTGAATGACATGTCACCATACGTGCGTACGTACGGCTTACCGTCTCCACGTCGTGGGGTAATTGTTATTCAATACATTATTATTTGGATGGGTATAATAATGATGTTTAATTGATGTAAATAATTAATATAACATGATAATGATTTTGTATATATGATATACAATCCAATTACATATTATTTTAATATCAAAATAATGATATCATTTCCCATTTGTACGTACGGATTACCGTCTCCACGAACACGATGGGATTCATTCTCCATAATATACCTTCAAGTATAACTTTCATAAGATGATTAAAATTATTGTTTAAATACATGATATCATTATGGATATGAATAAGTTACATCCCATCCATCATAAATATGACTCACACAACAAATAATATAAAGTAAAATGAATTCGTTAACACCCAAAAGAATTATAATACTAAGATATTATTAACAAAGAAATGTTAAAAGATCATATATGATATCATATTAATGTATATGATTATTTTATACTTTAATAATTATTATTTCAACATTATACAGGACGTTAACCTACCCTAGACCAAGGAAAAGTACAATGTAATGGTTAATTCTACAATGCCTTCATTATCCGAGGTTGTTTATACGTAATTATCTACTGGGACCTCTTTATCGTCCACATCCATGTTTCTTAAAAATTTCTTTCAAAACATTCTTACTATTTACTAGACTATGAGTTAAAGTAATTTATACCCTTTTTTGACTTTTATAATATGTTTATAAAGTAATAATTCTGTGTTTTTCTAAAAAAGGTACTTTATAACCTTTTCGACAAAATTAAGGTAAGAATATTTTTTTATCTTATACGGAGGATGCATCTATTTTATGCCATTACAACATCGTCGAAGCTTCCCTTACAATATTATAAGAATATTTTTCAATATAAAATTTTTCTTAAATGATTTCAAAATATAAAGAGATATTTCTCTAAAAAAGTTTTTGATTTCATCTATGTAAACATCCTTTGATGGATTTTAGGGTTATTTTAAGTTGACTTATAATGATATAAAACTCCCATATTGTATTGAAGGTTTTGTGATATTTTTTACGGTGGATGTGTTATTTTTATACCATTCATGGTTTGTGGATAATTTATTGAAATATTTTATGCTAGTTTTAAAACGATTGTTTATGTTATGTTTAAACCTTTTCATATGACGAATGCATTGGACTTAGTATGCGATGGGTGGAGCCCGCTATAGCTCCTTTAAGCATAGGTAGGTCTCACAATACAAACTAGTGTCTTGGAACAAGGCCTTGAAAAAATCTTATTTGTAGTCTTGGAACAAGGCCCTGACTATGTGGTTATGAAATTCTGGAATTAAGCATTCCATCATTATGAAAGTGGCTATTGATATTGCATGTGATTATTCGACTAGTAGAATATCCATGTGAGTAAGTGAATTGAATTATTTTCATTTATATATACCATATTATCATGAAGTTTATATTGAAAAGGATTTTGTTTAGTATTATAAATTCCCATAAATTTTTATGCTTATTTATGAATGTTTCTGCTATATTGTTATCTTTAATGAGCATCTGAGCTCACCACTTTCTATGTTTTATTATTCCCAAGATGCAAAGAAGTATATTATGACTGACCTGCAGGAATAGTGTATGGGATCTCAGTGTTTTATACGGAAAGTATGTTGTTGTAGTATTCCATTTCATGGTGTAATGTAAACCTTATGAATGTATCTAGTACTTCCAAGGCTACTAAACTAATCGTTCTTTCGAGACTTGATCTTTTGTGATCATACCAATAATACGTAATAATGCACCGACTCTGAGATTCTGGGGTCTAGGAGTTACAATGAAATGATCAAATAATGTATTATATAGAGGGATATGTTTTTGTAAGATATTAATAACACTCTTTTAACCATAATACTTGAGGTTTAAACAATTTTTAAGTAAGAAAAACCTGAGCTAATGGAATTAAAAACCTAATTACCATTCTTTCGGTTAAACTACTACTTTGTAATTTATGTGGTATTAAATTTTTTTGTGATGATTTTTTTTATATTATGTTTAATTATGTTTTTTTTATCTAAATATTCCACCCACTCTATTAATTCTCTCTTCAATTACATGATTTATGTAAGGGGGTTTTCTTTTAAAAACCCATTAAAATTCTATTTTACAAAATTCAAAAGAAATTTTTTTCTGAAACTATTAATTTTGTATGAATATGTTTTGGTTCTTGGGAATTTATTATAATGAAGTTTGGAACCTATATATCCCTCCAATTCATTTGGATTTGTATGTTTGAGGTTTTCTTTATGGTTACTACAAGTATAACTCTAATGGTTACACATATTTTATGGTATTCGTGAGGGTTACAAATTGTATGGTTGCTGAGAGGGTTTCTTGATTATATAATTAATTCCCCAGGATAACATTATGGTTCTATTTATGTTCTTATGTTTTTTGGGAAACTTGTTTAAATATCATGTTTCAAAATATAAGTATATATGCAATACAAGAATGTCTTTTGAATAAATTTGATATGTAACAAGTATTAATTGACTAATGTGTTCTTTCCTTCTTTTTATATCCCTTACTGAGATATTTTTGCTCATCCCAAGTTTTAAAATAATTTTCAAAGGTTATAAGGATATATAAGAAAAAGAAGTAAGACATGTTAAATTTTATGAAGATTTGTAAAAGAAATCATGTTTAATTTGAAAAGTTTTATATTTTAGAAGAAAACAATATTGATTTAATGGTATCAACTCTATATTATTATGTAATTTTATGAATGTATTATGTCTGAATTATCTAAATCTTTAAACATGAAAAGATCCACAATGTTAAAGGAAGTGAGTTCTTGACTAAATTCAAGATTTTTTAATGTAATAAGGTTGGGTCCTTATATATTGAGATACATTATTATGGGAAACCTCACAGAAATAACTTTTGTGAGGAATTTTCCTTTGTCTATTTATTATGATTATTGGAGAAATAATTTATATAAATAGTGTTTAAATTCAACTACAGATAAAATTTTGGATATTTACAATATTTTATGTTATTCATTTTGGTAGATTTCATAATATACAATCATTAATGTTCATTTATGAATATTTTATCATACAAAAACATCTGTTACATAGATTCAGCGATGCGAAAATTCTAATATTCTAGAATTCCATAATGTGGGATTTGGACATAACCAAATTTTATGGTTTTATTCCAATTCATGGAATGCCTAATTTACTTCAACATCAGTTGATCAAAGCCATTCCTAAACACGGATATATCATATTAGAGATGATTTTGGAAACTATTATAATAATTCTAACCCACTCCTAATTCATTTTCCAAGTGTTGTGTCATGTTATAATACACAATGTGTAGTATTTCCTCGATTACCTCTTCTGCATAAAGTGCAATTATTTTTCAGTAAATCATGAACCATCAATTTTCACCTCAACTTTCATGTAGTAGTCTGTTAGCACTAATTCAAATATCTAACTTACGTGGTTCTCTTCGGGAGAGTTATCATCACTCAGCTATATATAATCAATGATTTGATCATGATTTAGATGAGTTATCCATGTCCATACATGCTCTCCAGCAATAGGTTTATCAATCATTATATTTACCATTAAACATGTAGGAGACAATGATTTTTCACCTTCATCTTTTTCCATATACATGAAGTTAAAATCTTTCAATAATCATATTTTTGGGATTCTATGAATATGTCTATTTGATTATTCTAGGCATCAACCCCTTCATTATTATTTACCCATAGTGTATGGTAGACACCTTTTTTATTAATTTATTTGAATCTTTAATTCATCACCCTACAATTGACATCAATACATTTATTACATTGAAAACCAAATTGAAAACTAATAAAAACAAATATGTTTTGGAAAGTCAAACTCTCCCTTTAATGTTTTCAATATAATTCACATCCATAAAATAATAATTAATAATTGTAATTAATATCCCCCTTATAACCAAAAAATTAAAATGGAATGAAAAAATTATCCCCTTGATGTAAGGGTCTCTTTTATCTCCACCTAATTAGCAATATTGGTTTATGATTGGACTTCCTCAGTCTATAATTATTCATCCCAAAAAAAAATTTATTCCACGTGATAAGTAATACCAATTGATATATTATTCCTTTTGATATAACACATGGTATGTCAATACACTACAATTGTTATATATTATATTATGTATCTTATATAATATCATATCCCTTCTTATTATTTCCATATAGGAGGATTTCATCAAATAAATCACTCCTTATGGATCATAAATTGATATATTTGAGTAAAGGGTGTAATTTTCATGATGAAATTGATGTGCATTAAAGAGTAATACCAACTGCGGCTTATAAATAATGATTCTGTATTTACGTAACATAATATAGAATCAATTTCTATATAGCCAACTTCTCCAATATCTCAAAGAGATAATGAATTCAATTTGAAACATTGCTTCTTGGTACATGTGATAATAGGAAATTATGATCATCAAATAATTGACTGAAATTATTTGGATCACATATATATTATAATTATACAATAAAAAACCAACACTACATGTATGTGGGATAACTATTTGTCCAAAATAAGTGTAACAATTTCAGATTATAAATTTTCTTCATTTTCACACGAGATACATGTTTTCTCTGTCTCACTTATTGGGGAATAAAAAAATGATTTTAAAGAAAATCTTACAACCTCAAAATAATTTAAAAAATACATAAAATTATTTAAGGTGACACATATTCCCCTTATGTTAGATAAACACTGCCTTGATATGCCTAAAGAATTTATAAAATAAAAATGATACACATATTTCATATTAGTTGGTATATCTATATATCCTGATTCAAGACCATATACAAACTCCTAAACATTTATTAATATTTAGGGATTCACCTTAAGGAAATGTTCTCCATCTTTAATCAAATTACCGATAAATAATTTAAAATCCATCAAACATATGTCGAGAGATGGTGGATCTTTAACTGAACTTTAGTTGTAACTATTGGAATGAGAATTATTTCTCAACCAAGGGATATTATTCATTAATGTTATAAAATTATTCAATTTCATTATTATTGTGTCCAATTTTTTAATCAATATTTGGATATCTTTTTAAAGGATGACTATATTCTAATTTAATAATGTTTTCCAAGCTAGAGAAAATAACTAATACTGAGATAGTTTTTTTCTGATTCTTTCATCATGGTGTGCATCAGGTGAACCACTTGGTTCCTAATATGAAGAGTGTCACTTCTTCCTTGGACCGAACATGTTCCCTCAATGGTGTGGTCTGCCTCACACTCTCATTATCCAATGGAGGGAGTCCTCTACATGGATTTTGATAATTTTTCTTCCTTGATCAAAATGGAATGATGGGATAGCAGTTTAACCTTCCATGGATAAATCCAAAGGGTTTTTGTCCAAGTACAGGTCTCCCTTGGTAATTTGAGACATTATTTTTAAATCTCACTCAAGGAACAATATTAGAGTGTACATTGGTTAGTAAAATTATTTAGGCCATGATATAGTAGATACAATTGGTTGGAGTTGATGCTGATGTTTGACATGTCTGGACATATATATACATTGGTATTATGGAGAATCATAAATGTATTCCTCCTTCAAAGTGTTCAGAAAGTCATATATATAGGTTATTTGGTGTAATACCCAATAAATAATGTATCTTTCATAGGGAAACATAAAATAGGGGTGTAAGGAATCCAAAATTGATCCCCTCGGGCATCCCATTTTTTTCAAACGAAGAATTTATTTTTATGCAGTAGGAGGGGGAACATGTCTAATGTCATTTAGGAATATATTCATAATTTTAAAGCCTTATGGGGGCATGGTCACTATTTTAGAGTCTTTTTGGGACGTGGACATAGTTTTAATGACTTTTGGGGACATGAACACATGATTAAAGTCTTGAGGGGATAATTTCATTAATTTACAAACTTGTTGGGGAATTTTACACATACCCATAATAAATCACTAGTCTAATCATAGGTTTTTCATATTGTGGAACCAAATCCATTTGGGGACCTTGGGTATGGGTAGTAATATATTAACTTTTTCCCAAAGGGGATAGTCCCACAATGTAGTTTTCACCTCCATTGGAAAATATAGAAAAAAATGTTGTGATTTTGGGATTGTCTCTAATAAAGGCATCCCAATTACCTTATTAAGAGGTGGGAACAAAACCAAAAATGTTCTATTTCGCAGTTTAAGATTGTGTATAAGGGAATGTAAATATAGTATAATATTATGTTGT
The DNA here is from genome assembly GCA_963277665.1 of Viscum album. Classification (NCBI taxonomy): domain Eukaryota; kingdom Viridiplantae; phylum Streptophyta; class Magnoliopsida; order Santalales; family Viscaceae; genus Viscum; species Viscum album. The sequence continues at coordinate 81,593,102 of OY728155.1, read as the reverse complement.
AAGGAGGATTATGTCATGAATGGGGAAACAATTTATTGTTGTTTTGGGGATAAGTCAAGGATATTTTGTGGAATTTAAGGGATCATCTCATTCTTGTAGCATGTGGAGTTATATATCTATCTATAAGGTAAGTCTATAATTAAATATTAGGGTATGATAATTTTTCCATGTAGTTTAATATAATTGGACAATTAAATTGTAATGATGTTTAATATTTTGTGACTAATACACTATCATGTAGTTTAATATTGGTCACTGAGGAAAACCTCATATATTATCATGTTGTGAAACTGGGATGTTTTCATAATGTTTAACATCAGGTTACTATAGAACTTTCCTATGAATTATAAAACCTTATAGGTGAGGATTTATTGGGTTATACACAATAGAATCTCATTATTAGGTAAAATAAGAGTATATTAGGATATATGGTTCCCACATTCCCTCTATGGGACATTAAAGTGGCTTCCCCCACTCTTGTGGTAGCATGTTGGGGTAATAATGTTAGGGTTACTATGCTTATGAGTAAAAGTCCATTAGATTCTCAAGGCTATTGTTAGGGAAAAGGGATATGTCATGATGCTTGATGACACTACTCATGTGTGTACAGTTTCTCAAAAATGGATTTGGTTTTAATGTGTACAAGGAACATGAGGATTCAACATTGACACAATAATTTTTTTTAGAAGGAGGTATCGTATTGGGGACCGGATGGTTTGATCATGAACCCATAGAGTTCTGAGCACTCTGAAGGTTGTGGGAGCCATTGTATCATGCATAAGGACTAGGAAAAGAATTATGGGGAATCATTTTATGAAATATTTGGGGTTCCGCAAAGGGAATCATATTTATTGAACTGGCCTAGCCCTAAAAAAAGTTATGGAAGGGAATATATATAAAAAGATGATGTGTTTCAGGCCCTACATGAGTCCAAACATGTATGTTATCTACCAATTAAATTCTACAAGGATGTTCATGTTTACTTTGTTGAATAAATAATAGGGTGTGAGATTGAGAACATAATGCTTCAACATCCATATTTATTTATCCAAAAATTGGGTTTATGTTCTAATCATAGAAAAATTGGGACATTGGGTTTTTGATCATTCAACTTTAGTTTGCTTTCCCATCCTATAGTTGGGTTAAAAATAATGTTGTTTGGGATACTCATTCCATTTCAATGGGAGGTGGGATCATGTATGGCTATGAATTTTCATTTCCTTTATCACACAAGTTACTTTCACACTAATGGATTTAATTTATTCATGATATTTTCATTTTTTGTTGAGGGATTATTTAGTATTAAAGCATGATTTGGAATTTTAAGTAGACTTTTTTGCAGAACTATTTTTCACACCCTAATAGCATGTTACACTCAATAGATCAATGTTGCACGTTCCCAATTGCTTTCCTCTAGATTTTACCCTAACAATGAGTTGTTCCTTTTTTGAAAAAAAAAATATTCTTTTGATTTGAGATGGGTTTTTTGCTAAAAAAACTCCCAATCAAAATTGGAGTTGATGAGAGAGTATAGGTTTTAATTCCATGGAAAACACCAAAATATGGACTATTTTTCACTAAATCAAGCAATAATTATGTTGCGGGAAAAAAACAATTGTGCACATGTAACAAAATGGGTATCATTCCAATAAATATTGTATAGGTCCTTGGTATGTTAAACTACCTTTCATGTGTGAAATTTTTTTAAATTTTGTGCAGAACTCAAAAATTGTTCATGAACTTATGAGATTTTATTCTATAAAATTAATATAAAACATCGTCTTCTATGGATTTATTTATGGAACATGTTACGATTCTTGGAAACTACATGGAAACTAAATAAAGCCCATTATATTTGTAGAACTTAATATTGCTACCGTAGTTTCAGGATCCAGAATGAGAGAAATATGAGATCTAGTTTAAAATTGGATAAAGAGTATTTTCATATTATCAAAAAAATTACATCTACTTCTAGAAAGGAAAAATGGATGAGAAAACAAAAATATATCAATCCATGAGGATGGTATCCATGGGTACTGTATTTTTGGATTAGTTAATTAGGATGCCTAGAGGATATCTCCTATGCATCATAATACCCTGCTTTAGTAATAGGATGGTTCATGATGTAGTCATTTAGAATATAGAGACAAATACATCAGTATTTTTGTTCTCCTTCCATGATGTGCTCAAATGATTAAACATCACCACTACTGACCACTAATTTTGGGATCATGAGATCAATCATGTATGCATCCTTAAGGTAAATACATGTAAAATCACTTGATAGAAACCAAAATATGAGGATTTTCCTAACCATTATTCTTGAATTGAATAGGCCAACATTTAAAATAGTTAGATGGGGTTTTATGAGGGTTGGGTTTTTCAGGTTGGGGGGATTATCATATATGAATGGGGATGATTTTACTAGGGATTCTATACATTTGAAGATTTTGGAATTTATATGTTTCTTATTGAAATATGTGAGGTTTTATATATGTCTTAATTTCATTTATACCTTTAACCATATTTACTACCATATCTCTTTAGCTGATTGTCCTGATACAAAAAAACATTCCACCAACACCATAGGGAAATGGGAATTAATATTTGGTACTCACAACACATTTGATATATTCCACTAATATTAATACTATATTATGATTTCATCCCTGCTCTAAAGACTTGTGGGGAGATAATCCATCTTCTGGTAATATTGAATAATATATTGGATTAAGATACACTGATATTGAGTCCCCACCCACTATTACTATATAATAATGTGAAGATTATAATATGGTGCCAATGTAGTAGAATATGTATCAATTTTAAAGGATGCCAAAGTCGTATTGGTTGATTCTATAATAGGGTCAGTACCGAGACTCGGGAAACATTTTGGTTGATTGGTTCCCAAGATCTTCTATATGATGTTTAGGGATTCATTTATTAGTATGTAGTTACTTCTGGCTAGGAATACTCTCATGGGTATCTTTTTGAGGTCACTGGTGATAGTGGCAATAATGGTGTCTAGGTACCAGGTCAACATGACCATCCCTATCCAATTCCATATGTTTAACTAGTTGGGGGATGGGATAATGAGGGAAATCAATGAATCATATGTATTCCAGTATAGTTTATGCATTGATGTATTATGGTGCATTTAAAAGGTTATTAATTCCCAAAATACATCAAACCCCTGAACATCATTGTTTATCCATCCATATTGAATATTATTATGGTTTTACTTGTGTCCCTTGATGAGATCATAGTTGTGTCCAATGTTATAAATATAAAGAACTTCCTCTTCCGACCCTTATTAGTTAATTATAGTGAAATGGTAAATTATCTTTAGATAAAGTTAGATTAGTGGGAAACATTAAAGTCTTTAAATGGTGGGATTTTGGTTATATATCAAATAAATACTTATTGTTAATTTTATTCCCCATATAATATTACATATTAGTTTAGTTTTATGATGTAGTTGGAAGTGAATGTGCAAAAATTAGTCTTCTAAAAAAGGCTTCTGTATTTCCTCCACCATCAATTGTGGATTCATTATTCAAATAATCTACAGAGGAAATGGTGCTTTCGAATGAAAATTATTATATAGACTGCACTGAGAATTATGAGAACAACTAGACAGAGGCATACTTGGGTGCAGTTCAACAAATATGGGTGGTGATAGCCCCCCCCCCCCCCGAATAATCCAAAATAGAAGTTGTGTGGGTGATGGTATTCTCTCTGGGGATGCACATTAGGAACCATGAATTTTTCCTATACTGAAGGGATAAAAGTTCCCTACCACCCCTTCAATTTCTAGTGTGGTAATAAGAGATTTAAAACTAGTGGAAAAAATTCCCCCTCAGATTTTTTCTCAGGAATATGATGAAATATCTCATGTAGTGGTGAGGATATTTGAGGAAGAACCATGTAATTTCCAATGAGGAAATTATTCCACCATGGGTTTTTGTCTGATATTTCTATCTACCCCATGTTCTGGGAAGAGTAGGGGATGTTGTGATTGTCGTAAACACTGGAGTATCTATGGATGAGGCTCACCAAGAAATTAATTGAGATTCAAGAGGATATATTTTCCTTAATCAACTGGTGTGTGGTCTTAAATGAATGAAACACATACCCAGAAGATATTTATTCCCTAAAATAATTTGGTGGGGAGGATTATCATGCCTCTACCTGAGTATAGTCTATTCTCGAAAAAGATCTCTAGGAGTTAACTACAACTGAGACACCTACTTAGGCTACATCAACTCACTATGATTGATCTAAAGGCTCTAGTGGTGAGGATTCATGGGGATCTAGCACTGAGTAGGCATATCCAGAGGAGAGTGTGGACATTACCCCAAAATATAATAATCAAACTAAGCACCACTCTAGAAATGTTTGATTCTAGCTCAATAGTTTGATTATTCCACTTGAAAATAACTTTTCCATCATGATTTTAATCCATTACACTCAATTCATGTTGGGTTAATCTAGAGAGTGTTAGGAATCCTCCACTAAAGGTTTGGAGAGTGCCTCCACAATCACTAGATATCCAAATTCATAGTCCACTCCTGATGTCTCACAAGAGAAGGTTCCTGTAGGGGAGACTATAGAAGAGACTCCAAGTTCACATTTTCACTCGGTCATCTGCAGAAGGGGGGATTAGTGTATTGCATCAATATTCTCTTTTTATTTTATGTATAGCTTTATAAGATTATTTACCATTAAGATTGAATTTTATCCCTGCCTTAAACATCAAATTTCATCCACCTTAGTTATTATAATGTGATTCGTATATCACATAAACCTTTAGTATCAATGGGATTGTTTCTCTTGTACAGTTCATGGTGATACAATACCTAAGTATAAGACAAATTATCTCAATGTTCCTAATTTTTATAAGGTTCACTAGTGGTGGACATTCCTTTCAATACCCTAGGCCAAGAAATTATTGTTGGGAATGCAACCAATCACAACACAGTTACCAAGGAGGTGAAAGAACCTGATGCATTCCTTTTACTAACATCATGTAGCATCATCAACCATTGGTTTAATTTATCCTACGTGTTGATACATATTAAAATTAATGGTTTTGAACTATTTTTGATAGTGCTCACAAACGTATCTCAACAACAATGTGTTGCTTGGGAGACAATATAGATAGAGTGGTCATCCATTCATGAAGATCATTACCATATCCTAGATGGGTAGCCCACTATTACAGTAGATGTATCTTGGGAGACAATATAGATAGAGGTTAGTGAGAGGTTTACTATTGTTGAAGGTTCATGTAAATCCAACATCCTTTTTAAAATTGTTCCTAGTCAATCTGAGAGGATGTGTAAATTGAATCTCATTACATATGTCTGTGATGTATCCTTCAATATAATCCAACATCACCTAAAGACATGAAATATTCATGGTCTGATGTCACTATAGATAAATGAGTAATCTGATGCATACTGTGGATGGGAAAGGGGAACTTCATCAACCACACCTTGTGTCTGGAAGTTGTGGTTTGGATGGGATCCTTCTACCACTTGATGGTGAACATAGGGACTAAAAATGTGGCCTCCTTTCCCTAACATTAATTAAGATGATTCTAGATCATCAAGTGAGTTATCATGTAATGGTGATATTTCCTTATTTATTGGTACATGGATGCTACCAAATGTTACTAGGAACTCTAGTAATCTAAAAAGAGTTGGGTTGGATGGATGATCAATCTTGGGATCACGAGGATAGCATCACTATAAAAGATGAAATCATCAGCTACCTAAGGGTTTAGTAAGGTGTGTTTGACGATGCATAAGTGGTTGTTCAATTCTTAGTGGATGAATGTACGGATGACTATACCCATGTGAAAATATGTGTTGATGAAGTTCACCCTCTTACTAAGGAAGATGGATAAAATCTATCAAGGTGTCGAAATATCCATAAAGACACCAAGTTATTTTTTTGGAGATGATGAAACCCATCATCTAGGCCAAACCATTGGGAGACATGCCACATTTTTATAGTAATAAAGTAGAAATTCATGAATGTGTATGATTGTCCCCCTCAAACAAAATGTTTTTTATAAAATATCGTCTATTTATTTTTTCCCTCGATCATAACAACAATATAACCAACTATAAATCTATAATCCATCTTGTTCTATTCTAGGTTCGATAAACAAGATACAAATATAAGATAAATTGAATATATAGTGTTGTTAGATAAGGAATGAATGGTTTTATTTAGAATGATGTGTTGACCACTAGGATTTTCCCATCCCTCAATATATTGATGGGAGAATAAATATTTATAGTCGGATTTCTTTTCTAGTGTATGAGGGTAGAGGGGAAGGGTAATGTCAGGGGTGTTGGATTTTACCTAAATATTGAGGGAAATAAATTATAAGAATATTAATGTATTGGACATGGAACAAAAATATGAGTTTTATCAAAAATGAGAATGACTATTGATAATGTTCAAAATATTTATTCTTTTCTCACATTACCATGATTTGAGATAAAGAAATGTTGTTCAACTACGGACCATTCCAAAAATATGAGATCCTTTAAATTTCCATCATAACTACATTAATACAAGTTTCTAGGTTGGATGGTTGTCTAGTTTAAAGAGACTCTGTCATCATTGGGGATCTCATTAGAATATATAAGAATTTGGGTATCTACTTAAAGGATGACTCAAATCATAAGGGAAAATTTCAGAATTGTTCTAATGCATGTCATAACTCAAGGAATGATGCTACTGTGACCCTAAGAACATGGATCAGGTGCATCAGAATTAGTGAGGGAAAAACCAATCCCCTCATTGAGAGTTTCATATAGGCTTTCAAGAAATATAAAATGGACCTGAGAGGTGTATTTTGGTGTCTTACACCGAAGGTAGGAAATTTCCTCTCAATTATACTCCAAGATATTTTAATGTTTTTCTTTTTGGAATGTCGATGAAAGTCATTAAATTTAGTGTCATATGATGAGTGTGTTGAAAACATATATTTTCATCAAATGGTGAGGGTGTTAAATTGCAGTGTCTGACGAAATTTGACTTGGATATTTGAATCAAGGTGAGTAACATCAACTCCTTCCACGTAATTTGTTGCAAAACTGGGTTCACTGAGGGTGCTAACTCATAGAGTACCTCATTATGTACCTCTCATTATTTCACTAATCCAAGGGGTTCATTGATAATAACCATATTTTTTTGGGGAATATTGGTGAGTCGTGAAGATTTTTTACTTTTTCCATTCTTGCACACAATTTTTCCTAATTCATAATAGAAACATGGATGGGGAAATACAATGATTTTCTCATATATTCCTTTGTGGGTTTTCAACATGATATACATTTTTTCCTCTTTCCATTATCATTTTCAGGTTATTCTAGTAGAATTGGATGGTCAACATTATATATATTTATGTTTGGATGATTAAAAAAATTTATGGTCATGATTCTGTGACAATGGGTGATTGTTTAAGGTTGTAGAGCATAAACATAGGAAAGGGCAATCCTCGATTGGTTTATGGGGAATGGGGGAGAGTACTATCCTATTAAAGAAGTAAGTACATAAGGTCCTTTTGTAATGAAGATATATCCAAAAAAAATATCTTCATAGTTTAATGTCATGTCGCTTAGACCATAATGGGTACTACGAGTTTAATGTAATGGATCATGGAGAAAAGGGGGAACATGTATATTTCAACTATGTGGGTAACCCTAACCAATATTTCAAATCCAAATTGAGGCAATACATGTGTGAAAAATAAGTAATTGTTGGGTGCCTCCCACATCACATGAGAGTGAAAAACAAGGGAGAAGGGAACCTAGGAGGAGGGTGTCAAGGAAATCAAGTTACATAATAAACATACATGAATTCTAGAAGAGAGAACAAATTGTGGAAATAATTACACTAGGACAAAGGGTGGAAGATAAAAGGTAAATCATGATCATTGATATATGAATCAAAAAGTTCTAGGAAACTATGGTGGGGGAATTATTATTGACCATGTTCAAAACACATATGTTATCAATATACCAGTCGTGGATGAAGAGAAAAAATTACTTAACGACCATTCACCATGTTGAATATCTACAAAATCATACTTTCATGATATATCCTTCCATAAATGTCACAGTATGGGTGTTGGCCTAGGTTGGACAGTCCCCATTTATGTTAGGGTCCTATTCAGATTGGTAGGGTGATGAGGATCTTGAAAAATTATGGCACAAACCATGGAGATGAACTATGGGATGCTCATTTGGAATTCAATATTATATGTTCTATTCCAATTGGTGTGCGAGAACATAAACAGGGAATTTAAATAAGTGACAGTATCACTCATTCTCAATGATAGGATTCCAAAGATAGGTCAGTGATTAAGATAGACCTAGGGTGTGGGATCTAAGTGTCTCTACATATCCAATGAAATTATAAATCAATCAATACATAGTTCTAAATGTTTTCATAATTGGAGTATATTTTGAAATAGGGGAAACCTATCTTGTGATGGTCAAAATTATGACATTTGTTTATGTTATGTTATAGAGATATGATAGTTTGAGTTTGATGTATTTTGTAAATGATATTGTATAGTAAATTTATCTATATATGGAGAGGATGAAGTGAGGCGTGTTATATTTAATTTCATGAATCATTGAATGATTATGAGGTTGAGATGACTTTCCCATATAGAAGATATAAATATGATGTGAATTGAGGGATTAGGGTCTGAATTCTAATGAAGATGGTCTGACATGTGGGGGGAGAAGTTGTGGATGGTCCCAAAGAGATGGGGTATATGTGTCTCTACATACATAATTAACAAAATAATCAATCCACATGTAGTTCTATAATGTGGTATATTAGGAGACTAATGCTGAAAGTGGGGGATATCCCCTTAAGAGTGGATAATGATAAAATATGGTAGTTTATGATATCATACAAGAAGATGAAAGGTATGAATCTTAAGGCTGAAAAGCTACAAAAAAAAGATGATTGGATAATGAATAATTTAATGAGGCTAAGACAATGATGGGTGTTACATGTTTATGGTATCATAGCTCAGATCAATGGTTTTCATATAGTTTAAAGATCATGATGCTTGGAACTAGGGGTTGGGTGTATTGTGGATATTTTCATAGTGGAAAGAGTCAAAACTCAACCTGAAAAGGGGGATCATAAAGACTTTACACACACAAAACATATCCAACACAATTTGAATTAAGTTTAAAGTCATTATACATGGTATAAAGGGTATGAAATTTCATATTGGAATGTCTCTATGTCACCAAAATATTTTGGAATATTACACCACAACTCGTAAACCCACATGAGACATGTTTCTTATAATAAACAAGAAGTGGTGAGGTCTCAATCATGTCACGATCGAGAGTATGATATTGGAAAATGAAGTTGTCTTGTTAAGGTCATGGAGACATTGACTTTATTGATTATCATGATCGAATACACATGGGTGATGACACCAAGGGTAGTGACACCAATGGTTTGATGTCTCCACCAAAACATAGGTAGATAGAAAGGAAGTAAATACCTACTCTCTATATTCCAACCATGAAGAGATAGAGACTGATAGTAAGGAAACAACCATATACTATGTTCAATACATAGTCCCTTGAAATGAATCATTCAAGTATTGGATGAAAAAATGTGTTATTGAACATTCTCCAGTTTTGCAACACATGAACCACAATTTTTCACTAGATATCCTTCTAAGAATGTGCCTAAGTGGTTGGTGATCCAGATTGAGTAGGAACCATCACTGTTTGGGGGCCAATTCATATCTATTTTATATAAGTATCCACATTAGTGAGGTATTAAATTGTGGAATTGAACATGATGGGATGTTGAGGGAAGAGTTAGAAAATCCCAGAGATACTTCTCCATTCACTTTAATGAACTTGATCAGTCAACATTATACAGTAATTTAACATGTTTCTGAGGGGCCAGGATACATAATAGATATTGGTTGTTATGGGAAACATATACTAAACCTGATTCTATATACACATCCCATTTGAAATACGAATAAATCCATATGTATTTCTAGAATTTGATGAATTTGACGATCGACACCTGGTATTGGAACCATCTCATGTGAGGGATAATGGTATCACACAGTTTTATGTTATTCATTGGATATGAGAATATATAAATTTGAAATCTTGTGGGATGGAAATTAGAAACATATATTATCATCATATAGAGAGGATGGTGTTTGCACAGTTTAAGGTCTCATATATTTGGGTATAGCATCATGAATTTTAACTTCATGTGACCATGACATTTACCCATAGTTTATAATCATGTCATTGAGATTGTGTCATATATTTTTCTTCATGTGACTCAGATGAGAGTCTTGGGGATATCAAAATTACTTCTTTAGGATCCTATAAGTTTTGGTATCTTTGATGTGCTCCACATCCACTGTGATTTGTGATTATGATAATTATATAATACCTTATAAATGAGGTTATTACCCTCATATTTGGGATATATCATTGGCAGATTCATCTTGGGTATCATTAAAACCCTTCAAGCTAGCATTGAATGACATTAAAGAATAGAGAAGCTGTTGGACTTCTTGTTGAATTATTGGACACCCCAATTTAGATGATTCCTTAAGATATAGAGTTCATGGAGGAAATTTCCATTGAGGGATTCCAACAATTGTAGGAAGGATTTCACTCCCTTTTATGAAATATTTTTGTTTATTATATCGACTTTTTAGTGATGGTAGTTAAACTTATATAGGTGAAACTACTTTTACCTCAAACATAGGGTGTATGGGGGAGCCCAGGTGAATGTTTATGTGTTCAGATGATTTAAACTGAGGGAATTTGAGAGACTATCAAGAAATATATTCTTATTATGGCTCAATATATCATGAATTATATTAATGTACTTTTTTTATGTGTCTTTCATCCCATTGTCCTACAAGTGGTAGAGGGGTGTGTTTTTGGATCATATGTTTCACATGGAGTGTGAAATCATCTTCTTAGAGGGTAAAAAATTAGTTCTATTTTATATGAGAATGGTGGGACAAATACTAAACAAATAGATAATTTGTGACCGAAGAATATCAACCATAGTTCAGGTCATGACTTATTTTAGGCTGATAACTTGAAAACACATTCATATGAAGTGTGTTAAAGTTAGAACAAAACTTTAACATCGAAATTTTACTGATAGGTAGGGTTCTATATATTTAGTTCCCCTTAGATAAAATTGAAAATATTACTTTTTTGTATGGATAATAATTGGTGGATAATGCCAAATATTTAGATTGATCTGGAATGAATTAATTTTTCTTGTGAAGTCGATGCGATTAGTAATAATAGTTATATATAATAACAATAGTCTTTATATTTTGAGGGGGTGCTTCAGTCCTACTTGATGAGCCTGACATGTCACCACATGGAATTCTTGATGAAACTAAGGAATATAATTAACATTTATTAAAATATGTAGATTACATTGAAATGAAACCTTTACAGGGAATTCTCTAGGTTGGGTCCATCCCCAAGGGTGTAAATAACTGTATATGGATGGAATTACTCATGCTCGAATCAGTTGGGAAGTACTGTCCATTGTTGGAGATGGTGATTATTCAATCACCTTATAATTCAATAACCCAACTGTATAGGTGTTATTTTCTAGGTGATTTATTTTTTTATTTTTTAATAGAAGTGATTGTGGATATAGAACATTGACGCAACACATGAACGATTGAGTCATCTAGGTTGGGATCTTAAAGGGATGTGCCAATAATTTACTGGGGATTTTCATGGTCATTATATGATCAAGGAATATGAGTCACAATTGGATGAGAAGGGAACATGGCTTTCAACTCATGATTATGATCCAAAATGTGGAAACGTTCCTACTTGATAAGGACATAGAAACCATTGGTCTGTTTGATGACTATTTTTGAATCGACATTCACATAAATCTTGTGGATAAAAATATTGAGAGTAAGCATTATGATATTATCATAGATTGGTATTTATCCTCATTCATGATTCATACCTCTAAAAACAAGAATTATTTTTGAAATAAAAACTATATATTATTGATGAATAAAATCTCCAATATCACTACATTTATTTTGGGGTTGATGAGACTTCTCCCATCCATGATCTTAGAGGAAGAATTAAATATAATCATGTAACAAGGTAGAGTCTAATAAACATAGATAATGTATATATATTGGAATTTGGTGACTTGGGGGAATAATTAATGGGTTAGATGCAATTTTTTAAAATATTCATTGCTTGTCCCTTTACATATTTCAGGGGAAAACATTATTTCAAACCGCTAAAACATTATTGGACCTTATTTAAATCACCAAATCATCTTGTGGATGCACATTTAATTCAGAAGGATGAAACATGTTACAATATAAACCTCAATTTATTATTATTAGTTCCATAATTTCTATACCTCAAAGACCAAGATGATTCATCTCTTCTCAATGAGAGAGTATATTGACTCTATGTTGAGCATCCTGCAACTGACATTGTACATGTTATTAATTCTATAAATTTTTTCTTACAATCTAGGAGAAAACATTGATATACATACAAGGCATTCACTTAATGTAACAGTGGCCTTCCTTGTATGGGTGGAATCAAGATCATAGGGGGTAGAAAATAATGCTTGATGTCCTCTAAGCCAGTCTAGAACACTTCATCCAACTGATAAGTGCGATAAATTATCATGATCTATAAAATGGGTTACAATTACCATCCATGTTGGATATGAACAACTATATGTAAGATTATTATCCATGTAGGTATTTAAATTACATGAGATTGTGAAGCAATTTCCTAGGGATGGTGTCCCTGATCTTATTTGGAACGATTGTGATGAATTTTTTAAAATCAAAAAAAATTAGTAAATAATTAGTGATGTCCCCAGATGAAAACTTTATTGGATTAATATTCATATAGTGAAAGGGGGACGAATAATACATTATAAAAAGGTTCCTTATATTTCCATGATATTTATAGTTGGCTCCTCTTCAGGGAGCATTAATATTTGATTATACCTGAAGTATTGATCCTTGAAGGATGTTTCCTAGATGTGGCCAAATTCATTAATGAGATGTTCATTAATTATAAGGGGAAAATCACTGAATAGGGAGTCATGGTTGAGTTCTCAAAAATATTTACATATTATAATCGTTCTATTCTGATTCATGAAATTTATGATGTTGGATATCCACATGGTGTACTGAAATACATTGAAAAAGTTGTCATCGATAAGCTTATAAACATCATCTGTAAACCAAGTAATGCAGAAAAGGGTTTATTTTACTAGGATTCTATTTGATCATGTTGTGGCCCACTAGGAGTCCAAAGAAATATATCAAAACCATAGTTTTGAGCACTGATAATTCATTACAAAACCAAGAGAACAATTTTATATGATGATTTAAAAAATCTATATATTTGTCTTTCTACTCTATAGAAATGGTTGAGATGGCCACCATTATCCATGGCTTTTACTGAGTACTATGAATCAAAAAGTTTAAATCCTTCAATGTGGTGAAGAAACATTCATCAAATGTAAGAGGTGTTTCATCATAATCATATTTTTCTTTTGAAGATTTAATGTGAGAGGGAGGTGATCTATTTGGTATTGGAGAGTGTGGAGTGATGTTATCATTTTCTTTAGGGAAGGTGGGATCCATAATGATGTATTAATTAATTAAAAAGGACATTATTATGGAATATAGTGATCCCATCAAATGAATGTACTAATTGTTACACCCACCATTGAAATAAAAACATTTATGATCAGTGAAAATCCATCACATCATTCCTACTCTCTAAAACATACAGTGCTAAAGTGGATTTTTAGACCAGGGGTAAGCTCATTATACACTCTATGGGTGGGGAATTCGAACCTCAATGATTCATATACTATTTAATAATATGATGTGATCTATGGTCATAACATATTCATGGGTACTATAAAATGTGTCCCAATGTTAGGGGTGGTATTGTCCAAAACACTGTTTGGAGGGATCAATCTATCATTCAAATCCACCAAAGAATCTACTAACATGGTTATAAAATCATTAATTCATTTGTGTGATCAACATATTTGGTCTATAAATGACGTCCATCACATTTTTAGTACCCATTATCTTGGAATTTGGTTTCAAGGGATCATAAGGGTGTGATATGTATATGGTGTACCCATACCTGACCACAAAAAAGATAATTTGTGGAACTAATGGTATGAGGAGAGGACCATTGGAAACAGTTGGAGACAAGGCCTTAACAACATGGAATTTCATGAAATTTCCAATGATACAAATATTAACATAATGTAATACACCAGGTTATGAAATTGGGTCTTTATATTAATCTATATGAATTGATTATACTCGTTGTTATCGTACCTTTAAATAATCTGATTGGAAGGGATGTTATCTTCTTCCCTAATACCCAGGTTGTGGATTATTCTAGTCAGGGTATGATTCTCCTAGAACTAGTTTCTACTATGAATGGATGGGTCTCCATTCTATTGAACAGGACTATGACATAGAGTGGTCATATAATCCCATGAATAGTGGCACCCAAATCTTCCTCAATAAGAATGATTATGGATTGATTGTCTTCCAAGTTGGATTTCTTTGCATGATAGGAATTAGTAAAAGCTACCAAATTCTTGATATAGATTGGAATATTCAATGCATCAAAAATAGCCTCATTCATCTCATTTGAGAGGCGGAGTGATTCAAGGGTTAAGTGTCTCAGTGGTGTACTATTGAGGTACTTCAGAACAACATACTTCTTGGAAAGGGGTAAATCATTCTTTCTAAGTGGTTCAATTTAATAGGGAGAGAAGTGGGAATATTAAAATTTGATAATATGTATAGAGTAGTCCTTTCAATATTCTTCTTCTGATTATATGGTTCAAGGAGAGTTATTGAAAACTAAGACCAATCTATGGATGGTAATGCATGAGTGTTAAGCTAGTATGTTGGAGCTGCATGATTGAACAATAAGATTGTTTATATGGTTGTTCTAAATGTTGTAGCCTATGATTATAGTGATTACATGTCCTTGCATATTTATTTGTGTTTAGATTTGTGGGCATGAATATTCTATTCAAATGAACTAGACATGTAATTCAACTTTTTAGAATTATTCCAATCCCATTCATGAGGACATATTCTAGAGGTTCTTGAAGTGGATTAATCATGTAAATATTTATTAGTAACCATAAAATGATCCACCAACCTAATATCATTGATGAAAGAATAATCCTCTTCCACATCCTTGGAAAACTCTAGATTATATTTAATCCTAGCTTCTTGTAGAGATCTAATTTTTTCCCTATATTAATTTTAAATATATATATATATATATTTCTAGATTTAGGAACATAGATTACTTGTGATTCTGAGAGCTAGTTCTCCCAAAAATTAATTTTATAAAAATAGTAATTATATTTTATATCAAACACACACAGATTTTTAATGAAAATTTTATAACACTAATTTGGAATCATGGATCATAAGTATGAGACCATATTTTAGTCTGGAATGAGGTTTTTACCCTAGTAAAAACCTATAATTGGTTTGTGGGCAGTGTTTAGACTCCTCACTCATATGTGGTACATTAATTGAAATAAATAAATAAATATATTATTATTATTTAATTTTGACAAAGAAAAATGATATATGAGAATATATCTAGTGTAAATTCTCTAGAGTAATCTTAATAAAGACTTGGATAATTAAATAGTTTTTCATTCCTTCTTCATTGGTGAAACTCAACAGAACACAGTGGAATGATAGGTTAGATAATACCAGGATGTAATGAACGCAACATCTTCTCTCAATTAATGGAGAGAATGTTCATTGTCACTGAATGAGAATAAATCCAGATATACCACTTCAATTGGACATTTAACCCCATTTGCTAAATTTTTTGAGCTTATACATCCTCATTGTTGGATTTTCACAAATTGTGGTCTATCCAAGAACCTACATAAATGATCTACATTGATTTGTTCAATGTTTTCTGACCTAGTGTCAGCCTTCATGATAATTGTTCAAAAACACATTGAAAATGAATATTAACACTTTTTTTGTAGATTTTCACCAAAATAATCTTCACATTCATCACTAGTAGGATCCCATGATCATTTTTGAACATTTTCAATCGGTATCCAGCTCGATCAGACCCCTAAAACTGCAACACATCAATGATAAAAGAAAGGATAAATAAAATTTTGATATATTTTTTATGTTTTCAAGTTTTATAAGATCATTATTTATATTTGGGATTGAGGTATGAAGGTTACAAGCCTTGGTGGTGTGTGGTTTATCTGATAAACCCCAATAGATGAAAAGAGGTTTATTCCCAGTGTAGTGTGGTAGGAGATAATGAATTTTTTCTATTACTATTATTTCAAAATGTATTAAAGGTGGGAACTATGGAAGATCCAATCCAATTAATCATATTTGTTTATAATATCGTAGATATATAATTATACTAAAATCCCGACTACGATCCATGTGTGAGGATGAAAAAATGTCATGTATTCACTTCAAAGGCAGTGGATAGGGTTTTGGAAAAGTTATGGATGAAACAGGGTGTAGTCTTCCTACACACCATAGACCTCTTTCCCGGTTATAAAAACCATGTGGAAGAGCATAGGGGAGGGATCCCAACTAAAAGTACATGTTTTACTACAATTTCATGTACCTGAGTACACAGACTCATCCAGATCACATGGGAGACACCACGTGTGAGGCAACACACAATGTACAGAGTAAAAAGACATGAGGTCCGGTTAATGAACATGGAAAATATGACACAACCCGGTACTAGTGATACTGGAAACATCATATAGTTTGCCTACATGGCTTGTACCACTAAATGGTATGAAATTGATGTGTCATATCAAGACACAACTAGGTGGTGGAGCAGGGCCACATGTTGCGTGCGTACCCTCACACCCTTTGTACAACTTGATACCTTTTGATGGAACATCAATTATCCATATCACATTCCTTTAAAATAAGATTTTGGCCCATGGATTTACTATACTGGGTGTTTTTTATGTAAAACATGATGGTTACCTTAGCTATGACTTCGTAAATATGACGTTAAATATTCTAGGCATGGCACTTGTTGAGGAAATTCCTGAGGACGATAGTGATATGGTATGATCCCTAGAGACTACTAAGTGGTACCATTTAGTAGAGTTGGGAATTGGACTCCTCCAATATTATAGTGGAACCCCCCATCATCATGGGAATGGTCCCTCTAAAACTACCTTACAAGTTTAACCCTCCCACTACTGAGTTGGTCACGGTCCTCGATGACTATGGTAGAAACCCCACGTTATACTAGGGCAAACGAACTCAATTTCTGAGTAGAACCCCCTATCATGTAGAGTGATGTTCATCAATGTCTAGAGTGGAATGCACATATTGTATCATGGATCATGTCCTCGACTCCCATGTGGAATCCCCTACTCGATACGGTGTGTCCTCGATGACCAGATTCAAACCCCTTATCGCACCAGGGTGTGGGTGCTCGACTTTTGAGAAGAAAATCCATATTAGATATAGATAATGTTTTATATGACTAGAGTATAACCCCCTATCCCACCAGGGTGTTATTTCTTAACCACTATAGTGGAACCCCCAACGGCATGGGAACGAGTCCTCCACTTCCAAGTGGAATCCCCTATTAGTATAGGTTGTGCATCAAAATTAAACTATATTGGAACACCTCATATGCATTGTCATGATTCCTCTATGGATAGCATCATATTAGAACCACCAAGATGTAATAGAGATAGGGTCCTCTATTTTGATTTTTTACCCCTCGACTATGCATCTTAGTGACGAGGCATGGTTTGACAAGGATAGTTTCTTTTGGGAAGTGTTTGAGATGCTGGGAATCACTGATGGACTATTGTAACTATTGGATACTCATATTACTAGGTTTATCTATGATATGGAGATCCTATAACTCCAACATTTGGGATTATTTTATTTATAAAAGTGTATATATATATATATTTATATATATTCATATATATGAACACCTTGTATTTGTTTACCCTCCTTCCAAGAGAGGAAAATACGTACAGGGTATGAATATTCTGTCTGTGTTTATCTTCTCAGGGTTTCATAATTATCCTCACCATATATTGGTGGAGAATACTATATGAGTGGATCATATACTGGCTATGTTTATCCCCATGTGTATGGATGAGGTAACAATCCCTCTTAGTTTGGTTTGTGTCCTTCCCTTTGGATATATAATCCATCTACGAACATTCCTTTATAGTTGTATCTCATACTTCTCCCCCATCAACTTTCTAATTATCCTAAATGGTATGTTTATACTCACCTCGACTTGGACATTTCTCACATGTGTCATGTTTTATGTAGACAATAGTCTTGTCAAAAATGAATCCATTAGAGAAAAGGAATTCCTAATACATTGGACCATGTATGGTGGTCGTAGATTAGGATTTCAGAGATATTCTCTCAGAGAATTTGAATTTTTTAGTTTGGTAATGATGGGACATATTTATGGTTAGGTGAGTATTTTTTCACTTTACTTTTTAGTCTAAATTACTTTTCTTTTTATAGTGTAGTGGTTCATGAATTCTTGGTTTATATTATATCAGTGTTGCTTATTTTACTTATTCACTATATACTTCTATATGGATGTGGTTTTTTTGTGTATAGTTACTTGGGAAAAGGCCTACCCGAGTTTATATATTTCATCATTTCTAGTCACCAAACCTTTCCTATGGAGGTGGGATTGGGGTATTTTTTGATCGAGCATCAGCTTGGGTGATTTTGTGAAATATTGGTATCAATGGTGGATCAATACTTAGGATATTGTTTTGGATTAGTACCATAAAAGGTAATTTTTTGGGATTAGGGAAACAATTTCAATGTGTCTCGAGTGTGGCTCTGGGGTCTGGGAGTTTATTGATGGCATAGGAGACCGACGTATCAATTAACCATTACCTTGAAAACCATCATGTTGACACAGATCACTAATTCATTTTATATATGGGTCAATAGTACATGCATCACATAGGATTCAGTATTTGATTTTACTTCATGAGTTATCTCCCCATTGTTATATATATATATATACACATATGATTTTGGTACACCTATCTAAATATCAGGATAGTATCATGATGAAATCCATTCCAGATACCAGATCTAGATTTTAATGATGATACAATGAGTGATGAGTCCTTAGTTCATGGTTCATCCTATGATACACTTCATCCAGGTGGGATGGTAGAATAACCTCCACCTATCAAGAAACAGATCATCCTGGTTGACTAGAATGAGGATGCACACATGCTTAGCATGCTCCATGACATCCAATTATAGAGGTCGTTGAAGTACCATGGAAAGCCTGATCTTCCGGATACATAAGATTTTATAGAGGCTTTGGTATGTATCATCAGGATTATCTAGACACCAATAGTTCTTTTGCTTTCATTAGAAGCTATCCTTTTCAATAGTGTAATGGGGAACTATTAGAGTCTTGTTATAAAGATGCATGATAAATCAATATTCTCGTAGACTAACTTCCAAAAACTTCTCCATAAAGGGTAATAACCCTCATTTTGGACATAATTCTCAATCCAGTACCATCATGAGCTAGAAAAAGGTGGGATGGTAGTGGATGACTATGCAGCAAGGTTCACAGACCTTATATGGTACTCCCTTAAGAAGATCTTGGATGGATAATTTTGATCATCATAGTTTTAAAAGGAAATCCACATATGGATCCAATAAAGCAGTGTTCCATTATCAACCCCACATGTTCTGGAGTGTTGGTGCAGACATTATAGATAGATATCTTTCTTTCAGAGGGGTTCCAAATAGCTGGAAATGGATGTGGGTGTCAACTAGTTGAGTCCTATGTAGTATCTAGTATATTCCAGACTCTAGGATCTCAATGCATGAGAACTCCGTGTGATAATACTAAAGAACATATTTAAAGGTAACACATAGTGACACATAATCCAATAGTGCGGAAGTTTGTTTCTTCTGAAGGACAAGGTCACAAAGTGAGAGACATCCCCAACAGATATGCTGAGGAACACATTCATATAGCTAATGGACAACCATGAAAGTGGTAATACTGTGATAAGGGATCCAAAAGGTGATTATTTGGTGGCCCCTATGGATACAGAGCTATAATAGTAGTATGAGGAGCTATGGGTGGTAGATAATACTATGATATCCTTCCACCATAATGAACAGGTGTCCAATGTCAGACTGAAGGAACTGGTGGTCGTTTCCATATACAATTACAAACTTTTTAATTTTATATTCCTATAGTCCAAGAAATTATAATAAGTATGATCTATGTTTTTCTAAAATTTCATCATTATTAGTAGACGTAGGTTATAGTCATTAAATTATCTCTAAACTCCAGGTGTGAGAGATGAAACACCCTATTGAGGTAGTTTCTCATCATCTTAGTCTTGAGGTTCTTCTAGAGAACCCTTCTTCCATATCATTTATCTACATGTATCATGAGCTATAGATTAGTGGAGAGAGTTCATGTTATACCATTTGGTCATCATTATAGAATGCGATGGCTTCATTGTGGGATTTATTTGATTTTCATGGTCTGATCCCATATTGATTATCACCACAAGCATGTAAGAAGCCTAGGAACTGATGGGATGTGATTCAAATTGTCTGAAAAAGAGATATCAGGGTAGGGAAAGAGAGATAATTGAGATGGACACTACATCTCGTCACCAATCAGTTAGATAGTATAGCCATTGGTTTAGATGAAACATTAGGTATATTGATTCCTTATATTGGTAAGGATTATATGGACCTCTTTCCCAAGGATGATGTGAGACATCATATGATGTGGAGATGCATTATTTCAATTAATTATATCATATAAATTCTCTAATATCTTCAAAATCATATCACATTTCCCCCACTAATCATTGAGTGATATGGTTGAAATTGGAGGACCTTCAAGAGGATGGTTTCATCATACTCAGTGTGTCCCCCTTGGCCGCTCCTATGTTGGTAGTGAAAGTAATTAAGTTATATTGTATATTTTCCTGAATTATCATCACATTAACCATACCATGATAAAGATGAAGTATCCATTGACACTAATTAATGAACTGTTTGACCAGTTGAGGGGTGTGATAAGGTTCTCCAATATCGATCTCATGTCCGACTACCCCCAGTTGAGGGTTCATGAGGCTTATATTCGAATGTTTAAATTTTATTGTTTCGACGGACAATATGTTTTCATAGTGATTATCTTTCATATATTTAATTCTCACACCTTGTTTATGGATTTGATGACTAGGGATTCCATCTTTACATAGACAAGTTTTTTTTCTTCATCAATGAAATACACATCTACTCTCTGTCATTGGAGGAACATGCAGAGTACCTCAGGATAGTCCTATATCTACATTGAGAGGAAAAAATTTCAGGAAATATCATGAACTGATAGTCTTGAATTCTTATTGTTCACTTTCAAGGGCATCACATTCAGGAGCATCGTTTAGCCATGGAACCAGAAACCATTGATATATTTATTTATTCGGAACCATCTAATAGAAATTTGGAGGTGCAATTCTTTCTTGGATTAATGCGAGAGTACAATAGGTTTGTGGTAGACATCTACAGAATCACAACCACTTTGAACACCATGACATGGAAATTGAATCCATTTACCTGTTTTGAGATCCAAATGGCCATTAAGGAGTTGAGGTTTAGGCTAGAGAGTGATCTAGTATTGAGAATTTTAAAGGAAGGTGTGGTGTTCATATGGTATTTTGATGCATCCGGATCTAGGCTCAACTGTTTCTTGACATAGTATAAGGGAGTTATCAGATAGAAGTCATGGGAGTTACGACCCCACAAGCAGAACTATGTGAACCACAACCTAGAGTTGGAAGTGGTACTCTTCTCTCTATGGATGTGGAGACACCACCTTCAATGAGAGTTATTTGTGGTTTATTCATACCGCCAATGTATTAGGTACATGATCACAAAGAGATACTTTAACTTGATACAACAATATTGGTTTCACTTCTTAAAAGACTATGACTTTGATATAGTCTATACTCCAAGAAAGGGAAACACAGTTGAATATTCTATTATCTAGATGTCCTAGGCTCAATTGGGGACTGAGTATTTGAATAAATTTTAATCCTTACAACTGACCCTGGTGAAGTAAGAGGGTACATAGTTTTTTTAGTTGATGATGTTGACTCCTCCACTTATCTACCATGTTAGAGAGTCCCAGCTAGGTGACATCGATTATGATGTCTTGTGGGATCATATATCCATAGGTGACTCACTATATGGATATTATGAAGGATTGAGTCAAGTCATCTTTTTCATGAGATAAATTTTGGTCCCAGTCATTATTTTATAAAAGGTGATGTGAGATTTCCACACTTCTCCCCTAGATGTACATCCTTATCCATGGAAGATGTAAATTTACCTTAACTAAAACTTTTAGTTGTATGGAATGAGAAAAATAAAATCCGAGTTCATATATTAATGCCTCACTTGTTAGTAGATGATAGATGAGAACCATGTTCTTGTAGGTTTGTTATAGCCCCTAGTGATCCCAAATTAGATATGGGGTTTCATGTCCATAGAATTTTTCAAAGGGAATCCATGGACAGTGAAGGGACACAACTCAATTTAGGTAATAGTTGACTGACACAAAAAGTCTATGCACATTCTTTCTAGTAGGGAGAAGAGTTTGGAGGAGATATTTGTATATATGTATGTACAAGATATTGTTTTCCTTTAGAGGGTACCCACAATGATTGTCTATGATCATGAAACATGGTATAGGCCACGATTGGAAAGAGGCATGCAATAATAATTCAAAACATTATTGTGGAAGAATACAACCTTTCACCACTAGACAGATGGGTAGACTATTCACATTATCAATGTGTTAGAGGATATGTTGAGGTATTTCATGTTTGACTTTGGTCGGAGCTAGGAGGATCACCTACCCTTTATTGATTTTCAATACAAAAACAAATAACATGATTCCATCATCATGAAACATTTTAAGGCACTATATGGGAGACCTTGAAAGTCACTCATGTGTTGGATAAAGATCAGTAAGACATATCATATGGGTTGGAGATGATACAGGTGATGACGGTGAAAGTCCAAGACATCCATAGGTGGATGAGGACGACCTAGAGAAGAAATAGAACTTATATAGATTATCGTCATAGGACCCTAAAGATTAGTATCCAATCCATGTTTTATTAGGATTATCCCAATGAGTAGGATTACAAAGGTTTTTTTAGGGAGGCAATATATCATTGAGGTTTATAGAGCCATTCAAGATCATGTAGAGACTTGGAAAGTTTTCTTACCACATAGACCTATACCCACAAGTATAGCGGGTGAAAAAAGTCTTCCATGTGTCACAACTGAGGTGATACGTGGATGAACCAAAGGACATTTTCAAATGGGAGAGATGAAAATCGGGGATGAAGAAAACATTGAGGATCACCTGGTGGTGATAGAGGATCAGGATGAGAGGTCCCTTCATAGATGGAGAATTACCTTGGCTTGGGTGTTGTGGAAGCAAATGAACATGCAAGATAGTTATCGGAAGTGGAGGATCCAAGGGTGGGCATAGTATAACAAGTTTTTTTCAAATTTGTTTATTTTTGGGGAGAAAAATATTGAATGAGGGAATAATGTAGAGACCTGGTTTTCTCTTTCTAATACTTTGATGTATTTTTATATATATTTACAGAGATTGGCCTTGAAATGGTTGGTGATTCCAAGGTCCACTGTTCCCTAAAATAATATTATAAAAATATTAAGTATATTATATATTAATGGTTCAAATATTCTTTAAAAAATGGGAGGATTTTTTAACCAAATATCACATCAGAAATCAAATACCACGGGATTTTATGGAATACAGTGTTTACCCTAAGAGTAACCTAAAATGGGATGAAACGGGGTATTGGGAATCCTCACTTGTTTTTGGTACATTCAGTGAGATAATTAATTAATTAGTTCATTAATTAATTGTTTAATATTGAAAAAGTGGAATAATATATAATATTTCTTCTAGGGTTAATTCTTTAGTGTCTTTTTTCTAAATCCTAGTAGAATTCCCACATTGTCTCTTATTCATTTGATAATTTCATTGGATGTCAATGAAATACTAGATCGGATCGGATCAGAGCAGGATGAAGTGAACACAAAATCCACTCTCGATCATCAGTGAGAACATACTTTATCGATGAATGATACAAAATCCATGTAGGGCACTTAAATTCGTTATTTATGAACTTTAAAAATTTTCTTTTATTGGATCCACCCTATGTATTCAATTGTGGCCCATGTAGGCACATACATAACAGATTGAAAATGATTTTTTTTCAATTTTTTCTTAACTGGTATCATTTTTCCTATTATTTTGACATGGAACCTTGGTTATAAGAAATCAATATATTGTTATGGTCATTTTCTCACTAATAATCTTCTCATTCATCACCAATAGGACCCTATGGTCTTGGTATGACATTGTTGCATAGTACCGAGCCTGATCAGACCCCCGTAAATATGAGAGATACCTGAGAAAAGAATGTATCAACGAAAGGAGGTTTTATCTGGGAAGTATAGATGGAATATTTGATCATCATAGTGATTTGAGAACATGGAATCATTTTTGGAATCCTTATTTGTGTGTGTTTCATGCGACAAACCCACCTGGATGAACAAAGGAAAGTTCCCAGAGAATGCTAGTTGAGAACTATGATTTTTATCCGGATCCACTAATTTCCATTGGAATTGAGCCATGATATTTTATATATAAGTGAAAAAATAATATTTGGTGTGAATATCCTAGATATAAAATTATTGGGATAACAAAAATACATGTTTTTTCCAAGTATGAACACACAAGGTGTAACCCCCTCAAAAAAGACAACTGGGGTTTTAGAAATGTCAAGAATGAAATGATGTGTAGTCCTACATCATGTTATTTCCCAATTTCCTGGTTGAAACCCCCATGTGGGGTATCACATGGGTAGAAACCCATGTGTAATTGCATGTCTAGTGACATGACCATGTACAAGTGTACATGGACATAGCTAGGTCACACGGACGACACCTTGAGTGAGGCAAGACACAATGTACATAGTACATAGACATGGGGTTTGGTACATAGATATAGAAAATATGACATGACCCGGTCCTAGATATACTAGACACAAAAAAAAATTCTAGCTACATAGAATGTACTAATTTATCGGATGTAAGCCATGAGTCATCCATGGACACAGCATGGCAGGTGGAGCCGGAACACACACCATTTTGGTCCCCTCACACATTGTGTACCTCTTAAACTCTTTTGAAGAAACTTCTAATATTATAATATCCTTTCTTTAACAACAGATATTGTCCCATGAGTAGGTTATCCTATGTTTTTTTCATATATAACATTATAATTACCTCTGTTGAAGGTTTGTAGATATAATATGAAAGGCTATAGTAAAGTTTCTTGTTGTAGAAACACTTGATTATTGAAGTGATCGTTAATGTTCAATAGAGGCTACTGAGTTGTACCCTTTAGTAGATATGGGAAATGGAGTTCACATCCATTATAGAAGAACACACTTTTGAAAAAGAACATGTCCTCTACAACTGCCATTAGAGTGGAACAAACATACAGGGTAGGAAATGAGTCCTCATGGACTACAGTGGAAACCCCTTCCTATACCAGGTTGTAGGTCCTAAACATCTAAGTAGAACCCCCTAATGGGTAGGGTGATATTCCTTTATGATAAGAGGGTAACCCCCCACCCTATTATATCAGATAATATGTCAGAGACTTCTTAGTGGAACCCATTACAAAGTAGGGCATGGTACCTCAATTTTTATAGTGTAACCCCCATGATGTGATCAGGAATTTCTCCTTGACTTCCAAGTATAACACCATAATGGATAGGGTCTGATTCCTCAACGACTAGTGTAAACCCCCTATCATACTAGGGTGTAGGTCATAGACCACAACAGTGGAACCCTAACCCCCCATCGGACAGGGTGCACGTCCTCAACATCCAAGAGGAACCCCTACCAGCATATTGCATAGGTCATTGTGACACTATAGTATAGTATCCCATCAACATGGCCGGGGTTCCTCTATGCATACCTTTAGTGTGGAACCCCATAGAAGTACTATGGCTCGAGTCCTCTACTTGCTGTTTTCCCCCTCGACTATCTGGAACATTGATGATGCATGGTTTTACTTGGATGGATGCTTCTTAGAAGATACATGAGATGATGGGAATATTTGATGGAATTTTTGAAATATTGTCTAATCATATTATTAAGCTAATTTGTGAGATTTATATCTCCTTACTCCATCATTTTGGTTTCACTGAATATGCATATATATAAAAATATATGTATGTATGTATCAACACCTAGTATTTGTTTACTCTTTTTTTAGGAGAGTGGAAAATGTGTGGGGTATGTCACATACTTTTTCTATTTATAATATAGTGGTTCTATGTGTCTAATATCCTACTATAGTTGGGGAAGACTTGATTATTAGTTCATCTACTCACTGTGTTAATAACCTTCTATTTAGATGATATAAATTTAACTATTAGTTTGGGTTTTTATGTTCAATATGACTATATCATTCATTTGTAGTATTTCCCTTCCTGTTGTATCTCTTTCTTCCCTCCCTTAAGATTTTGGGGTGTCATACTGTGTACATATATACTCACTCCAAAATGGGTTTTAACACATGAGTTATGACTTTTTTAGAAGAAAAATACAGCAGTGGGGACTTTATAGGTAGTTAGTGATACATTTTACATTGGATTGTGTATGGTGGTCATAGATTGGGAGACATGACATGAGTTATCTTAGAATTTTAGTTTCCTATTTTTCTTATTTAGGGAAATATTTATTATTGGGTGTATATTTCCCCCATTACTATTAATTTTACACTACTAAATATTCATACTGTCTAGAGTTTTATGCATGTTGTTTTACATTTTAGTAGTGTCATGTCTTTTACTTTTTCCCTCTTCACTTTTTCATCTAGGGTGTTTTGTGTGTGTGTGTGTATAGGGACATAGAAAACTGCCTTCGTGAGTTAGATTTTCCTCTATCACTGATCACCACCCTTGGCCTATGTAGGTAGGCTTCTGGTAGTTGTGGAATAATCCCCCACATGGGTGGGTTCATGATAAGGATTTTGAAAATTTGTGGGTTATGATGATTTCAAGAGTGTAAAATCACTTTGACACTGATGGGGTACTCTAATTACCATGGGGGTATAGGTTTATATTCATCTAATACATGGATTGTTGTGATGAAGATGCTGTATATGGAATGGATGAGGTGGCCAATGGTGCTACTGACCAGATCCAATAGGTTTGGATAATTAATTGGTATTGAGATACCATCTTATGAGATAGTCACTTATTATACTACATTGTACCTCAGAGAATAACCTATTTTTATTCACTAAGGTCTTCTTCTTAAATATCTATAGTGGAAGAAACATATTATAGCTATTCGTAGAAGCCACCAAACTCAACAAGGTTGTAGTACAAGTTTTTTTGGTTTCAATCATTGATGATAAATCACTATTTGGTAGTGATTCCAAAGACCCTATTTTATGAGAAATATTAGGAATGATTTCCCATGTTAACCACATGGGGACACTAATTATAGAAGATTTTTTCTTTTATTGTTAAGAGACTATTTGAATAATACTATTAAATAATTTTCCTTGATGGAGTTTTCCTTTTATTTTTTGATGTGAAGAGAACCTAAGGTGTCTATCCATGAATAGGTACTTGGGTAACATTCCATTATGGATGATGTGTTTGGAGAAGGCTACCATGTGGACGTTCCTAAAGGATAATTTTGATATGGTTCTATATGTTAGGTGATATTTCATCCTTCATGATCATCTACAAGAGATAAAACATAGGTCAGGGTGAGAACACTGCTTTTTCTTCTATAGGGATTCTTCAAAATACTACTTACTATCTGTGGATCCTCATAAGACACCAATATATCCTTAGGAGATGAGGTTATGTACAATCTATTCTAGAACATTTCCCATGAACATTCCCACTAATTATTCCTAGGAAGTATTTACACAGTGAGTGTGGGTGATCCACTAATATAAGGAAATTACATTACAAACCTACTCATCATCCCTGTATTATCATTTATCGAGGTTGGTGATGCTATTATTGGTCATGGAGGAACTGAATTGGTAGTGGAAATTTTCTAAAATATCTTCCCAACTATATAAATTTATTGGATCCAGTTGGTTGTACCATATTTATTTAGTTCCTTCTAATATCCAAATGGTTTAATGAATATTAGAGGCTTCCTAATCCTACAAATTTCCCATCATCAGACCATGTCATGAGGAAAAGTGGGCTAGATGCAACAGTAGATCTTTAATCACATTGAATGGGGTAAAGCTACGATTTCTAAAATTTGGGAGTAGGTAAACATGATATAACCAGGGTGGATATGATTTCCATTAATTCTAGATCACGACTTAATGTATTTTTAACTCCTCAAGATACAAAATGAGATTGGATATCATGTCATCATAGTATGGTTTACCAGTAAATAGTTATTTGACATTCATAATGGGTTGAGAGGTGAATATTTCATGGTCCTTAGGTTGGAATTAATTCTAAATATTATTGGTAGGTAGAAAATATATTGGTTTAATACCATGGACACATACCTATATATTGATTGGGATCATGAGACAACCAACTATGACTCATAGAGGCTATCCAATGAGGAATGGTTGCTGGGCTAGAGGGGTTCAATGGTCCCCCCTATATTCTCTAGATATGGGTGTTTCTTTCCATGGATTTAAACAATGATCCTATTGTATATCTCAATATACTAGATTAAAATATCTTTCCTATAATCTTCTTATACTTATGAAAGAGAATAAAATGATCCAACAAGATCTTTTATTCCCCTTCACTTGTCAATATTTCAATAATAAGGTGGTGGTGACACTGCGGGGGAGATCCCAAGGCCCAATGTCTCTCTCTAGTGATGAGTACGAGAACCTAATGGCGGAACAAGATGATGTTTCACCAATTCATGATCTTAGTTTTCTATATCACTACCTACAACACCAATATAACATCTCTAATCATCTGGGGGTTTGATAATAATGACATTATTGGTGGAAATGGATAGATAGGAGCCCCCACTATCGGTGGGTATGCCGACCTGATGATTCCACTGTCACTATCAAAGGGGAATTAAATGGGGGGTGGTACACTACCCCTATCCCTAGATCATAGCATGGAAAATGACTGTTGATTGAACCACATTATCACAACACTTATATTTACAAAATTTTTTAGAAAAAATAAGAGGTACCTTGATGTGTTGGGAACTAGGCCAGTGGGTGTGTGGGGTTCTAAACATTCCATAATTTCAATAAGATGGTCTCAAGATGCATAGGGATTCCTAGATATACCTTCCAAAAATGTAAAATATGGTTGAATTTCTAACAGTTTTTTTAAGAAATTACACCATATAGACATCAATGAGGATATCCAGGTTAGTGGATTTTACAAAGGGGGTATCCAAAACACAATTGAACTCCATTTAGTGGACAGGATATCCCACAATTCTCCCCATATTCATACTACAAAGGGTGTTCCTATTCATAATCATCCCACACTCTAGATGTTGATGGTCAAGTGACTATGATAGATGAATAGAAAACCATATATATTTTTTATTTAAAGTAATAGGGAGAATCACACAGTCCAATAATCCTAGAAACATTAGGGTGTATTCTATAGGTAGAAATAACTTCACAACCATGTCTATATAATATTGGGTTTTCATGGATTCTATCTAATCGAGAAGTTTTTCATTCCCGCAATGTTAAAAATATTCCTCCCTTTTTTTGGGATCCAAGGTGAAATTTGGTGTCTCCAAAAAGTATGGAAGCTAATTTAATAATGGAATAAAATTTGCAGTGTTCCTATAATTAAGATAATACAGCACCCAAATGCGTGTAATGGAAGAGGGATGTAGGGAAATTATGAATCTATGCCTAATGTATGGTTAGTCTTGGGAATCACTATCCTTCAACTAGTTCTAGTGGAAAAACTATATGCATATCCATCAAGACTCTATTCATATTATATACTGAGAGGTTAAGGGGGATGTGATGTTTTTATGGGTCCTCACTCTAATGATATTGGATTTTCTTGAGTGTGAGCCGCTGATAGTCATGGGGATATATTCCACACATGTTATGATTTTTTTAACATGTGTGACCCTAACCATGGTTGTTTCTAATTATTAATCACAAAATATCAATAGTGAAGTTAAAGTATTTGGCATTGGGAGGACCTCTATTTTAGTTGATGAAGTTTCGGGGAGGGCCTCATGGTGAAATTCCAAGTCATAGGATGTTATGTGATGGTTTCATGTAGTACATATAATTGGGAGAGTCAACCAAACCTACCTAGTGTACAGTTTTAGTCTTTATCCTAGTTGGGTGTGAACACACCCAACATGGTGGTTGTGTGAGCAGGATGTATGTCGATGCTGGAACCGGTCCCTGGAGCTTTTTCATATACCTCATATCAAACATTATTGGAGGACTTCACCTGGAGTAAGTGCTAGGTATTTTGGACTAGGTAGAATAGTAAAAATGCATTCAATGGTCCTTGGAGAAGGTCTTCATTGTTATAATGGTAGAGTGGTGATGGCCCTTTATGGTGACCCCTAGATTTTGGTCCCAACATGTGATTCAAACACATCCTCTACGTCCTTGATGAATTGGAGGGAGATGTTATATCATTATAGGGGTATAATCTAAAAATTAATCATTATAATGATATCGTTAATTATATATTATGTGGCTATTGGGGGATAGAATAATAATGGTGAGGAAACAAAAAAATATTGTTATGATGACCCATTTTTGTATGTAGAAAAAAATATGGTTGATGATCACCCTCCATTGGATAATTTTGGAGGTGGAGAGAGGGTGAGGGATTCTAAATGTGTGTAATTAGAGGTTATTGTAGTAAGTTCATTTTTGTTTGAGGTTGTTACATTGTCAGTAATCTTCACCAATTTATAGTTATTGGTTTTTCATCAGATTTTTCCCATAGATTTTTCCTTATTAGAAACATTAAATCAATCATCAGTAAATTTATAATTAAGTCAATCCCTGAACTGGAAAACATTATTCATCCTCTATAACATGGAGAAAATATCCTTGTTCACGATCTCTTAGATTTATGATATCCAATGATCTATATTGGCCTCCAGTGGTAAGTGAAGATAATCACATTTTTTTCAACATTTCTTTTTGAATATAAATTATATAAATGTTTATGTTTGACATTTTCAAAAGCGTAGGTCTCTATCATTACTAATATACTTATTCTATTTGTTGAACAGTTTCATATTGGGTTTAAAAGATTGTTTTCTCACACTTCCATTGGAATTTACAATGACCTACACATGTGGTTCCTACATAGAGAGTGTGTCCTCATCCTTAGACAAGAAATGAAACCTCTATGTTTTGTTTTTCCCCATAGATACTATTTCTAATGGTTGGAGACCACTCCCATCATGTTTGATGATGTTTCCTCTTTAATGGGAACAAGATGAAGGGATTTTGATTCCTACATACAATGATTCCAACAAGGAGTTATTCACCTTGTCCAAGTATCCCTCATTTATTTAATACATGTTCATGAATCACATTTCATGTTCAATCGTTCATTGAACAATAGTTAATTACACATCTTCAGTCATTATAGCTAAGATACTTATGGTTTGAGTTTATTATGATGTATAATATGTATACCCATCTATTGAAATTGAGTGTATAATGAATCTTTAAAGCCTAATTGTTTTTTAGTCAAGAGACTCTCAATTATGATGCATCTCAGGTGTTAAAAATAAGGAATCCCGAGTCCATCGTTGTTAATCATAAACCAGTGGTGTATGGAATTTGAAACTCATACCCTCAGAAATCCCATGTTTTTCTCATGAGGTAAATATTTTGATGCATTATGAGGGTTAAAATTTGTAAATTATTGTGGGGATATAGTCAAACATTTAAAGTCGTCGGAGAAAATTTCTACAGGATTAGTGTCTTGTGGGGACATAGTAGTTGGTTTTATTTATTATGGAGACATGTTCATAACTTCAATGTATTTTGATGATATGGTAAAATGATTTGGGTATTCTAGGGAAATATCCTAAATATAATTATTTAATACGATGTCAATTAAAGACGGTATCCTCGTTGTGGTGAAGAATCCCAATGGCGACTTCAGGTTCAGATGTAAAGAGGTTATCTTTTTTCCATGGAGATAAACACACTTCGATGTTGTCACCACACAGAGGGATATATAGATTTATAGTGTTTTTGGCATTGAACCTTATAGATATATCATTTATACCTTGTTAGGAGTCATGGATAAATTCCCATGTATTTAGAGTGCACAATTTCAGGTATTGTGGTAGGAATGATCTGTGGTGTTTAAAATACTAAAGTAAACATGGTTGTATGAAGAATGTATTGAAAATATCATATAGTTTGGTGAATATACATTTATGTTTCTATGAATTTAGGTGATCATCTCACACTTATCAAATGAGGTATCCTATATTTTTCACACAAGGAAGGGATTTAGTTTACATCATTAACTGAGGAATATTCAATGCAGTTTGACATAACGTTACTAGCAAATTTTCATTCTATTTCACTTCATGAGACTGATAAATTTTTATTCATTTTAACATCATTATATATATATATGTGGTTTATTGTACTTTTACATTGTAGGATTATGAAATTTTATTTTAGTTTAACATCAAGAAGATAGTATATATGTTTGTTATATTTAATGTTTTACAACACATCCATTGTTGGGGATAACACATGGGGATACCTATTCCCATGAATGGTAGAATGAGTGGAGGATCTCAAGATTGAATATTCCATAAAAGGGAAAAGAAAACAACTTCCCATGAGGATTCCCTCACAATTTGTCTAGTGTGTTGGGGGCCTGAGGTTATGATGCCTATGCATAGGAGAAAAGTATATTATTGTTCTAATTATTCTTGGATAAGAGGGTCGAGAAATAAGGGATGATGATATGAATCATGTGGGAGTGATTTCCAAATATAGAACCATTATAAAAGGGTTTTGTGAAATTTATCAATAAACATGAACTAAACTATGTTCTGATTAATGATGCATTAGAGATAGGACCTAATGATGGTGTTTCACAACATTGGAGTTGTGAACGCTATATAGGTTGTTCATGCTAGGGTATCTATCACTTGGATAAGAAAGTTTTAATTTTGGAATTATTTCATGGAACATTGGGGGGGTCCTAGGTCATGGGTATGCATGATGGAAATATTTGTTCTGGGAACTATCCCGGCATGCGTGAGAAGTTATTCTATGGAATGTTTAAGAAATATTGAAGATTTTTTTATTCTATTTGAGGTTATCCTTGTAGGTTCACTACCTATTGGAATACATGAGTAGGTTCGACATTTGAATGAGCATAATGAAATATGTTCATGAAATAAGAGCACGTTGCTTAACCTCCTATAAGTTCTTCTCTATAAATGTGTGTTTATGCTCTATATATCATTAAAAATTATGATTCCACGATTTGGGGAATGTGACATTAGTTTTTTCCATCTAATTTCATCTAGATCTTTCAACTATGATTTATTTGATGCTTGATCCTTTACTGTTGGGTGTAGACCATCTAAGGATGCTAGTTTCCATTTCCTTTATCATGCATGTGCCTTATGAACCAAACGGGTGGTTAAGAATAAATTGTTAATATATTATGTTTTCATGTACCATTTTGATGAATTAATTTTTAAAATTCATGTCAGATTGGGTGGTTGATGTCACCTTTAAAATGAAAGTGATTTTCAAGACAAAAAATTTTATTTTGTGTGAAATGTATGTAATTAATGAGCACTCAATCACTTTTCTCCATAATGGTCCCACACGATTAGTTGTTTCATTTTTTGGGAGAAACATTTTTTCTATAGGTTAGGATGAATTTATAGTGCCACCACTAATACTATTGTATCATGAATTGACACTAATACTAACCTCATTTCTTCTTCCATCTGTCCAATCCGTGTAAACAAACATTATTTATATACATATTGTCCCATCTTAATTAGAGTGGACATCTTATTTGTTACAATAGTTTTTTAACATGATCACTCTCATACTATTCTCATTGGATTATTCAATCTTGGAAAATAGGTCGTACTTATGACAACCATGAGTCTTCCCCATTCTCAAAATAAACATTAGTATTAGATATTAATTTTTCTTTTCAAATGATGATATTTTAAATTGATTAATTAATTTATAAATAATAAATATATTACCTATTATGTTTTACAGTGTTATATGTTATTTGAGGTTATGTTCAAAACACCATTAAGAATCATAACCATTTATAATATTGAAATTTTGTAGTGATCATTCTGATTAGTATATACTAAGGGTTATGATAAAATTCAATTTATATATAAGGAATAAGTGATGACCTAGAAAATTTGGATCATACCCTATGAAGAACATTTATCGAATATTTTGAGGGAGGTGGAAAAATTTGGATTTTCCCTTGACCAATCCCATGATGAGACCTAAAAACTAAAACCTAAATGAAACCATTTACGGGAGATGTTAAAACTTATCATGATCATGACACAAACTAGGTTCATCAAACCATATGAATGAAAACCACACCATTAGAAACCTTACAATTAGGGAATCTGATGGTGTAATAAAGGGTTATATATCTTAACCCTAGTAGTACAAAATTTTTTATATTTTCAATTTTAATTAAATAATTATTATATAAATCCCCTTTTAATATAAAAATTTTATATCAGATAAAAAAATTGATTTTGATAAAAATATATAAAAATAGTATATTTGTGAAATTCAATTAAAAAATATTTTTTGATAAATTCACGATTTTTTAATTAAGTAATATTTTATTGAAAATTTATTTATTAATAATTATTATTTATGTGGAAATAAAAATATAATTTACTGATGGCCATCGTAACTTTTAAAAGACATAATGTTGTCAATACCACAAAACTAGTATTTTATTGTAAATAGGGATTTTAGATTTAAATTTTAAATTCTCATATTTAGAAAATTATTAGTATAAATTATATGTTATTTTTGAAATAAAAAAATCACAATTATAAAATGGTGATATTTTCATATTTTTCTTAGATAAATAAATATTTGGGTACGAATTAAAGACTATATAAATACGCAGCATGTATTTTTCCATCATAATGGACAAAAAGTTATGTAATAAATTTGATAAAAGAGAAAATGAAAAATTACATATTTATTCCTTAAAATTATGTAATTTTTAATTTATTTGATAAATTTATCAAAATTTTAATGTACCCTAATAAAAAAATTGGAATTTAATTATTTTAACATCAATTATTTTAAACACAATCAGCTTCCACGTCACAAAGTGTATTATTTTAATGTGTTCATTTCTTGTAATTAGAAAATGTTGAAAACCACTCTATTTAAGTATAAAAATGGAGTAAAATCATTGGTATGGTGTTTTTGTTTATTGTATAATACATAGTACATAACATGATCTTAGAAAAAAAATTCCCCTCCATTTTTCAAAAAACCCCACCCAATATCCCAATCTTATTAACACAAAATAAACTATTCATGATGTCACTCTTCTTATTCATTTCTAAATATATCCCAATGAATTATGAATATCTTAATAAGATCCCCGCATTATTTTAAATGTTCCTTATCATGCTGAGAGATATTATGACATCTTTTTTTATTTTAAGAAATATCATTATACTACACCATTAGTCATCAAATTATTAATTTTTAATGGTTTTTTACACATCCATTTACTATAATTAGGTTTATAATTTAATGAGTGAACAAAGTTCACTCTCATTATCCAATTTCATGAATTTTTATGTACACCTATAATGAAGCTGAAATTATCCGCTGATTTTCCATATGAACATTTTGTAATTTGAATACCAATCTCTATTTCCAATCAAGTGTAATAACAATTTTAGAATTATAATAAATAGATTTTTAAGTAAATTTATGTTATAGAAACTCCTTAATGGTGGTTTTAATAGTGATGAGATATGTTCTTATACTGTACGTCCTATGTGGAACACAAGTGAGTGTACAAAATATAAATGGAATTGTTGGAACTAAAATTATATGGACCACAAATACATTATGTATTGTTCTTGAATCATTATATTACATACATTATTCAAGTAAGGGTGTCATATTTACACAAGGATTTTATTTTTTTTATAGTTATTCTTGAATTATTCTTATTTATTCATGTTTTATTTTGTTTCCACATTCCAAATATGCCTTGGCGTTATCATTTTATATCATTATTTAATGATAATTTTTTTGATTATCACCCATTTTTGTAACTAGGATATTCCAATTAACTAAAAAGTGTTAATTTCATCATGTCGTGACTTATTTATTTCATTATTGGTATTTATATCCAAAATTTATTTTATGTACATCCCCATGTTATCTAGTGCAATATTATAATATCAGTAGAATATAATACTAGGTTGTGGTGTTTTTTAACATTGTCATTTTACTATAGTTTCATGTTATTTTTTAGGTATTTAATTACCCAATGACACTAGGATTTCAATTTTTTCCTTTTATTATGAGTGTCTATTTGTGATAATCATGATTTAAGGTGTATTAATGATATGGGTTACCGTATTTGGTAATATATAAAGGTCTAGTAATTTTTGGGGATTATAATTATATTACCCTATGTGAAATCCTTTGTAATAATACTAGCTAAAAAATCCATATGTAGATATTATATGTTGATGTAGAGCTCGCTTTTTACCATATATGTAGTAATCCAGCAAAAGGGAGATCGGGATATTCATGGATATTAACCAGGTTAATGAGAAAAAAGTATAATTTCACACCTGATTTGACACTCCATAAAGATATGATATCATAAATTAAATATCACATCATGAAACTTTTTTATATGGATCGAAATTACCTTCATATTTCTTTTTAGAAAAAGAGAATAGATAACTCGCATTGAAACCTATATGTTCATTGGGTAAGGAATATATTTAGTTTATCAGTTACCCATTAAATTCTCTTAGTTTCCATTTATGTTTTTCATAATTTTAAAATTCTCATCCCTAGTTTTCCATTTATTTTTTTAATGGATGAGAATAAAAGGAACTAAGTCAATAACCAATGTGAAGGGAAATGTGATGATTATGGAAATAATATGACAAAATTGATAGTAAGAGGAATCAAAAATATTATTATGATACATATTTAATTAATTCATGTTGTAAATACAAAATTCAATCAAGAAGAAACAAAACATTCTATAAAAAATATAATTGTGAAATTGAGATACTTACATCTGAAAGGACGTTATAATTTAGTGGATCATCTGATTTATTTGTTATAGAACAATGGATTGAATCCATTGAAAATATCTTCAACATCATTTAATTCTCTGAGGAATAGATTTTTTTCTATATGTATGTCATATAGAGTGAGAAGTTGAACAATGGCCATGGATGATCATAAAGATAAAGCATGTGGAAGAGATCAAATAGATTGAGATGAAATAATTCTATAAAATTTGTCTACACATATATTTTCAGTGAACTCTCCAACCTAATATAGAGATGATTTTTTTTATCCTTGATAAAATGTATAATGAATCTATTAGGGTGTATTATGAGAAATTAAAATGATTTGAATGATGCTCCTCTTTCTCTTTCATCTCAATTAAAATTAATGTTTACTACTTTATTCATGGTCAAAAGAATAGTTTATGGAAGGAATTTCTGATTTAAGACTTTTGATTCCATTATAAAACTACCTGACGTTCAACGAATGTAAAAATGGAGATTAAATAATCTCAAGGGTCTCATGGGTCTAGAGATAAGAAGTATAGAATGAATTTTAATTTGCGTAGTGAGATGCATAAATATCAAGGAGGAAAGTAATACCAATATCCCACTAATCCAAAGTATGGGAATAAAAATACAAGAATTTTTTTGAAAGGGACAATGAAATTCCTTATATGTGGGATGGAATGATATCTATATAGTGAATGATAATTCTAGAAACTCACTAATGTGATGGATGAATGGAATTATTTAATCAGCACTCAAAATGATGTCCAGCGATTAAATTATGAGTAATAAAGTAACTATGTGAAACAATAAAATAATCCATTTTTTTTATAGGAACAGATGACAACATCTTCCATGACCTATAGAGAAAGGGATATATTATTCCATTACAAAAGTTCTGGTGGATCTCAAAAATGATTTTGTAATAGTTATGCTAGTTATTCATTCATTGGTTGTGAATGTACTATTCAATTATGGTTATCTGAATTCTTTCATATCAAATATATTTAGTATAAATATTAATACACCATAGAAAAACAAGTAAGGAAGATGTTTTGGAAAATAGAAAATGGGGAATTTAACATATCTAACATATATATCGTCTCTCATGTCTATATTGTTTTAATGAACTTCCTAGTTATCCTTGTGATACACTATTTCTCATAATTATATAAATTTAGTTATATGGATTAGTGTTATTTATAAATTTTTAATATAAATTTCTATGAGAAGGAAATCACCCACCATATTTCAAATATCTTACCCATTATATAGAAGTTCAAGGATGAGGATGAATGGCCTCTAGTAAAGTCATCCTAAGAACTGGTATTATTTCCTTATCAGAAAAAATATCTTCCTCAAAAGATTATCTTTAATAAAAAACATCCTTTAAAACATGGAAATTGTTATTGAATATGGTTATGTCTATCAGGATGAATATTTAGGTTTTCTTCCATGTAGTAATGTTAATTTCTCAATTTACATATACATGGATAAATTGTAATATCCATAAATCAATATACAAAGAACATATTCGAACATCGTTATATATTAAGGAAAAATCCCATAAATCAAGATACAAAGTTTATACGTCCAACTGAATCACCAAAGCGTGTTCTCGTCCTCATCATCATGTAAAATTATGGATCAATAAACCTTTTTATGGAGAAATATGATCAAAACAATATATTGACATTGAATAATTACCCTCTTCTAGATATTGAAGAATTGTGAAATAAACTATTTGGATTAAGGAACATCTATATATAGGATATTTATCATGTAATTGTGGACAATTATTATATCCCCATGGATTCATATACAATAATGTATGAGAATTAAAAGTTAATAGTTTTTCCATTTTGAATCACAAATGCTCTAACTATAATCGTGGACTTAAAGAATATTGTAGTACTGAATTACCTAAAAACTATCTTTTATTATTTATAGAATATATTCTTATCTACTCCAAAAGTATTAAGGGGCATGATTATCACTTTAACGTTATACTAAATAACATGGAAACGTAATAGTTTTATGTGAATTATAGAAAATATTTTTTTTTGGGAGGGAACATTTAACATAACTATGGAATGTTGTTTCATGAGAATTTATATTTTTTACCTATAAAAAATCGAATAAAATTATGTATGGCCCAAACCATCATATATGTCTAAGATATGTATCTTCCATGAATTAGATTGGCGCAATTTTTAATTTCTGAGAATCTTATCTACATTTTTAATACCATTAACCAATATAACTCAGATGGGGATAGAATATTTCTAGACTGATGAATGTGAGGATAGATTTAAAGAGTTAATTAGAAGAAATTAATTTCATCATATCTTAGATTACCTACTTTTGAGGAAGTATTTGTGATCTACAATGATGTCTCATAAAAGGGATTTGGTTTTTTACTTATCTAATATTTGAAATTGATAGTATGTGCCTTATATAAATTAATCATCTCTCATGAGAACTATCCATCCCATGATCTAGAATTGTATTTAGGGCCCTTTATGTTATTTATTTTGAGAAAATATCTATTGGTGAAGAGTTGTGACATATAAATGGGTCATAAAATTATCATGTATATATTCACACAAAAGGATCTCAATATTTTCAAATTAATGTGGTTAGAGTTGATCGAATATTGTTATTTTTTAATCTATTGCCACATGGGAATGATTGACATGCGAATATTTAATGGATCTTCATGCTCAATTCACAAATAATTTCTCAAAATTCCATTCATGGGTAGATCATGGAGGTCCACAAAGATTTATTAGAACTAAAAAAATGGATATGAATTTTCTAGATTAAAACTTTAGTAAAGATGTATTTATAACTTTTGAAACCCAGATATGATTCTCATCAGAACAGAAACTGTAGAAGAATATTTTGGATAACACACATAGATCATCCATATATATTTTTCTTAGAATAACTATGAAGTATAGATATATCTTTAGAATAATATAGTGTAATAATCTGAAGTGGGAATTTTTAGAATATGTGCTTATATTCTTAGTATGCCATAAGTTCAAGATTAAAAAATAGAAATATATGGTATGATCAAAACATTTATTATTCTAGTATTAAAATGGAAAAACATAGCCATGTATTTAATAATAGAAATCAGTAGGGAATCTAAATAAAATTATACAATATACATGGTAGTTAATTTCTATATTAACACATCAAATTTTATTAATATCAATAATGATGTTTCTTTGTACCGACTAACCAAGATATAAATAATAAAAGTGGTAACATGCATGGAGTTGTGTTAACCATTATATCAAATTAATATCTAAGGTGTAGCTCAACTTTCTGGAGAATCAATCCATAAGTAATGTTTATAGAACTAAGTTACAATTCTACTTGTCACCCTCTAATGGATGGTCATTCTGTGTGAACTATTCCAAATCTAGAGGATATGCTGATATCATGTTCAATGGAATCCCAATGATTTTGTGCTCATAAATTTCCCCTACTGGAGTTCTCACATAACAATAGCTGCCTTTCTAGAATTAAAATAGAACATTATAGGGATCAATATGTAAAGAGGCTTGGGAATCCAAAATATTTATATTATGTTTGATAGTGGAATCCTATAAGAACCGATCTTATCCAAGATGTGATAGAGAAATCTCAAACCATTATTCATCATATGAAATCCATTAAAAGTTGTCAAAAATACTAAGGTGTTAATCACAGATGAGAGATGGAGTTTGAGGTAAGACATAAGTTGTTCCTTTATATATCACCATGGAATATAGCCTTGATGTTTGGGATGAAGAGAAATATTATTCCGAATACATTGGCCAATTTTAGATCATTTATCACAATATAGATACATCCTTTTGAATTACACTACCACGTAACCTATCTCAAGAACATGACATGTTCGTTGTATCCCACTTGAAGAAGTATATATGAGAACCCTCACATGTACCGAATACATAGGTGGTACCCTCGAAGAATGATCATACTTATAAGGTATACTCATTGACATTCTTATATCATAGAGAAAATTTTCCACAAAAAAGACAACCTACCTAGTTAAATAATTATGGAAGAACTACTAGTATGGGGAAGAAACTAGGGAACAAGAACATGTGACTATACATTAGTACCCATATATGCATTACTGAATGGAATAATATTTAAATATTGATATTATTGAATTGGGGATGAATGTAATGGCCCAAGGTTTTATAAATTAAATTCCATCTTAAAATGATTAAATACTTTATTTATTAATGATTTCATAGAAAACACATTCCCTACATTCGTTATATTAGAATTTTATATGTTATACATTTTTCGATTTAAAATAAAGTTAATAATTATGACCATTGATAATATAGTCATTATACAATAGTGTTTATAATTGATATATATTAAGTTTTTTGATTAAATTAAATTGATACATATATAAGAAGTCGTGACCTTTACAATTTGGATTTTACCCTATGGAGACCATTTATTGGAGTATTTATGGGAGATTGAATCATGGGAATATTACCTTGACCAATCCCAATATGAGATCCAACAATTGAAATAACGGAGAAACCATTTCTGACAGAATTTCAAGCTTATAAGGATCACAACATAAACCATGTTCATTGAACCACTCCAAGAGCACCCCAAAATAACACACCTAACCATTAGGTCATACATTGTCCTAATAATGGTTCATGTATCTAGATACTAGTATTATAAATTTGAAATTTTATTTTTTATAAAGTACATATTTTATTTATAACTTTTATTTCATTGAATTTTATATGAGATAATGAATGATATATTTTGATATAATGAAATCAAAATTTTATTTTAGGGAAATATAATGATTCATTTAATAGAACAATTTTAAAACATTAATTATTTAGTAAACAATAATGATAATATCAGTTACAAATGTCCAATGTAATATTAAAGGTTAACAAAAATTTAATATCTTAAGATATAGTATTTTCCATTAAATAGATATTTTTAATTAAAATTTAAATTTATAATATGTGTGTGTGTGTGTGTGTCTAATCATTTTGATAAAATTAACTTAAATTTTCAAATCATCACATCAAATTTATAAAAAAGTGGATTTTTTATAAATTTCATATACTGTCAATTTTTTGTGTAAATATTAAATATGGTATAAAAATAAAGCCTATATTATGATATTATAATTTCCCATAAGTTATTTAAATAATTCTATAAGATGATTTCCTGATAAAATATATATTTTTATTTAAAAAACATATTTTTGAATTTATATAATTACATTTCTGAACCATTGATAAATCCTCCAAAACTAATGATATATTTTTATTTTTTAAAATAAATTGCTTATAATTGTGACTAACATCCACATCACCAACGGTATTCTCTTAATGAGTTTATTTGTTTTTCTGATGAAATATTGAAAACCTCTTTTATTTAGAAGAATCCATGGGAACAATAATTGTAATTTTTGGGGATTTTATTATTTTAAAATATTTTTTCAATGATTATAATTGTAATTTAACATAAAATTCCCCTCAAAATTTATATAAAAAATGACACAACCTTCTAATTCACATAAAAAACTCATTAACTTTTAATTTACTCTCAATATCCCTTTCTAAATCCAAATATAGGTTTTCCAAATCTCTATAGAATCTCTTCTAATGATTTTATATGTTCCCTCTCAAGGTAAGTGATTACCTCCTATCCATTTTTATTTTAACTACTCTCTTTTTACTATTCCTTATGATTTCCTATATTTCATATTTTAATGTGATTTAACACTTCTCTTTTTATATCCTTATTATTGACACATAATTATAGAACACATTTCACTCTCATTATCCCTTTACATGAATTTCTATTTCTTCCCTTTATATTGTTGAAACTATTGTGTGATTTCTTATTCTAAATTATTATTACATGAATACCCATACCAATATGAACACATAGTAATTAACCTAGATGGACCAATACATCATTTTATAGAGATTCCATGTATTTGACTCACACTTCTTAATCATGTGATTAAAATTTATGAATATTTTTATTATGTTTTATGATCCATATGTCACAAAAATATATGTACATGATATGACATTGAATGGACATCCTTTATTGATATATCCCCCCAATGCATCAAGTAATGTTTTTATCTTGTGGGATTACTTATATGGTTGAAGGTGGATTAACCCACACATTCAATGTTATGATTTCATAGTGGATATCATATAAATGTGGTTTTAATGTCATGTTTTCTATTTCTACTACATTCCTACATTTCTTTTATATTATCATCATATATAATGATTCATTTTTCATGTCTAGGATTGACACCCCTTTTATGTCACCTTGATATGCCTCTAAAATAACATGTATTTCTTTCATCATGTTATTATTTTATTATTTACTTTCTGGGATTTCTCTAAACCACATTTAATATGTATTTTCTAATGCAATCAACTATAGTATTCAATTATCAATGTAATAGAATTGAATGTTATGACTTTTTTGAATTTTTTCATTTTACCTATGATTAGTGTTAATATATTATGTATAAAATTATCCAAATATTTCTTGGAATTTAATAATATTATATTGAATTATTTGTTTATTTAATTACAAAATAATGATTTGTAGTGTATTAAAGATATTGGTTGTCATAGTACTACATCCCACACACATCCTCAATTGCTTCTACCTTACCTTTTTTGGGTAGCTTCTCAACGTAGTGATCATAAATGTTTTAAAACATATTAATATTCATTCCTATATCTTTGATTGAAGTCCTGTTTGTTTTCATATTTCATCATTAATATTCACATTCCATAGTTTTCTTGTAATAATCTATTTTATGGCCTCTCTTTCTATAGTAGAAACGTGAAATTCTTGTTGGTTGGATATATGGGTATACCTTCTTACTAGGAGTTTCATATGGGTCATTATTGTCCTTAATCCTATAGGATCGAATATCATCTTCAAAATTATTTAACTAATTGGGATATGTAATGTTTCCTAAGTATTACTTGCCTCTCACTACAATCTTTTTTTCATATTCTAATGCACTGCCATTATTTTGTTATCCTAAATGGTGTGTCTACTTAGAAAAAACAATTACTAATCAATAGTATTCCCATACATTTAACATAAGAGAAAATAATTTTCTTAATATTCATATAATTTTTAATGATAGATACATTTATTTGGGTGTAATAGGATTTCTTCTATTACCATCTTCACCCACATTCTTTTCTTCCTTATATGTCTTTAACATGTTTACATGTTGTGTCAATAATGTGTGGACAT
The DNA here is from genome assembly GCA_963277665.1 of Viscum album. Taxonomy (NCBI): domain Eukaryota; kingdom Viridiplantae; phylum Streptophyta; class Magnoliopsida; order Santalales; family Viscaceae; genus Viscum; species Viscum album. The sequence goes on along the minus strand of OY728155.1, from coordinate 81,548,173 downwards.
ATATCGGATTCTTCAAAAACATTGTTAGTGGCCTTAAAATATCATTCATTTACAAATTAGAACAATGTATCGATATATAGAATGTCACTACTTTTGACTATTTCACCAGAATGTTGAAGTTGTATCGAATACATAATTCTATAGGAACTATATAAATACCCCTTTGATTCATTGGTGTGACATAAATCATTTTTTAAACTAAAATTTGAAAAAAAAAATCCTCATTCAATATTAAATAAAATAGATTTTTTTCCTTCATTTACTTCTATATTGAGGGTCATCCTCTTCCATGTTCTTCAATTAGAATCCTATTTAGCACTCTTCATGAATTCAGTAACGCTTACATGTGCGTTCAGTGTTAAAAAATTCATATCTGAAACTTGAGTTATTATAATCTTATTTTCATATTTTCGATTAGGTCTAAAAAATTGTGCTCAAAAGTTTTTATTTTATTATTCCACGCAATACACAACACTATGGGTGTGTTATTTACATCCAAAATAGATATAAACCTATCTTCTCATACACAGTATAACATCAAATCCATTACACCATTCATGTTTCTTATTTCATGATGTAATGTATCAAGATATTTTTACTTTTTATCAATCAACTTAAGTTGTGCCACCTCCACATTCATTGAGATTTTATGAATAGTTTCATGTTTATAGACAGTTTCAGAAATAGTTTACTTGAAAAATTACTTATTAATAATTATTGAATAAAAATTCCATTCAATTAGACACTTGTTATCATTTTATTGTGACTATATTTAACTAAATGATATTGCTTATTTTGAGAGGGTGATTTATCTTTCCATTTGTTTTTCTAATTCATTCCTCATTGTATCAGCTTCTATATCAACATAATGATATTAATTTTGTATTCCCTTTATATGAGAAAATAAATATACAACAACTACATCCAAATCTCACTTCAAATTTCTATGTACATTAGAAAAAAAATAACACATTAATTTATCACATGTACACTCCTCAAATTCTATACATCTTTAACTAATATCATATAATGAATATCTATCACCAAGATTGATGGAACAAAAACCACTCTAATTAACATCACATAGTGGTCATTCCATTTTCATTATCAACTTCTTCATCTATTTTATTCTTATTTTCCTTAGTATTGGGAGATACTTACACATGTGTAACAACCATATTTTAATTGGATCAGTCCATCCGATGCTCTTTACATATCTCAAATATAAACATTATAAACATAGATTAAATTTAATGGTTGAATAAAATATAACCAGTCATTTGTATCCAATATCTAATACTGAATTATATACCTATTAGAATGTTAAAGAAACATGGTTGGGGTCAATCGGGTGCTGAAATTTGATTAACAATTACAAATTCATCATTGATTCACTTAACCCCTTTGGAATTAAACAATCATTGTTGATTATTTAAATTTTATTAATTAAATTTCAAATTTTAAATCATTCATCTATATTCATATATGAGTATTAGTAAATTATCACATGGTATATTCACTAGGTTCATTACAAAGACACACTACTTTACATATTAGTTATGTTCCCCAACATTCATTCTCCAATATAATGATCTATATATGATTACAATAGTTTGGTGTTTTAAACACCTCCAATACTAGAGTCTAAGTTGACATTAAAATTTATATTTCACACAAGACATACTCCAATAATATCACACTATATTCCCTGAGTAACATAGTAATTTTTTTCATACCCAGAGTCACATTATTTCTATAGAGCCCCATAATATATATATATAAGAGCTTCATATAACATATTTAGAGTTCATCTTTAGTTGTATATGAAAAACTTCATGTATGATTTCACTATATTAAAAATAATGATCTAATTATTATCATAAAACTTTTCATCCAATTATAGTGGGTCTACAAGAGTACTTGGAAACTAAGTCACTGCCCACATTATATTTTCACAGTTATTTTGAATATGTTTACATACCTATCTTAATCAGTGATCGAATATGATGTTCAAACAGAACAACACCATGGAAAGAATACACAAAAATGAATACACAAATATCATCTTCTTCTAAACACCCCATCACACTTAAATATCATCTCAAAATGATTTTCAACTTCTCGTATTCCTCTTATGAACAACAACATGAAGAATATAATTTTAGATATAAGGATAGATATTGGAGGATATTTTGTTCCACCAGATACAACTGCTTCTTCATATCATCAATAATGTTTGAATTTTATTTTTTAATTCAATTCTCCTAAATTTTTACATATTTTCATTTTATGGGTATCTACATTATATTTACCTTTATTTTTCAATGAAAATATATGGTATGTCATGGGAAAAAAGAATCAGTCACCTCTAATTAAAAAATGGAATTGAACTTTTGATTTCCCATTTATTCATGTTAATTTACAAAAAAGGTATTAAAATAATATAACAAATTAATTAATTTTATTTATCAAACTCATCAAAAACAATACATGAAAATAATATACAGTAGACATATCTTCCTTATCCTTAAAATATATCAATATAAAATCAACACATAAAATATTAATAACTGTGTAAAACAAAGTGAAAATAGGTGCATCATAGATTTCATCTTCTCTAATAGCAATACATTATATTTATTATCATTAACTATATATTAAGGTAAATTATAATAATTCAATCTCATTCCCTCCCAACCTCTCAAATAACTATAATCCAAACTTATATAGGGATTTGTGAACAAAAAATTGATATTTTAGGGAACATAAACTACATTATTCTTGAAATAATGATAACTTCAATTTGTTCTTCAAGAAAAAAATATATTGGTTATCTATATTCATTATTCCTCATATTAAAATAATTTCATCAATTTCATAGATCCATTATATTTAAAACTAAAAATATCTACATTAGAGTCATCTAATTGTATTTCATTATAATTATAAAACATTAGACTATCCCCTTTATCATTTTACATTGATTTGCCCTTCTGATGAATTAAGATCTATTTCTATTTATTAAAAAATATTTAATAACTCAACATTGATGGTATTTGTGATTTTTAAATCCATCATTTATATATTCATCATCATCCAAATGGATTTCATTATCATATTCCTAAAATCTAAAATGATATAATTTTTATTTAGATTGTATAGAAAATTCAAAAAAAAAGAATTTCTATTTCACATATGCAGATTCATATATATTAGTAATTCCATAATATAGTGATTCACTTATCATAATTTAGATATTTATGTTTTTCCTCTCCTATATAAATTTGTAGACATTAAATTTATGTCCTTTCATTTTTATCTGTTTATGTAATCTATGTACCAACCAAATTATTTTAAGGATAACTAACTATAATTTACCTCATAGATTGAAAATATTTTCATTCATGCCATATTTTCTATAATATGTATTCATGAATATTTTTATTGTTATATAAGGAATTTATAATTTCATTTTTAAAATTATTTTACATTCCATGAAAATTATTTAATGTAATCTCATAGTGTGGTTCTAAATGTTTTACCCTTTTAGATATTATTGAAAATATGAACGAAATTTTTATTCTAACATACACAAAATAAACATATTTCCCCACCAATATTAATCCAATTTTCCATAATCTCCATTTATATGTTTTTTTATTTATTATAAAATAAAATATTTTAATAAATATTTTGGAATCTTTTAGATAATAAAGGCCTCATTTCAAAAGTGAAAGGGTGTTTTCCTCAATTAATTTTTCAATGATATTTTGAAGGTATTATAAACCTTGGATATTTATTATAATTTATTGGAAATATGTTCAAATATTACCATCATTATTCTTTCTATAGATGGTTTATTATTATGAAATATTTACGAAACCCATTACCTACCCCAAGGGATATTCATTGAATTAATGGAAATTTGTTTCTTGACCTAGTGGAATTTATATGAATCAATTATAATTATGTGATTATTGGTAATGTATTAAACTAATTATTAGTGGATTTTTTATAAACTAATGATTTTTAGATTCATTATATCCCTCTAATTAATTTGGTAATGGTGATAGAGTTTATAAACTCTGTAGAGTTGATGAAGTTAATGAGAATATAAGAGAACATATATATAAATGAATGTATGTTAGTCTAGAGAAAATATTGGAAATGACAGGGAAAGTATATTCATTAATGTAAATTATTCACAATGATATTCTTCAGAGTGGACATTGGGTAATGAAGTGATTTTATATGATAATTTTAATGCCACTAACATATGTATAATCCTTTTGAAAATTTCTCTTCAATCATGAATGTTTGTTGTATATTTTTTAATAATATGTATTATATATTTTGATTGAAAAATATTCAGAAAATGATGTATTATTAACATTTATATTTTTTTATGATTTTCCAATTTCAATATCATGTTCTCATACTAGTATTATTATCTTTCTCTTAACTATGACCATTGATTATTATATCCCCTGTTTACATCTACTGAGAATCCGAGATGACTCTTCTTATGATTTATTTTCACAATGAGATGAAGAAATGTCATATTTATTATATTTATAAATATGGTTCTAGTTATGAAAAATAATGTGGGAAAGGATGTAAATATTTTTTATTCTTGTTTTTTACGTATCGATGTTTCTAAAGAAACTAAACTGTTAAGGATATGGTATAGATTATAATGTTATGCAATTAATATTAAATTATTATGATGTGTCGTTTTTTTTGTAGAGTTTGGGGTTCTTACTATTTTTATGAAGATAAGGTTTGGTTCCATTTGAAAACTAGGATGAGAAATCATTACCGATAACCCTTAGGTTAAGACTGTGTATAGGATAACATCCTAATATATAGTAAAGGATATAGTCTTTTTTTCCAAGAAAAAACATAAATATCTTGATACTTGAATGTGTGTGTATATATGAAGTATATTAAACTATAGGGAATAACTTTTAATGGGATTTATTATGTATTTAATTGATTTTAAACATTGCACTCTTAGTGTTCCTAAGAGACATAACCTTTCTAGACACTCAAGGGGGATATTATCAGGATAATTAAATTTTTAATTATGATCAATTATAATGGATTTGGATAGATAATATAAATGTATAACCAAGGTTAAACCTAAGTATTCAAATACTGAGAAGAATGATTCCTAATTTATACATCCCATGAATAATTATTTTAATGATTATATCATCTCCAATGGTGATTATTATGGTTAATACAATGCTTTTGGGTTTATTTAATGGATAAAACTCGAAGGAACTATATTAAAGACTAATTTAATCGCATTTTGATGAATTTCCATGTAATTTCTTGTTACATGTTTCGAATTTGTTTGAGCCATTGAATTTAGCATCCATTGATTGGATCTCTTCGTAGGATGTCTACAGAGTTGTTTGAGAGATTTATTGAATCGTTTTGGGAATTTGAATGGATTTATAATGTTTTTAATTAGTTTAAAAAATATATAGATGGGGATCACGTAGTTTGATAATGGTTAAATTATGTGAGTAGAATAAGTGTGTAGCTCGTTCAACTCTTGATAGTTAGTAATTATACTATTTGTGCATGGGTTGTTTAACGATGTTAGATAACCCTTTAACCCACCTGATGATCCCTATTTTTGTATATTTAATTTATTTTTAGGTTTTTAATCTTCCCTTGTTCCCAACCCTAGATTTCATTCAACATGGAATCCTCCCATCGATTATTTTTCTTCCCCAAATCTCCTCCAAGGTGATTTTATTCTAATTTCTTATAGATTCATGACGTGGTTCAAAAGGAAAAGGATTCCTTCTCCATACTCCTTGGTTTTCCATTAAATTATCATATCCTCATATAACCCTACTAGCCATGTTTGGATGATTTGGATAAATATGGTGGACCAAAATTGGGGGTTTTCTTCCTTAGGGTTGCAAGTCATGGTAGAAGTGTCTTTCTAGTTGATTTTATTGAAGGAAGGATGAATCATCCTCTTGGGGAAGGTGTTTCCATTATTTTTATTTATTAAACATAACATTAATTTTTAAATTTTCATAAATTTCTCTTTAAATGTTTTTATAATTATTGTAATGTGTTAAGTTGAATTGTGATTGTTTTTTTATAGTATAAATTTAAACAAAATTGTCTCTTAAGGGTTTAAATAACTACACCAATATATATAAGGTGTTCTATGAAATTGTGTTTGGCATTTTTAGTTGAACTTTTATGTTTTGGTTTATGTTTATACTTATTTATACACTATTATTTGGTTCATTTGGATGTTGAACTTTGTGTGTGGGTTTAGTGCCTTTACATGGTTTTGGGATTTTGTGGTGACTTGTTATAATTGATGGTTATGTAAGTGGTGACTCTATAAATTTTATTCATGGGTTATTTACATAGTATAAAAACAAAATTCATACCATGCAGGAACTTAAATATGATTATGGGGTGAACACATGTATGGAATCACCAATGATGATGTATTTCTAAAATTATATTCACTATAAACCCCATATTTCAAAATTTATTTCCTTACTCTTTCCCAATAAACCTAACACTCCTTATATAAAATGGTTTTTTCTAAATTACAATGTATAAAAAATTATTACTTGGTTTCTAAATCGTCATGTAGTTTTAAAATTAATTAAATTATAGTTAAAAATTTATTTCTTTACAATTATTCCATTTGGTACATTAGAGTGTGGTTTTGTAACAAAATGATATATAGGACAGTTTGGAAATTTTAAATCATGTTGAATTATTTATCCCTAAATTTTGAAATCATAGATTTGAATGTAATTTTAAAAAAAATGTTAACGTCCCTGTTGGAAATTTATTGTGTTTTTTAAATTGGTTTCGAAACCCATGTGAAGTGAAGTCTTGGTTGGGAATTGCATATGTTTTATTGTGTGATAGCAACCTCTATGGTATGACCCTTGATTAGAGGGTCATAAATTTGGTGGTATCAATGTTGTTGGTAGGAAATTAGGGTGGAATATATGGGTTATTAGTTTATATAATCCTTGTAGGACATCCTCATTCACCACATGCTACTATCAAGGGATTCTAGGGCATCATCTAAAGGTTAGAGTGACGCTTTCTTATCGTCCCCGATTATATAAGTTGGTAATCCTTGGATGTTTTATAGGGTAGGTGGGATGTTCTACCAGTGTGGATATTATTGAGAATCTAGGTTTTTTATTAACATTGGTTCTCTATTATACATAGGTAGGTGAGTCTAATCATATTACGTCCAGGAATTTCTTCTATATATATTTTTTAAATTTCCATGATTATTATCTTTATTTTTTTTCTTATTTTCATATAAACGTTTGATACATACCTTGTTTCTATTTTATTGAATGAATTTTTTCTATTATTTTCTACATTTTCTCTTTTACCAACAGGTTTGGTTTCTTATTTTGTAATTATTTCATGAACATGATTTTAGAATGCAAATATTTTTTTTAAATAATATTTTTGTTTATTTTTGAAAGTGGATATCTTGAAAGAATTGATTGTTTATTAAGAATTAATAAAAACCTATTATATATATGTATTCAAATTTTTTTTTCTATAATTTTTTGAGAAATAAAATTAAGGAATCTATGGTACTCACCTACTGAACTATTTTTTCCCACACTCAACTTATGCCACTCAGATTTGGTAGACCTAATCTATTTTATTAGATCATGTTCCTATTTATATTTTTACTATCTAGATGGTTGGTATTGGTAGATTATGGTGACCAAGAGTTCATGGGGACATCGTCGAATTCTAGTTTTTTAGATTTGGTTTACATTCTATTTTTTATCTTATGGTTTTTATTAATTCATTTTCATTTATCAAAGTTCAATTATTATTGACTTATGATGTTTTTTATGATTATTAAATTTTATATTGATTTTTAATTTTTTTTAAATCACTCCAACTTGTTTTATCTTTGTTTCCTAATGATATTCACCAGCCTAGGAGGATTGAGAAAATATCTCAGGCCATGGCCCAAACTAGATTAGAGTCAGGTTAGAAGGAAGCCCGACTTGGATCATGAAATAGTGGAATTAGAGGATTCTTTTATTATTTGGTTCATATGGTAGTTTGGATATATTAATTTCGAAAATAGTGAGGTGGGTATGGGAAGAGAATCGTAATAACATTCTCATTTTGATCCTTAAGTATCCAAGGGTAGTCTATGATTTGAGACTTTTTTGGGGTTTGGGTTGTGGATTGGGTAATGAAAAAGTAAGTGATCGGATGTTATATGATGGGATTTTATGGAATAGGGAACCATGTGGAGACAAAGTATACGGTTAAAGATAATTCCATTGGTTGGTTCTTTCTTGAGGAATGATCTGATAAACCTTGTATTCTAGTTATGAATATCCAATTGATCCCTACTCTTGGAGTTTGGTGTGAGTTGTGGTTTGGTTTGATTTCAGTTGGTGTGATTTGATTTCAAAATGAATATGGTTTTTGTGAAAATTTATTTACAAATGGAAAATAATTTCAGTGAATTTATTTATTCTTTAGTGTAGACATTTGAATTTTTGTTGTATTTAAAGTGTGTTGAGAATTTTTGAAATGGATTTGGAATGTAATTCTTTTTCAAATTTCTTGTGGAAGTGGATGGTTTATAATAATGGTTTTGGCTTAGTTATAGATTTTTTATTTTTGATTTTATGTTCTAATGTGTAATGTTTCATTTTTTTTATTTCAATATTGAGGTTAATTCGGTTTTTTTCTATTTAATTGATACCACACAGGAAGGTTCATATGGTACCCATCAAGCCACATTCATTTGTTCGCCCTTCAAAGACTCTCATTGAAGAGGATATTTCATGTTCTTCTCAGTTTTTTTTCTAATTTTTGATGGGGATAAAGGTACCTCAAAGGGTGTGTAGATGTTTTAGGATGTCCATAGTGTTTTCATGTCATTTTAAACTCCCAAAGCTGTGAGAGTGTGAGCCATTCTAGTTTATTTAATGTATCGTGTTTAGATCAATGGAATTTGATCATACTGCTAGCTTTTCAAGCTGGTATTTCTTGAGAAGTGTTTATGTCCAATTTTTTCAATGTTCCAAAACTAAGGAGGTGACTTTGAGGAATGTGGTGGCAACCAAGGAAAATTAGCAAGGTCAGTGGATGGTGAAGGCATGTGATGATTCATTCAAGTAATTGGTTTTCTTTTTAGTGGAGATAATTTCATTGTTTTAGATGAAAGATCCTATATTTTTTGGGGGGTATTCATCTAGAGATGAGTAGGGAAATCATCTCATTAAGTGGAGTTCTATTTTGGAATCTTATAGAAGAGGTGTTCCTAGATGAGGTGGATCCTAGAAAAAAATCAGTGGTTTTTTGAATTCTATTTTGTTCTAGTGCTCAGGGAGGTTCCCAATATTGTGTGAGGTGTATGCCAGAGTAACTTGTTCTTGAGTATTCTCTATTTTGTCTCAGTATTCTTTTTTATCAATACATTATTTCTTGTGAGTCCTATGTGGGAGGTTCATGAATTTGAAACATTATTGTAGCAATAATCTGAAATCTTACTTATGTTGAAGTGGTTTGAGCTAGATTTATATCCTCTGCAAGATTTTTTTATAAAAGTATAGGTCTTGGTTGGAGGTAGTTATATCCTTAACATATAGATGAATGGGATTTAAGATGATAGGTCTCCATCCATAGGGAATGGAGTGAATATTATGATGTATATTGTAATCCTAGGGTGTGGGGAAACATGGACTATCTTTTGATGTAGTGTGGAATAGGAAAGATTAATGTTTTACTATTTTCATATCCATAATTTTGCTTATTTTTATTTTTTTAGAAACCCATTGTGGTCTTATTTTTTTTGTTCTAATAGTTTTTACTTATATATTTTAAAATTGATATGGAATTATATTTTTTATGATTAGAAATTATCTTCTAGTTTTTCTCATGGCTTATTTTTGACTTGAAAATTATCATGTATTTTGGGAGTGAAAAAACTTGATTTGGCATTATATATGTTAGATTTTCATTTGTGGTTATATTTATGGGTTTCTGGATTCGGTATGGAGCAAACAATAGTTTTTCTAGTTGGTATGAGTGATAATATCCTAGGTTTATTATGTTGGGCTTTCCTTATGAGTGTATTAGTGCTAGTTAATTTCTTATGGTGGGAAGAACCACCACTTAAATTTATTTTCCCAAGTTTTTCCTTTTTTTAGTTTTATCTATTATTGCTCATATTTGACTTATATAGATACAATATCATACTAAGGGTCATAGATTCGTTCAGTATCCTTCCATTTCAATCACATGTTTTTTCCAATTCTAGCTGGGTGAATTTATGGTGGCATAAAATGTTTTTGGTGGGGATTTTGTAATACCCCATTAATTTTATAAAATCTTTGAACCATTAAATTGAGTATCTTTTGATTGGGTCTCTTCACATGTTTTTTATAGAGTTTTTTCATAGTTTTATAAAGGTTTCTATGCATGTACATGGTTCTACTATTGTTTGATCGTGGTTAGACTACATTTAAAACATAGACAGAAGGAGGTCATATGGCTTTATAAAAGCTAAACTAAGTAAACAGCCAAGTGTTCATACCACGGTGCTCTTAAAAATGGGTAGTTTCATTTTTTTCTCAATTATTGTTTAACTATGTGAACTAACCATTAAAACCACCATAGTATGGGGTATTTTGTTTATTTGACATCTTTTAATGTGGGATTTATTCCCTTGTACTTACCAATAAATTTCCCCTAACTTGGATTGCTACCATAAAGTGTTTCCTTTCTCTAAATCTCATCTAATGAAATTTCATAGTTGTTTCTTGCTCATTATTCCCCCAGTTCAAATGTTTAGGACTTCCTTTTCATTACTTTATGGATTTAATCCATCCTACTCTCCTCCTTTGACCGTAGTGTCCATTTTGGATAATTCGGAAACCTAAAGTGGTACAAAATTGGGGGGTTTTCTTTCCTAGTGTGGTGAGTCATCGTATGGGTTCATTTATGGTGAATTTCATCGAAGGAAACAATGATTCTTCTTCTTGAGGTCGGTTTTTCTATTATATTCTATTCTAAAACATAACATTGGTGAATGATATCTCCTATATTGTTCCTAAAATTTGATATTCATTGTTTTTGTGAGTTAGTTTTAATTGAGATATTTTTTTTCATAGATTCAATTTTAAGAAATTGGGTATTTAAATGGATTTTTTAACTATTCATATATATTTATATGTATATATTCAAGGAGTTAAATGAAATTCCTTTTGGTACTTATGGTAAAAATATATATGTTTTGATTTTTTATCCTTGGTTATGCATTGGTTTTTGGTTTTTCTCGACGTTGATCTTGGTGTATGGGTTCTGCTTCCATTTCTTGATTTTGTGGCTATGTGGTTATGTTTTGAAATTGGTGGTAATGTAAGTGTTGGAACACTAACTTAGTTTCATGGGGTTTAAAAAGGTTTACCAAATAATTCAAATTTGATGTGGTAAAATCCATGTGGTCACATGGTTCACACATGTTTGGGAACACTGATGATTATTGATTTATAAAATGATAATAACCATGAACCCCAAATTTCGAAACATGTTTCCTCCATCTTGATATTTTCACCTAAACTATTCATATCAAATGGTTTCTTCAAAATTTAAAATTTCATTAAAATTGTTCATTGGTTTCTAGATTTTGAGTTTTTTTTTAATAAATTCAAAGGTGGTTCCAAATGTATTTACTATGGAATGGCTAGTTTGGTATATTGGATTTTGGTTTGGTAACTAAATTTTATAAAGGCCCATTTTGAACCATCAAATCATGGTTAATTTTCCCCCCTAAATTTTCAAATGAATTTGGAAATGAGTTTGGTTCCTAAAGAAGGTAAATGGTCTGTTGGTACTCTATGGTTCTTTGGAAATTGATTTTCAAACATATATGATTTGAATACACTTTTGGAACATCAGTATGATTTGATGTGTGATGGGTATGTCTATGAAGGAACCTCTTAGGAGGGGATCACCCCCATATGGTGTCTATATTTTGTCTAGGAAGGCATTATTTTATATGCAGTTTATTCATTTATGCCCCACATATAAAGGCCTCCTCATTCACCATGTACTACTATCACTAGATTTTTGGGCATCGTCTAAAGGGTCGAGTGAATGTTTCTTATCGACTATGATTATACTGGTTGAAACCCCTAGACGTGTGAAAGGCAAGGTTGGATGTGCCACTGGTGAGGCTAATATAGATAAGGAAAGTTGGTTATTGACTATATAGCTGAACCATACACCGATAGGTTAGCCCAATCTGAGTATAAATATGAAAATTCTTCCAGATATGTTTTAGATATTTCTAGGATTATTATCTATATGTTCATCCATAATGTATCAGTCACATTGGTTACATACCTTGTTTTTATTTTCATGCAAGTTTTGTTTCCCTTATTTTTAGTATAGTTTTTTATCACATGGTTTGTCTTCTAATTTGGGTAATAATTCATGAAATATATTTTAAAAAGGAAACATGATTTTGGAATATAAGGTTGGGTTTCTTTTTGAATTTAGATTTTTTCAAATACTTATAGTGTTCTTAAAAATAAATAAAATAATTATTTTCTATATGTGTTTTTCAATAGTGTTTATGGAAACTTTTGAGAACATAAATGTGTGGATTATGTGGTGCTTACCCAATGATCCATTATTGATCTCTCCCTACTTGTGTGACTTAGTGTCAATTAACCTCATAGGTTTTGTAGGTTCATTTTGATAGTTCTATATTTCATATGGAGTCGGTTAGTCGTTATTGGTGGTGGTGACCTGGAGGTTATATGGAGATCATTTTTTCCCTATTTGGTTTTATATTTTTTAGGATTCTATTTTTTTCCTACTACTGTATCTAGATTTAGTTTTATTTATCGATGTCGGGTTATTGTTGGATTATATTATGTTCTCTATTTGTGTTGTTTGACTTTTTTTATTCATTATAATAATTTTCACTTGTTTAAACAATGTTGATCATTTCTAGTCACTATCTTGAGTGGATCTAGAATGCATCTCAGGTATTCCCATATACCAGGTATGGTGTCAGTTTATATGGAATCCCAACCGATTTTATGAAATTATTATTGAGAAACAAAATTTAATGGTAGGTGAAAGGTGAAACCATATGATTATGCCTAATAAGATATCATATTATATTATAAAAAATATAAAATAGGTGAGGTTTCTAAATTAATAAATAAGATGAAAATGTAATTTATGAATGTTCAACAGAAAACGATCATAGTGGAGAAAATGTTAAATTTTCTTTATGTCAAGAATATGGGAAAAAGGACCCAGTTGAATCTATTAAGAAATGAGTGAGTTTTTCTCTATATGGAAAGAAGGTAATAGATATGATAAATTCTAAATAATTTTATTTATTATTTTTAGGAACATTTGAATTTTTTATGTTATTTCCAAAATCCAAGGGATAAGTCCAAGACCATGTAAGGGTGTATGTTATGTCAATGAGGTAAAAGAATCATGATAGTTATGGAATAACTATCCCCCACTATATATTTGGTGATGTTATGTTTTGTTTATGAAGATTCCTATGAAAATATTATTTTTCATCCATAATTGGAATTTGGTTTGATTTCGAGCCCTGATAGCTCTCTTTACATTAATCAAATACAAATTTCTAGAATAATGAAATCATATTTGATATTCTGAATCAAATTATGATTATATATTAGTGTGTGGATAAATAATAACGCCCAATGGATATAATTCCATTATGTGGGACATTATTTCTACTAATATAGGGTATTTATCCGTGATATTTGTGGAGTATCACCATAAAAGATATTCATGGTGTATAGGAGTTTGATGATATTTTTATAAAATATGTTACCAGTATTCCATTGAATATTGAATTTTATTCTTCCATAGGAATCGTACTAGGAGCTAATCCAATATCAAACACTCTTTATATAATTCCTAAATTGAATTGTAAGAATTAATGAAGAAACTCTACTAGAATCATGATAATTGTTTTATCTACTCAAGTGTGAATCCGTGGGGTGCACCTATGAATTATCTTAAGATGAAATATTAATCAATTTGAATCTAATTTATTTTTGATAATATGTCAAGATCGTGATTTATAACAAGTATCCACTTCCATGAATTTATTATAGTTTCGATCAGTTTTTTGTGGCTCTATATTTTTCCCCTACTGATCATTGAAATTGATACTATCAATTGTGGGTAAATAGTAAACACATAAATAGGATAGCCTTCCAATCAATGTATGGAAATGGTGAATTTATAGAAATTAAATTTTTTCTTATTAATTCCACTAATCATTACTGATTTAATGAAGAGGTTATTTATAAATTACCTTGATAATTATATCGAAATATTTATACATGATATTCTTATATATTCGTAGGGTAGGGAAGAGGTTGAAGATCAATTAAGGATTATACTTAAGAACCTAATGATGAATAATTTTTATAAAAAGTTTAAAATGTCTAAATATTGGAAAAAAATGATTCATTATTGTAATATTCAGTCACAATAGAGAGTAAATTGGTGAATCCATAAAAAGGATAGTATTTAACATTGTCCCAAAAACACTATAAACCATATCAGTCATCTTTATAAATAGGGTGGATAATATATATGTTTTTTATGTGTTTATGTTTACTATATAATCCAGTCACATTTTTTATTCATAAGTTAGTTATGTTTCTCTGGACTTATGAATGTGAATAAGATTTGAATAATATGAGGAGAAGTTAGGTCAGTCAACCTTTTCTCAAACTACCCTATAGTTTATAAGGTCTTTTGATTTACAATAATGCATAGAATAAAGTTATGGGTTACTCTCTGGCATAATTATTTAGGGATATCTTATGCCTCACCCAAATATAATATTAATTGAAAAATCAGAGTACTCAAGATTTGGAGTTAGTATATATAATCATTGCACTAAAAATATTAAATATTCATCTTCATAGGGAAAGAACTGAAAGATATACTTATCATAAAATATTCAATTATTTTTTCACCCATAAAGTGTTGAATATATTCAATATAATATGTTTAGAGTTGATTAATGATATGAATTCCCAAAACAGTTCAACCCAAGAAAGAAAATGAGGCGGGTAATTCTATAAGTTGAAATCATCATGCCTAATTATCAATGATGAGGATAAAAAAATATCAAATATTTGTGTATTTTTAAAGGATGTAAATTGAAATAATGAAGGAGAGATTTCTTGTCTCCCTATAATAATTGTTTAACCATATATCCACATAATTAATAATGAGGTAAAAAATAATGATGTTTATCTATAAAAAAATGTGATAAATATCCACATTTTCAATATTGATTGTGATAGAATGTTTTGTTTTAAAAATATATTTCTCTCCCATAAATTTGATAATTAAAGAAAATTGTATTAGTAGAATCTCATAACTCATCATAATCTATTTATATGATATATAAGAAGATGTATAAAGATATATAAGATTATTTCCAATAGGAAAACATTAATAGATAAGTTTAACAGTATATATCTCAGAGAATCTTGTTCCATCATATTGTTGATAATATGAATATTTATAAAAGGATGTTATGAAAAATACTCATACTATAATAGAAATGGGGAAAAGTCACCGGGGATTTTTTCATCAAACTCCCCAAAACATCTAAATTAGATAATGTTATTTCGGGTATAATTGAGCTCTTTATGAGGTTAGAAAACTTTGTTACTCTGAGAAAAATTTCTATATAGAATATATTTCTAATATGTATATTAAGAATGAGGTAAGGTTGTAAGGAGTACCGCATTTTATTGTATCTAATCAATGTCTGATGTTTACCTCAATGATCTGTTGTGGTATTCACAAACCCAAGTATGTGGACTTGTGTTTCATTACTTCTAATCTTCCTCTGATTGATGGTGAATATTAGTGGTAAATTAAAACCCTAAATGATATTATTATTTTATATCCTCGATATTAAAATGGTGGTTTTATTCAACACCTCACTCTAGTCGAGTATCCATACAATAATATCTTTCAATAGAGAATATAGATTCCCCCATATGAAGACATAAATCAAATAAATTACCAATGTTCACTATACTATGATTATGTTTGAGAAAGTAATCTAGTAGGATCTAACATAAATGTGTATATTATGTATAATTTCATATACATTCAATATTAAATCAAGGTTTCATAGTTTCAACAAAAGGGTTTTATTAATAATCATCAGGGAGAGCATAAATTTGATGTTAGTTAGAAGGTATTCTTGTGAATTTTGACATAGAGTAATATTGCGATATTTAAAAAAAATGATATTCCATATTTATATAGTTTTTTCAAGATTAATCATTATATTTTGATGGTTTTTTATTATGTAGATCTCCCACCAATCCTTTGAAAATTTTAAGATGTGTTCTGTGTATCTCTTTTGAGGAATTACATAACAATTCTATCACATGTACTACATATAGAGGTCATACTACTATAGAATGATAATTATTTTGAGGAAAAACATTAATAATGTTTAGATCATAGTGGTAATGTTCTACGGAACAGTTCTACTCAAACTGTAAATTTTCATTAGAGGAATCAGAAACATGATGAAGCTACATGAAAATATAAAGATGTGTTTAAGAAGATATATCTTTATTTTTTAATTACAAATTATTAAAGTTGATAGTTAATTTCATTTTAAGGGGATATAATACAAATCCCCAATTTTTCCTTTATATTTCCTTCAAAAAACATGAGTTATTTGATAGTTTTCCTTACACGCAATAATTAATCTATATAAAATGTGATATAGTAATAAACTATAACCTAGCCAATAACTTTGAAGGTGAGAATATTAATAACCACATTATAATATATATTTATAAAGTATTTAAGTTTTATAAATCTATTTATTAATGTATAATGAATATGAAATTAATTCTTAATGAATTCAATGTATACCTAAATAATACATTTTCATCAAAATTTGTTTTACTATATTTTTTAGAAATAATATTATAAAATAATTTCCAAATTTTTCTAAAAAATATTTGAATACGTGAATATCAATTTTAAAATCATCAATTTTTCTATTATCTTAACATAATATTTTTTGATTTTAGTATATGGTTGATTTTTAGGTAAATGGTGAGAAATAATATTTTTATAAATAAACATGATATTATGAAATTACTAATTTGTAAGTTTGAATTGAAAACTTTGGAAAAAAATTTATAATACTAAATATATATTTCATAATTTAATTTATAATTTAAAAAAAATGGAATTAATTTATAAACACATATATGAACATTTATAATTTACGTAATAATTATGAAAACATGTTTTTATAATATGATACATTTAGTATTTAAAATGTAATTTTATAACTTTTAGAAATATAATAAAAAATGGATTTTTAATTTTTAATAATTAGGCCCAAATTATAGAGTAACTCCCATTTTATTTTTGGGCTTGAAAGATAATTTACCTATGTAAAATCTAGTAAGAGTGTTGAAATTTAAAATGTTAAAATTGACCATTGTGTTAAATAGCCTAACATAATTAAAAAATCATTATATTTGAATGTTGAAGTTGTGTATTGTTGACGCTCCTTTTCATCACATTTTCTAAAGGAATGGAAAAGAACATGACTTAGAACAAATTGATTCATCCTTTGAAGAAAACTTCAAAAATCAACAAAGGAATGAACAAGGCTTCAAATGCACAAGCGTTGTGCAAGTTCCCTAACTTTCGTGCAAGTACACTTGCGCGCTGCCTAATGGTCGCGCAAGTGACTTGCGCACCCTAAGTGATAACCACCCAGGGTCTTCTCTGGCTTATAAATACCCCCGGTGGGCCCCCTATTTAAGGAGGAAAATTTTTCCAGAATTCAGATATAGGGCTCTGAACGCCCAAGTCTCTTCTTCAGGTCTTCCAAACACTTCTAAGGTAATTCTTTACCTATAATGGAAGGGCTAAACAAGAGGAGTAAGGACTAAGTGTTAGAATTCACTAACACTTGCGCACCTAAGGTGTTTTACCCTTAAGGGAAATGAACATACTTGCGTGCCGCCCCACTTCGTCACCAAAACTTGTGCGCCTCTCTTCTAGAAGTACCTCAGGATAATTCTAAAGTCTTTGATCAAAGATCGCCCAAGTGTTACCCTATTGGTTAACAATCGCACAAGTACCCATGTGTCACACAGGTATACCTACGCGACTAGGACTTACGCGCCCGCACAGTACCTGCGCGCCTGCCAGGACTTGCGCGGCCCTGCCTTTTTGGGTGCCCTTCTTTCCCATTTAACCCTTCTTATACCATTCCACCTCTCCTATTCAAGATTCAGTCTTCAAGACATTCTTCAAATACATTTATGGCATGTTTTCTTGATTAACATCCTTATCTGAAAGGAATTCTGTGGAATGTCTCTCAGAACCTATTAATTTACACATCTTTATGCCACTAAAGATTGATATTTCATTCATTCAACCTCATCCATTAAGATGAGAGAACTCCTTAAACTGGGCCTCCTTTTCAGTAATAAGTCCCAGTCATAATTCCCAAATCTGGGCATCCTCCTTAGGAGTAAGCCCCAAGTCCTCTTTAACCTGGGCATCCTTTTCAAGAATAAGTCCCAGTCATAATTCTCAAATCTGGGCATCCTCCTTAGGATTAAGCCCCACGTCCTCATTAATCCGTGCCTCCTTTTCAGGAATATGTCCAAGTCATAATTCCCTAATCCGGGCATCCTCCTTATGAGTGATCCCCATGTCCTTATTAATCTGGGCCTCCTTTTCAGGAGTAAGTCCAAGTCATAATTCCCATTAATTTTGGGCATCCTCCTCAAGAGTAAGCCCCAACCATAATTCCTTTAACCTGGGATTTCTTTTCATTAATAAGCCCCAGTCTTAAAGTTCACAAATATGGGCATCCTCCTCAGAAGTAATCCCCAACCATGGTTCTCTTAACCTGGGCTTCCTTTTTAGGAATAAAACCCAGTTTCAAATCTACAAATATGGGAATCCTCTTTAAGAGTATTCCCCAAGTCCCTTAATTTTTCAAATCCCTTAACCTGGGCCTTCTTCTCAAGAGTAATCCCCAGCCTTAATTTCTCTCAAACAGTCTTAAATTAATAAGTTTTGGAATTCCTTCTCAGGAGTTAAACCCAAGCATTAGTCCCCTCCTAACTTGGGCATCTTCCTTAGGAGTAAGCCCCAAGATCAGAGTATCCAAATCTCCATGAAGCACATATACCTTTATGGATCCTGTTTCTAGATTTCTTCCCTGAAGTAAATCTTAATCCTCATCTATTTGGCCAGTCATACACACATAAGCCCCACATCATTCAATATTTCGTGGCACAATTTTCTGGTTTCACCAATACCTTTTGTTTCTCACACCGAGCATGACTCACGTGAGCATAGAGTGTAAAAGTAATCATGAAATCTTTCTTTGAGCCATCAATCATGCATAAACATTATACTCCCTTACTCAAACTACGTGGGTTCTGATTCCTTTTCCAAAACAATGTATACATAGGTAGCCCATCTGCGGGTACGATCCAAACTTTGAAATAATTCATGTCCTTATGAATGACAATAAAATTCCAATTCCCCACTAAGTGGATTTAAAACCAGTATGGTCATCATAATGACCAAGAGTATTTTATGTATCAAAGGATACCATGGACTAATAATCTCTAACAAATATAGATGATTCTCTATCAATGAAGAACCTCGAATACATATAAAAGTTAGTCTAAATTTCCTACCTATCAATCATTGATTGTTAGATCCAAAGGAAAGCTCATTTTATACTTGGTAATGTAATAAGGATTCATGAACATAACTTAAATCTATAGAGAGAGTCCCGGAAAAAACAATAATTCCCCTCAAAAAAGGTGTGATGAGTCTGACCTCCCATTCTCTCGACCAATGAAAATTCATAAGCCTCATCAGTCTACAACTAAAGAGGGCCTACCTTTGGAAAGTAGGTTCAAATGGATATGGAATCATTGGATGTTTACGGTTCTACAAACAAACACGTTAGAAACCTCTTGGAATATTTTAACCTTAAATCAATGAGATCATCCCCAATTCCAGAGGGAAACAAAAAATGGTGAACCCGACGTTAATCCTTAACCACATTAAAATGATGTTTTTCTTATTTGTTAGGCCCCTATTTAAAACTCAATGTGAGGGCCGACAAAAACAATCATTGACATATGTGCTCATCTAAAAGATGTAGTGGATGAATTTATCTTGATTACATCTGTTATATCAAACATGCACTCTTTTCCAAGATTTTCTTGCATTCTAAGAAATGGATGCTCTTAAGTTCAAACTTGTGAATACCACTACTGTGAACGCCACTGCTGCTACTCTTGCTGGATCATCGTCTGCTCTGAGGACGACATCACCTACTCAGTGTCTTCAACACTGGGTATCAAACACGTTGGTTAAGGAGTATCGTCAACACGGTACCATTCCAACTTTGGAGGCTGCCTGAAAAGCCCTCCAAGTGAACAACTCACACCGGTTGTCCGGACAATGATGACCAGTGATCAAGAAGCAGTTGGTGCTAACCACCGTCTCCAACCGTTTCGGGTCATTATCCCCAGAACGCAATCACCATTCACTCCCATATTCTAAAGAGGTGAATGAGCAGGCCCCTCAGGGATTTAATGCAAAGAAACATGAGTTATTTCCCAAGGGATCCTATCAACAATCGCCGCCAGACTCGTGCGGCAGTGCGCCCTCAACATGATGAGGGTACTGACTCTAGGTGTTCGGCTCAGGTTCCTCGAACCCGAGCAGGCAAGATGAATCGCCAAAGGTAAAATCTGGTTAACAGTGAGTAGGTTCCCTTCTCTTCCATCTCCAGAGAAGTCCACCAACTGAACTTGGTGGCAAGCAATGAGCAGGCACACACACCTTCCCGTTTTAATTCTGCTGTCCAACAAACTCGTGTGGCAGCATCACGCCAATCCCGCCAGGAAATTCTGGCAGAGTATTATAGGCAGGAACATACACCTGTTTATACGTCATTAGCTAGTCAGCAGGCTCGTCTGACTACATATGATGGATCTCATCA
Source organism: Viscum album (assembly GCA_963277665.1). Taxonomy (NCBI): domain Eukaryota; kingdom Viridiplantae; phylum Streptophyta; class Magnoliopsida; order Santalales; family Viscaceae; genus Viscum; species Viscum album. The sequence goes on along the minus strand of OY728155.1, from coordinate 81,527,040 downwards.
ACCATGTTCCGAGAAGTGCAATCAATAGGCACATACACCTGCTAGTACTGATCAAGCCTACCAACAGTCTCTCTTGGTAGCATTTGGAGATGTCAGTCAGAAAGCTCCGACAAACAAAAGGAGGCAGACTCAACTCTCTATTGCTACACTTGATTACTGTCTGGATTCACTAACAGAAAAAGGAGGACAGGAGCAGGCACATACACCTACTCCAAGCACGGAATGGACGTATATCCCCATTCTGGTAGCTGAAGTCATCAAGCATATTCTATCAATGGTGAAAGAGCATAAGAAAATCCCTGCTCATATTCTGGATGCCTGCCCGGATATTATAACATCTTTAGCAACATCTCAGGGAAAGACTCAAAAATATGTCCCTAGTAGTGGAGTGACACATCAACAGTTCACTCCGGAGCAGATACACACATCTGTTCCAGTCCAAGATGGTTGTGAGGCATACTCCCCCATATCATACGGACAACCAAGTCAGGAACATACACCTGATTTTAGTAAAGATCGTTATCCTAACATGTCCATCTCTCCTGATCAGGCATATACACCTGCTCAGAGCAGCCACTTTCGTCAACAAGTGGTTTCTGAGGTGAGTAAGAAGGCGTCTAAGAAGAAGACCCGCCTAGCACAGTCAAGAGATCAAGAAATATTCTGTAACAAGGTCTTGCTCGATGCTGGAGTTCTTGAAGCCCTCTGACAGTTATCTATTGGAATTCAAGATTCTACTCCCTCATTTCCAATAGTGGGAACATTAATTCTGAAGGTATTAAAAATACACTTCATCATGAAGGCTTTCTTTATGACAATTCAGTCGATCTCGAAGATTCATCTTCAGATGAGAGCCACAGGAACCTTCTGTGTGGTCAGAAGACCAAGGAGAAAGAGATATCATCTTTTGCTATAACCCACCATGGTGGTCCTCCCCAGGATGATAAATTTCGCTATGAAAGTCCTCTCCACAGTAGTGATGCGCGTTGCCCGGAAAATTCTCTAGCGGACAATGTAGTGCCGATAAATCCCTCTTATCATCCGGCTCTTGAAAATGTGAAACCATTTATGTCTGATGCTTTATCGCTAGAAGGTGAAATACTTTCTCAATCGGAAGATAGCCCAAGGTGTAGTTCATTCTCTAAACCACCCCTAAGTCATGCATCTTCTAGTTTTATCAGTGATTTCTCTACCAATATTGTTGAATCTGATGAAGCAACAAGGAAGAACCATATATTGTCAAATCAGGTTGAAGAATCTTCATTGAATGATAAAGAGGAAATACTGAACATGAGAAAACAACTGGCGAAAGGTGAAGTGTCAGTCATGTTTTGGCCTCTGGATGACTCTCTGTATGACATTCCAGAGATGTTAATGTAAGATAAAATTCATGATATTCATCTCAACATATGGAAAACTCTTTGTCAGTTGAAAAAAAAGGTATTATCTTATGTTGAATATGAAAATCATGTTAAGATAATAGAAGGGTAACAACGTCAAATTGACTTGGCATCTCTATCAGTCTCTCGATATCCGAAGGCTGAAAAGTAGTAGAGAGCCCTTCAGCGTTCATGACTTGGTGCACTAAGAAGATTGCGCCAGTTAATTGTCAATTCCCCATCTGGTATTCATGTAAGGGTATGGGGTGTTCAGGGAGAACTTCATTTCATGGTTCTCTCTAGTCAAAAAAGCCCACTGAAAATGGTCTCATGCAATGTTATTTCCCATGGCCGGCCACAAATACCTGGCTTTGTTTGTAATCAAAATCATCCCCAAGAACAGGCCTCAACTAGTCCCTCACAACATAAATAATATAGAGAACAAGTTGTTGAATTACTCTTCCATCAAGTAAACGAGAATATTGAACATCATCTTGTATGGAGAAAGAACATCATCAAGTGACAGAAGTGTCAGAAATCATCCAACGGTATTTCGAGCCGGGTGATAAAAGTGGATGTCGATTGATGCATTCAGCTAATTTTCGGACTAAGGTCCGCAAGATCAGGAGAGATTTTAAGAATGTCTCAGACATAGCATGTCAAGAGCCACCCCATCTTTCCAGACTAAGGAATCTTTTAAACCAACCCTCGGAATCAACAAATAGGATTCGAGGAGTTGAGCAAAGACAGCAGGAATAGCCCCAGTCCACCGGATTGGGGAATTTTTCAAATCATCAACCCCCTCCTAATAGAAAATCATTCTTCTTTCGATTGGGGAAGAATCCACAAGAGGAATGAAGAGACAAATTATCAGGATATTCTCTCCAAATTACGGTTTTCCATGTAGTTCCTAAGGGATCGAATCAACAAAAGGCAATATGTCATAAAGGACATGGAAGGAGAAAATATCACAGGAATTCTAATAGGAGGGATGCAATGCATTATGCATCAATCAATGTCATCAATGCCATTGTTTCTGATCCACCATATGAGGCTCATTCAGAGGGATCAGATGAAGAGGTTCCTGCTCAAGAATTTGTATGCACATACACAAATGAAGAAGGTGTGCGTACACGAAATCAAAGGATTACTCAGAACCTAGGTAATCCTTCATGTAACCCACTTCTCCCTCTCCGAAAAGGATCGAACAAGGGGAAGGGAAAGAATCAGGTTACATATCCTTGCTCTGGAGAAGGCCAATCTCTCTCACTAGAGCAAAGATTTGCGCAACAGGAGGAAGAGATGAAGGAATTGAGGAGGTTGAATGCAGAACAACTTCAGAGAAGTATTCTTCCTAAACGTGCTGGAGTCAGTCAGCCAAGGGAATTTGTTGCAGCTAATGAGATGGATCAAGGATATCCTCCTCTATTAGTACACCCTCACAGGTCTAATCCTATGGGTCAAGTGCAACAACAGTTGGCGGTGCTACCATCAGTTGTAGCACTAACTACCATACCTGTCCAAGCTCCAGTTATTGCACCTACCCATGTCCAAGTTTAACCAGATGTTTCTAAAAAGTTAATAACTACCATTGATTCATTAACAGCTCGGTTAGATACTATGGAAGGTAAGCGTGCACAGGTTCAACCAGAAAAGAGAGCTTACCCTGAATGGGTAGATTCAGTCTCTCCCCCATCAAGTTTTGGGACCCATGTATTCCCTATTATCAATGGATCAGGCGACCCTGAACCGCATTTGACACATTAAGTGTCTTGTTGCGATCCTATGATGGGAACTTCAGAGCAGCAAGAAGCAGTGAAACTCGGATACTTCATGCGAACCTTGCAAGGACCAGCCTTTTTCTGGTATACAAGCTTGCATTCCCGGTCAATTACCGGATGGGAGGATCTTTTCCAAAGATTCCTTCTCCAATTCAGCACAACTTTGCCAAAGACAACAGTTTTCGATCTTACAAACTGTAAGAAAAGGGAGAATGAAGGAGTCTCTGATTTCATTGCTCGCTGGAATGAATTAACATATTCCATGTGTTTAGAACTCTTTCAAGAGGAACTGTTGCCAATCTGTGTGGAAAATATGCATGGAAAATTACACAGGCCGTTGATCCCTGTGATATACGCAAGAGGGTTTCGAGTCCTTACTTCAATCGCTCAACAGATTGAAGATTCTCTTATATATACTAAGGCTAAATCTCGTGTAATTCTATCAGCTTCAGGAAGGAGAATGGGTAAAGAAGAGACTACTACAATTATTCTTAAACAAGCACCTGTACCTGCTTCTACCTCAAAACCTTCATCTTCTCGAAGGGCTCCACCTTCTGAGCGCCAACAAAAAAGGCCATTTCATCAATACGATCAAAGAGATAAAATACGGAAACAGTTTGATGAGTTGAAGAGTAATGTTTACTCTTTCCAAAATGAACAAGTTCCTAGCTACTTAATTTCAGCTCTGGAAAATAATCTTGTTCAATTGCCAAGGCCCAAGAGGACAAACAAGGAAGGAGATGAAGACCGTCTCAATTATTTCCCCTTTCATCAAATGTTGGGGCATCCCATCCAGGAGTGTTTTGTCTTCAGAGACCTCCTACAAAATATGGTCGACTCGGGAAAATTCAAACTGAAAGGTTATTCAACTCATGTATCATGTGTTACTGCTACAGTTCTAGAGGAGGAAGGTGAGTGGAAAGAATTCAAGAGAAAAAATGCACAGAAATATGATGATTGGATGGTCAGAAAGATGATCAACCGAACTCATGCTATTTTACGAACACAATTGAGAAAACCAATTGTTCCTTCTTCCATGAATTCTGCAACAAAATCCTCTTCAGAGGGAAAATCCTCAAAAGGGCGGCATAATTCCAAGAAAGAGGAACTATCAAAAGAAGATGAGTATGTGTCAAAGCCTAAGATATCATTGACTCTAGAAGATTTCATGCCATATACTTTGAAGCCACAGGCACCATCCCACCAAACGGAAAAGCCTAAATTGGATAGTCATGCGGAGTCTTCATCAGATGAAGAGCTGATCTTTTGTTTTGTTAATATGATTCACTTAACATATCCTTATGCCAGTCACATTTTCGATTTTGATGAGCCCGAATTCCCTATATAAAATAGAGGAATCAGCGGGAGTTCCAAGGGTCTGGGATACAGAGGAAGACGTGGATATCCCAGAATCCACTATTCCAATTCTACCCCTACTAGAACTATGTACGCAGTAGAAACTCATGGCATATCCCTTCAGTGAGCTCAACAAGAATAAGCAAGTTCTTCCACCAATAGCAAATTCAGTCCTGGCACAGTTATTCTGGAGGATTGGTTGGGGGTTCTATCTTCTTCCTCTCAGTGAGTAAATGGATCTAATCAGTCTAATCTTCCAAAACCAGGAATATTGCCAACTCCTATCCCAATACAAGATGCATCAACTTCCAAAGAATCTGCTTCCAAAGAACCTGCTAAACCACATGTTCCTGTTGGGAAACCCAGAACTCTGGATCAAAAGTATGATATATTGAAAAAACTGGCCCAAGTACCAGCCATGTTATCAATTTTGTATTCTTTGAATATGTCAAAGGATCTTCGGGAGGCACTCATTGAGGCTTTGTCAAGTCCTCAGAAGTTTGAAACTAAAATTGCTGCAGCTGAAGTCTATCACGTAGAGAATAATCCTACGGAATTCCATGTAGTGATATCTTTAAATGATGAAGATGAAGATGATGTCATGCATGGAAATATTAGACCTTTGTATTTATCTGTAAAGGTCAATGGCGTAGACGTTCGAAGAGTTTTCATTGATAATGGTTTAGGAGTCAACCTCATTCCCATTCGTACATTTCGGCAATTGGGCCTCACGGAATCTGATTTATCTTGTTCTAACATTATTTTACAAGGATATGATAAAGATGAACAAGAACCACTGGGCGAAGTTACACTCAGAACTCAGTTTGGAGATCTTGTATCCAATTCATATTTCATGGTTGTTGATCAAGACTCAGCCTTCAACATCATTCTTGGAAGACCCTGGCTAATTCAACATGTAGTTATCCCTTCATCATACCATCAATGTCTCAAGTATTGTTTCGATGGTCAAGTTGAGACATTGTATGGTGATAAGGCCCCATTCAAAACATGTGAGTCTCAATACATTGAGGCATAATTATTTCACATGAAGGGAAGGGAGAAATCCACAGCAAAGGTGATTACCAAAGTTAATGCTTCGTATGGTTTGGAAAAGATACCAGTAAATCCATTTGCACATGTGAGTACAGATTATGTGTTGCTTATCAGGAAAATTGACAAGATAGACCCAAATCAAAATACTCTTATGGATAGATCCATAATGTCAATTATGGAAATCGAGCCAAACAACATGGGAGAAATTGGTAACCCACCAAGAAGTGATGAAAGCCCAAATGGTGACGTCTTCATTTCATCTGCTAAAATCCAACAAGTCTATACTTCACTAATCAGTCCAGAAGAAGATATAGCAACATCGGAGGTGAACAGTGATGTCTATTCCCAATCTGTCATCTCATCTTTATTTCCCAAGGAAGACCCTTCATTATCTATCGGGTCAGAAATGGACGCTTCTTCTTCAAGATGGTCAAATTTTAACTTCTCTTCTGTTCCTGGAAATTCTGCTTTATCATCTAATACGCAAGTAGAAATGGAAAAAATAACACGTGATGAAGAAGAAGAGGAAGATCTTAGAGATGCTCCTCCAGCATTTGAAGAGGGTATCTCTACCACAGTGGATGAACTAAGAGAAATCAATCTGGGTACAAAAGAAGATCCACGCCCCACTTTAATCAGTGCATCCATGACTCTTGAAGAGAAAGAGATGTATATTTCCTTTTTAAAGAAAAGTCTAGACATATTTTCATGTAACTATATAGATATCTTGGGCTTGATCCTGATGTTTCTACTCATCATTTGGGTTTACCTGAAGAGCATCGAGGATTTAAGCATGCCGCGAGAAGAACACACCCAACTTATGCTTCCAAAATTGAATCTGAAGTGGATAAGCTTATCAAAGCTAACTTCATCAGAGAAGTTCAATATCCCAAGTAGTTGGATAATATTTTCCCTGTGAAGAAGAATAACGGACAAATTAGTGTTTGCATTGATTTCAGAGATCTTAATCGGCATTGTCCTAAGGATGATTTTTTAGTTCCGATTACAGAACTCCTGATTGATGCAACATCTAGATATGAAGCACTTTCCTTCATGGATGGATATTCTGGAAATAATCAAATCCAAATGGCTCTATAAGATGAGGAATCCAAAGCCTTCAGAGCCCCTTAGGGTGTGTTTTTCTACCGGGTAATACCCTTTGGCTTAAATAATGCAGGTGAAACATATCAGTGTGCCATACATCATATCTTCAAACCCTTTTTAGGGAAGTTTGTTGAATACTATTTGGAAAATTTGGTGGTCAAATACAAACAATATTCTAATCACTACACTAATTTGGAAGTCATATTCTGCAAACTTCGACAACATAATTTGAAGATGAACCCCTTAAAATGTGCTTTTGGGGTAACCTCAAGAAACTTTATCAGCTTTTTTATACACCATCGTGGTATTGAAGTCGATCCTGAGAAGACAAATTCAATCCTTGGTATGTCACATCCTCGAAATTTGAAAGAATTAAGAGGACTTCAAGGACACTTAGCCTATATTCGGCATTTCATCTCTTATTTGGCAGGAAAATGTTTACCCTTCACAAAATTGATGAAGAAGGGAGTCACTTACCAGTGGACTGAAGAATGCAAGAAGCATTCGATATTCTCAAGAAATACCACTTGAGTCCACTGGTACTCATGCCACCTGTTGAAGGAAGACCATGTATCCTCTACGTTACAGCTTTAGAGAGATCATTGGGTTCCTTTCTTGCTCATAAGAATGATGCAGGGAATGAAAACAGCCTCTACTACCTCAGTCAGACTATGCTTGAAGCAGAAACCCGGTATTCAAGTATTGAGAATTGCTGCCTGGCATTAATCTTTGCAGTTCAGAAGTTGAGACACTACCTAAAACATCACAAGGTCCAATTGTTATCTCGCAATAACCCGCTCAAATTCATCGTTAGTCATCCAATGCTTACAGGACGTCTAAAAAAGTGGACAGTTATTTTGCAGCAATTCGCCATTCAGTATGTGTCTCAAAAGGCAATAAAGGGCCAAGATCTGGCTGATTTCCTTGCTGAACACCCTTCAGTGGAAGACACATCTTCAGATATTGAACTCCCTGATGAGAATTGTTTCTCAATTCAAGAAAGTCCTCAGGCATGGAAAATGTATTTTGATGGTGCTTCCAGAAGTCCAACAGGGCAGAAAATGGAAAATCCTAAATTAAACAAAGTTGGCTTAAAAATTTTGCTCATTTCTCCAGAAAAGGCAGTGGTACCTTTTCCCTTCTTATTATGGGAAGGTGGTACTAATAATGAATTAGAATAACAAGCTCTCATCGCAGGCTTGGAATTGGCGCTTCAAGCACAAGTGAATCACTTAAAGGTGAAAGGTGATTCAGACCTGGTAATCAAACAAGTCAATGGGGATTATTCCATCATAAAAGAAGAACTAATCCCTTTGTATGATTACGTCAGAGAGTTAATGGAGGAATTACCTTCAGAACCGACATTTTCTTACATCCCAAGATCACAAAATGATCAAGATGATGCACTGGCTAATATAGCCACAACTCTGGCATATCCAAAATTGGGACGAGACAACCATCAGTATTTCCCACCGTCGTGCAATTTCATCTTATGTTCGAATCAGAATAGAGGAAATTAATGAAATTAATCCCATTCCTGAACCGCATGGTCAAACTACATGATGGATGTCACCTATCAGATAATACCTTCAAAATGGAACACTTCAACCTGATAGAGCTGAGAAAGAACAAATTCGGAGACGTGTGGTCAATTTTACACTTTATGATAGCCCAGATCACTTATAGAAAATTCTCTACAAACGTGGTTTTGATGGAGTTCTCTTCAGATGCATTGATGGTGAAGAGACAATGGTTGTCATGAAAGAAGTGCATGCAGGAGTCTATGGTGCCCACCAGTCTGTAGATAGACTGTCTGATCGGATTCGAAGGCTTGGATACTTTTGGCCTTCAATGATACAAGATTGTGTTGATTTCACAATGAAGTGTCATTCATTCCAAGTACATGCAAACTTCATTCATCAACCTCCAGAGTTTCTTCATACAGCTAAATACTCGTGGCCATTTTCCATGAGGGGAATGGATATGGTGGGACCTTACCCTTCATCTACGACCAAGCAGTTTAAGTATATTCTTACTGCTACTAATTTATTTTCCAAATGGGCAGAGGCAGTACCTGTCAAGTAAGTCAGTTCTAAAAGCATTTTTATCTTCATCATGTCTAACATCATTACCAGATTTTGTGTCCCTCATACCATATTGACGGACAATGGAACCAACTTCTGTTCATCCGAGGTGAAGAAGTTGTATCAAGAATACAACATCAAATCCAACAATTCAACTCGGTATCATGAAGTGGCCAATGGCCAGATAGAAGCCTTCAACAAGACTCTTTCAAATATACTACAAAAGATGGTGGATAAAGATAAGAAGTCATGGCCTCATAAAATCTTTCATGCTTTATTGGATTATCGGACCACCACCCGCACTGCAACGCGGTCAACTCCATATTCACTGGTATATGGAACAGAAGCCATCTTTCCCATTGAAGTTCAACTACCCTCGCTCAGAGTAGCTATTTTTGATCAGTCATCTACAGATGAAAAATCTCAAAATCTATTGAATGAATAGGAATGGTTAGATGAGAAAATATTGTGCACTTTGCCCCAGTTGGAAGTCTATCAAAATCGAATAGCACAAGATTTTAACAAAAAATTTCGTCTTTGTTCATTCACTCAGGGATAATTGGTATTAGTTCTCATAACTCTAATGATACTAGGAAAGAAACTTCCCAATATTGATCCAAAATGGGAAGTACCTTATTCAATACATAAGGTCTACTCCAATGGAGAATATTCATTAATCTCGATGGATGGAGAACTCATCACTACTCCAACCAATGCCAGATTTCTGAAGAAGTATTTTTTATAAACACAAAATATATCATCAATGGTCTGGTGTGACCTTAAAATGCACCATCGTCCATCATGACATTAAACTGCACCATCCACGGTCCATGCATATGACCATAAACTATTCGCACTTTCGTCCCACACGACTTTAAACTATGACGTCCTAACTACATGATGCTAAACTGTACAGAAGTCTCTTTTGTCCTATAAGATGTTAAACTGCATAACCAAAGGTCCCTGTATATGACCTTAAACTATTAGCACTTTCGTCCAACATGACGCTAAACTGTGAAGAAGTCCCTAATACGTCCAACATGACGTTAAATGGTGTACTCTTTTTTCCTCACTGCATGACATTAAACTGCACAGTTCCCTTTTTCCAACATGACATTAAACTGTATTGTCCCCATCGTCCTAACTACATGACGCTAAACTATACAGAAAGTCCTTTAATATGTCATACATGACATTAAACTGTAGTTTGTCCCTGCTACATGACATTAAACTGTGCAGCACCAATAGTCTTAACTCCAAGTCTTTAAACTGCATAGTCCCTTTATATGTCCTACATGACATTAAACTGTGTATTGTTAGGGTTGTTGATACCTCTTGTTTCTCACACCGAGTATGACTCACGTGAGCTTAGAGAAAACTTCAACCATAACACTCTCTTTGGGATACTAACCATGTGTATGTCCCAACACTATTTTTTAGGTCGTTGTCCCCAAGGACAACTTGATCACTAATTCATTCTTTAATTGAACTACGCGGACTTTGATCCTTGCCTTTCAGGCTGGGTACATAGGCAACCTCCCAAGGTTCTATCCCAAAACCAATCTCCTCACATCTGTTCACCTCCATCTCATATGATGTTGATTCATGAAACCGCCCCTAGAATCAGTATCTTTACATTGGTTCACTTTCTTCCTTGCTATACGACATTAAACTATATAACATTTTTTGTCCAGTATGACAATAAACTACAATATTCTTTGATACCCTCACCTGATAGGGAATAATTATTTAAATTGATTTTCAATCGTCTTATATTCCAAAGACTACGTGCATACATGGAAATTCCCTAACCTTTTATCTTTGGTTAAACCATCATTACACTAAAGTCCCCTTTCACCCTTCACATGTACGAACCAAATTTGTACAGATGGTAGTTCTAGAACTATGTGGGCTTGATTCCCATCCGTATGGGATACGTAGGAATGTTCGAGTGTCCCTCGAATCCATCCCCATGTATTTTGGGCCTAACCCTAAATTCATCTTTCAGTCCCCTGGATAAAAAGTCTCCATGAAAACACACACTTTGTATTTCTTATAATGGTCCAAGCTCTATGACCCTAAACTAAGATCTCCAATCATTTTGTCCTGTACAACGTTAAACTGTATTTCAAGAACTATGTATGGCTTTATTCCCATCCTTATAGGATACGTAGTGAAGTCCAACATTTCAATTCAGGACCCAGCCACAACATGATTAAGGTTAGCATTGATCTGTGTATCTCTGCATACATTGGACAATACCCATCTTTATGTGTCATAATCCTAACCTTAAATATTTTTAGATCTTCATAACCCTTTTCTTGACTTCTAGTCACAAAAATGTCAAATTTCTGAGAGTTATATTGTCTAACTATGCAGTACGTTCCCTTAGGCGGCCTTGCATAAACAGTCTCCATAACAGATTTGTCAGCTAAAAGATACTATTATTTGACTATGCAGCCAATTCCCTTATGTGGCCCTACATAATTCAACCCCCTAACGGTTTTTTCAAATACTGGTATCTTCATTCATGGGAAGAAAGCCTCTTTTGTCCTTATTTGTCTTAAATGAAATTATGTAGGGATCCCCAAAAATAGTCATCCTTAACTTATTTGTCCCATATCCTTTTTCATGATCTGAAAGTATTCAACTCTATGGTTTATATTCACCTTCCCTAAGTTTGGGTCAGACATTCGTAGGAGTGATATCCATCCAGTTCTTCGATAATATTTTTTGGAAATATCTTCTCCATATTCAAGTACCTCTTTCCATACAGCAAACTCTATACTTTCGAAAATTTGAATCTCCATAAACTTTCACCGGCTTTTTAGCACTAGGAAAGTAAATTTCTGAGAGTTCTTTTTCCTGACTATGCAGCACATTCCCTTAGGTGTCCTTGTATAAGTAGTCTACATAATGGACCTGTCATCCAAAATATTCTATTTATTTGAATATGCAGCCAATACCCTTAGGTGGCCCTGCATAATTCAACCCCCTAATGGGTTTTTCAAAAAATGGTAAATTCATTCTTGGGAAGTACTTATTCTAATTCCTTTTTATCTCTTTTTGATATCATTCCTCCGATTCAAATATTCTTAAGTCATAGTTTACATATTTTCCCTCATACTTGAGTATAATAATACGTTTTTAGATGAATTTTCAAGGAATTGAGCCAATTATAATTCATTCGGTCAAAGCTATTTTGACCTTAAAAATTAGCCTTTTTATGTCCGACTTGCATGACTTTAAACTGCCCAAAAAAAGACAAAGGAACTCTGAATAAAAGTCAAGTTCCAGCTCACTAAACATACATTTTGTATGATTTAGGTAATATTGAGCAATTAAGATATTCAAAGTTTGTAGGGTTATTTATATTAATCCTAGTAAAAGTCAAACTATGCTCACTAGGCCCATTAGCTTATGTAAATTTAAAGTAGATAGAAAAAGAGAAGGCATGTAGAAATGATTGAAGGTGAAATTGTTTTTCATTGATGCACAAGAGTTAGAAGGACATCCATAGACTGGAGTCTCTTCTCTTTTTTAGGAATTACAACATACTTTCAACATAACTCTTCATTGGATTTACGGCATCCCGAGCTTCATTAGAAGCAACCTAGAATTCATTCATTCAACTAGATACCATAAGAGATGCAGTGATACCATCTCTTCTTGGAACAATTATAAAAGAATGTTCTTGAGTGCGGTTTGAGAAAATTTTCTGTTGATCAAACAGTGAATCTATTTTTGTCCAAGAGACTTGGAAGATGGATACATGGATTTGAGAATGGAGCATTGGAAGTAAAGAGCCATTTGAATCATGAAGCATTTGAAGCATTGTATTTTTGTTCTAATTCTATTTTTGTCTTCTCCCCACCAACTGGCATCAGAAAACATTTCAGCCCATGGGTTTTCCATTTTTATATCTTCAAGGAAATGGCATGGAGGAAAAATATGAAAGTTCATGCCAATGTTTTTTCTCTTAATGCACAGAATAACCGAAATAGAGGAGTAGTAGTGCAGCTGCATCTTAGGCATATAGTTATTTTCATCTTGAACATTGACTCCTTGCAGATGACCATGACCATACAGGGGCAGATAGATGCTCTGTGAGAAATTAAGATGATTTTTCTTCATGTACTTAGCCAAATCTGGGAGAGTGTTGTCACAGATATCTTAGTAATCATGGCCAACAATGTTCATTACACTTTCTATCCAATTAATTAGCCATTCCAATTATCTTGGGAGCCATTGGATCTTCAAAAAAGTTGAGTAATTAACTCTTAAAGTAAGTTGATTTTTCATAGAATTTGTGAAAGAATTTGAAAAAACTGGCGAAGGCATTAAGGCGCGCAAGTCTAATTTTGATGCACAAGTATGGATCTTCCGTGCATGTTTTTGGCACGCAAGTATCACTATGCAAGTCAAAATACATATACCATAGCGCGATAGCAAAGAAACATCGCAAAAGAGAGCAACTTGTGTTGCGAAGGCAACTTGCACGGAGAGAGCTCGAAAGTTTGAAATCTAGATGCTTTGTACAGAAATTGGGCCGCGTATTTATAGGCCAGGCCGCACCCTTGCATGCCGATGCCGGTGCGCTCAACACTTCCGTGCCGCCCTATGCGCCATCAACACTTGCGTGCCACCTTTCCTTTGGTTTTATTCTTTTCCTCAGAGTCACATCCTCATTTCTTTTGGATCCAACTCTGAGGGGGGACTTTTGTTGACGCTCATTTTTGACACATTGTCTAAAGGAATGGAAAAGAAAATGACTTAGCACAAATTGATTCATCCATTGAAGAGAACATCAAAAATCGACAAAGGCATGAACAAGGCTTAAAATGCACAAGCGACGTGTAAGTTCCCTAACTGTGGAGCATGTACACTTGCGCGCCGCCTAATGGTCGCGCAAGTGACTTGTGCACCCGAAGTGATAACTGCCCGGGGTGTTATCCAGCCAATAAATACCCCCAATTGGCCCCCAATTTAAAGAGGAAATTTTTTCCAGAATACAGATATAGAGCTCTGAACACCCAAGTCTCTTCATCAGGTCTTCTGAACTCTTCTAAGGTAATTCTTTACCTATAATGGAAGGTCTAAACAAGAGGAGTAAGGTCTATGTGTTATAATTCACTAACACTTGCGCGCCTAAGGTGTTTTACCCTTAAGGGAAATGAACATACTTGTGCGCTGCCCTACTTCTTCACCAAAACTTGTGCGCCTCTCTACTGGAAGTACCTCAGGATAATTCTAAAGGCTTTGGTCAAGGATCGCCCAAGTGTTACCCTACTGTTTAACAATCGTGCAAGTACCCATGTGTCTCCCAGGTATACCTACGCGACCAGGACTTGCGCGCCCATGCTATACCTGTGCACCTGTCAGGACTTGCGTGCCTCTGCCTTTTTGGGTGCCCTTCTTGCCCAGTTAAACCCATCTTATACCATTCCACCTCTCCTATTCATGTTTCAGTCTTCATGAAATTCATCAAAGCCTTTTATGGAATGTTTTCTTGATTAACCTCTTTATCTGAAAGGAAATCTGTGGAATATATATCAAAACCTAGTGATTTACACATCTTTATGTCACTAAAGATTGAGATTTCATTCATTCAACCTCATCCTTTAAGGTGAGAGAACCCATTAAACTGGGCCTCCTTTTTAGGAATAAGTCCCAGTCATAATTCTCAAATCTAGGCATCCTCCTTAAGAGTAATCCCCAAGTCCTCTTTAACTTGGGCCTCATTTATAGGAATAAGTCTCAGTCATAATTCTCAAATCTGGGCATCCTCCTTTGGAGTAAGCCCCAAGTCCTCATTAATCTGGGACTCCTTTTCAGGAATAAGTCCTAGTAATAATTCTCAAATCTGGGCATCCTCTTTAGAAGTAAGCCCCAAGTCCTCATTAATTTGGGCCTCCTTTTCAGGAGTAAGTCCCAGTCATAATTCCCACTAATTTTGGGCATCCTCCTTAGGAGTAAGCCCCAGCCATAATTCCTTTAACCTGGTCCTCCTTTTCAAGAATAATCCCCAGTCTTAATGTTCCCAAATATGGGAATCCTCTTCATATGTAAGCCCCAACCATGGTTCTCTTAACCTGGGATTCCTTTTCATGAATAAACCCTAGTTTCAAATCTACAAATATGGGAATACTCCTTAGGAGTAAGCCCCAAGTCCCTTAATTTTTAAAATCCCTTAACATGGTCCTTCTTCTCAAAAGTAATCCCCAGCCTTAATTTCCTATAACCAGTCTTAATTTACATTTTTTGGACTTCCTTCTTAGGAGTAATACCGAATCATAAGTCCCCTCCTATCTTGGGCATCTTCCTTAGGAGTAAGCCCCAATATCAGAGTATCCAAATCTCCATGAAGCACATATACTTTTATGGATCTTGTTTCTGGATTTCTTCCCTAAAGTAAATCTTAATCCTCATCTATTTGGGCAGTCATACACACATAATCCCCACATCATTGCATCTTTCGTGGCATAATTTTCTGGTTTCACCAATACCTCTTGTTTCTCACATCGAGCATGACTCACGTGAGCTTAGAGTGTAAAAGTAATCATGGAATCTTTCTTTGAGCCATCAATCAAGAATAAACATTATACTCCCTTACTCAAACTATGTGGGTTCTAATTCCTTTTCCAAAACAAAGGATACATATGTAGTCTGTTTACGGGTACGATCCCAACTTTGAAAAAATCAATGTCCTTCTGAATGAAAATAAACTTCAAGTGCCCCACTAAGTGGATTTAAAACAGGTATGGTCATCATAATGACCAAGAGACATTTATGTATCAAAGGATACCATTGACTAAGAATATCTAACAAATACAGATTATTCTCTATCGATGAAGAACCTCGAATACATATAAAATATTATCTAAATTTCCTACATATCAATCATTGATTTTCATATCTAAAGGAAATCTCATTTTATACTTGGTAATGAAATAATGATTCACGAACATAACTTAGATCTATAAAGAGAGTCTCGGAATAGACAATAATTCCTCTAAAAAATGTGTGATGAGTCCGACCTCTCATCCTATCAACCAATGCAAATTCCTAAGCCTCATCAGTCTAAAACTAATGAGCACCTACCTTTGGAAAGTAGGTTCAAATGGATATGGAATCATTGGATGTTTCTGATTCTACGAAACAACCCCGTTAGAAACCACATGGAATGTTTGAATCATAAATCAATTAGATCATCCCCAATTCTAGAGGGAAACATGTATCAACATTATCTTCTCTAAAAGCCAAATTTTTATACTTTTTGTGTCACTTTCCTTGAGATTGACATCCCATTATTGAAACCTTTTGTATATTTACAAAAACAAAACTCCTTTTAAATTATTAAAGGGGAACTGAAATCCTTACATCCCCTCAACCAAAATACACATAATTTCATCCCAAAATCGGCACAAAACTATCATAGTTACTATTACACAACTTAAGGTGTTTTTTCTTCTAAAAAACCCATCCCATAAATGTTTAATTCCCATCACAATGGATATAATCCCTAAAGTCTGGCATAAGAAATTTACCTCTCCTCTATATATTCTATTTATTTATGTTCTTTTTTCATCATAAATTACATTTCACTGTATTTAAATGATTAAAACCAACGTATTATTATTCTATTATGTTATTATTGTGATTGTACAAGCAGTAAGCACCCTCTACTTTTCAATTATGTAAAAATGAAAACATGAATCATGAGTTGTGTAGACTACCACCTCCATGAATAAATGTGCGCATTTTAACAACATAAAATCATCTTTTTATTATGTAAAAATTAATGTATATATATTATATTTATTATATATTAATGGTTTATTAAATTTTATTTATCATTTACCTTTCATTCATTATATCTATTAAAAATGGATACATTGATTATGTGTACGTATGAACAATTGTCCCCATGTAGTAGTGTAAATGATATTATTAACAATATGTTTGAATGTTTATTAATATGTATATAATGAATATATATTATCTTATACTATGAATAACATTTATCATATTAATAAATCTTGTTCAAATTGAAAGGATCGCAACTGCCGAACTAAAAGACACATGAAGGATAAAGTAATTGACTCCTAAAATAGAGATTATAATGAAAGATTCTTTTTGAATGGTTGGGGATAGTTTATATATAATACATAAATGGTATTTTTATGGTTATCATATACAATTATATTAAATTTTTAATTAATTATGAGTGGTTTCAGAGTGCTTACGAAGCATGACATACTTTAGGAAAGGGGTTTTCATCTCAATTTAGCTTTTTTGAGACATATATTAATGTTGTGAACCAATTTATTATATCTATCATTTATATATATCCCAATAAAATCTTTTATAATAAGGCATTTTTTTTATCATGGTATTTAAGGATATACTTGATTTTGAATCACCTTATAAGCTTTGATTCTAATTTTACTAAATCCAGAATGGTTTTTTATCACAATACCATTTTACTGGTACTATTTAGGCATAAATTTATAATACTAAAATTATATAATCTATATCATTAAGGTATTATGAATTTTATTATATAATGTTTATGTATGAATATTCTATTTTTTGCATGAATTTTATATTCTTTAAGTACTCAAGTGTATAGAATGATGTTATTAATGAAAACATATGGTGTTTTTTACTCCTTAGTCTGAAATCATATCTCCCAAGTCTATTGTTTATTTAAATTTTTCTTAAGAATGTTATTTCTATTATAAAATGAGTTAATTAATTCATTTTTACCCATGTGTTACCTTATAAAAATTTACTTAAATGTATATTGTTTTCACTTTCCAAACATAGCTATTTTGATTTTTCACTAAACATTTAAAAGGTGTTCTTATTTTAATTTACATCACATGAAGGTGTATCCCCACCATCAAGAATAATATTTTCCTTTAATATTCTGTTATATGTTTCAGTGGATGATTTCAATGAAAACATTTTTCATAATATTTTTTAATTTTTTAATTATTTAATAAGTTTCTCAAAATAGAAAATATAATTTTACTCAATAATTGTTTCAGTTATATTTTAAAGATACTGTCATCCATCAATTATTCTAATAATTTATTGGGGATATGATCAAAATTAACCATACATATTACTTATATGGATAGTATATGATTATGAAATGTTGATGGAACTCTTTTTAACGTCTATGTGTAATATTTTATGTAATAATAAATTTTTCCATGGTATTGTGAAAATTAAATAACTAGATAATAATTTTTTTACGGGTGGTTCCATCATAATTGAATGATATATGGTTATGTCATAAAATATTATGGGTGCTTACATTATATAACAAGTATATATGGTTATATTATTTCCCTTTAATCCATTTCAAAATGATGTCAGTGTTGAGAAACTCGTAAGTGGGTATGAAGTAAATAAACTCCAATTATATGATAGAGTTAACAGGAAGGAATTTACTCCTAAGTGAATATTAGAAATTAATGGGTAGTAATTTCCATTCTGAGCCATTATATACAATTATAGTCTCAAGACTAACCTTGGAAAAAAGACTTTATTTTATATTATTTGTTGACTTCTAGAAATGTATGACTTATTATTTTTATATTCTCTCATGTATAATGATTTTTGTTATGATTTCACAATCTTACATCTTTTATATTTTGATGAAGAATTAATTATCACATGATTTTGGATTATGATCTATGAATTTTTGGGCAATGGTTTTATAATTTAATGACCATATTATCATGTAATTATTTTTATCACATGCTCACAAATGATCAATGATTGATATCACCGTTTTTTACCCTTACTGATCATCTAGGATAACTCATTATAATTTTTTCTTTACCTGGTTATGATGATATTTTTTATATATTATTTCTATGATATTTTCTAGTTTTGGTGAATAAAAAGGGATATTATTAATATCTATTATAATCATATCTTTTTTATGTATCCATGTTTCAAAAGACACTAAACCATTTTATTTCTATCATGGATTTTAATGTTATGTAATTAACATTCTTTTATTAAGATGTGGTATTTTAGTATATAATTTTTAGGGCATCTATAGTTCATATTAAAGGAATTTATAGTTTTCTTTGGAAACTAGGATGATAAAAATTTATCAAGAACCTTATTTATTAGGTAATGTATATGAGAAAATCTGGTGTTGAGGTAATGGATAGAGTGTTTTTTTTCTTACAAATTAATCCCTGAAGGGATACTAACATGTGTATATAGTTGGGTATAGATGAACATAGGTGTAACCACTCTGAAAAGAGAATATTGGGTATTATCATGATATTCAACACGGAAAATTTAGTGGTCGTAATATGATAGAAAAAGATAGACACTTTTGGGAAATATGTAGTGGTTTATTCACATTTTATTTATAATCTATTATAGTTTATTTTGATGGTCATTGACCATGGATGACCAAGGTTAAAACTAAGCTATCATAGATGGAAAATAATTTTTCATGATTTCAAGACCCATTAAAAGTTTTTTTTATGATTATCTGATTTGACACTATGAATATTATTGAACATACATTTCCTTTTGGTTTTAACAGATGGATCAAATGATAAAAAACCAAGTAAATGATTATTGTGATGGTAAATTCACCGATTTTCCTTATAATCAATTAAATTTTTTAAGAGTTGGGAGAAAAAAATTATGATTATTCTAAATCATAAATCACGATATGTGGTTTGAAATAAAAATATTATATATAGTTATAACATGTCTGATTATAGTAAAATTTAATTTTACGAATGATCATCAGGAAATGATCATGAATGAAATAATGTACCTTTTTATTCATTTTATTAATGATGGATTAATCACCTTGGATAATTTCCTAACATAGGGAAAAGATATTTTTTTATATAGAAATATTAGTCATAGAGAATCTAATTTAAAAATAATTTTATGTCTTATGTATGGGGAAGTTGGGAACTATCTAAGTAAATTCCCTAACCCAAGTGATAACTCCTATAATAAAAAAGGCATATGATATGAAAATAATTAAAGTGGATAATTATGGTTTAAGAACACTTATCCTTCACTTTAGTTTTGTGTATTTCATGTAAATATTTGTAAGAGTGTTCCCTATGAAATTTTTTTATTCTCCCATTTTTTTAATTTGATGTGATTCTTAGTGTTAATATCTCTCTCTATGCAGATCCATTAGGAATATCTAGAATAAGGAAATGAAATTTCATATTCCAAACAAACCTATGATTTTCTATAACTGCAAGGTTAAATATGAACTTCAAATTGATATTAGGTCCATTACATGGGTCATGATTCCTAGTCATGGTGGGTGTTTACATCAAGTGGTGGGGGAGAGACTTACTATTGAAGATATACCTAGTGTACGAGAGTTTTGTTATGTTTTTTAAGAATAATTCCATAGAAATACTGTAAATAAAGATGTTGATTTTAAAATAGATCTTATACATAATGATACAACTCTATCAATCACTTCCTTTTGAATGAACCCAATTATTTTCAAGAATTGAAGAAGAAACATCATGAGAGTCCTAATAATGGATTCATTCAGCGATGTGTGCCCACATGTGTTGTACATCTTATTTTTTGTTAAAATGAAATAGAGATCAAATTGACTCTCTATTGACTATTTTAAACGTAACTAGGTTTAGATCATGAATAGGTATCCTCCACCCCAGATTGATGATTTTTTATCAATTATAAGGATATAATTATTTTCAAAAGATTTATCTTTGAGCTGGATATTATCAAATAAGATCTCAAAGTGAATAAATTCCCACTATAGTCATCTCATCAGTGTATAAAAACTATACATTTATAATTATTAAACTTGGTGTTACTAATTCCCTTATAATAATCATATATTTAATGAATAATTTATCTATATATAACCTTGACCTATTTTTTCAGTCTTTATACATGTTATTATTATGCATTCCATGATTAAGGAGGAGCATAAAAATAACAAGAAGATTGTATTGAATATCCGAATTAAGGGGAAATATATATTTAAATTTTAATAAGTCTAGATTTTTTTTCAATTGAATATATCAATTTTATGATATATAATCTCATGTGGTGGTATGTTAGTGGACTCATCAAAGATGGTCATCTTTGATCATTATCCCAGACCGACAATCATGAAAATGTTCCATGATTTTTTATGATTTCATTTATATTTTCAAAACAAAAAGGAATTATTTTTCATGGATAACTAATACACTAACCATGATAATTATGAGTGGTGTTACATTACTTTAGATAGAGGAATGTGAAGAAGATTCTAAATCTCTAAAGATAAGGTTGGTCAGTGAACCTGTTCTCACCCTACCATACAGTAGTGAAGGGTTTGTGATTTATATTTATATATCGAGGAAAGGGTTATAAAGTTTTCACATGTAGAATTATTTAGTGATAAATTACTCCTCAATACAATCAAAAATCTATGATAAAAATTATCTGGCTCATGATTTAGTTTTAGAAGTGGTCACCTATTATTTAAATATATAGAGGCATTATCATTATGGATAAAGGAGAAAAATATATAATTATATTGAAATTTTAAATAATATATTCAATATAAAAATAAAAAAAATGTTCTAGATAATATGGTTGTGTTTGATTAAATATTATGAAAACTCAATACATTACCTCCATTACAAAGTAAACAAGATGACTATTGTTTTGAGTAAGAAGGACCATATCTACTTATCTATAATACAGATCAAGAATGATCCAATATTTATAGATATGAAAATTATAGGCTATAAAATCTCAATATAATTGGATAAAATGTAATATTTCTAAAATAATTTTTTGATGATCTATACACGTAATTAATGAATATATGCAAAAGGAGGTTGAATAACTACAAATGAAAGTGAGAAATTTTTATAAGTTCAACCTTGATTGTAATGGAATAATTAGTTTCAATGTAACACCCCCAAACATTAAACTATTTTCATATTATAATAAATATTATATTTTCTCTCTTATATGAAACACCATTTTAGACTTATGGTACACCGCACACTGAGTTATGTTGTATTACTCACAAGACTATATTGTACCAATATTGAATGGATCACGTATATTAAAACTAAATTTTTAAAATTTTATAAATTTAATTTGTAAAAATAAACATCATTTTTTGGATTTAAAATGTCAAAATTGTATTAGGGTTACTTTTTTTATTTTTCCAAGAAACTTATTTTTTGATGGATAGTGAAAATTACTACAATTTAGTTAGAAAGAGCCTTTTCGTTTAAATAATTATAATTTTTAAATTATAATTTTAATTAGGATTTAAATTAAAAATAGAATAATTATGAATATATTATACCAATTTAGTTCATTATAATATTTTTTGCAACTAAATAATATATAAAAACCTATTTAAATTTTTACTGATTTTATTTCTGCATTCTCGCCACCTTTGTGGGATTTGTGTTAATCTTAATTTTTCAACTTCTGTTATTTGAATTTTGAAAAGATAACATAAAGTTTTAATTAATATAATATATTTGGTCTAATATGTTCAACATTATTCTGAGAATAAATTTTAATAAAAGTGATTACAATTAATTGCGGTGATTGATGTAATATTAAGCTTAATAAAGGACTAAACATTAATTTTAAGGAGAAAAATGTCAAGGACACTTGTATAAAAAACAATGGCTGTCAATAATTCTACCCAGACCCCATATGATTTTAATTTTATGGTTCATTGGGAAATTATGAAATAAATTTTCTATAAATAAAAGGTTAAGTAATGGAAAATGCAAAAGGAGACATTTACTTACAATTAACATTTATAAAACATTGACATATGTATAGAATATCGAAATTTTAGTAATATATATCATTTTTAAATATATATATGGGTTTTTTAATCAAAATAATTTTTAAATAATTTTTATAGATGGTTTAGTTTTTTAAAATGCTTAAGAAACACCAATATAGTGATTATTTAGTACATAATTAACTAAAATAAATGGCACTATAAATATTAAAAGTGAAGTTAATTAGCTGAATTATTAACATTATTTATTTTAATAGATTAATATATCATGTTACACATAACTAAACCTTATATATTTTAATTCCAATATTTATTGATATTTTAATATTAACATTAATGAAATAATTTCATCATTGACATTATTATTATTTCACAATAAATGAAATATTATTAAATCAATTAAAATTAATAAAAAAAATTATTATTACAATGAATTTTCAATTGCTAATAAATATTCAATATGGTATATTAATTGACCAATTTATCATTTATAATTATAATATTGACTCATATATTGTAAAAACCTTGTTAACACGGTCCTGGTTTAAGTAGTGTTTTAGCACGTCACAAGCACTTGATTTAAAATTAATTTAAAAAATATAAATATTATAAATGAGATATACTAATAATAATTAGGTTTATATATATTTTATAATAATTATCACCTTATTCTAGTCTTAATGGTTAAATTAATTATATTAGAAAACTAGATTCTTTAATAAAAATCAAAATGAAAAAATTTGGGAATCGTAGTTCTTATAGAACCAAATTATTAAATTTCACATATTTTTTTGTGATGGATGTTTTATTATATCATTATTATACTTTAATATATTAAATTACCTTTTTTTACACTTTAGGTATGGTATTACTCCCATTAATGAATTCCTTTTGGTGTTTATGAGAGTGACACTCCCCCACCACTATAAAAAGGAAAACACTCTACCAATTCCTCACACCTCTCAATCCACATTGGATCATCAAAAACCTATCCAAATAAACTTAAAAAATCTCTAACCTCATCCTATAATCCTACATTTGGACAGAAGAAATCCAATTAATCCATTTGGTACAATCTAAAAGGAGTTTCTTGATTAAGAATTAACGACCTCTTTAAAGATCTCTAGTTTCATTTCAATTATCCACCACCAAATATATTCATATTATATTTATATATATAAAAACATGTATCCTAAATATAATAATATTTTTATATGTTAAAATTTATACCTACAATTACACGCATCTTCATCTAATTGGTAACAAACATACTGTTTATGTTAATGTTGAACTATTGCCTCAGGAAACGATAATTGTTCATTTTTCTCTTCCCAGTGATCATGGTGGAAATTATGATGGTTATTATATAAATATATGATATATATGATATTTATAATTTCATTATTACTAATTATTTTTTATTTATAACATTCCATTATGTTTTCCATCTAGTTTAAATATTTTAATTTTTTTTGAGGAATCGTGGACTACCTCCTCGTCAAAGCGATATAACTCGTTCATACCATACATGGAACATATTATGGATGGTTTTAATAAAAATATGTAACCTATATAATATATATAGGAATATTTAATTATTAAATATGTATTTATAATTTATTTCTCATTATGTTAATACAATAATGTAATTGATTTAGTGTTCATGTGTACGTACGACCTACCGTCTCCATGAATGGTGAAATTTATTTCTAATATCCAATTATAATTCAATACTATAAATAAATATTTATAATGATTATATATTATAATAAATAAATGGTTTAGATTCTTTATATTATGAATCCATGATATAATTAATGATAAAAACAAATAAAAAGTTAAAACATTCTCGAGTAAACTCGGCAATTAACACCTGAAATAGTGAAAATAATTAATGAGTGTTCACGAATGGGTAAAAATATTTATAAGTAATTTATATATGATATTATAAACATTATTATGTTTAATATATCAGTAATTAAAATATTTTAAATAACTATATAAGAGGGTAAATACAACAAAATAAATAGTAAAGATATGATATGGGATTTCCTCTCAATTTACTTTCCATAGGGACTTATTTTTGTTATGCACCAATTCCCTTTTATTTAGTGTTTATAATTCCATTTTATAAAAAATATCATGAATA
Organism: Viscum album; assembly: GCA_963277665.1. Lineage (NCBI taxonomy): Eukaryota > Viridiplantae > Streptophyta > Magnoliopsida > Santalales > Viscaceae > Viscum > Viscum album. Next base: position 81,502,309 of record OY728155.1, on the reverse strand, counting down.
TAATTAATCAAATGAAATTTTTTCTTTCATTTAATTCACTAGGAATTATTATTTAGATGTTTCAATGTGGTATGATACACATTGAAATGTTTAAATATTATTTTTTCTCAAGAATGTATTAATGTACACAACCCTTATTGTCAGTTATCATCCTATGAGGTGTTATTAACAAATACATATTAATTATGGATATATGGTAAGGAAAATTATTTAATTTTTATATTAGTAATGATTTGGACTAGTACGATAGGGGTGTGTCCCAGTTATAGACAGGCCCTCGATGCATCGATAGTGTCATGAGACGAATCACTTGGCCAAATCAGATGGGTTTTTACCCAACATGATATAAACCATCTTGTGAAATATATATATATATTAAAGTTACTATAATCCTTACAATCATAGTGTATAATAATAAATAATTTCCTTAATTTAGTTAAAGTTATTTTTCATCTAGGAGATTGTGCATCAATATATCAATGGATACATTTGATTCTAAGATTATTGATTTATAAGGCATGAGTGTATGTTTTTACAATTACATGTTGTTATTACCTTATATTGTAATTTTAATGGAATTTTTTATTTGTTATTTACATTTCAATGTTAATTTATTATCATTTATTCATTATTTCTTCCACATAACTTACCCTTACTAATCATTTAAGCTCACTAATATTATGTTTCATTTTTCAGGTAAGGAAGAAATAAATCATTGAATTAGATTTCTAGGATATAGTACATTTAATTTATTTATGTTTCATGTTTTTAAAATCTATTTACAAATGTGTTATTGGTATCATGTATGTAATATGGATGTCCATGATTGCTAAGCTGATCGGTCATTTAGAATTTGAATTCTTGTAATCATTCTATTGTAATGTAATAATGAACTAGGTCTGGGCTCCTGGGGTTAGGGTGTTAGAGTTGGTATCAAAGGAACTTTATAAGAAAACATGTAAAATAGATTATGAAAACATATATTATTGAACAAGAACCTATTTCGAGGATAAATATAGAAAGAAATCCTATAATTTGGTCACATTGTGATTATGTGGGTATTCCAAGAAATACATTCCCATCTGAATACTATAAGTGGACGTGGGTTTGGAACGAATGTAACCAGGAATAAAAAATCTCACAAGTTATTCTAGGAATGACTTGGGGTGACCTAGTACATGAAAATGGTTCTCATTACATACCTAGTTTTATAATCAAGGGGGTTAAACATAGGATACTTTACATTTTATTTACCCACCATTATGATGTATTTAGAATTATATATTCCCCCAAACTTGGAAAATTTTATGATTCTGGGATTCCAGATGAAAAAATATCATGTGTTATAACATATTTGGAATTATACAATATATTATGATTTTCTCTAGTATATTACATTATTTATAAATGGGGTATAGTAAAAGGAACATGAACGTCACTGATGAACATGATCCATTGGGTAAGAAGGGTAAAATATTTTATGATCTTCAGCAAATATTTCAAAGGGGAAATATTATCCCAAAAAATCTCATTATAAGAGTACATAGAATCATGTGAAAATGAGTTTGGTAAGGAATTACACATGTCCTATCTCTTTGAAGGAATCCAAGATAAGAAGAGTTGATCTGAGCACTATGAATAAGGGAATGAGTCGAAGAAGAGGAAGGGATAAAAATATTTTCCCACATGTGGTAATTGTGGAACGAAACACTATGGTACTTGTTCAAATGTAATGGGAGTTTTTCATATGTGTGAATAAAAAGGACACATAGTTCGTGATTTTATAAAAAAGAAAGAATTTTTCAATTTATAATGATTCAACTGTATGGAGAAGGGACACTATGGGAATCTATGTCACATGTATCAATGGAATATAAACCAAATAATTCTATTCGATAATGATCAAGTTATGATATTATCGTAGATGAAGAGGAATGATTAATATACAGATTCAAGAATTTTTTTCAGTTGAATTTTTTATCCCCAATGTACTGGTTAAAATACTCAATTAATATATGAGGATTATACTACAGTAGTTTTTAGTTATTAATTTGAGATTATATGTTGGATGGTTCCCTGAAATGATGTTAACTATAAAGTTATACTTTTCATAAAACACATGATTTAGGGGAAGAAAACCATTAATATGTTCTTTATTATGAGATAATGATGATGTAATGAATTATTTGGATATGTTTTTACTACCTTATAACTAATGACTTTTCGACAAGTAGTATATTCTATAATTGATGGAGTTTACAACACTTATGTATTAAAGTAATATATCAAATAAAATGATTCCTACTTATGAAATAAAAAATAATAACCATTTCCAATAAGTATTTATGGTAATTTTGGTCCCCCATTATCAAGTGGATACATGATGAAGTTATTAACATGTTTAGAATGTGAAAATTTAGAAATTCTTCATGTTAATTAATGGGTAATTATATGTTCATCTTGGAAATTCAGTGACAATCATTCAAAATTAATCTAGCATAATCATTTTGAAAAGTTAACTATTTATGAAATGGTTAATCATTGGATGAGATTTTAGAAGTTCATGTATTACTTCAATATGCAAACCATCTTGTATAAAGACGTGAAGTTGAAATAATTCAAGGAACAAACAATGGATAAGATTATGTTTATAAAATAGAAACACATATCTAAATATATTCATAGAGAGTGAAAAAATTCATCAACTCTATAAAAATTGGTTTTGAAAAAAAAAATATTAATCCTAGTACTTTCATTTCCAATGAATTAAATGGACCCTTATATCATTGCGTATTTATAGCCTTCAGATTGTTAAATTTCTCCTAGCCATGTTCTCTAGAACTCTCTATTAGAACATGATTGTTATATATTTTCTCTGTATCCATTATTCAATTTCACACTTATGTTCTCATAGAAGGGAAACATGTTACATGATTATTTTTTGGACATTCCATTTTATTAATAATAAGTTTTATTAACCCTATTTATGTTGTGGGTTTTTTCAAATTAGTTTATCTTCAAATACCCATATATTGATTACCAAGATCATGTTTAAATTAGAAGGACACAATTTAATTAAGGTGGGGAGAATTTAATACCCAAATAATTAAAATATTATCATGTTATTCGAAAAATTATTTTTTTTCTATTTAAACCATTTTAAACTTATGCTACACACCACATTTAGTTAGATTGTGTTACATGCAAGACTTAGTTTTACAGCCTTTTAATGGAAACCACATTTAAAAATAACTTTTGACAATTTTATAACTATTATTTTTTAAAATAAACACAATATATATATTTTTTAATGTTAAAATAAACTTAGGGTGAATTTTTGGGTTTCTTCTGAGAAACATCATTTTTGATGAATAGTAATAAAATACTACTATTTAAATAGAAAAAACCATTTTGTTTAAATAATTATTAGTGTTTAATTATATTTTAAATTTTTTTAAATTTAAAATAGATAAATTATAAATATATTTATTTAATTTATACTATTGGAATACTTTCTATATTTTTATTATATATAAAAAACATATTGAATTTTTGAACGTTTTTTCTTTAAAAAATTGCATTCTTGCCATATCTACACGATTTTTGTAAATCCTAATTTTCCCACATCTGTGATTTGAATATTAAAAATATAAATTACATTGTTTTAATCTATATAATATTTCTCTCCTAGTGTGATAAACTTAATTTATAACAAAAAATATTAGTAAAAGTGACTAAACTTTTGTACAGTGGTTAAGGTAAGATTAAGCTTAATAAGGGACTAAACCATAATCATAAAAATAAAATAACCTGGAAAATTGTCCAAAACTATTTGATACTAATAATTAGACCATTTACCATCTTTGTTTAAATTTTATTGTTTATTGGGATATTAAAAAATGGATGTTTAATATATAAAATTTAAGGAAAGAAGAAAAAATGAAATTTTCTTTTCCTTTAACAGTTATAAAACATTGAGATATGTACATAAAATCATATTTATAGTTATATATATCCTTTTTAAAGTTATATGGGTCATTTTTTATCATTATAATATGTAAATAATTTTTATAGATGTTTTAGTTACTTAAAATTCTTAAAAAAAGTAAATGTAGGGATTATTTAGTTAATAATTAACTAAAATAAATGATATATTAAGTATTAAAAGTGAAGTTAATTGATTTAATTATTGTATTTATTTATTTATTTAGATTAATATATCAAGTTATACATATTTTAATCTAATATATTTTAATTCCAATATTAGATTCATATTTTAAAACTAACAATAAATAAATAATGTCAAAATTGATATTATTTTTAATTTACTAAAATGCATTTTATTAAATAATTTAAAATTAATAAAAAATACTAATTATAAAAAGTGGTATTGAGAGTTAATACATGCTAAATATTTTATTAATGGACCAATTTATAATTTATAATTTACATGCTAACCCATATATTGTAAAAACACTGTTAACATGGTCTCGGTTTATACAGTGTTTTAGCACATCACATGAACTTGTTTTAAAATTAATTTACAATACCCATAAGATAATTATTCTATAAATTATAAATCATATTAATAAATCATGGGATATATATTTTCTAATAAATCTCACTTTATTATATTATTAATGGTAAAATTTATTATATTGGAAAACTATATTCATTAATAAAAACTAAAATAATAAAATTTGGTAATCATAGATATTAAGGAACCAAATTATTAAAATAAACATATTTTTGAATTTTGGAGGAAATAATATACCTTTATATTACTTTAATTCATTATTTTTTCATTTTGTATAATCTTTATGTAAGTTAGACCTCCCATCAATTAATACCTTTTGGTATTTATCAAAGAGACAATCCCCCGCCACTATAAAGAAGAATGTGATCTACCCATTCTCCAGGCCTCTCAATCCAGATTGTATAGTCCAACCTTTGTATAAATTTTCCCCCATCTTCCCTAACCTTAAACTAGTATCCTACATTTGTGTCAGAAGAATTCCAATGAAGACATTTTGTTGACACCAAAATGAGTTACCCAATTAAGACGAAGCATCTTCTCTCATGCTCTCTAGTTTCATTTCCATTGTAAACCCCATAAAATATACATATTATATTATTATATATATATATATATATCATATCCTCAATATACTATGATTTTTTTAGATTAATATTTCTACCTCCACTTCCACACATCTACTTCTAATGGGTAACAAACCTATAGTTTTTGTCTACGGTGAACTATTGCCTCACGAAACAGTGATTATTCATTTTTCCCTTACCACATATCATTGAGGACATTATGATGGAAAATATATGTATATATGATATATACGTAATTTAAATTGTCTTTATTTTTATTTAATTTTTATTTACACCATTCATTTTTTCTTTCCATCTTATGAAAACACGATAATTTTGTTTGTGGATGTGTGGACTACCGCCCACTCAAAGTGATATGAATTGTTCATACCATACACAGAACATATAAAAGATGTTTTTAATAAAAATATATAACATAGATATTATCATATATGTATAATATATATATATACATATGATTTCTTTAGTTTTTATTCTCTTAATACAATAATGTAATGGAAGTAGCATTCATGGGTATGTAGGGCCTACCATCTCAATAAATTGTGAACTTCATTTCTAATCTACAAATATAATGTACTAGTATAAATACATATATATACTGATTATATATGATAATTAAGCCATGTTTTAGATTCTAAAGATGATGAAACCATTATATAATTTATGATAACAACAGACAACAATTTAAAACTTACTCGAGCAAGTTATGCAATTAACACCCAAGGTGTTCTTTGGATTTGTACGACATGGATGGGGCCTAGTAATATATATCCCCTTCAATGCATTAGTATTTTCATGAGACAAATCACTCGGATAAATAATATGGGTTTTTACACTACACTTTGTAATCCATCTTATGAATGGTATTTAAGGTAAATGTACCATTTAGATAGGAAACATGGAATCTAATAATTATGAATTTCCATCATTTAGATTCAGTTATTTTTCATTGATGGGATTTTTCTTCGATAAATCAATGTATTCATTTCATTATCAATTTATTTATTTAAATGGACATAGTTTAATTTTCTTACCTTTATATATTGATATTTCCTTATCTAGTAATTTTAATGGAATTTTTTATCTTTTATTAACAATTCCATGTTTATTTATTATCATTGATTCATTATTTCTTCTACTTAACTCCCACATACATAACAATTAATCTCACATTTATTATGATTCATTTCTCTAGGTAATAAGTAATAAATCATTGAATAAGCCTTGAAGGATGTAGTATAAATAATTTATCATTATATCATGTTTGTAATTTCTATTTCCTAATATCTGGTGGGTTCCTTGCGAGTAATCTGGATTTCCAATACTGCTAAATGGATCGGTCCATTAGGGTTTGATTCCATGCAATTATGCCAACATAATGAAATAATGCACCATTTTTGGGCTCCTTCTCGGGTCAATGTGTTACATTCAAGAACCAAGTATGTATCACATTTATCCAAAACCTGAAGAAAGAACTAATGTAAGAAGCTCATGTATCATCATTCATTATTTATCCTTGAATTTTTAATATATATATATATATGAAATATTATTTTTTTCAAGAAAACATGAATATGTATTTTTTATATTTTTTATGTTTGTCCTTGGTATGTTAGTAAATAAATCATTTGATAAATACTTCTATAGAGATGATACAACCATTAAAAATACCATAATGTTAATGGGAATACATCACTAGGTATTTTTTCATCGAACTCTCCAAAACATATAAATGCCAAAAAAAATTGGGTTAAATCCAACCAAATTAACAAGTCATTACACTTCATTATTATTAGGTAATATTTCTCTCTGGAACATCTTTCCATGATAAATATTAATGAATTTGTAATGTTTTTACGATTACAAAATTCTATTGTATATGATCAAGATATCAGGTATACCTAAATGTTCCAGTAATATATTCTAGTTTCTCTAGACTTACAGTTGTGGTTCAGTACTTTTTATCATCCTCAGTCATATGGTATGTTGGGGAGGGCCATCCGAACCCGGGTGAATTGTTTTATTTCATTTTAACAATATTTCAATTTTGGTTGGGATCAATACCATTCTCTTGTCAGGTCTTCGTACCACACTAGCTTTCAATCAACCATTTATATGACTCCTTATGAAGACTTCTTTTGAATGAATTGGATAGATCTAGAATGTTTGGATGATGTTGTTCAATAAAAGATATTGCAAACTGATCTAGCTTAGGAAGTTGTAAAGAAGATCATATCCATTTTATAGAACAATAATTTAGCTCTGATTTAACAAATGATTTACTCTAGTAATCATCCAAAATATTTGAAATTTATTTCTTATGAGAATGTATTCCATTTAAATTCTATAGGGGAAAGGGTATTGAGATTTTGAATGAAGGTAAATTTGAACCACATGTATATTGGTCATTTTATTATTACTTATCATATTGGAATGGTTGGTTTCCACTTGACACTCCCATTGAATGTATCTTATATACATGATGTGTTTCATGTATCTATTTTTGGGGATATACACAGAAGAAACCTAACATGTATGGAAATAAAAGGCTATAAAGTTGTAAAATGATCTATCTTATAAAAAAATATTCTAAATCATGGTTCATAGAGATAATTATCTATAGAGAAGGAATACACATATGGTTAATTATCTTTGGAAGAAATTGAAAGTTGAAAATGCTATATGGGAACTCGAGGATGCTATGATGTAGAGACATTCAAATTTTTTTTATAAGTCTAATGGAATATCATGGGTGAAATTCATTTTAAAGTTTAATAATGTGACACCCTGATATTTTATAAGTATTTCATTTTAATTATATTTGGATTATTTGACATCATTCCTTATACGTAACCCCAATCCTATATGATCCATGATATATTAAGTTGGTATAACATTTCCATTACATTAGTAGAAATTAATTTTCGTAAACATATTCTAAAAAATATGTATAATGGTTTTAAATATATAAAATAAATTTATTTAATTCATAAAAAATAATTTCTGAACATCCAGTAAAGTGACATTTTCCTCCAAAAAATATGTTTTCTTTAAAAGTGGTTTTTATAAAAAAAATTACATGAACATTATAATTTTTTTATTTCATTTTTAGTATTTTTTATTTAATTAATATTATTTATGAAATCTTAAAGTTAGTGTAATATTAATACCAATATCATAGAGTCTTCAAAAAAATATTGTTTTTTGGTGAATAATGAAATAAACCATTTTACAAATATTTTAGATTTAATGACATTTTAAGTAAAAAATTATAAATTTTAAATTTTATAAAGTTTAATATATTTATAAATATATTTTATAAATTAATTTTTCATTTATAAAAAAATATAGTGTTTAATTTATGATACCATATGTTAAATTGTTTTAGTTTAATTTATATTTTTGAAAAAACTACTCTTCATAAATTATAAATTTAGTCATTAAGAATTATTTTTTAACATTTTTAAAAATAAAATGAAAAAGAATGAATTTAAAATTTTGAATATTTATTCCAAATTATATAGCAAGAAACATTTTTTTGGTTTTTAAGAATAAATTACATATGCAAATACAATTTACCATGCTTAAAACTGAAACGGTAAATGTGTGCAACATTAGAGGTAAATGTCCTAAAATGATGGAAACTATTTCTTTAATAATATTAGATTTTTTTATTTAACTATTATAATATTTAATATATTATGTTTTAATTTTTGATAAATTGTCACTGATATTGAGTTCCAATTATTGAAAACCTTGGGTATTTACAAAAATGTCTCTCTTTTATCACTTATAACAGGGGCACTCCCCCTACTTCTCATCACACCAAAACATCTGAATTTCAGAATATATATATATATATATATATATATATATATATATCCTCTAATCTGAACTATATTATTCCATATATAGGTTTTTTTATTAATAAAATACCATCCCTTAATGGTTTAATCCTCTTCTTCATAGAGATTATCCAAGAAGTGTGGTGTAAGTTCTTAACCTCACTTTATTATTTTATATATTTATTTATACCATTTTATTCCTAATAAAAATTAATTTAATAATCATGAATTTTTAAAATAACTATCATTAATAAACTAGAATTTTTTATAATGATTTTATATTCATTAAACAACCACTCCTTTTTTCCATTATGGAAAAACAGAATTGTGTGTTGTGTAGACTACCGCCTCCACGCATAGATGCATCATTTTACATCACTTCAAAAAATGGTTGGTTAATATGTTATAATTAATTTCTATATATTATATTTATAAAATATTAATATTTAATTAATGGTGAATTATTATTTATGTTTCATTCATTTTATCCATCAGCAAATGGAATCATCACTCGTTCATATATACAGACTATTTTCTCCATGAAGTGAGGTAATTATTTTCTCCTTTATTATTTTATGGAATTGTTAAAAATATGTGAATAATTAATATATATAATATTTAAACCATTACTAACATTATAGATATGAATTTACCATGTTCAATGTAAATGGTCTATGTCTTACGAACTAACACATGCATGAAAAACAAAGTGATTGACACATGGAATAATGATCATAAAGAAATATTATTAGGGAATGAGTAATATGATGGTATAAGTAAACCATTAATGTTATTATATGTATGTTTATGGTTTTTTTTGAATTATAATATGTTAAAAATTATTATACTAGAGTTTATAGCAGTTATGATGCAAGATAGACTAGGGATAAGTGTTTTTAATATCTATTTTACTTCATTAAGACATGTATAAATATTATGTTCCAATTTTATCTGACTATGCTGTGTTTACATAAAACGAAATTATTATTATATACTATATTATGTAATTAATGGAATTTTAATATTATTTTGACATTCAATCTTCCAATAACATGTTATTTTAATTTTACTAAAGAAGTAAGGATTTTATATTACAATAGCACTTTTCTCAAGAATGTTTATTTTTAATGATTCATTGTTGATATTATATTATAAATGTCTCCAAATTATTATTAATATTATTAAATATATTTAATTTTGAGATATTAAATATTTTCATTTATTTCTCCTCTTTTTAAGTAATCAATTGATTAACTGAATGATTAAAGTAAAACCGACCACGTTTTTCCTCTTTCGTAAGTATTTTTTATTCCATGTCCATAAAATCATTAAAATTAGTTCATGAATGTTTTTATTTTTATAAAATTAACTATTAATTCATTTTAATACATTTTATATATTCTATAACACTATTTTAATATAATATTCCATTCATTTTCCAAATATTGTACATGTGAATTTTTAAAGAAGATTTTGAAGTAAATATAGTCTTAACATTTTTTACATGAATGAATTCTCCCTCCACTATGAAAACTATTTTTCAAGGTTCTATTTCTATTTTCCTTAATTATTTTACAATAAACATTTTTCCATAATATGTGAAAAAATTATATATTTAAACAAATTACTTTCAAAATGAAGGATTTGTTTTCCTCAAAAAATGATCCCATGATATTTTAAAGTTATTTTCATCAATTTATATTACTTATGATTTATTAGGGATATGATAGAATTTTTCTATATTTATTCATTATATGTATTGTTTGTTATTATATAATATTGATGTCAAATTTTTTCTTTTCCATGGTATAAAAATTGATATAGTGAAAAATATTTTCATTACGTTTTGGCATAATTGAATGGTTATAATTATATTATATATTTTTTAGTAATAAACCAAGAATAATTTATTAAGATATATAGTAATTATTAATGGGAAAGTTATAAACTAAAGATGGGAGGGTCTGTTATAATCCCCCAATTCATTGAGTAAAGAATAAAGAGTTTATAAACTCTAATGAGACAAAAAATTTAATAACTGTAATGACCCGTCCCCCAGGGCTTGTGTCATGACTACCTCAAGCCCTCCTTCCATAGGCCAGGGGATGGAGACTTTCACCAAAGGCATAATTCCATAAAACTGGGAAGGCATTACCTTTATAACTTGTAAACACACACACAAGAAAGCACACAGCTAGACGAAATACTAAGTAAACTGTATAACAAAAGAGTGTTGAAAGTAAAAGGGGCTAGAATACAAGCCCAACTGGAAATTACAAGTACAACTGTGACAAAATAAAACTGAAGAAAAGTGAAAGTGAGTTTTTGGGTCATCCTCCGAGGTTCCTACATGAATGGTAGGTAAAGATCTCCTCCTCAGCACTCTTCATCCATCTGTCTCCTCTGTGTACTGACTCATCATAAGGTCAACCTACAGGTAACGTCTAGACCGGGTACTCTCGGCCACATTTAGCATTGTATGTCATCTGCAACCAACAAAACAATGTGAGGGTATAGCCCATGTAGGGGCGACTATAACGATACTCATTAGGGACCCCAAGACCCTCATGGTCTCAAAAAATCTACCAAGGATAAACCATAAAGTATGAAATAAAGACACAATCTTACTGAGGTATATACCCATACATATACGTATGTTATCAACTAATCCATCTCAATCATGAGGAAAACACAGAGATATTGACTCAGCTCAAACAAGGATTTATTTTAGGGGTCGTATCATGTAATATTCCGAACACAACGTCGAACACCTCGGCTACTGGAGAAATCCTCATCTATCGAGTACAGTGGGCCTACCGCGTCACACATATACTCTTCCCACTAACCTTGGATGGATGAGGTACTCCTCCTGTCATGTACCGTGGGTCGGCCATGTCACACGGAGGCGCTCCCCATCGTGGGTTTTCCACTTCACATAGAGGTGCTCCCTCCATAGCCTGCTGAGGTACTCCTCATGTCGAGTACTGTGGGTCTGCCATGTATCCATGTAACTCCCCACCGTGGGCCTGCGGTGTCACCAAGGTGCTCCCCACTAGGCCAATCGAGTCACTCCAAGTCGAAATGGTTAGCAGTTATCAAGTCTCAGCCAGCCACTAGGTCTCTGCACTATGCTCGATCATCCTCGGGAGGATCCGATCCACAAGCTACTGGTCGATACTCCCACTTCCATGAATTCCCACACATAAGTATCTCAAAGGTCTGACACGTTATATGGGTCTCAACGTAACTGACTATGTGTCAATCAGATGTCCGGTCTGTGTGTTATTAGCCTTGTTTTTATGGACGCCCGGTTGGATTCGTGCTCGATCCAACCTAACTGTTCCCCATCTCAATCCAAAACACATTGGGGTATCATCAAAGGGATCTCCTCGCTTCAGGATTTCCAATTCTGCTGATGGTTCATCAAACGGACGCCTAGTGCCAAAGCTATGGCCAAAAGTATGTAAATGGGTTTTAGTGGGCCTGGGTCCGGTTCAATCTAGTAAGCCTGACCCGGCCTAGGATGACCTAGTTCAGGTTGACCCGGCCCAACCCATTGGGTCTGGCTTGGCCCGTAGTGCAGCCCACCGCATTAGGTTCGGCTCGGCCCGCTGGGTCTGGCCCGGCAGGCTGCAAGGGCCCACGAAGAGTGTTGTAAGGGCAGATTGGCCGAGGGGTTCCACGAGGGCAAGGGGTGGTTCAGCTTGGCCCGGGGTGGCACGGTCGAGGACGGTGTGAGACCGTGGGGAGGCGGTCCAGCCGCAAGGTGGCGGTCCGGCCGCGGGGTGGCGGTTTGCGTGAGGGGCGGTGGTCCGGCCACATGAGGGGCAGTAGTCCAGCCATGGGGAGGCGGTCCGACTGTAGGATGGTGGTCCGAGCGTGGGCCGGTGGTCCGGCTCGGCAGACAGCGGTGGCGCGGTGGCTCGACATGACAGATGACTATGGCACGGCGGCTCGGCACGGTGGCGGCTTGACGAGGGGGTTCGACCCATAGAGGCATGGCATCTCGGTCTGGACACGTGTGGCTCATCTAGGCATGACGTCAATTGGGCTGGGAGGGTGAAGCGCCACAGGGCGGCACCGGTTACAGAGGCCATGGGTGGTGGCACCGTTTCCTTCGTCGCCTTCGTTGCCTTCCTCCATTTCGAAGAACTCATCAAATAAGAACTGCGGAGGGGTTGGCCCATGTTCGTTTGGTCCGCACCCTCCATGTTTAGAGTGGTAGCATGTGGTTCACAAATAATGAACCATGAATGTGTATGGAAGATATTTTAAAAAATCATTTCCCACAAAACTCATCAATATCTATTCCCAAATCCCGCAAAATAATTAGAAGGGGAAACATGGGAAGTGATAATCAATAAACCCCTACCTAGTTCGCTTGAAGAAATTGGTACATGAATACATAATGGTCTTCAATTTTCCATAGATGAAGACGTCCCATGTCAAAACAAGTCTTGAGGAAGAACGTTGAAGGAGTTCGGTGTTCTTCGTTGGCGGAGAGTTCTTCGTTGAAGAGCTTTCTCCCATGTTCTCCCAATCCTCCTTTACGAACATATTTCCAAAAAATGAATATCCAACCAAATAAAATATGTGTATCTATTTAATTTGTTGGCAATAAAAGTTGGCTTAATTAATTGGAAACAATAAATGGGTTGTGTTGGCCTAAAATTCAAATTGGAGGATACCAAGGGTTGGCACAATCAAAGGTATGTGCATTGGCACAATTTATGTGGAGGAATTCAAGATGCTCCTCCACATTAATGAGGTGTTTTGAGAGGTTTTTCTCCATAATGAGGGGATTTCAGATGTTTTAGGCCTCAGGAGGTCCCCACCACCATAACCTCTCATGGGAGGTCAGGTTCGGGTGATCCGCACCACCATAACCTCTCATGGGAGGTTAAGGTCTGGTGGTCCCCACTTCTCAACCTCTACATGGATTTTTAGTTCTGGTGGACCCCACCTCCCAACACCCACATGGGTGTTACAAATAAGAAATAAAATTTCACACACTTTTATTGTTATTTTATTTTTACACGAAAAAACCCAACAACTAACTTTTACCCTCGACCATCTGTCGTCAAGGTGAAAGCATCGTTAATAAAATACCGGTGCTGCGAGTTCAACGGTGCCCTCAGATTTCAATTCTGAGCAACGATTAAAAATTAAGAAAAACTCGCTCGTACGTTTACTGAATGTACCCGAACAAAGGTTCAGAAATTTATACTGGTCACTCCAGTCCTCAGAATCACGTGCCATCAATTTTCGCAGACTCATAAAATTTCCGTTTATTTTAAAAAATATATATGGAAATTCTAGGTCTTTACATTCTCCCCACCTCAGGGATTTACATCCCCATAAGATACAACTCAAACTAGGAAAACAAGTTGGGGTACTGAGAATGCATCTGAGCCTACCGCTCCCATGTTCTCTCCTGGAGGTTCTCGTGCTGCCAGTGAATGTGCACCAGAGGTAGAGACCATCCACGAAGGACCATCTTCTATCGATCCTTAGTCTTTACTGGAACCTCTGTAAAAGTCGCCACATCGTTAACGTCCAACTCTCTATGGTCGATGATGTGAGAAGGGTCGGGCACGTATCTCATTAGTTGGGATGTGTGGAAGACATCGTGAACCTGGTGCAACTGAGGTGGAAGAGCTAAGCGGTAAGCCACCTCGCCATCTCTACTAAGGACCTAGAAGGGTCTGAGGAATCTCAGAGATAACTTGTCCCCTTGACCAAATCTCTATAAACCTCGTCAGGGTGAGACCCATAGAAAGACGTGGTCACCATTCTCGAAATCAAGAGGTCTCTGTCTCATGTCTTCATACGACTTATGACTGCTCTGTGCAGTATTCATCTGATCCTGAATTGTCTTCACCTTCTCTGTGTTATCTCATACCATCTCTAGTCCAACGAGTGCTGACTCCCTTGGGTAAGTCCATCACAATGGTGATCTTCAAGGTTGCATGTACAACACCTCGAAAGGTTCCATACCATAGGTGGAGTGATAGATATTGTTGTATGTAAACTCCACCAAAGTAAAGTGGTCCTCACAGCTGTGATCGAAGTTGAGGACACAAGCACAGAACATGTCCTCGAGGGTCTGAATTGTCCGCTCAGTCTGGCCATCCGTTTGAGGATGGAAGGCGATTCTCAAATGAAGTTATGTCCCAAAAGCCACCTCCAACTCCTTCCATATCCAGGAAGTAAAACATGTGTCAGGATAAAAGACAAACCACTATGGTAATCCATGTAGCTACACAATCACCTCCTCATAGAGGCGTCCCAAGCTCTCTACTGAACCCTGATCTCTAATCGGCAGAAAGTGGGATGACTTCTTGAGTCGGTTGACGATCACCAATATATAGTCATATACCCTGGATTTACGTGGATGTCTTGTCACTAAGTACATGGATATCCTATCCCACTTCCACTTTGGGACCTCTAAAGGATGAACCAAGCATGCTGGTACCTGATGCTCTGCCTTCACTTGCTGACAAGTGAGGCACGAGAGACAAACTTTGCTAAAACATTCTTCATTCCCGGCCACCAGTGCTATCTTTGGAGATCCTGGTACATCTTCACCACTCCTGGATGTACCGCTAGAGGGGAAGTGTGGTACTCCCTCAACACATCCTCCTAAAGTGACACTGGTTCCCTGGTACATCCACTAAAGAGGATGACATGCTCCCCACCTTCAGAAAATCCATCAGGTGATTTCCTTGTGGATATCTGGGAACGTAGAGCCTCATATTCAGTGTCCCCATGGTGCGCCACCCTGAATCACTAAAGAAGTGGAGGAGTAACTATAATATACTGAAGTAAATCTTCTCCATCATGTTCCATGAAGGATATCTGCAAAGTGGCAAGCTGCTCTGTCTCCTCACCTAGCAGCTGTATACCAGACCTCATATTGAGTGCATCTGCTACAACATTCCCCTTTCCAAGAGTATAGACTATCTCGAAGTCATATAACTATAGGAACTCAAGCCAATATCTCTATCTCAGGTTCAGGTTCTTCTTAGAGAAGATATACCTGAGACTCTTTTGATCAGATTACACGATAAAATGCTCACCCATCAGATAGTGTTTCCACATCTTCAAGGTGAAGACCACTACTTCTAACTCCAGGTCATGGGTAGTATAGTTCTGTTCATGTTGTCTCAGATGCCGAGAACCATATGAAATCATTGGTCCCTCCTGCGTCAGGACACATCTGAGCCCGGTCACTGATGTGTCGTAGAAATATTTCTACCCTACGCCCTCGTCTGGAAGACTCAAGATGGGGGAACTAGTCAGCCTCTGACTCAGCTCCTAAAAACTCTGTTGGCATCTCTCTGACCACACGAAGGGTTTCCCCTTCTTTTTGAAGGCTTATAGTGGTGCTTCAACTCTGTAGAAATATGGTAAAAATCTTTAGTAGTATCCAGCCAATCCCAGGAAACTTTATACCTCCACCGAACTCCTAGGTGACTCCCAAGCAAGTACCACCTCAATCTTCGCTAGATCCACCTCAACTCCAGCCTTCAATATTACATTTCCTAGAATGTGATCCTCTCGGATCTAGAACTGGAACTTCGAGAGCTTACCATAAATCTGGTGCTCTCGGAGTGTGTCCAGTACTACCTGAAAATGATAGGCATGCTTCTCCTCTGTATCCGAGTAGATCAGAATGATGTCAATGAAGACCACTGCAAAGTGATCAAGGTATGTCTTAAATATCATGTTCATGAGTCCCATGAACACTACTAGAGCGTTGGTCACACCAAATGGAAAAACCAAGAACTTAGAATGGCCATACCGACACCTGAAGGTCGTCTTCTGCACATCCTTGTCTCGTACTCTGAGTTGGTGAAAGCCTGATCTATGGTCTATCTTCAAGAACCGCCATTCTCTATTCAACTGATCAAAGTTGTTGTAAATTCTCAGGAGTGGGTACTTGTTCTTCATGGTCACCTGTTTCAGTTGCAGATTGTCAACACAAAGCCTCAAGCTCCCATCCGCCTTCTTGTCGAATAGAATCGGGGTTGCCCAAGGAGAAACACTGGGTTGGATGAATCCTTTCCCCTACAAGTCCTCTAACTATACCTGCAGCTCCCGAAGAACTGTGGGAGCCATATGATATGTGGGTGTAGATATCGGTGTCGTCCTGGGGTACAATTCAATGTAAAAGACCACCTCTCTGTGAGGAGGTAGACCCAGATCATCATGAGGGAAAACATCTACGTACTGGTCCACCACTACAGGATAGCTCGGACTCTCTACATCAACAGCTCTGAGGGTAAGGCTAGCCAACTAATGTGTAATCAGCTACACCCTCTTCCAGGTAAGTCCATCCTATGCTGTATAGGCTCCCTTCTCACTTGTGAACGTAAACCTGGTCCCATCTATTTGGACACACCACAATTTTCACCTAATACAGTCTATCTAAGCATGGATTATAGATAACCAGTCCATACCCAAGATGATGTCGTATGGCCTTGACGCCACTACTAGGAGATCCCAGCCGAATCTATCGCCTCTTAGAGTATGCTCGAACTACCAGAACCAATGATTAATCATCGAATCCTCTCCTGTAGGAGTCTCTAGCCATAAGTATCGAGCCAACGGCTCCGTTGGAATCTCTGAGCTCCGAACGAGGGTGGTGGAAATAAAATAATGACTTTCACATTTGTATATAAGTACTGCAGCTAAGGTGTATTAGACACAGATCTTACCTCGTATCATCTCCAAAGCACCGTGAGTGTAGGCCTCAGAAGCCTGGAGCTAATCTCACCCATATCCACCTGCTCCAAGTGGTCAGGGTGTACGTCCTGGTGGTGGTGGATGTAACATCTCAAATCGTCGCCCACCACGAGCTGTACGACCATCTACTTTTCCATGTCCTCCTACTCCCTACGGCCCTCCTCTATCAAACCTCTTTCTCCACCTAGAAGGTCCTTCAACCAATTTCTGATCATCTGAACGGTGGGTTGGACAGTCACCAGCCTTGTGACCCTGCCCACTGCATGCGTAACACTACCTACTCTTGGCATTACGAGCTCCGCTCCGGGTGCCCTGCACAACCCATCCTAAGTCATGTGGTCATCCACATGTATGTCTGGTCCTTATAGAACTCTGTGACTTCTTTATCCTTCCAACTGTAGAAGAATTTGCTACATGATGAATAGTTGTGGGTCTCGCTGCTGGTGACTGCTCCGCAAGGAAAATATCTTCCAGGAGGGCTCTCTCTAACACCCCCTCTTGCGTTGGTATGTTTAGTGAGATCATCGAAGACCTAATATCCCATATGAGTTCCTGCTTGAAGGTTAGGGCATATAAGAATGGGCCGTTCACCATATCAGTGGACTAGCGTGATTGGTCAGTGAACCTCACTGAATACTGATCTACATTCATGCTGCCCTACTACAGATGAAGAACCTCCTCTATGCGCAATGCGTGAAGAGTCGTTGGGACAAACTCTTCCAGAAACAGGATCTCGAAGTCTACCCAATGAAGTGTCACCTCATCATGAACCTGGAGTATCAAGTTCCACCATCTACCTATTTCTTCCTATAGAATTCTAGTAGAAAAATTCACCATGAGATTGGCTAGTGTCCCTACAAGTCGGAAAACTCTCACCACAGCCTCCAGCAAATCCTCATCCTCCTGCGGGTCCATCTCTCCCCTGAACCTGGGTGGCCTCTGGCACTGGAACTCATGCAACACGCTCAAGCGGCATGAACTGTTTGCTATTGGGGATGGTGGCATTGGTGGCCCAACAAGGAGTGGTACTGTTGGTGCCTCCACTGGTTCCTCTATTGGAAAAGGGCTCTGCACTGAGGCCTCATCGCTCGGTGGGCTATAAATGCATACAACTTTCGGAACTGTAGCTGGATCTCTACGCAGAGGCATCCTGAAATGAAACAGGTGCGCCATGGTCAAACGTTATACATGGTGATCTGAAAGTTATAACTGGTGATCTAACTCAAAAGATCACAAATACAACTCTTCAAAACACACACACAATTAGTGTTTTTATGCACTAAGACGGAAATCAAATGTTAGGGTCCTAGTATATGGATACGTCGGCCGCCACACCGACACTGAACTACCAAAACTGAAAACCACACTCACTACAATTAACACTATTTCTTCACAAAAAATATCAGAGTCCTAGTTCTATGGTAGAACTGACTCCTCTAATACCAATTTGTCACAACCCATCCCCCAGGGCTCGTACCGTGTCTACCCCAAGCCTGCCTTCCATGGGCTAGGGGCTGGAAACTAGCCCCAAAGGCGTAATTCTCTATGACTGGAAGGGATTTTTTTATAACCTGTAAACACACACACAAGAAAGCACACAGCTGGACGAAACACTAAGTAAACTGTATAAAAAAAGAGTGTTGAAAGTAAAAGGGGCTAGAATAAAATCCCACCTGGAAATTATAAGTACAACTATGATACAATAAAACTGAAGGAAATGGAAAGTTAGCTTCTAGGTCATCCTCCGAGGTTCCTACTTGAAGGGTAGGTACAGATCGCATCCTCAGCACTCCTTGTCTGTTCATCTCCTCCGTGTAGTGACGCGTCGTAAGGTCCACCACTAGGTACCATCCGGTCCTTGTACTCTCGGCCTTAGTCAGCGTTTTCTGTTGTCTATATCAAACAAAACAAGGTGCAGGCATAGCCTGTGTGGGGGTGAGTATAACAATACTCAGTAGGGACCCCAAGACCCTCAAGGTCTCACAAAATCCATCAAGTATAAACCACAAGGTATGAAATCAATAGACAAAAATTATTAGGTATATGAACATACATATACCTAAGTTTTCAGGTAATCTATCGCAATCATGTGGAAAAAACTGAGATACTGTAGAGACCCAAAGCTTAACGTACAAGGACATTACATTAATTTTTCAAAATACTTATTACATAACAAAAACACACAGACAAGGACCGTAATAGTTTAGTGTCTTTAGAAACTCGGAACGTAATCTTCTAATCATGGTGAAAGATCTTCAACATCTCCCATAAAGATCTTCCTTTTTATTCTTACCTAAAACCTTTCTTTATATCCTGGGGAAGAGAAAACATAAAAGGGTGAGCTCAAATGCTTAGTAAGGGTAAAAAAAATCAATCACATCATATTCATAAGAACATAACATTTTGGAAATCTTAACCTGCAAAAGAGATCATAATATCATAACATGGGATAAATCATAGTAGTGAAATGAAATCCCAATAATCATAACTTAAAACAAGAAACTTTGTGGCATACACACATAATCATAGAGAATAATTTCTTATTAGTCAAGACTCATTTCCAAGACTATCTTAGTGGACAAAGTCCCTTTCTGAATCGAGTTCACTCCTCGTTTCAGTCATGTTTCACTGAACCGGTATAACCTACCGTTCCAGCCATGTCTATCTCATGAGATATAAAATCTTTACCCAATGCATTTGATGGAGATATAGGTCCCACCCATCTCATAATTATACCATTCTTATGTGTGCCACACAATCATAAATCATACATCATTGCATAACCCATATAATAAAAATGGGATTCTTAAACAACATGACATTATAAAACAAGTCATATAAGATAAAGGAATTCATAAAAATAATTCCATCACAACATAATCAAATCAATATAATAATATGGATATAAACAGAACCCTGTATTATCTTAGATGGAAAATAATTTTGATAGAACACTTGAACTCCATTCTTGAGGAAAATATCCTTTCTACTTCAAAAACATTTTCCATTCTTAACATGTCATACACTTTTAAACTAAAATAAGTTGATTAAAAATAAACTTGAAAACTTGTAAAGGAAGCTTCTTGGAAATAATGTTTTAAAAATCCATTCATGCCGTATAAGTTAAAAAAAACATTCTTCTCGTACTTTTGTCGGAAAAGTCAAAAAGTACCTCGTACGAAAAACGACAAAAGATCCCTTTCATATCTTTTACTAAAAACTCACCGAAGGGTAAAATTGTATATAAACTATTGTAGAATGATGTAAATATTACATATTAAGGAAACATGGATGTGGATGAAAAAATACACCCCAGTAAATACCAAAGTATAAACAATCTGTGATAAAAATGAGATTGTGATATTTTCCCTTACCTTAGGTCTGATTTGCTTCGTAAGTGTCCGAACCTCCTGTATAATGATTTAAATAATGTCATTGACTTATTCCAGAATCATACTCATTGTTATGATATCATATATGTTTTACTTATGACTTTATATTACCTGTTCTTTTGTAAATTCCATGTTAAAGAGCGCTTTTGGTAAAATCGTTTCATTTGTCGTCTGTGTTTTGACTTGTAATTATTCATATGATTATGATATCTTAATTCCATAATATAAAACATGATTTATATATAATATATATTCAAAATATACATATATATAATAGATCAGTAAATGGAAAGAAATACACCGTTCATGGAGACGGTAGGTCGTACGTACGCATGAACGCTGTTTTCGTTTCCTTATTGAGTGGAATGGAATTAAGTAGATGAAATACATATATATACACATAAATCCAGTATCATTATTATTTCATATATTTCATGATTACTTATTATATATACTTTATAATCATTTATCAATGGTTAACGTGGAGAATTAATATCAATGCGTCGTGGAGATGGTAGTCCGTACGTACGCACGAGCGATGATATCATTCTCATGATCATGGAATTGTATTTCAGTGTATGTATACTATTTCAGAATAAATATCACTTTAAAATATTCATATATAGTTATTATGTACACCATTATACCCATCCAATTAAGGTGGTGGTGGAAAATAGATTACCCCACAGCGTGGAGACGGTATTCCGTATGTACACACGCGCGGTGATTTCATTTTCCGTTTGATGGATAGATGGTGAAATAGGGTTTTTTCATACTTATAATAACATATCAGTATATGAGTTATACTGATGTTATTACTTCATAATGAAACAACCTAAGAATAAGAATTGGAAGAAGAAATAAAGTTGAAAGAATCGGTAACGGACATTACGTCTTCTTTGAAGCACCTCTTTGAGATCTCCTTTTAGGACACTAACATTGGTCTTTGAGGAAGACCAGAACCTCTAGGATGTTTCTATGGAAGTGGAGAAAATAATTTTTCAGGGTTTGGCCGAGCTTGAAGGCTAAAAGTGGTGTGAGGAAGAGGGGAAGGAGGTGCCCTTTTATAAGGGAGGAGAGGGGTACCTTTGGAATAACTAAAACTATTATTTTATTATAAAGTCAAATTCGGTTTTAAATAGATCCAAATTGATTTATTTATAATCTAACGTGGGGATGGGTCTAAATCCTCTCATCCAATAAAATTTAGACAAGTTTAGGTTCCTATTTTTACCTTATCATTTATATTTAACATTAAGTTAAATAATTTTACTTTTATCGTGTCTTCTTGTGTTCTTACACTATAAGGTTAATAAACTTACTATAACAAGCCAAACAAACCCTAAGTTGTTTATTATTAATATATATAACCGTATATAAGTCATTTGGCCGAACATTATATTTTTAGGAATAAAATAACAATTAATAATATAATATTTGTTTTAAAAACTATTTTATGTCAATTTTGACACTATTTAGTAATTGATTTTTGTGAAAATCATAACAGAATGATTATTTCAAAAAAGTTTAATTAAATAAATACTAACATGTCATATTAACCAAGAAAATTAGTGGAATTCAAAAAAAGTCTCAAATTAAATTTATTTGGGTATTTATAACATCAATTATGTCAATATTTCATTAATAAGATAATTACTGCATCATCTTTGTGTCATAAATAAATTAACTTATATAATGTCTAAAAATTACAAATAAAATACCATTATGTAGGATATCGTTTTATCTTTATAATGAGTATTTATAGTCGAATTTATCTTATGTATAACCCTATATTAAAAATTATTTACTTATTAAACTTTGATTCTAACTATTTTAACCCTTCTTTAAATAAATTAATAATAAATGTCCTAATCTAATCCAAGTGGGCCTAAATGGTCATATTTTATTCCTAAGGTTGTTTTTTATCGAATTAAACTTATCCAATAGAATTAGGACATGTGTTAGAGTAATAATAATATCATTTTTACCCTTAATTACCCTATTTAGTTTTAACCGTGGTAAAAAAAGTAAAAAGTTACTATTCACCAATAATTATTTTCATCTCATTGAACCACATTTTACTTACTGACATCAACCGTGTCTCCTGGATTTTTAAAATTCCACTCACATAAGTGGTAAAATTAAGTTTTATGAAAAATTCATTTTTTTAACTACCACTTAGTGGTTTCACTATTCATCAAAAAATGAATGTTTCCAGAAAAATACCAAAAATTAGGCCTAAGCTATATTTGATATTATGAACTGAAAAATGATGTCTATTTTACCAAATTCAAAACATATCAGTTTCTTTACTTAATTTAAAAATTAATTCCCGTCGTCAAAACAAACAGTGTGTTGTTAAGAGATAATAACTATCAAATGATTGACACTTGTTTATGTCTGGTTTAAATGTGAAATTACATCCAATGACCATAATTGTATTAAATTGTAAAAATATATTCTAAATATAATTTAAAACCACTAAAATTAATAATTTATCACTATTAATTATTTCGATTAAAAAATCGTTTTTAAATAAAATTTAGTAATTTTCACTATTCATCAGAATATGAAAGTTATCCAAAAAGTACCAAAATTTCACCCTAAGCTAATTTCAATATTCTGAATCTTAAAATGAAGTCCATTTTGAAAAAAAAAATTACAAAATTTCAAAAAGTGGTTATTACTATTCATAACGGCTAGTTTTAATAATATTTTAATAGCATATTGTTGTTTAGCGAAACATGGTATTGTGTACAACACACGCTATCGTGGAAGGTCGTGCTTGCGTGTAATACAAGCCAAGTCAGGGATGCGTGTTGTGCAAGCTCTTTTGGTGTAGCATACAACACAAGACATTAGTGAAATTAAAAAGGATATTTTTTGTAAAATCTTGGGGTGTTACATTCTACCCCCCTTAAAATGAATTTAGCCCTCGAAATTCGTTGGGGTTATAAATGGTTTACTACTCGAAAGTTTCTTTGATAGAAACCCACATCGTAAAAAGGAATACCAAAAAATGGCTTTAAAAACTAAATTATGAAATGTAACGGTTACCCAAATTAACTCATCACGGGGTTTCCACATAGGAGAACATAGGTGAAAATATGGATATGGAAGAAAAATCTAACCATTAGGTTCTGATGGAGAGTGGTAGAGAACATGGCTATGAAAAATCCAACAATCACAAAGCTATAGATTTGTGATGATCTATGGTACCATCTGATTCATCAGATATAAGGGAACTAGGACAACATTTTTTGTTTTCAAGATCATTTCCCTAAAGTTGATGAATTAAAAGAAATAATTACATGATTTTGGTACAATCTCACTGTTGTTCGTGAATTGAAAAATTTACACTTCATCCCTTAAAGAAATGAAGTTGAATTTTTTATTCGAGATGTGTTAGCAGATCATGTGATAGAATGATGGGTCATTCCATCTCTTTCAAACAAAAGGTTAGCAAAATTTATAAGTCCATCTTATGGTTCGATTAATCTTATATGGTTCCAAAAATGAACTTATACTTCATATATCATACTTCTTAATAAAATAAAACTAGTTTCTACTGACCAGGGATTTCTTGTATGCCAGTGGTAGGCGATAAAGGCCAGTCGCATTTCGGTTGTGGGTTCGATTCCCAAAGCCTTGTCCGACGCGATGGGCTGTCACCCGTCCTGCAGGTTGTCCTTTTTCTAAAACTATATTACAATAACATCCCATCAATAACATCGAAAAAAATTATATCCTTAAACAATACTATCTTTTGTCCAACATAATCCATTCCAGTATTTAGTCTTATCCATAATACTGCAGTCCACTCTCATAATATAGTGAAAATGATTACCAGATATTTAATACCATCATTGATCCCCATATATCATAAGATATGTCTTGTTGGTCAAATTAAAAACATGTGAATACCTTAATCATGTATTCTCTTGAAAAATGAATACCCATTGAACCTTAGTGAAAACATGAATGCAGTAAAAATTTAACTCTTTCCACATACCAAAATCCAAAAATTCTATATACTCAAACAATGATATAACCTTCTCCTTATATCAGTCATGAGCTCATGAATACGGTCAAACATTTCATTTTCTTGTTTTCCTTTCATTATGAGCATATCATCTTTTTTTCCAAAAATATCTCAATCACATTCCATGGTTACCGGTACCATTGAAAACCACAATATACCAATACATAAATATTCCAATATTCCACGATACTATATACAACATTATTTTGGAATCCCATTACATAAACACTTAATCATTCCACCACATTGTTGTCATATTCAACATCGCCAATAGTGATCGCATGTGACTTCCCTTTGTCCTTTGCCTTAAGTGGTTGCTCATGTAGATCATCACTGACCCTTGGATTAGGGAATTTATTAGCATAATGCCTCATTTCCTTGCACTTGAAGAATTGAAGTGTAGTAGGTTCATTCTGTGTATCCCTTCCTTTGTTTGCATCAGTAGACATCTTCTTCCCATCATTGCGGCATTCAAATGCCCGATGACCTTCCTTTCCACATTTCAAACATTTACTTGTCCCTTTAAGACAATCTCCACCATGCTTCTTTCCACACATTGAGCATAGGGAAACATTCATCTTCTTTTCACCATTATTCTGAGATTTCTCCTTGAATTCCATCATTTGTTTCTTGTCAAAACTATTAGATGGATAAGTAACACCAACATCCATTTCTAATTTGATAGCACAACGCACAATTTCTTCATAGCTACTGAAGTCTCTTATAGCTAATGCCTTTCGAAGTTTTGGTTTTAAGCCACTAAAGAATCGATCAACTTTACTTTCAGGTTGGATGATAAATCCAGATGCATACCTGGAAAGCCTTGTAAAATTCGCATCGTATATACCAATAGATTCATCATCCTTTTGATTTATTTCAAGAAACTCCCTCTCCATCTTTGTTCGAAGAATACGATGGAAGTACTTATTGAAAAATAAGTTCTTGAACTCGTCCCATTCCATGGACTCAATTTCATCTCTTGGCCTCGTATTCTTGATAAGATTCCACCATTTATCAGCTTCACCTTCCAAACGATATACTGCTAATATGACTTTATCATGTTCAGAACATTGAAGAACTGAAAATATCTTTTCAGTAGTACTGATCCATTGTTCAGCAACAAGTTGATCAGAAGACCCACTGAAAGAAGGTGGGCGTTGCCTCATGAAGGACTCAATAGAATATTGTTCCCTTCTCTGCTCATTTGGAAGTCCAGAATGATTCATAGCTTGTGTAAGTATAACAATAAGACTTTTCACTCCATCCCCCATAAAATTTGTTTGTTTAGGAGGACAATCATTTCATTGTCCATTGCATTGATCAACACGGTTCTTTTGGGTTCCAGCCATCGTCTAAAACCCAAAAAGAATAGTGTGAGAGGAAAAAATCATGCTAGGGAAAACAACATAATAAAGGGGGAGTACCTTCAATATCTAACATCTTAGGTATAATTCTATGATCGTTAGCATACACTACTGGAAAACTAACATATACCAACGGTTTGGAACTGTTGGTATATGCCTCCAAACCGTTGGTATATCCTATACCAACGGTTTGGAGAACCGTGGCCAAGTAAGCCGTTGGGATAGGTCTATACCAACAGTTTTCCCAAAACCGTTGGTATAGACCTATCCCAACGGTTTTGGAAACCGTTGGTATAATTAATATGAAAATCATTACCAACGGTTGTGGAACCGTTGGTATATTTATTTCAAAAAAAAAACATTCGCTGGGATTTGATCCCACCACCCCTAGTTTATTATTGAACGAATTAACCACTAACCTAACATGACTTTTGTGTATATAATTACATAAATATATATATGTATTCTCATAATTATATTAAATTTTGATTTATATAATGTTCTGGATAAGAAGAAATGATAAAAAATCAAAGGATCTATACCAACGGCTGTCAAAACCGTTGGTATAGACCTATACCAACGGTTTTGACAACCGTTTGAATATATTTTGAGCCTGGATTTGATTTTGGGTGAAGGTTGATTCATGGGGGACCTTTCCCAACGGTTTGGCCAAAACCGTTGGGAAAGGTCCCCACAATGTGGGCTTTCCCAATGGTTTGCCCAAACCGTTGGGAAAGGTGGCCTCAAAGTGGGATTTCCCAATGGTTTGGTCAAACCGTTGGGAAAGGGAACCTATACCAACGGTTTTTATGAACCGTTGGTATAGAAGCATTGGAAAAGGTCAGATTTCCAGTAGTGATAATTCTAGGACTATAACCTATACGTATACTTAACCTTAGGGACATCCCTAGACATACCTTAGAAATATCTCTAGGGATATCACTAAAGCTCTCGTATCCTAGTTTCTAAAGGTTGACTAAACCTTTCCTCTGATACCAACTGTAGAGACTCGAATCTTAAGGTACAATGACATTACATTACTTTTGCAGAATACTTATTACATAACAAAAACACACACACAAGGACCGTAATAGTTTAGTTCCTTTGGAAACTCGGAACGTAATCTTCTAATCATGGTGAAAGATCTTCAACATCTCCCATAAAGATCTTCCCTTTTTTTCTTACCTAAAACATTTCTTTATATCCTGGGGAAAAGAAAACATAAAAGGGTGAGCTCAAATGCTCAGTAATGGTAAACAAGAGAAAAATCAATCACATCATATTCATAAGAACATAACATTTTGGAAATCTTAACCTGCAAAAGAGATCATAATATCATAACATGGGATAAATCATAGTAGTGAAATGAAATACCAATAATCATAACATAAAACATGAAACTTTCTAGAATACACACATAATCATAGAGAATCATTTCTTATTAGTCAAAACTCATTTCCAAGACTATCTTAGTGGAAAAAGTCCCTTTCTGAACCGAGTTCACTCCTCGTTTCAGTCCTGTTTCACTGAACCGGTATAACCTACCGTTCCTGCCATGTCTATCTCATGAGATATAAAATCTTTACCCAATGCATTGGAGGTAGATATAGGTCCCACCCATCTCATAATTATACCATTATTATGTGTGCCACAAAATCATAAATCATACATCATTGCATAACCCATGTAATAAAAATGGGATTCTTAAACAACATGACATCATAAAACAAGTCATATAAGATAAAGGAATTCATAAAAATAATTCCAGCACAACATAATCAAATAAATGTAATAATAGGGATTGAAACATAACCCTATATTATCTTAGATGGAAAATAATTTTTGATAAAACACTTGAACTCCATTCTTGAGGAAAATATCCTTTCTACTTCAAAAGCATTTTCCTTTCTTAACATGTCATACACTTTTAAACTAAAAGATGTTGATTAAAAATAAACTTGAAAACTTGTAAAGGATGTTTCTTGGAAATAATGTCTTAAAAATCCATTCATTCCGTATAAGTTAAAAAAACATTATTCTCGTACTTTTGTCGGAAAAGTCAAAAAGTACCTCGTATGAAAAACGACAAAAGATTGTTTTCATATCATTTAATAAAAACTCACCGAAGGTTAAAATTGGATATAAACTATTGTAGAATGATGTAAATATTACATATTAAGTAAACATGGATGTGGATGATAAAATACACCCCAGTAAATACCAAAGTATAAACAATCTCGGATAAAAATGAGATTGTGATATTTTCCCTTACCTTAGGTCTGATTTGCTTCGTAAGTGTCCGAACCTCCTGTATAATGATATAAATAATGTCATTGACTTATTCCAGAATCATACTCATTGTTATGATATCATATATGGTTTACTTATGAATTTATATTACCCGTTCTTTTGTAAATTCCATGTTAAAGAGCGTTTTGGGTAAAATCGTTTCATTTGTCGTCCGTGTTTTGACTTGTAATTATTCATATGATTATGATATATTAATTACATAATATAAAACATGATTTATATATAATATATATTCAGAATATAAATATATATAATAGATCAATAAATTTAATGAAATACACCGTTCATGGAGACGGTAGGCGTACGTACGCATGAACGCTATTTTCGTTTCCTTATTGAGTTGAATGGAATTAAGTAGATGACATACATATATATACAAATAAATCCAGTATCATTATTATGTAATATATTTCATGATTACTTATTATATATACTTTATAATCATTCATGAATGGTTAACGTGGAGAATGAATCTCATCGCGTCGTGGAGACGGTAGTCCGTACGTACGCACGAGCGATGATATCGTTCTCATGATTGTGGAATTGTATTGCAGTGTATGTATACTATTTCAGAATAAATATCACTTTACAATAATCATATATAGTTATTATGTACACAATTATACCCATCCAAGTAAGGTGGTGGTGGAAAATAGATTACCCCGCGGCATGGAGACGGTATTCGGTACGTACGCACGCGCGGTGATTTCATTTTCCGTAGGATGGATACATGGTGAAATAGGGTTGTTTCATACTTATAATAACATATCAGTATATGAGTGATACTGATTTTATTACTTCATAATGAAACAACCTATGAAGAAGAAGTGTAAGAAGAAATAAAGTTGAAAGAATCGGTAACGGACATTACCTCTTCTTTGAACCACCTCTTTGAGATCTCCTTTTAGGGCACTAAAATTGGCCTTTGAGGAAGCCAAGAACCTCTAGGATGTTTCTATGGAAGTGGAGAAGATAATTTTGCAGGGTTTGGCCGAGCTTGAAGGCTCAAAGTGGTTTGAGGAAGAGTGGAAGGAGGTTCTCTATTATAAGGGAGGAGAGGGGTACCTTTGGAATAACTAAAACTATTATTTTATTATAAAGTAAAATTCGGTTTTAAATAGCTCCAAATTGATTTATTTATAATCTAACTTGGTTATGGGTCGAAATCCTCTCATCCAATATAATTTAGACAAGTTTAAGTTCCTATTTTAACCTTACCATGTAGATTTAACATTAAGTTAAATAATATTACTTTTACCGTGTCTTCTTGTGTTCTTACACTATAAGGTTAATAAACTTACTATAACAAGCCAAACGAACCCCAAGTTGTTTATTATTAATATATATAACCTTATCTAAGTCATTTTTCCGAACCTTAGTTTTTTAGGAATAAAATAACAATTAATAATATAATATTTGTTTTAAAAACTATTTTATGTCAATTTTGAAACTATTTAGTAATTGATTTTTGTGAAACTCATAACAGAATGATTAGTTCGAAAAAAGTTAATTAAATAAATACTAACATGTCATATTATCCTAAAAAATTAGTGTAATTCATAAAAAGTCTCAAATTTAATTTATTTGGGTATTTAAAACATCAATTATGTCAATATTTCATTAATAAGATAATTACTACATCATCTTTGTATCATAAATAAATTAAATTATTTAATGTCTAAATATTACAAATAAAATACCATTATGTATGAAATCTATTTATCTTTCTAATCAGTATTTATAGTCGAATTTATCTTATGTATAACCCTATATTAAAAATTATTTAATTATTAAACTTTGATTTTAACTATTTTAACCCTTCTTTAAATAAATTAATAATAAATGTCCTAATCTAATCCAAGTGGGCCTAAATGGTCATATTTTATTACTAAGGTTGTTTTTGGTCGAATTACACTTATCCAATAGAATTAGGACATGTGTTAGGGTAATAATAATATCATTTGTACCCTTAATTACCCTATTTACTTTTAACCGTGGTAAAAAAAAGTAAAAAGTTACTATTCACCAAAAAAAATTTCATCTCATGGAACCACATTTTACTTACTGACATCAACTGTGTCTCTCGGATTTTTGAAATTCCACTCACAGAAGTGGTAAAATTAAGTTTTATGAAAAATTCATTTTTTTAACTACCACTTAGTGGTTTCACTATTCATCAAAAAATGAATGTTTCCAGAAAAATACCAAAAATTAAGCCTAAGCTATATTTGATATTATGAACTGAAAAATGATGTCTATTTTACCAAATTCAAAACATATCAATTTCATTACTTAATTTAAAAATTAATTCCCATCGTCAAAACAAATAGCTTGTTCTTAAGAGATAATAACTATCAAAATATTGACACTTGTTTATGTCTGGTTTAAATGTGAAATTACATCAAATGACAAACCATGCAGCGGCATGGTGGCTCGACAAAGTGGATGGCAGCGGCGTGGTGAGGGGGTTCGGCCCGGGGCGGTGTGGTGGCTCGGCACAACGGTGACGCGGCGGCTCGGCACAGAGGCGGCGCAGCTCGGCTCGGAACGGCGGACAGCGGCGGCGCGGTGAGGGGGTTAGTCCTAGGGCGGCACGGCGACTATGTTCGGTCACGGGTGGCTCGGCCGGACGTGGGTTCAGTTCAACCGGGAGGGCGAAGCGACATGGGGTGGAGTGGGTTGCGGAGGCCGCTGGTGGAAGCATCGTTGCCTTCGTCGCCTTCATCACCTTCCTCCATTTCAAAGAACACATCAAAGAAAAATGGTGGTGGGGCGGGCCATGTTCCTTTGGCTCGTACCCTCCGCATTTAGAGTGGTAGTAAGTTGTTCACAAAGAACAAAGCATGAACATGTATGGAAGATATTTTGAAATTTCATTTCCCACAACGCTCATGAATCTCTATTCCCAAATCCCGCAAAAGAATTTGAAGGGGGGAACATGGGAAGTGATAATCAATAAACCCATACCTCGTTCGCTTGATGATGTTGGCGCAAGAAGGTAGTATGGTTGTCAATTCGCCGTAGATGAAGACGTCCCACATCGGAAGAAGTCCCAAGGAGGAACGTCGAAGGAGGTTAGTGTTCTTCGTTGGTAGAGTGTTCTTCCTTGGAGAGCTTTCTCCCTAGTTCTCCCAATCCACCTTTTCCAACACTTTTCCAACAAATGAATAGACAACTAAGTAGAATATGTTTATCTATTTAATTTTTTGGCAATAAAAGCTGCTTTAATTAATTGAAAAAAATAAATGAGTTGTGTTGGCATAAAATACAAATTAGAGGATACCAAGGGTTGGCACTATTAAAGGTATGTGCGTTGGCACAATTAATGTGTAGAAAGTCAAGAGGATCATCCACATTAATGAGGGGGTTTGAGAGGTTTTTCTCCATAATGAGGGTAGTTCAAGAGGTTTAGGCCTCGGGTGGTCCCCACCACCATAACCTCTTATGGGAAGTTAGGATTGGGTGGTCCCCACCACCATAACCTCTCATGGGAGGTTAAGGTATGGTGGTCCCCACCTCTCAACGTCCACATGGAGGTTTATTTCTGGTGGACTCCACCTCCCAACACCCACATGGGTGTTTCAAATAAAAATAAAATGTCAAAGAATTTTATTTTTATTTTATTCTTACAAGAAAAAACTCAAAACTAAACATTCACCCTCGACCATCTGTCGTCGTGGTGAAAGTCTTATCAAGCGAACACCGGCGCTACGAGTTCAACGGTGCCCTCATATTTCAATTCTGAGCACCTATTCAAAAGTTATAGAAACCCGCTCATACGTTTACTAAATGTACCCTAACAAAATTTAAAAAATTCATTCCAGGAACTCCAGGCCTCAGAACCTCGTGCCAGTAATTTTTTGCGGACTCGTAAAATTCCCATTTATTTTACAAAAATTTACATGGAAATTTCAGCTCCTTATAATAAACACCTAAGAGATGAATAGTGAACTGGATGGTAGGTACTCATAGGAGAATGTTGGAAAATTCATGGAAGGCATTTATATTTTAGAATGTTTACCAAAATCATATCATTTGGATTGAACCATCAATAATGGAGTGTATTTCTAGGATTATTTGAATGCATCATAATTTTTTCTTCTATTTGTTATATATTCACATAGATAATTATTGTATTTTTATGATTCCAAAATTTTATATATTTGGTATTTTGATTGCAATTTATTATTCCATAATTTATGTTCAGTATTTATGATTTGATAGGTATGATTTTCTAATGTTAATCCCCTATTCTTTAACCCTTATGGTTATCTTAGGATCACTTTACATTGTTGAATTATATCTCCATAGTTTACCATTATTGATCGTTTATACTCAACCTTTACTAAGTTTTCTATTCCTACAATATAAAGAAATATTTTATTTATTATAGGTTTAAAAAGGATTCTAGTTGTGAAGAAAAATTATAGAGATGATTTAGAAAATTAATATACCTTTTTATGTATCTATGTTTCCAAGTACAATAAACATTTATAATTATGGAATGGATCATTATGTTATGTAATTAATATTAATTTATTATGATGTGGAATTTATGTTTATAATATTTGGGGTCACTGTAAATGTGATCATAAAATTCTCATGAAATCTATCTAGAGAATACATAAAAACATTAAAGCTACATTATTTTTTGGTATGTTATATAGAATAGGTAAAGAACTAAATTTGTTTCATCACACTATATTTAACCTTTTGAGAGAATGTGAAGATAGATAATCAATATCAGCATGTATATTTTTCATGGGAAAAAAATTGCATATCGATTTGAGTGAATGTAAATTTTCTGTCATTGAGTACAGAATAAAATGATTTTGTGGCACTACACATTCATGAAACTAAATTATTTTAAAGACAATTGTGTAAGTAATGATGTTTAAGGTTTTGTAGCCATTAAGAATCTGAAATTAATTTTTATGTGAAATTATATATCTATGAATAATGTAAAACATACTATAACCAATAATATTCATATCAAATATCATTTTTTCAAATATAATATTTATAATATATTTTAGAATGTGGAATAATATTACACACTAGATCAGATTTCTATGGTTTTTCATAAGCCTCTATCAAGTGATAAATTTGAAGAGTTATGGAAAAAATAAATTTATATACATTCTCTATTTCAGAAATGATGATTATACTTCCAGATAATTATATTGGTTTATCTCACAAAAAGTGGAAAATGGTAGAGAACCAATGTTCTAAATTTTTTAAATTCACGTCAATGATTACTGATAAAAATGGGGAAGTATTTAATGATTAAAGGGAAATTATTGAAGTACACTTGCCAATTTTTTCTTATCAACAAGGGATGAAATTTGGTAGACTTTTCTTATTCATTAGTCCAACGTAAGGATTTTTATCTTCAAAAATTAAATGATTTAATGAAAACTAATTAGTTAATTATATTTTACATAAAATCCAATGTGTGATACAGAATGAACTATTGAATTCCAAAAATATTAGATTATTTATTGTTAAGATCGTATGATTTTGATTAGAAATTGATTACAAAAAGTTTGAGAAATTTTTGATGTTTGGATATGAGTTATGGAGGTCTTGTGTTGATTTGATAAATTGTGATCATAATTTTAAATATATCAAAAATTAAATTGGAAATATATATAAATAAATCAAATGGAATATTATAAATATACATGTTATATTACATGGTGAAAAATAAGATTTTATTTCATGTGAGTGGAAATAACATTACAGAACATAAGGATATATATGAGAATAATATGAATATTTATAATCCCAAAGGATATGAAAGAATTTATTTCTCATTAACTCAGGTTTTCAAAAGATGTGAATTATCCCATAGATGGATCATATGTGTAACAAAAATCATATATAAGATTATTAAAATTATATATAAGAATTAACTTCATGTGTAACTGATTTATAGAAGATTATAACGCTGATAAATATCATTAATTTTTTAATATATAATGGTAAAAAAATTAAATACATGTTTATAATATTACAGAGGAACTCATATGATTAAACCATTTTCATAGACGGTACATAATAGAAACTTGATGATGTCATCTTGTTATTTAGTGAATAAATATCATGATAATAAGTGTTAATAAATGATTCAAGATAGAGAATATAGTACTAGATATTGGGGATGAATTTAATTTTAGAAGAAACTTCAAAATACAAGTATATTTCTGCATTTATAGAGGGTCATGAAAATAACACATATTGTTTTTATGAAAATAAGAAGATGTAAACAATCCATTAATTTATGAAAATTTAAATAAACATCTACGAAAGTCTTTTTAGAAATAATTTTTGAGCTTAATGTATGACTATTTACTCTATACAAAAAATCATATACTAGGGGATATTGATTGATAATTATAAAATTTAAAATGAAGATCATTATTATATTATATTCATAGAGGTTCCTCATATTGAAATTTGGAACTTTATCTAAAAGATTCATATGGTAATTGAAAATCTAATAAAATTTTATTAATAGAATGCATGTATAAAATAAACAATGTTGACCCGTATTAGAATTTCCAAGGGTTATGGAATCCCCTTATGGCCAAAACCCATAGACATTTTATTATGTCCAATAATTCAATGCTCAGTCAAATTGATGAACCAAAAATTCACTTCATAAATTGGAAGGATTTAAAATAGGAATCTATGGGAAACAATTATGTTTCCTATATCCTCCAAATATTCAATGCAGATCACCTTTAGATCCTCAAGAATGATAGCATTCAAATTACCACCTATCACATGAAAGGGGATTGAATAACTGTGTGTTTAATCAAATATGGTCAAAATATTAAGGTCTCCTTGGTTTATACATCAACATTATATATTAAGATAAGGGACCTCTAGAAGAAACATGATGAAATTTCATAGAATGCAGTTAATAAATGGGTTATTATGGGGGACTTTAATTCCATTATCACATCAATGGATGAAATTTGATCAATCATCAAGTTGGTTGTAGCTGTTGAATTCACATTATATATTGATCATTTCAACTTTACTGGGGTTCCAATAGTGGGAGCTGATTTTACGTAGAGTATACAGACTTTGAATGCAAGATAGGTAAGAAAAAATGATAAGTGTTTTGTTTATTTGAACGAAGTTAGTGATAATAATGGTATTTCA
Organism: Viscum album; assembly: GCA_963277665.1. NCBI lineage: Eukaryota > Viridiplantae > Streptophyta > Magnoliopsida > Santalales > Viscaceae > Viscum > Viscum album. Next base: position 81,466,314 of record OY728155.1, on the reverse strand, counting down.
GGATATGTTCTCCACATACATCACTTTGATCATAAAACCAAGATTATTTATGTATTCGAAAGAAATATTCTTTACCCTCTTCCCCCTCACTTAAATAATGGGTGGTTCATTTCTCCAAGATGTAGGGAAACCATCATGGTATCCAAGAAGCTTGTGCATTTGGGAAGCACTCTTTATAGGATTTCTAATAAATAAAAACATTCCAATATTTTATTGAGAGGATGGGGAAAAAACTCTTTTTAAAAACATGATTCTAAAATTAAGGATTCTTAACATCACCATGAATGCATTCATGATAAGAAATATTTCTGGATGGTTTCAACTAGGACCACTATCACCACATTCATTAGAAAAATCATAATGATCATTTTAGGGAAAGTACTGAAAGAGAACATTAAAACTAATCGGTATGGTTTTCTCACTAGATGGTGTGTTAAAAATTTCTTGTTCACAGCCACATAAACTATCAACATAATGAAGAGGAAATAAAATGAAGGTAATTTTCCCTAAAGATTAATATATCGAAGGTAATTGACACTCTAAAATGAACATTCATTCTGAAAATTCATAATTGATATGGTTTCTCCAGCAATGTTATCAAAATTATTTATTCCATTCATTTATATATGAGACTAGATATTATAATAAATGGATCCAGCAGGGGATTCTTTCAATGTAAACTGGTGGTCATCTAAGATATACACTCCCATGTATCCTCTTTTCTATTTCCATATATTTTATTAGTAGATTCATCAGTGACCATGATAAAGGATGGTAGGGGTGAACCTATCCCAACACTCCTTCTATATGCAGATTCCATAATCCATTTGAACAGACATCTTAGAGGAAATTTTTTTCATTCAAGGTCATATTTACCCATTATTAGGATTTATCTAGGCATGCTATCTCTATGGGTAATTCATTAATTTTTCAAGTGATGTGATTATGGTGTGAATACAGAAAAGTATTGCGTGAAGATTTGGAGTGAGAAATGGTTCTATGCCCTTCACCTATATTAGAGTTACAATATTTTGGGGAAATGTATATAGTAATATCCATATATGCATAAGATCTGTAATTTTTAATTAAATTTTAATATGGAATTAGAAATAAATGCCCAAGATAGAAGCGGTTTCCATGTTAGTTCAGTCATCTCATCTAATTTTTCTACTACTTCTCATTATACAGGTGGCCTAGAGGCTTCATATAGGAGTTATGTGGCATGATCATGAATGTCCTTTGGATAGGATCAATGAATGATTGAAAACATGTCACTGTCTCATGGAAGGAATTTATTATTCCCATTTAAAGGGGAGGACTTGGGATCAAAGATCAAGATTTATTCAATGATGGATTGATTGGAAAAGTTTCATAGAATCTCTTGACCTCTCATGACTCTTCTACTTATTTTTTATCCAGGATAATCATGAGTAGGCTGGTATATGATTATTAATATTATCTTGGGTCAATGGTTTGGCATTTAGTTATGTATTATTTTTATTATATCATAAAGAACACTAAATGTCTTGTGTCCAGGCCATATGATTTGAACTCTTGGAGCACATCTTGGGTTGATATACCACTCAATGAACATCTGATCATTCCCTCGAACAGACATAAAATGTCAATTTTATTATATCAAGGTTTGTTATAGTTTTTTGGATTGTGTACCCACATAGTTCATAGTGAGAGATCATCATTATTCTTTTATAGACATGAATACTCTTATTTAGGATATAAATACTAATGGGTATTTAAATATGAAATATTATTTCATTGTGGAGAGGCAGAGATCAATCTTAATACCTCAATGGATGTAAAAATTTAATGTACATGGTTTTCAACCATCAAGATACATACTCCTATGAAGAATATGAAGAAATAGATTGTCTGGAAATTACCAATTCATGAAATCTATAAAGGTTATTATATCAAAAAGATTCCTCCTTCTATGGGTAGAGGAATATGTACAACACATCATCAAAATGAATGTTTTTTCATCAATCCTAGAGGAATTATGTAGGTTGGGTATTTGTTCTTCACTTTGGTGAAGGATGGATGTTGTAGATCACTTGGATTTCATTAGTAAATATCGACATTGTGAGTAGGTCCAGAACCTATAGTTTTCCACATTTTCATCCATTCATTCTTCTATCTTGAAATATTGGAAGTGATTTCATTTCTAGGTTCATCATCTACCCATTAATGGTGAAATTAGTTCCATACATATAGAGGTATATTTAGCGAAAATTTTTAAAATGGTATCATTGCACTATACCATGAAGGATTTGAAAATACTATGGATTTTAGGTGTGGAGGGATAATCAATGTTAACTTTTGTTTATAAATATATAAAATGGATTCCTACTATTTCCCCTTGGATTAAACTCGATGTTGTTGGTGTGGCCCCATGAATTCTAGGACCAACGGGTTATAGAAGTATTTTTCAAACACATCATGGATTTTATAAAGGTTGTTTCTATCACTATATTGGAATTAGAACTGATTATAAAGCTGAGTTATGGGAGACTATGGATGGAATCAAGCATGTTATTCAACATAACTGGACTGACATATGACATGAATCTAACTGTGAAACTATAGTAATGGTTCTGAACGCATGATCTAGGAATGTTCCATGTAATCTTCTTCCATTTATATTTTTTGTATTAATAAGGCCACTTAGCTCAACCTAAATGTTTCACATTCATTTAGGGAATCCAACCATGTGGATAATTCTCTTTTCAAAATGAGAAATCATTGAAACAATCATGTCGTGGTCATTCAAAACATCTAACTTGTGTACACCTCTAGTGAATAATGATATTCATGTAGTGTTTCACATCTGACTTTGTAATATCCCATGTAATTACCAAAATTTTATGATTTATTGTATATACCTAATTCTAGGACCGGTTATCCAAAATCCCAGATCTTTTTGGTATATAAATAGGATTTTATATGAAAAGTGTCTAATAATTATTTCTAATAGGAGATGAGTGATATAAATTAATTATTGTATGTGAAGGACCATGATATTTTTCAAGTAAAGGAACCGTTTAGTAAAACCTATGACTGTAATTTCTTAATGATAAAATGTTTCTATGAGATCTGAATCATAAATGAGTTCATTTAACTATCTTTTTTATTTTTCATTGATTTAATATCACTAAAAAGTGAGATACTATATATTCAATATTTAATTATTATTTATATTATGAAAAAATATTATTTTTAAAAGGATGCTTTCATCCTTTCTTCAAACCCCTTTTTTATTTTCGTGATACACATGTTTTTTATACACATCTAGAAAAAATAGATTCGAAAGAACTCACTAATGGGGAAAAGCATGAAATAACCCTATGTGGTTTTTTTGGTTTATATGTGTTGTATATGAGTTGAAGTGAGATTAATTCATGTCCTTTTTCAGAAATACAACCAATCACATATGTTATTTGTAAAGACCCAGAAATCCCGTGGTATTTGTTTTAATACATGGCATTTTTACGATCCCGCAAAATCTGACGGTGCTTGATTCCGAGGTCCGGTGTGCCTGGAATCAATTTCTAAATTTTTGTTCGGGTACGTTCAGTAAATGTACAAGTGGGTTATTAAACCTTTTGAACAGGTTCTCGACATTGAAATCCGAGAGCACCATTGCACACACAGTTCCAGTATTCACTTAAGAAGACTTTCACTTTGACGACAGTGAGTCGAGGATAAAAGTTAGTTTTTGGTTTTTCGTGTGAAGTAATAAAATAAAGTAAGCTCACTTTATTTTATTTTTAACCGCCATGTGGTGGTTGGGTGGTCAAAACCTCCTCATGGGAGTTGGAGGTGGGACCACCACACCTTAACTTCCCTTGGGAGGTTATGGTGGTGGGGCCTACCCGAGCATAACCTCCCGTGAGAGGTTATGACGTGGGGACTACACAAGGCTGAACCCCCTATTCATGGAGGAGGGTAAAACCTCCTAAAATAACCAATAAATGAGGAGAAACCCCTTGAACTTATCCGCCTTAATGGATCCAACTCCCATTTAATTTAATTTTTGTTCCTCTCGAGCATTAATTAGGAGGAGCCACTTAATTTAAGTCTCCAATTTTAATTGTTATGCCAACTCCACCCCATTAATTAAATGAGTCAACTCATTTAATTAAATCACTCAATTTAAATTTACTCCAACTAAAATAATAGATCCTAATCTATTATTTGGCTATGATTTCATTTTGGTTGGAGTGGAGAGAAAAGAGAAACATGGGAGAAATATTGGGAGAAGGCTCCCAACAAAGAACGATCTTCCTCGACTTTCTTCCTCGGAACCCCCTTCGACGCTGAATGTCTTTGACCGATCTTCCCTCTTCATCGTCGTCAAAGAACTGATGCATGACCTTGGATTGGAAGTGCGTGGAAGACGTGACGAACAAAAACAACATCGTCTTCTTCTCGTGACTTCATCATTGAGCAAAGATCAATGGTAGGGGGTTTATCTTGAGTATTATTCCTTTCCTTCTTCTCGTCTTCGTTTAAAAGGAATCGATGCGATGTTTTGTAAACAATTGTTGTTCAACTTTCTTCCTCTTTGTTGAACAAATTGTTATCATCCCTAAACGTGGAGGGTGCGGGCCAAACTAACATGGCCTGACTCCCTCCGCCGATCTCTTTGTGATGTTTCTTTCGGCATGGAGACGAAGCGGCAATGAGGTGAAGAAGGCGCAATTGACAAAGGATGCACTACCCGCGGCCTCTGTGAACCGCGCCGCCCTCGCAGTGCACCGGTTTTCCCGGCCGAACACCATTGGCCTGCCCCAATCCGGGCCACACAAACCAGCCTGCCCGGCCACCACTGGCCGCTAACCCGCCAGCCCGCGGCCTGCCCGCGCGCTGCCCGGTGCCCCGCCGGCCTACCCACACACTGCCTGCACGCCCTATGGCCTACTCGCGTGTATCCCTCGCACCCCGTCGTCCTGCCCGCACACCCCAAGGTCTGCCCGCGCACTACCCGAGCGCCCCACGGCCTGCCCGCGCACTTCCTGAGTGCCATACGCCCTGTCGCGCGCCCCTTGGGCCTACCCGCCTGCTGCCCACGCCCCGCCAGCCTAACCACACCATGCTCGGTGCCCCGCGGCCTGCCCGTCTGCTTTCCGCGCACCCTACCGGCCTAGTCGCGCGATGCCCTCGCCCCACGCAGCTTGCCTGCACCCTATTCCGTGCCCTGTTGGGCTGCGTGTGCCCCGTGCGGCTTGTCCACTCCCTGCCCGGCGCCACGTGCGGCATGCCAACACCCCAGCTCCCAGCTGAACCAGCCGAGTCACACCGGGATGTCGAGACGGCCTGCGGCGTCCATCACGGCGTCGCTGGCCGAACCTGCTCGGCATTCTGAGATGAGCTTCCCCGGTCGTGCCCCTCATGGGGCTGGTTGAACCGGCACCAGCCTCCGGGCCAAGCCGCCTACGCGGCGACGTTCGGTCTGAACCGCCCCTGCAGTCTGTTGGGTCAGGCCCAGCAGACTGGGCCGAACCCAGTGGGCTGACCCGCCCAGCTTGCCGGGTCAGACCCAGTGAGTCTGACTGGGTCAACCCAGACCGGGTCAGCCTAGTCTGGGTTGGGCCGAGTTGCTCCGACCGGGTCGGACCGGGTTTATGCCCATTACCGACCTTGTTACTTCCTTCGGTAGTATCTTTGGAACCCGACGACCGTTTGATGAACCGTCAGCAACAGTGGTTTTCATAGAGCACGATGGTCCCTTTGAGTATACCCCACTAGATTTCAGGGTAATGTTGAGATACGGTCATGTTGGATCGTACAGAAATCCAACCGGGCCCCTGGGACTAAAAAGCTAATAACTCACAGACCGGGCATCCAATTGACGTGTCGTCTGTTGCATTGAGACCCCAATGACGAGACGAACCTTTGAGATACATCCTTGTGGGACTTGGTGGTAGTTGAAGTGTCGAAACTTGGATTTAGGAGCGGACCCTCCCAGAATCAAGCGTGCTTTCTGGAAACCCTATGGCTAGATGTGCACTGATGACTGTTCATGGATCATCTGTTGGTCTGACAGTTCTGAATTCTGTTCCTGGATCATGTATTGGTCCGACCGAGTAGTCGGTCCTGGATCATGTGTTGTTCTGACAACTCTAATGACTATTCCTCGATCATGTGTTGGTCCGAAATTTTTGACTTCTGTTCCCAGATCATGTGTTGGTCCGACAAAATAGGTGGTCCTGAATCATGTGTTGGTCCGACAGCTCTGATGATTCAGTGGATATATCTGATCATCTCTATCTCTCTACATAATTTTTATACCTATTTGAGGTGAGTTAGTAACTCGTGTGGTTCCTCATGATTGAGATGGATTACTTGATAAATTAGGTATATGTATGGGCATATACCTAAGTGGGGTTATCTGTGGAGTTCATACTTTGTGTTTTATCCTTGTTAAATTTTGTGAGACCTTGACGGTCTCAGGGTCCCTACTGAGTATTTTTATAATCACCCCTTCATGGGAAATGAACGCACCACGTTGTGTTGGATGCAGATGACGGACATCACTAACTAAGGCTGAGTAGCTGGACTGGACAGTACCCTTAGGTGGACCATACGACGAGTCGGTGCACGGAGGAGACTGACGGACGTGGAGTGCTGAGGAGGCCATCGGTACATACGCTTTAGGTAGGAACCCTGGAGGACGACCCTGTGGCTTCATTAATTTTCTTCAGTTGTACTTTCTTTTCAGTTGTACTTGTACTTTCCTGTTGGGCTTGTATTTCTAGCCCCCTTTACATTTCAGCACTCTTTTGTATACAGCTTTATAAAGTGTTTTGCTTTCAAGTCGTACTCTATTGTGAAATTCTGCTCTACATAAAGGGAATGCCTTCCCAATTTTAGAGATTTACACCTTTGATGCTAGTCACTAGCCCCTGGCCTATGGAAGGCGGGCTTGGGGTAGTCACAGCACGGGCCCCGGGGGATGGGTCGAGTCAAATTGGTATCAGAGGAGTCAGTTCTACTGCAGAACTTATGACCCAGATCTTATTTTTCTGTGAAGAAATAGTGTTAAGGGTACTTAGTTTGGTTTTCAGTTTAGGGAGTCCAATGTTGGTGCGGTGGCTGACGTATCCATAAAATAGGACCCTGACTTCTGATTTCTGACTCAGTGCATGAAAACATAGATTTCATGTGTGTTTTCAAGAGTTTTATTTGTGATATCTTAATTCATCTCACCAGGTATAACTTATTGACTTTGGCACACCTATTTCTTTTCAGGATGCCTCCACACAAACATCCATCCATTGTTTTGAGTTTTGTGCATATGAATAGACCAACGAGCGATGAGGCCTCGATGCAGGGCCCTATCACAGCGGAGGCACCAGCGGTGCCACTACCTGTTGGGCCAGTGATGCCACTAGCCCCAGCAGTAGAGAGTTCACGTCACCTGAGCGCGTTTCACAAGTTCCAGCACTAGAGGCCACTCAGGTTTAGGGGTGAGACGGATTTCCAGGAACCTAAGGATTGGCTGGAGGTTGTGGTGAGAGTCTTCAGAATGGTAGGGACACCAACCGACCTTATGGTGATCCATGTCGCGAGTCTCCTTTAGGAAGCAATAGGTAGATGGTTGAGCCTGATTCTCTAGGTGAATGATGAGGTGACACTACTCTGTGCAGACTTCGAGATCCTGTTTCGGGTGGATTTTGTTCTAGCCACCCTACACGCGGTGCGGATACAGGAGCTACTGCATCTACAGTTGGGTAGCATGATGGTGGCACAGTACTCAGCAAGGTTCACTGACTACTCGTATTAATCCATATATATGGATCGGGACCCATTCTTCAGGGCTCGGACATTTGAGAAGGTGCTCATGCGAGAGATCAGAGCTTTGATGATCTCCCTCAGCATCCTGACACGGGCGGGGGTGTTAGAGATAGACCTCCTAGTGGAGAGTTTCCTTTCTAATAAGTCACCAGCAGTGAGACCCATCACTAGTCAACATGTAGTGAAGTCTTCAAAAGTTGGGAGTAGATAGATGTCACAGAGGTCCAAGAAGACCAGGCCATCCGGTGGACGACCTCAGGAAACAGGTTCAGTTGTGCGGGGCACACGAGATAGAGCCAGTCATTCCAGGAGTGGGCAATGCTACTCTTGCGGCAGGCAGGGTCACATGGCTCGTGACTGTCTGACCCACCGTACTGATGATCAGTTGATAGTTGAGAGACCTCTGAGGCAGAGGCGAAGGTTCGATCGAGGCAGACCGCAAGGAGCAGGCAGACGTGGCATAGGAGCTGGTCATGCAGCTGGTGGTGGATGACAATTCAAGGTGTTACCACCACCACCACCAGGAGGTCCACCCCGACCGTTGGGAGCCGGTGGACAGGGGAGAGCTCATCTCCAGGCAGCTGAGGCATATGACCATGGAACTTCGAAGATGATTCGAGGTACAATCTGTTTCTACTCTACCATAGCTGCAGTTCTTATAGACACAGGTTCTAGTCACTCATTCATTTCCACTACCCTCGTTCGGAGCTTGGAGATTCCGACAGAGTCGTTGGCTCGATCCTTACAGCTAGATAATCCTACGGGAGCAGACTCGATGATTACGCACTGGTGCCAGCAATGTGAGATTACTCTAGGAGGCATGAGTTTCAGTTGTGATCTCCTCATAGCGACGTTGAGGCCTTATGACGTCATCTTGGGTATGGACTGGTTATCTACAGTCCATGCTCATATTGATTGTATTAGGTGCAAAGTGCGGTGTGTCCGCATGGATGGGACCAGGTTCACCTTCACCGGCAAGAAGGGAGCCTTTGCAGCATAGGACGGACTTACTCAGAGGAGGGTGCATCTGATCACTCATCAGTTGGAATGTCTTACCCTCGGAGTAGTTGATGTGGAGAGTCCAAGAAATCCTGTAATGGTGGACTAATACATAGATGTTTTCACTAAAAATGTTCCAGGACTACCTCCTCACAGAGAGGTGGACTTCTACATTGACTTATACCCCTAGATGACATCGATATCTACACCAGCATATTGGGTGGCTCCCACTGAGCATCGCAAGTTGAGGGTACAGTTAGAGGACTTGTAGGGGAGTGGATTTATCCGGCCCAATGTTTCTCCCTGGGCATCCCCGATTCTGTTCGCCGAGAAGGCGGACGGCAGCTTGAGGTTCTGTCGTGACAACCATCGCCTAAATTAGGTGACCGTGAAAAACAAGTACCCACTCCCGAGGATCAAAGACCTCTTTGATCAGCTGAAGGGAGCATAATGGTTCTTGAAGATAGACCTCAGATTAAGCTATCACCAGCTCAGAGTTCAAGATGAGGATGTGCACAAGACAACCTTCAGATGTCGGTACGGCCACTAAGAGTTCTTGGTTATTCCTTTCGGTGTAACCAACGCTCCATCAGTGTTCCTGGGATTCATGAAAAGGATCTTCTAGCCATACCTCGATTGCTTTTTTTTAGTCTTCATCGATGACATTTTTGATCTACTCAACTTCTGAGGAGGAGCATGCCTACCATTTTCGGGTAGTACTGGACACACTTCAAGAGCACCAGCTTTATGGTAAACTCTTGAAGTGTCAGTTTTTCTTCCGAGATGTTCACTTCTTGGGACATGTCATCTCGGAGGATGGAGTTGTAGTGGATCCAGCAAAGATTGAGGCGGTACATGCTTGGGAGCCACCAGGAGTGTGACGAAGGTACAGATTTTACTGGGTTTGGCTGGTTATTATCGGAGGTTTGTACCAGACTTCTCCAGATTTTCATCACCACTATCATCCTTGATGAATAAGGGGAAACCCTTCGTATGGTAGGAGAGATGCCAGAAAAGCTTTCAAGAGCTGAGGGTGAGGCTGACTAGTGACCCCATCTTGAGGCTTCTAGAGGAAGGTGTAGGGTACGGAGTCTACTGCGATGCATCAGGGACTGGACTCGGGTGTGTCTTGATGCAGGAGAGAGCAGTCATCACGTATGGTTCGTGGCAGTTTAGAAAGCATGAGCATAACTACGCTACCCATGACTTGGAGTTAGCAGCAGTGTTCTTCGCTTTGAAGATATGGCAACGCTATATGATGGGTGAACGTTTTATTGTGTACTCTGATCACAAGAGTCTCAAGTATATCTTCTATCAGAAGGACCAAAATCTGAGACCGCACCGATGTCTTGAGTTCCTCTAGGACTAGGACTTCAAGATAGTATATACTCCTAGGAAGGGGAAAGTTATTGCAGATTCACTCAGTAGGAGGTATGGTATACAGCTTCTAGGAGAGTTGACGGAGTAGCTAGCCGCTTTACAGATATCCTTTGTGGATAGAGATGGAGCATCCTTTCTATAGTCTCTTATGGTCACTCCCCCACTCCTTCAGCGATTCAGGGAAGCACAGCATGGGGACGCTAACTGCGAGACACGATGTGATCAGATATCCACAGGGCAGGCACCTGGTAGATTTTTTGAATATGGGGAGCACGTCATCCTCTTCATAGGATGTACTATGGTGCCAGTGTCACTTCATGAGGAATTGTTGAGGGAGTTCCACACATCCCCTCTAAAAAAACATCCAAGACTGGCGAATATGTACCAGGACCTTCGACGACAGCACAGGTGGCCAGGTATGAAGAATGAAGTAGCGGAGTTTGTCTCTCGATACCTCACGTGTCAGCAAATGATGGCGGAGCACCAGGTACCAGCAGGCTTGGTTCAGCCTTTATAGGTTCCAGAGTGGAAGTGGGATGGCATATCCAGGGACTTCATGACGGGTCTTCCACGTACATCCATGGGTTATGCCTCGATTTGGGTGATCGTCGACTGACTCACCACGTCGGCCCACTTCCTACCGATCAGAGAGAAGGGTTCAATAGAGATCTTGGGATGCCTCTATGTGCAAGAGATTGTGCAGCTACATGGAGTACCTTCTTCTATTATCTCTGACCGTGATGCATGGTTTACTTCCTGGATATGGAAGGGGTTGCAGGAGGCTTTCAGGAAGCAACTACGTCTGAGCACCACCTTCCATCCTCAGACTAATGGCTAGACTGAGAGGACCATTCAGACCCTCGAAGACATGCTATGTGCTTGTGTCCTCGACTTCGGATTCATCTGGGAGGATCACTAACCCTTGGTGGAGTTTTCCTACAACAACATTTATCACTCCACTATAGGGATTGTATCTTTTGAGGCAATTAATGGAGGACCATGTAGATCACCCTTGTGCTGGACTGACCCAGGGGAGTCAGCACTAGTGGGACCTGAGATTGTATGGGCTACCACATAGAAGGTGTAGATCATCCAGGAATGGATGAAGACTGCACAGAGCAGACAAATTCATATGCTGATAGGAGACGGAGACCTTTGGAGTTCGAGGATAGCGACCAAGTCTTTCTATAGGTCTCAACCCGATGAGGTCTATGGATATTTGGCTGAGGCGGAAAGTTATCTTCAAGATTCATCGCACCTTTTCAGGTCCTCAACGAGTTGGTGATGTGGCTTACCTCTTAGCTCGTCCACCTCAGTTGCACCGGGTGCAAGACTTCTTCCACATATCTCAGCTGAGGAGATATGTGCCTGACTCTTCTCACATCATCGACCATGGGGAGTTGGACATCGATGATGGGATGACTTTCACGGAGGTTCCATTAGAGATTGAGGATCCACAAGAGAATTTCCTACATGGACGGTCGATACCTCTGGTGAGCATTCACTAGTAGAACAAGAACCTTCAGGAGAGCCCATGGGAGCGGGAGGCTCAGATGCTTGCTCAATACCCCCATTTGTTCCCTTAGTTAGAGTTGTAGTTTATGGGGATGTAAATCCATGAGGTGGTGAGAATGTAAACAACCAGAAATCCTGTGGATTTTTTTTAATACATGGGATTTTTACGAGTCCACAAAAACTGACGGTACTTTATTTCAAGGCCTGGTGTGCCCGGAATCAATTTCTGATGTTTTGTTCAGGTACATTCAGTAAAAATACGAGTGGGTTTTTATAACTTTTTAACTGGTGCTCGGAATTGAAATCTGAGAGCACTGTTGAACACGCAGCGCCAGTATTTGTTTAAGAAGACTTTCAGTTCGACGATAGTGAGTTGAGGATAAAAGATCGTTTTTGGGTTTTCATGTGAAATAATAAAATAAAGTAAGCTCGCTTTATTTTATTTTTAACCGCCATGTGGAGGTTAGGTGGTTAAAACCTCCTCATGGAAGTTGGAGGAGGTACCACCACACCTTAACCTCCATTAGGAGGTTATGGTGGTGGGGCCCACCCGATCATATCCTCCCGTGAGTGATTATGATGTGGGGACCACACGAGGCTTAACCCCCTATTAATGGATGAGGGTAAAAACTCCTCAACTCCCCATTAAATGGGGAGAAACCCTTGGACCTTCTCCACCTTAATAGATCCAGCTCCCCTTTAATTTAATTTGTGCCACCTTTCAAGCATTATTTAGGTAGAGCCCCTTAATTTAAGTCTCCAATTTGAATTGATATGCCAACTACACCACCTTAATTATATGAGTCAACTCATTTAATTAAATCATTCAATTTGATTTTACACCAACAAACATAATAGATCCAAATCTATTATTTGGCTATGATTTCATTTTGGGTGGAGTGGAGAGAAAGGAGGAACTTGGGAGAAATATTGGGAGAAGGCTCCCAACGAAGAATGATATTACACTAATTTCTTCCTCGGAACCCCCTTCGATGAGGGATGTCTCCAACTGATCTTCTCTCCTCATATTCGTCAATGAACCGACGCACGAGCTTGGATTGGAAGTGTGTGGCAGACGCGACGAACGACAACAAAATCGTCTTCTTCAAACGACTTCATTGTCGAGCAACGATCAAAGATAGGGGGTTTATCTTGAGTATTATTCCATTCCTTATTTTCATCTTCATTTAAAATGAATCGATGTGATGTTTTGTAATCAATTGATGTTCAAATTTCTTCCCCTTTGTTGAACCAATTGTTATCATCCCTAAAAGCGGAGGGTGTGGGCCAAAATAACATGCCCTGACTCTCTTCGCCGATCTCTTTGTGAAGTTTCTTTCGGTATGGAGACGAAGCGATAACGAGGCGACGAAGGCACCAATGAAAAACTTCACGCTACCCATGGGATCTGTGAACCGTGCCGCCCCCGCAGCGCAACGGTGTTCCAAGTTGAACAATGTCGGCCAGCGACGGCCCGAGCCGTGCGACCCAGCCTGTCCGGCCTGCCCGGCTGCCTTCTCACCTTCCAGTGGCCATCTTGCACAGTGCTCGATGCCCCTCCGTCAAAACCTTGTGTTGCACACATGCCCGGCGGCCTGCACGTGTGCTGCCCGTGCGCCCTGCGGCCTGCCGACGTGCTGCCTGCGTGCCCCGCGGCCTGCCCGTGCGCTACCCACGCACCCCGTGGCCTGCTTTTCTACTGCTCACGCCCCCCGGCAGCTGGCATGCGCACTGCCCACGCCCCTCCATCCTAATCACGCCCTTCCCAGCTCCCCACGCGACCTGCTCTCACCCTGGCTCCCGACCGAACTGACTGAGCCACACTAGCCACCCGAGCCGGCCCACAGCGTCTTCATGGCGTCGCTGGCCAAACCGGCTTGGCTTTCTGAGTCGAGTTGCCTAAGCCGCACCCCATGTGGTGCTGGTCTAACTTGCCCCAGCCTCCAGACTGAGCTACCTATGAAGTGACCTTTGGGCTGAACCGCCCTTGTAGTCCACTGGGCCAGGCCTAGCGGACCGGGCCGAACCTTGTGGGCTGACCCGCCCAGCGGGCCGGGTCAAACCCAGCAGGTTAGACTGGGTCGACCCATAATGGGTCAGCCCAGTCTAGGTTGGGCTGAGTCATTCCGACGGGGTCGGATAGGGCTGAGGCCCATTACCGACCCTATTATTTCCTTTGGTCGTATTTTTTGCACCAGATGACCATTTTTCGAACCATCAGCAGTGCTGGTTTTCTTGGAGCACGAAGGTCCCTTTGATTATACCCCACTGGAGTTCGGGGTAAGTTTGAGATATATCCAGGTTGGATCGTTCACAAATCCAACCGATCCCTTGGGACTAAAAAGCTAAAAACTCACATATTGGGTATCTACTTGACTCGCTGTGTGTTGCGTTGATACCACTATGATGACACGGACCTTTGAGATACTTCCTCATGGGACATTGTGGCATTTTACATGTCGACACTTGGCTTGAGGAGTGGACCCTCCCAGAATCAAGCGTGATTTGTGGAAACCCTGTGGATAGTTGTGCACTGACGACTGTTCCCGGATCATGTGTTGGTCCAACAGTTCTGACTTCTGTTCCTAGATCATGTGTTGGTATGCCAGAATAGCTAGTCCTAGATCATGTGTTTGTTCGAAAGCTCAAACAACTATTTCGGGATCATGTGTTGGTCCGACAGTTCGGACTTCTGTTCCTAGATCATGTGTTGGTCCAACAGAATAGTTGGTCCTGTATCATGTGTTGGTCTGACGGATCTGATGATACAGTGGCTATATTTTATCATCTCTATCTCTCTACATAAGTTGTAAACCTGTGTGAGATGAGTCATTAACTCTTGTGTTTTTGGTGATTGAGATGGATTACTTGATAACATAGGTATATGTATGGGCATATACCTAAGTGGGGTTATCTGTTGATTTCATACATTGTGGTTTATACTTGTTGTATTTTTTGAGACATTTAGGGTCTCAGGGTCCCTACTGAGTATTTTTATACACACCCCTATACAGGCAATGCCCACACCATATTGTGTTGGATGCAGACGACAGACAGTGCTAACTGAGGCTGAGTAGCAGGACTAGACGGTACCCGGAGGTGGACCGTACGAGGAGTCGGTGCACGGAGGAGACTAACGGACGTGGAGTGCTGAGGAGTCCATCTGTACCTACCCTTCAGGAAGGAACCCTGAAGGACGACCCTATGGATTCTTTAATTTTCTTCAGTTGTACATGTACTTTCATATTGGGCTTGTATTTCCGGCCCCCTTTACTTTTCAGCACTATTTTGTATACAGATTTACTTAGTGTTTCACTTTAATCTCATACTATGTTGTGATGGGTTACTCTAAAAAAAGGAAATTCCTTCCGAGTTTTAGAGATTTACACCTTTGGTGCTAGTCGTCAGCCCATGGCCTGTGGAAGGCGGGTTTCGGGTATTCACAGCACGAGCCCCGGGGGATGGGCCGTGACAAATTGGTATCAGAAGAGTCGGTTCTACCATAAAACATAGGACTCTAATCTTTATTTTCTGTGTAGAAATAGTGTTAAGGGTACTGAGTGTGGTTTTCAGTTCAGGGAGTCCATTGTTTTTGTGGCAGCCGATGTATCCATAATCGAGGACCCTGACTTCGTATTTCCGACTCAGTGCATGAAAACACTGATTGCGTGTGTGTTTTCAAGAGTTTTCATTGTGATATCTTGAGTCATCTCAATAGGTATAACTTATTGACCGTGGAACACCTGTCTCTCTTTAGGATTCCTCCACACAGACAACCAGCCAGGATTCTAAGAGTTGTGCTTACAGATAGCCCACCGAGCGACGAGGCCTCGGTGAAGGGCCCTATCAGAGTAGAGGCACTAGTGGTACCACTACCCATTGGGCCACCAATGCCACCAGCCCCAGTAGTAGATATTGCACGCTTTCTAAGCGCATTGCACGTATTCCAGTTCTAGAGGCCACTCTGGTTTAGGGGCGAGACGGACCCACAGGCAGTTGAGGATTGGCTAGAGGCTGTGGTGAGAGTCTTCAGACTAGTAGGGACACCAGCTGACCTTATGGTGATCCTTTTCGTGAGTCTCCTTCATGCAGCAGCAGGTAGATGATGAAGCCTGATGCTCTAGGTGCATTACGAGGTGACACTACTCTGGGCCTACTTTAAGAGCCTGTTTCGGGCGGAGTTTGTCCCAGCCACGCTACATGCGGTGCGGATACAGGAGATACTGTGTCAACAGCAGGGTAGAATCACAGTGGCACAATACTCAGTGAGGTTCACCGACCACTTGCGTTACTCCACATATATGGTGTGAGACCCATTCTTCAGGGTTCGAACCTTCGAGCAAGGGCTCGGGTGAGAGATCAGAGCTTCGATGATCTCCCTCATCATCCCAACATAGGAGGGGTTGTTAGAGACAGCCCTACTAGTGGAGAGTTTCCTTGCTGAGCAGTCAATATAAGCGATACCCATCACTAGTCGACATGTAGTGGAGTCTTCTACAGCTGCCAGTAGACATATTTCTCATAGGTCCAAGTAGACCAGGTCATTCGGTAGACGACCTCAGGACACAGGTTCAGTTGTGCGGGGCACACGAGACTGATCCAGTCATGGAAAGAGCGGGAAATTCTACTCTTGCGGCAGGCAGGGTCACATGGATCATGACTGTTTGATCCGTCATACTAGTGATCAATTGACAGTTGAGGGACCTCCCAGATAGAGGTAGAGGTTCGATCGAGGCAGACAACAGGGAGTAGGAAGACGTGGAAGAGGAGCTAGTCATGCAGCCGGTGGTGGATGACAATTCGAGGTGTTAACACCACCACCACCAAGAGGTCCACCCCGACTGCTGGGAGGAGGTGGAAAGGGGAGAGCACAGCTCTAGGAAGCTGAATCATACGACCATGGCACTCCAGAAATGATTCGAGGTATGATCTATGTCTACTCCACCTTAGCTGCAGTTCTTATAGATACAGGTTCCAGTCGCTCTTTCATTGCCACTACCCTCGTTCAGAGCTCGGAGATTCCGACAGAGCCGTTGGCTCAATCCTTACGGCTAGAGACTCCTACGGGAGCAGACTCGACGATTAAATACTGGTGAGAGTAGAGTGAGCATACAATATGTGGTGAGAGCTTCGGCTGGGATGTCCTCATGGCGGCGTTGAGGCCTTACGACGTCATCTTGGGTATGGACTAGTTATCTACAGTCCATACTCATGTTGAATGTATTAGGCTCAAAGTGCGGTGTGTACGCACGGATGGGACCAGGTTCACCTTCACCGGCAAGAAGGGAGCCTTTGCAGCATATGATGGACTTACTCATAGGAGGGTGCATCTGATCACTCATCATTTGGCATGTCTTACCCTCGGAGCAGTTGATGTGGAGAGTCTATGCTATCCTGTAATGGTGGACCAATACACAGCTGTTTTCACTGACAATCTTCTAGGACTACCTCCTCATAAAGAGGTGGACTTCTACATTGACCTATACCCCTGGATGACATCGATATCTATACCAGCATATCAAATGTATCCTGCTGAGCTTCGCGAGCTGAGGGTACAGCTAGAGGACTTGTAGGAGAGCGGGTTTATATGTCCCAGTGTTTCTCCCTGGGCAGCCACGACTCAGTTCACCACGAAAGAAGATAAGAGATTGAGGCTCTGTTGGCCTATCTTACCCTCGGAGCAGTTAATGTGGTGAGTCCGAGCTATCCTGTAATGGTGGACCAGTACGCAGATGTTTTCCCTGACGATGTTCCAGGACTACCTCCTCACAGAGAGGTGGACTTCATTATTGACCTATACCCTGGGACGACATCGATATCTACACCAGAATATTAGATGGCTCCCGCTGAGCTTCGCGAGCTGAGTGTACAACTAGAGTACTTGTAAGGGAATGGATTTATTCGGCCTAGTGTTTCTCCCTGGGAAGCCCCGATTCAGTTCACCAAGAAGGAAGACGAGTGCTTGAGGCTCTATGTTGACTATCATCGCCTGAATCAGGTTACCGTGAATAAAAAGTACCCACTCCAAGAATCGACGACTGCTTTGATCCGCTTATGGTAGCATAATGGTTCTCTAAGATAGACCTCAGATCATGCTATCACCAGCTCAGATTTCGAGATGAGGATTTGTAGAATTTGGCAATCAGGTGTCTATACATCCAATACGAGTTCTTGGTTATGCCCTTCGGCATAACCAATGCTCCAGCAGTGTTCATGGGACTCATGAATAGGATCTTCCAGCCATAACTCGATCACTTTGTCGTAGTCTTCATCGACGACATTCTGATCTACTCGACTACTGAGGAGGATCATGACTACCATTTGCGGATAGTACTGGACACACTCCGAGAGCACCAGCTTTATGGTAAACTCTCGAAGTGCTAGTTTTGAATCAGAGATGTTCACTTATTGGGACATGTCATCTCATAGGATAGAGATATAGTGGATCCAGCGAAGATTCAGGCGGTTCTTTCTTGGGAGCCACCTAGGAGTGTGACAGAGGTATGTAGTTTCTTGGGTTTGGCTGGTTATTATAGGAGGTTCGTACTAGACTTCTCCAGAGTTGCAGCACCACTATCAGCCTTGACGAAGAAGGGGAAACCCTTCTTATGGTCGGAGAGATGCCAGTAGAGCTTTCAGAAGATGAGGATGAGGCTGACTAGTGCCCCCATCTTGAGGCTTCCAGAGGAAGGCGTAGAGTACGTAGTCTACTGCGACGCATCAGGGACCGAACTCAGGTGTATCTTGATGCAGAAGCTTGCATTGATCGCGTACGTTTCTCAGTAGCTAAGACAACATGAGAAGAACTAAGCTACCCATGACATGGAGTTTGCGGCAGTGGTCTTCTCCTTGAAGATGTGGCGACACTATTTGGTTGGCGAACGTTTTACCGTGTACTATGATCACAAGAGTCTTAGGTATATCTTCTCTCAGAAGGACATGAATCTGAGACAGCGATGATGGCTTGAGGTCCTCTAGGACTACGACTTCAAGATAGTCTATACTATTGATAAGGGGGGCATTGTTGCAGATTCACTCAGCAGGAGGTCTGGTATACAGTTTCTAGGAGAGGCGACGGAGAAGCTAGCCGCTTTGCAGATATCCTTTGTGGATAGAGACAGAACAGCCTTTCTACAGTCTCTTACAGTCACTCCCCCACTCCATCAGTGAGTCAGGGAAGCACAACATGGGGATGCTTACTACGAGACATGGCGTGCTCAGATATCCATAGGGTAGGCACCTGAAGGATTTTCTGAAGGTGGGAATCACGTCATCCTCTTCAGAGGACGTACTATGGTGCAAGTGTCACTTTAGGAGCAAGTGTTGAGGGAGTTCTACACATCCCCTTTAGCGGTACATCTATGAGTGGAAAAGATGTACTAGGACCATCGACGATAGCACTGGTGGCCAGGTATAAATAAGGAAATAGCGGAATTTGCCTCTCGATGCCTCACTTGTCAGCAAGTGAAGGCAGAGCACCAAGTACCAGCAGTCTTGGTTCAGACTTTAGAGGTTCCAGAGTGAAAGTGGGATGGGATATCCATGGAATTCGTGACAGGTCTTCCACATACATCCAGGGGTCACGACTCGATTTGGGTGATCATCGACCAAATCACCAAGTCTTCCCACTTATTACCGATTAGATAGTAGGGTTCAGTAGAGAGCTTGGGACACTTCTATTTGTAAGAGATTGTGTGGCTACATGAAGTACCGTCTTCTATTGTCTCCGATCGTGACACACGGTTTACTTCCCAGCTATGGAAGGGGTTGAAGGAGGCTTTCAGGATGAAGCTACGTCTGAGAACCACCTTCCATCCTCAGACAGATGGCCAGACTGAGAGTAACATTCAAACCCTCAATGATATGTTAAGTTCTTGTGTCCTCGACTTCAGTCGCAGTTGGGAGGATAACATACCCTTGGTGGAGTTTTCCTACGACAACACTTATCCCTCCACCATAGGTATGGCACCTTTTGTGGTGTTGTACGGACGAACTTGTAGATCACCCTTATGTTGGAATTACCTAGGGGAGTCAGCACTAGTGGGACTTGAGATGGTACGGGCTACCACGGAGAAGGTGTAGATCATCGAGGAGCGGATGAAGATTGCACATAGTAGATAGAAGTCATATACTGATAGAAGACGGAGACCACTGGAGTTTGAGGATGGTTACCACGTCTTTCTACGGGTCTCATCCCGAAGAGGTCTACAGAGATTTGGCCGAGGCGGAAAATTATCTACAAGATTCATCGGACCTTTTCAGGTCCTCAACAGAGTTGGCGAGGTGGATTACCGCTTAGCTCTTCCACCTTAGCTGCATAGGTTGCACTACATCTTCCATGTATTTTAGCTGAGGAGATACATGCATGACACTTCTCACATCATCGACCATAGAGAGCTGGAAATCAATGATGGGGGGACTTTCACCGAGATTCTAGTGGAGATTGAGGATCGACAGGAGTGGGTCCTACATGGATAGTCGATACCTCTGGTGTGCGTTCACTGGCATCAAGGGAACCTCCATGAGAGCACAGGGGAGCGGGAGGCTCAGATTCGTTCTTAGTACCCCCATTTGTTCCCTTAGACCATGTTGTAGCTTACGGGGACGTAAAGCCCAGAGGTGGGGAGAATGTAAAGACCCGAAAATCCTGTGGAATGTTTTTTTAATACATGGAATTTTTCCGAGCCCACAAAAACTGACGGCGCTTGATTCTGAGGCCTGGTGTACCCTGAATCAATTTTTGAAGTTCTGTTCGAGTACGTTCAGTAAATGTATGAGTTGATTTTTATAACTTTTGAACCGGGGCTTGGAATTGAAATCCGAGAGCACCGTTGAACACACAGTGTCGGTATTCTCTTAAGAAGACTTTCACTTCGACAGTAGTGAGTCGAGGACAAAAGTTTGTTTTCCAGTTTTCATGTGAAGTAATAAAATAAAGTAAGCTAACTTTATTTTATTTTTCACCACCCTGTGGAGGTTGGGAGGTTAAAACCTCCTCATGGAAGTTGGAGGTGGGACCACCACACCTTAACCACCCTTAGGAGGTTATGGTGGTGGTGTCCACCAGAGCATAACCTCTTGTGAGAGGTTATGACGTGGGGACTACATGAGGCTTAACCCCCTATTAATGGAGAAGGTTAAAACCTCCTCAACTCCTCGTTAAATAGGGAGAAACCCCTTGACCTTATCCACCTTAATGGAGCCAACACCCCTTTAATTTAATTTGTGCCACCTCTCAAGCATTAATTAGGTAGAGCCACTTAATTTAAGTCTCCAATTTGAATTGTCATGAAAACTCCGCCCCATTAATTAAATGAGTCAACTCATTTAATTAAATCACTCAATTTGAATTTACACCAACAAACATAAAAAATCCTAATCTATTATTTGTCTATGATTACATTTTGTGTGGAGTGGAGAGAATGGAGGATCTTGGTAGAAATATTGGGACAAGGCTCCAAATGAAGAAAGATATACCTCGACTTTCTTCCTCAGAACCCCCTTCGACGCGGAAAGTCTTCGACTGATCTTCCCTCCTCTTTGTCGTCAACGAACCGACACACGATCTTGGATTAGAGGTGTGTGGCAGATGTGACGAACGACGAAAACATCATCTTCTTCTCGTGACTTCATCATCCAGCAATGATTAAAGACAGGGGTTTATCTTGAGTATTATTCCTTTGCTTATTCTCATATTTATTTAAAATGAATCGATGCGATGTTTTGTAAACAATTATTTCTTAAACTTTTTTCTTCTTTGTTGAACCAATTTTTATCATCCCTAAACGTGGAGGGTGTGGGCCAAAATAACATGGCCAGACTCCCTCCGCCGATCACTTTGTGAAGTTTCTTTCGGCATGGAGATGAAGCAGAAACGTGGCGACGAAGGTGCCAACGAAAAAGGCCACCTAACCCGCGGCCTCCGTGATCCGCGCTGCCCCCGTGGTGCACCGGTGTTCCCAGCCGAACGGTGCCGGCCTTCGATGGCCTGAGCCGAGAAAACTAGCCTACCAAGACGCCACTAGCCGCCTACCCTGCCTTCCCGTGGCCTGCCCACACGCTACCCAGCGCCCCGCCGGCCTTCCCGCGCACTGCTCGCGTGCCCCATGGTGTCCCCGCGCGCCCCGCGGCTTTCCCGCACACCCTGCGGCGTGCCCGCGCTATGCCCGCACACCCCACCGGCCTGCCCGCGTGCTGTTCGCGCGCCCCACGTTTTTCCCGCGTGTTGCACGGGCGCCCCTCGACCTGCACGCGCGCCCCGTCTGTCTACCAGCACACTGCTCGTGCCCCGTCGGCCTAACTGCGCCATGCCTGGTGTCCCGCGGCCTGACCGCACGCTTCTTGAGTGCCCCTCCGTCCTACGCGTGCACTGCTCGCACTCCGCACGGCCTACCCATGCCTTGCCTAGTGCCTCGCGCTGCCTACTCATGCCCCGGCTCCCGGTAGAACTGGTTGAGCCGCACCGGCAACCCGAGCCGGCCCACAGCATCCTTCATGACGTTGTTGGCCAAACTGTCTCATCATTCCAAGCTGAGCCGCCCGAGCCACACCCCTTGTGGTACTGGCCGAACCGGCCCCGACCTTCGGGCCAAGCCGCCTATGAGGTGACCTTCAGGCCGAACCGCCCCTATAGTCTGTTGTGTCGGGCCCAGCGGATCGGGCCGAACCTAGCGGGCTAACCCGCCCAGCGGGCCGGGTCAGACCCAGTGGGTCAGACCGGGTCGATCCAGACCAGGTCAGCCCAGTCTGGGTTGGGCCGAGTCGGTCCAACCGAGTCGGACTGGGTCGAGGCCCATTACCGACCCTGTTATTTCCTTTGGTTGTATCTTTGGCACCGGACGACCGTTTGAAGAACCGTCAGGGGAAATGGTTTTCTTGGAGAACGACGGTCCCTTTGAGTATACCCCACTGGAGTTCGGGGTAATGTTGAGATGTGGTCAGGTTGGATCGTTCACAAATCCAACTAGGCCCTTGGGACAAAAAGCTAAAAACTCACAGTTCGGGCATCTGATTGACGCATCATCTATAGCGTTGAGACCCCTATGATGAGACATACCTTTGAGATACTTCCTCATGGGACTTGGTGGCAGCTGACGTGTCGACACTTGTCTTGAGGAGCAGACCCTCCTAGAATCAAGCATGCTTTGTGGAAACCCTTGGGATGTCTGTGCACTGATAACTATTCCCAAATCAAGTGTTGGTCTGACAGTTCTGACTTCTGTTCTTGGATCTTGTGTTGGTCCAAAAAAATAGCTGGTTCTGTATCACGTTTTGGTCCGAAAGCTCTGAAAACTATTCCTGGATCATGTGTTGGTCCGATTGTTCTGACTTCTCTTCCTGGATCATGTGTTGGTCTAACAGAATAGTTGTTCCTGGATCATGTGTTGGTCCGACAGCTCTGATGATTCAGTGGCAATTTCTGATCATCTCTATCTCCCTACATAAGTTGTATAAATGTGTGAGATGAGTTAGTAAATCTTGTCTTTCCCCATGATTGATATGGATTACTTGATAACTTAGGTATATGTATGGGCATATACCTAAGTGGGGTTATCTGTTGATTTCATACTTTTTGGTTTATCCTTGTTGGATTTTGTGAGACCTTGAGGGTCTCAAGGTCCCTACTGAGTGTTTTTATACTCACCCTGGCACAACCTATGCCCGCACCATGTTGTGTTAGATGCAGAAGACAGACAATGCTGACTGAGACTATGTAGCCGGACTGGACGGTACCGGGAGGTGGACCTTACGACGAGTCAGTGCACGGAGGAGACTAACGGATGTGGAGTGCTGAGGAGACCATCTGTAACTACCCTTCAAGTAGGAACCCCGGAGGATGAACCTGTGGCTGCTTTACTTTTCTTCAGTTGTATTTTCTTTTCTGGTGTACTTGTACTTTCCTGTTGGGATGGTATTTCCGACCCCCTTTACTTTCCATCACTCTTTTGTATATAGATTTACTTAGTGTTTTCCTTTCAACTCGTACTCTATTGTGAGAGGTTACTCTACATAAAGACAATGTCTTCCTAGTTTTAGAGATTTATGCCTTTGGTGCTAGTCACTAACCCCTGGCCTATGGAAGGTGGGCTTGGGGTAGTCACAGCACGGGCCCCGGGGGACGGGTTGTGACATTGTTTTCTTAACAATGAATTAGATAAGTGAAATATATATTCAAAACTTTTATAACATGTTTCACAATCTATCACCATATCTTGATCATAGTCATACAAAAATAAATTCATTAAGAAAATAATAATTATAGAGCAAATGAAATTTTGTTTTCCAATAATCACCAAAAAGTTACTTGTTCATGAAGGTCTTTTTGATTAAATGTTTTTTCATTCTAAAAAAGTGACTTAAAAAAATCATCCCTAATGATTGATTGTTAAAAAAAGAGTGGAATTCATATATGGGTACATTAATATCTATGCATTCAAAACAAGGAATAATTCACCTTATTTATAGTTACATAATTTCCTATTAGTGATAATCTATAATAGAATATAAAAAATTTCCAATGTGTATCATATTTCATAAAAATTTGTTCATTTTTATGGGGGAAATGAAATTCCATATATAAAATTTCATTGACTAAAAAATTATCCACTACATTGGGAAAACTGATGGGAATTTGTTTGAAAAATATATTTATTATACATGAAAGTTCATTAAAGTAATACTAATATTTATGTGATGTTCATATATCATAACATCAAATATTATTATATTAATTCAAGAAAGAAAATTTATTTGAAATAAGAAGCACAACAATTGGGAAGGTTATTCATTAGTATACCACAATGATCTTTTATTTAAAATATCATTACTATTATACATTTGGGACGATAATTATGTTCATGGAAATGTGTAATGAATACATGTAACAAAAAAACCAATGAAAAGGAGATATAAATTCATAATTACATAAATTATTTTTCAAATCCCTTAATTTATTTTATAATAATTAAAAAATTGAAGAAATGTTTTGATTTTCTATTGAATGGTTTTATCAACTACACCATTATGAAACATATGTCTTTAAATTTCTTAAAATTAATCAATAGAAAAGAGTACATAATCCATTAAATCACATTTTTTTATTTTGTGGAAATAATCCTCACACTTTTCAAATCGATAAAAATATAAGTAACAAATATCACAATAAAAATTAAGAGGACTCAATTATACTAAAAAACCCCTTATAGAATTAGATTCATTTAATCAGGTGGTTATGAAGAACATAATTTCTTATATTCAAGTATTTTTCAAGTTTTTTTAATTTTTTTGTAACATTACAACATTAAAATAATATAAACTTATTTATAAACATGTTCATAAAAATATTATATGTCCACTGCATTTTTTCGTTTATGATTACACTAAGTAAATGGTCTATATTTTTACATGTTATCATTATCCAATGAAAAAAACAATGTATTAATTTTACTTCATTAAAAACATGAAAAAAAGGAATGAAATTATTTTTAAAATGAAATAATCATATTATAATTATTTATAATCTATACTAAATAAAACCACAAAATACAACCAAGATTCTATTGTTGGTTGTGATTTCACTTTATAGGTAATAATAATATAATGCGAACACATATTCCAATATTAATTTTTATTCTAAGGATTCGTGTTCATTATTATATAGTACTGTAGCACTATTAACAATGTATCCATTAAGGATGCTCCATGGTATTAACTTTCATTACCTTATAATTATTTTTCTCATACATATAAATTACAGGAATCAACATTGAAAAGGTCTTGATTATAAATTCCAGTTTATCCTCTATATTGTTCATCTTATTACTAATATATATAGTTATATTGTTTAATAATTAAATCTAATATTCTATCATTTGATGAGTATGAATAGTTATTCATCCCAACTATAATTTAAATTTATGGGAATGTCCTCAAAATATGACCAAAAATTATTCACTGGAGGCCCCCTACCTGGTTACTGTAATTTTTATAAAATTTAAATGTTTTTATAGATTGATAAAATACATGAAAATGAATTTAAATTTCTTTCATAATGACTGAGTTTTAAAATATTATTGGGAATTTTATGACGTTGGGTCATTTAATGGTGAATTAAATAACCAATAAAGTTTTATTTTCGTTGGTTGAGTGTCACACCAATATCATTTGAATTTAAACTATATGGATTTCCAATTTTACAAATATGTCTGTTTTTAATTAAGTAGAATTTTTCGGAGCCTCTGAAATTTCAATTTATAAGATATTTTTACCCATATTATATCATTAATATTTTCACCCTAAAAATATTAATTTACTTCAATATATCCAACCGCCATCATATGTGACAATAAAATTCAACAAAAACTTCATTCTTCCAAGTTGGATTTAAAATAATGCACATACCATTTCATATTCTCTATGAGAATATATAAAATATGTAAATATTTTTACCATCCTCAAAGATAGTAAATTATTGGACTTACTATTACTTTTTCAAAATAATATTATATTACAATATCAATTTAATTTCATTTATAATGGCATTGGAGTCTTGTATAAATTTACTCAAACATCTTGAATTAATCAAATATATGTATCGAAATTTTCCCTCTCATAAAGGATATTAATGTATTTTCAAAACATATTTACTTTCCAATATGATACTAAAATGCGATATAAACCAATGTTATATCATATATAGCTATAAAATCACATGTAATCGCATTAATCTTTATATATGAAGATAATGTTAAGAGTAATCACTTTCACTACATGAGAAAATAATAATATCTAGTATGCACATTAATATTCTCCTATAATGGGAACTCGAATTTCATATTTAAAAGGGACTATACATTGCATGAGTTTATTGGTAATATTTCACTATGAAGTTCTTAATGTCAATAACATATGTAGAAAAATTTATTGGTTGTGATGCATTTCCAAAATTAAAAGGATAATTATACATGTTCATTAATGGAATGAAAATATTCAAATTTTTTGTACCAATAGACATGTTTATCAGTGATTAGATAGATAAATATTACGCATGAACTTTATACGATTATGAATGATTTCTCGTAATAAAGAAATGTAATATTTCATTAGTTCTAATCTAATTAAATCTGATCAATGTACTTACAAAAAGAAAAAATCCATTCATATGTAATTTTTAATTGATATCTGATTTTATTCCTTAGTATAATTAATCTCTAGAATAAGAAAAATTAATACATAAATTATGATTATAAAGTATTTTATTCTCTTTTATGTTTTTCCTCAATTGGATTTAAATAGAAACATAATAAATCTTATTTTTATTAGGAGTTAGATTTTTTAGTTAATTCATCAAATAATTTTCATTAAATTTTGGCATGCTTCTCATTATATAATGATCTAGGATATGTACTCCATAGCGACTGTAAGAAATTTTATTTCATGAAATGTACATAAAAGTATAAGTATACAACAATTCATATCACCAAACACCGTTATCACTCAACAGTGGAAAGTATAGAATTAATCCATCACTAAAAGGTTGGATTCTATAAGAATTATATGAATAGATAATATACATATACATATATATTGAAGATCCTTGAATCAAATTATAAGATCTTTACAAGAACATTTAATAATTAATTCTATATACTATATTAATTTAATCACAATGAAATAAAATTTATCATCTGATAGGGTTAATGTAAGGTAGTGTAAAAATGTGAGAAAACCTAAATTTTATTATCCATTTTATGTAATTATTATTTTTTTAATGAATTAATTTCTGTAGAATAATTAAATTAATTCCATTAGAGGGATATTGATGTATAAATTAAATAATTATAGTGTGTGTAGTGGTTTTTTTATTCATTTTTCATTGGTCCATAAAGAAATATTTGATTGATTGTGGCCAAAACAGGATAATTATATATATATTAAGGAAATAAAGAATAAAAAAATCACAATTTATATGATATTATTTTATAGGTGAATGTGTGGTTAATGACTATGGAATGCACAATGTTATGGAGTAAATTCTGTTTGAGGATGAAGTAGAATATTATTATATTGTGTAGAATAATATTTCATACACATTTTGATTGGTATAATGAAATGGTTTAAGAGGTCTTTAAAATTGGATGAAAAAATTCTATTTTTTAACTCATATAGATCTATAAAAGGGTTCAGGTCCATTCATTTACTATTGAATTGTTAAATCAATATATATATATATATTATTTTTTATGACATTTTAATGATTATGTGATCTATTTGAAGGTATTGTACTATTATTGACAACAAAACCATTAGAATGGTAGAATTGTATATTAATTATTTTTATTTCGTAGTAATGATAGTATATTTGTATGAGTATATATTGTAAATTTCATATAATTTATAAAATAGTTAATTTTTTAATGTGTGGACATTAAGAACTATTAAATTAATTGGAATAGAAATTCATAGATTAGGGAATATTATAGTTTTATGTATCAAAAATATAGTTCATACTAATTGTAATTGATAAATGTTAAAATTTTGGGGAATAACTTCTTATATATAATAAGAATATTTGGATTTAATGTCACAATACACAATATATAATTGTTATGAACGATTTGAAATGTATATACATTCCTATTATAATTTCTATTATTCAAAAAAATAACCTTCTTTTGGAATGAAGGTGAATTTATAAAGTATATAAGAAATGTTTTTTGAATGAAAATTTGAATGAAAAAATATTATTTATTTAATTCAAGTTGATCTATAAAAGTTTGTGGATCAAGTCATTTACAATTTATTTGATTTAAAAAATTATATATATTGTCTTTTAATGACATTTTAATGATTATAACATCTATTTGAATGTATTGTACAATTATTTATGATAAACCAATTATAATTTGATATTTGGATATCAATTATTTTTATTTCATAAAAATGATATAATATTTGTATGAGTATATATATTACAATTCTTAGAAGATATAAAATATTTATTTTCTAAATGTGTGTCCATTTACAATTTTTAGATGATTTGGCATAGAAAATAATAGATTATGTAATATGAAGGTTTTATGTATCTTAAAGAAAATCCTTAATAATTATAATTAAGAAAAGATAAAAATTTAGAGAATATCTTCTTGTATATTATAATAATATTTGGATTTAATGTCATCATGCACACTATATAATTATTATTAAAGATATTAAATATCTATAGATTCATGTTATTATTTGTTTAATTTAAATGAAATGACCTTCATTTAGAATTAAGGTGAATTCATAATGTCTGGATGAAACATTTCACAAAATATTAGTTGTATTTTATTAATATTTTTTTATTTTTGATGTTATTCTTATTAACAAATAGTAACATAACATGAATAGAAAATGTGTTTTTAATATAGATGAAACAGAAGGGTGAAGAAGTTTTTAAATCTATTAGTATTATGTTTTTTTGTTATTCCAAAATATTCTTAAATTTATATTTTCACTTCCATATATAAATGAAAGTTTGTTAATTATTTTATTTTACTATTTGAACTATGTAGTGTAATTTGTGAATGAAATATATAATGAATAAATTGTATATAAATTAACTATTTTTTAGTATTATATTTATTTCTATAATATATGTCGTAATAAAAAATAAATATATTAATCATGATAAGAAAAAATATAAGAAAATATGTATGTTTAGTATGAATCCATTAAATAATCATTTCCCAAATCACATGTCCATATATAAAATAAATTATATTCAAATTTTGTATTATAACATGAACACTATATTATCAATAATGTTTAAGGTTTTAGATTATTAATTAACCTATAAATATACACTCCAAATTAATAATCCCACCAATTATAAATAATATAATAACCTATTATTCCTAATTTTTCATAAAATAAACTATATATTATTCAAGTAGTATTATTTTTTAGAGATTTAAAAAATTTAAACATATAAATTTCCTCTTCTAAAATTCATATCCAAATGATATTTCCTTCTGTTCACACTATTTCAATGATGGTGTCATTTTTTGTAAAGTTTACTTAACTATTTACTAAAATTAATGAATCAATTGAATATTATAAATACTATATTAAATCATTCCAAAATAAAATTAAAACTTCATAAGATATGTTTCTTCAAGAAACAATCAAGAAGACTAAATTATTATGAATTATAAAAATATATATAGTGATATAAATTTTATAACAATTAATTTAATATTAATGAATTGTGAAATAAAATACGAGTTTTAAATAAATTATTTTTAGTAAAAAATATATAAATTTTTATTTATAAAAATATTCAACTAGTTTTTTAAATTATTATGTAATAATATTTATTTACTTATTTTTAAATCAATCAAAACTATATATATAATCTGAATATCATTTTTCGATGAAATATTTAATGTATTTATTTTAATTTTGATTTATTTTTTTCACAACAAGAATATAAAATATTTATCATAACATAATCCAATTAAACACCTTAGTTATCCAATACATATATTTTTTTATTTGTAATGAATTATAAATGATGGTAATGGATGTTAATTTTCATGGTTGTATTGGATTAAAATGAACTCATTGTAAATGAATTTAAAAAATTAATTATTTTTCAATTATTTTTCTCTTCCATTATTACGTTAAATGATGAAACCCACTCTTGACTAAATAATTATTAGTTATCACATGTTCAAATATATTTTTAAATTTTGTTAATATAAACTAAATGCAATATTTTGAATATAATAAATAGAATGAAGTAGGATAATTATTTATTAAAAATGAACATAAATGTTATAAATAAAATATTTAGGACCAAATATAGAAAATAAACCTAAATAAGTCATTAAAAGATGTTATTTGTCTCTAATTTTTGTTTCTCTAATGAAAACAATAATCCATGGTTTTTTGGACAAAAACGTTTTTATTTTCTTATATACATCAAAAACATTAATCAATATCCATTACTATAAAAAAGTATAAAAATAAAATATTGATATGAGTTCTTATATACTAATCATGATATGAAAAACTTTTCATTTAAAATAATGTTTCATGTTTTATTGGAAATACATATATTCATTTCATACAAAGGATATAATTTTTTTCATCAAATTATATATTTTTTCCTTGTATGTCAATAATTTGATCTTAAAAAAATTACTTGTCCTTATAAGACCATGAAATAGTTTTACAACTATTATTTAATAGTTATAGTAACATTGTATTTGGAAATTCAGTTATAATATTATTGTTCATGTCTTATATATGTATTTTATATGTGAACCATAACATCATTTTTTTGAGACTATTATATTAATGTTTATTTAATTTAATATTTGTCTAATTTGGTTTGATAAATTTATATTAGATACAAAATCATTTCTATAATTATTATCCATCTTAATATATATATAAACAATCAAATAAATAAAATACACCTAAATTTTTTTAAAAAAAAATTGTAATAAAATTCACCATCAAATAAACTTCGCACATCCATTAACATATCATTTTTATACTGATATAAAATGAAAAATAATTCCAATATAAATAATATAATTAGTAATCAAAATATTCAATGAAATAACTAATGGTTTTCATATCTAATGATCAATATTATTTAGAACATTAGTTTTAAAATAATCACTATATTTACAAAAATTCATACCCTTTATATCATTGTTAAGATGAATCCATAAAAAATGACCACAAATATTCCCTCAAAATTTAATTGACATAAATCTACAAAAATAAAATTACTAGTTGAAACAATCAAAATAAATTTGATTTTAAAAAAAATAATGAAATTTATTCTCCGAATAATTCCCACAATCACCAATATTTCTTTAATATACTCCAAATATTAATTTTAATTGTCTTATTATGTTCATAAAATACAGGAGAATAATAATTTAAATAATAAAAAAAATATTGGAGGTAATCATAAATATCAGTCCCCAAAATTAGTAATTTATAGAAATAATTATACTATTTTGATATAAAATAATAATTTTTACTAACCATAGTTCATTCCACTATAATTATATATATATTTTAAATCCATTTTTCCTTTACAAATATATTCACCTTTGACTCCCCTATTGTGAATAATTGTATTCTCATAATTGAATTGCCTTTTTCTAACTTTTTCTATTTTTTTTATATTCACAACCATTCAAAATATGTTTTGATTTTATTTTATGTAAAATTAAATTTTATGGATAGACTTTTTATTGGCCTTCCATGGAGGCATGTTGACTTGGGATGTTATGATCAACCAACCATTTTAAGTTTCGTATCCATGAAGATAATAAATCATTGATCAATCAAGTGATTGTTTATTGACATTAATTAATTTCTCCTCCTATTTAATATATTTCCTTCAACTATCCAACATTAATTGAGTTTGAAACTTTGTTATTTTAGCTTGGATTTCTGGTGTTTATTTGTTGGATCATTTATTTTTATATCTTATATTTTAAGGGAGTTTGATGACACCATGCAGGCTTGTCCCTTCATCAGTATTCCTCATTGTAGTTCTCTCTCTTTTATTCATTTTCCCCACCCAAGAAACACTGACAATAGACAAGGATTATATGGTGTTAAAACCCTTGAGAAAAACCTATCATATCCTTTTTTATCTATGGTGAAGAAGTCCTTGTGGATACTTGGGATGAAGATCCTTCATTACTAATAAGTGAATATTTCTAATGAACCTCAAATATATTATTAGTTTTGGATTCTATACACTGAATCAAGTTACCATCATCCCCCCTTCCTTTTTAGATTTATTGAATAGGCTACTAAGAAGTGAATGGGCCCCATACTTAATTTAAAACGTTTTGGGTTAGTAATTTCTTCACTCTTATTCTTATTATTGAAAAATAAGTTTTAATATGGTTCTTCTTGTTCTTTTCATTCATCATTTCTAGTCTACATTATGCTATAATCGTTTCTTATTTTATGCTAAATAAAAAGTTTATGTTTATGGATTGTGTGCATTCCATTAATATAGTCCAAGTGGCTCAAAATCATGTTAAATTTGGTTTACCTTTATTAATGATTTCTTAAATTTTCAATTATGAAATTTCTATTTTTCAGGATTGAAATATGTTCAAACAACATAACTAATCGGTAATTTTATGTTTAAGAAGATTGTCTTATAGAATTTTTCAGTTCACAAAAAGTATTCTATTAGAGCCTCATTTGGTTTTATTTTATTACAAAATATGTCTTTTTTCAATTTATTTTCTACTTTAAATCTTCTTTCCTATATTATATTCGTTTACATATGGACCTTGGTGTTTAAAATTAAAATTAGTGTAACCTTATATTTTTTTTAAATTATAATACCAAATTATACAGTTGTTCATATCCATTAATCATTACAAATTCTAGGGGGCATGTAAAGACTTGAAAACAGGTACCCCATATATAGTGGTTACATTATTACATTTTCACTAAATATAGGTAATTAAATCCCAAAGTAGTAAATAGTTTATTAGTATTGGAAAAGAAGATAAAAACGTGAAATACACATGACATTTGAAAACATAAAATATATCTATATACTTTTATTGAGGTCGTCTTTATTCCATAAAACATTTCATTACATATCAATCATAAAACTTTTCTTATCATCCTAGGTACAGGAAACATAAGAAATGGGTTAGCTTTAATTCTTATTAAGGTTATGTGTATAGTAGAAGAAATCCTAAATAAATGAGGAAAAATCAATATTTCAAGGTAAATATCTAAAAACATAGTCCATTTAATCAATAAATTTAACATTAATCATAATATGGTAGGAATATAGAATTATCAAATAACTCCGTGTAAATAAGCACATCATCTTGAATCAAGCCCAATAATATTCTAATTAATCAAATAATCACACAGAAATAAATAGCTGAAATTCATACTGATTGAATGCATAATCACAACCGTATAAATATCACAATCAGGGCCTTGTTCTAAGATATATTAAATAATTTCAAGGCATTATTCCAATATATTTAAATAAATTGGTAAAGCCTCAACCAATATGTAGCAATGTTTGTCTCATGATACCTATTGATGCATCGAGGGACTATAGCAGGACCCACCCATCATATACTATATCTAAAGAATGCCTAATATGATTGAGGTGAATCATAATCCTCATAAACATTTTTATTTAAAAAATGAATCCAAACTGTTAATGTTTCCCCAATCAATAAACATGATCATTACAATCTAGATTAATATAGTGAATCGTATCAAAATAGTAAATCACAGTCAACCTGATGAAAAATAATATAAATAAATAATAATGATGATTTCATTAAAAAACATAATGAACATAAGGTAAAATGATATTTGTTTTTCTTTATGAATATAAAAACAATAAAGTTAAATTTAAACATTTTGTGGAAAATAACCATCCCACTTTTAAAATCACATTTTAAAAAATATAATTTTCCAGGATAATAGGAAAATTATTCCTTAAAAAATAACCCATGTAAATGCGTAATGGGTCCTTGAAAACAATGAATCTTCATTATGGTATAAAATAATTCTCATAGAGATTATGTAAAGATAAATATACCTTTAAATATGTCTATTTAATACAAAATTTCCTCATATGGAAAATAATAAGAAGATTCCAATTTTACCATTTTTAAAAAGGATGAAATTGCATACAAATTCATTTTATAAATAATTTTGAGAATGTATAAAAGATAAAGATAATTTTTTAAAAAAACATTTATTTAGATGAAAATTTATTTTTGACCAAAGATATAAGAAATTTTCGATACTATTATAAACATTTTCTAAAATATTTTAACCACCTATGTCAGATCCCAATTTTTAAAATAACATATGAACAATTTATGTTTATTTATAAATTTTATTTCTTATAATGGATTTTTATAAGGTTTTATTGAAGGTTTCAAGATCATTTGTGGCATGTTCAGATCCTAGAGGTCTAGTTTGGGGTGTATGCTGGGTTCACGATTAGGAGTAAGAGTGAAACATTGTAAGAGGTAGGGAATAGTTTTTATACAGTTCATGGGAGTAACATGGCCATGAAAAAATTGTTCAGGAGTTATTTATGGGACCCATATGGGTGAAAAATGGTTTGTTAAAATGTGTGACTAATATCATAGGTTGTTCCATAGTGGAAGAAACCCTGCACAGTTAGT
Organism: Viscum album; assembly: GCA_963277665.1. Lineage (NCBI taxonomy): Eukaryota > Viridiplantae > Streptophyta > Magnoliopsida > Santalales > Viscaceae > Viscum > Viscum album. Next base: position 81,431,392 of record OY728155.1, on the reverse strand, counting down.
GCATGGTTTTTCAAACTATGTTCCCTTTTAAAGTTTTGAAATTACTAAAATTTACCTCACACTATTAAACATATATCATCATCTTTTCTTCCTCCCAAGCACAATAACCTCCTTCCATAATGAGATCTCCTCCTTCCTCATCCCCAAGTCCTCGAACGCCCATATATCGAGCTAAGATTCTCATACTAGCTTATTACATCATTTTGAGGATAATATTCATTAAATTACACAAATACATGCCTGAGGACTATAATAGTTTGGTTAATTTGGAAACATAGAAGAAAACTTCTAATTTGGTTAATTATCTTAAACATATATCACATAGATCTTCTCACATAGTACTCATCTTAGGGATACCCCACTAAAACTGTTCTTCATATCCTGGAGAATTAAACATAAGAATGGCTGAGCTTACATTCTCAATAATGGTAAATATAATGGATAAAAATATATGATCATATTAAAAATAAAGATAATAATAAGGGTTTATGATCAGGAATATTACTTATAATGTTCACACCCACCCTATCATGTATAATAAACATGAGTAATTGACTAAATGTTTTTCATTTTCAGAAAAAATGGGCCATAATTTTGAGAAATCCTCATAAAGATCTCAAGAGCTATTTGATCCTATCATAAATGTAGGGAACCATCAAAATAGATAACTATTTAAAATTTTTAGGTTAAAAAACATGACCATCAACATAGTGGATTAGGGTTAACTCATTTCTTATACTGGATCATGATGCACCTATTACCCATCATGTATCAGGACCCACCACTTTCCCATTATTTATTATGACACACAAGTTTTTCATTATCGATCAATCTTATCAAATTGTTTCCCATTTTATTCTCATTATATATAAATCCATACAAAATTAATGGAAGGGAGATATTATCCCCCTCTCATATTAAAATACTAAATTTATGTGTTCCACAGGATCATAAAAATTCATCATATCATAACACATGAAATGAAATGAGTTAACTACAAATTTTATATAATATTTGGTGTCCTAGAACCAAATGGTTGTACATTGATTACAAGTATATTTAATTTATTTAAGTATTAAACATATTATTACATATTTTTCATTGTTCTTCATGACTATGATGTCATAATATCCTCGAGTATTTATTGCATTGATAAGGTAATGTCAGTTTCCCGCTGTGATGAGAACCTTGAAATGCTATAAAAATATTCTTAAATATATTTATATGGTTGATTGACATTCTGTGATGGGAAACATAGCCTGCATACTCTGAGGTGAGAGTACTTATAAGATGATATTTCCTATCATGAAGTTCGCACTGGGTAATATCTAAGACCGAAGATTATAATAAAAGACTCGCCATTAGGAATTTCACAGGTTTTTTTATCATTAGAATTTTCTATATCTGAGCATGTGTAATGATCCTCAGACATTAATATTATCATTAATAGATGTCATGACTCATGCACTTTGATTTACTAACAAAAACCATCATTCTGATAGTTTCCGGGAAGTAGGGTACGTTGGGTGCATCATGAGTGGCATGTTATTAATCGATAAGTCAAGGAAGGATTTTTCCCTTCAATTTAGTGAAGTTGATATCTCAGCCCTTTGATTTAAATAGAACTGTCGTGTGAAATTTCATGCCCATAGTGTAACGATGAGTTGATTTATGGTATTTAAAGAACTATGTATCAAGCATAAAAGTTGATGACACTATCATGAAACCTTCTTGATAAGATATTTCGACAAAGGGATTATATTACACAATGAGCATTCGTATGTGGATGTCATTGTTGCGACATTAATTTCTATCTATTGGGTGCCTTTACCCATTTCTAGATAGTACACTTTTAGTTTAGGAAACCTGACCTAATTCCAACATGAAATAATTCTATAGGTTCACACACTAACTCTTTCTAGTGGTCTTAGCTATATTCTACTTGAATTTAATTAATAAATTTTATTCTCAAGAGAGTGGAATAAATTAGTTTAAGTTAAAATGATAGAATAAATTAAATAAAATTTTATTCTACGGATTGTGGGTAAAATATATTTATTTATTTTATTGAACATTTAATAAATATTTATTTACTAGTTTTTAAATAAAATAATTATTTAAGTGAATAATTTATTTATTTATTTATTTTGGAGTTCAATAAATGGAAGTGGACTTCGAGTGTACCAAGGACATTCCGGTGGTAAAATAATTATTTTCAAGAAAATAAATAGTGATTTAACAAGTTGTCACAAATTAATATAACGATTCTATTATTTTGTGATGCCGAATAATATTTATTATTTTTTTGCGCAAGTTGGAGTGCCATAAATAATGACGCGGTATTATTATAAATAGCATGGGTTCTCTCTAAGGTTATGAATGTATTTAATTGTTGTTACGTAATTAAATATTATAACTAAATCCCCACGTAAATAAATAGACACATATGTATATTATTCCATGTACCGAACCTCACACCTAATGAAAAGAGAATTTTTGAGATAAATAATTTCTCTCTCAAATCCTTTTCCCACCCATCTCAAGAACGAGATACATTCTTCAATTCAGAAGAAAACACGATCAAGAAATACTGACACAAGACACTCGCTTCACTATGCTATCACCCAGAGAATGAGTGGTGTCGATCTGAGCCCATCGGAGTATGTGTGGTCACCGCTAGATGAATTGTATTTTGGATCCTTACAAGCACGACAAGATAATATGGAAGGGTCATTTCAGAAAATCAATATCATCAAAGAAGAAAATACCAAAGATTCGAGTTTTATTTTCTTTTTAAAATTAATATAACTATTTATAAACATGATGTGCAAGATTTTCTCTAATGGTTTCAGGCCTCTTCCTTCTTTATCTAAATCATTGATTCTATTCCATGGAGACTGGAATTCATCATCATATTGATCCATGAATAATCATTGATCATGGTATAAATTAATGTTGGGGGTCGGCCCAACCATGATTCTGCTATAATCAGAACCATCTAGTGGTATCAAAGGGGTTACATCATTGTTTATAATTATTTAAATAATTCCTTGATGATTAATGGTTTAATAATTATGTTTATCAATTCAAGGTTAATTGTTCTTGTAACCCGAATTTCGAGATATGTTCTCCCTCTTTTCATTTGAAGTTCACCTTACAGAAATGATATTTTATTTTAAGATTTATTAAAATAAAATTGAAGATCTAATCTGGAGGTGACAAAGATTTCTGTCCATAAAACACCATAATACACAGTGTGTAGTTGGATTCATATGTCATGTATCAAGGTTCGATGAATTGGGACTGATCTGCCAAACAAAGTCATGTCATTGGAATTTTTCTAAGTCTTAATGACTCTATATTGAAGAATAATAGGTGGCACATGGCTTTATAATTACATGTCATGTGGACCATGGGACATAGTGTGTAGTCCCTTCAGGTTAGGTTTTGACCGTGTACCCCATAAACGGCTTGCCTGGCCGGAGATTGTGTAACGCGGATACTACACAGTGTGTGGCCCCCTATACATGCCATATACTCTGAATATTTCTAATGTACATTTACGTGTTTTATCACTGTGCATGTACTTTGGATAGACGGTGACTGATATTACATGACATGTGTTTGGAACAACATGTTGTGCACTCATACAAATTACACAGATTTATTAAAAATCATTATTATATTATACAAATCCTTGAGACGTGTACCATGGTGGAAGCATAAAGATGAGGCACAACACATGATAGGTGTTTTATGTATATGTGTTTAATTTAATATTTGTGTAATGTTCTTTAATACTCATTGTGTTATTATGAATGAGAATTCACTAGGTTTTCTCCAAGGTACAAGTTACATACAAAGATAATTTTGAATAAATTTATTTTTTTAATATTATGATGGATTATAATCTCAAGGAAATTTAGAAAAGTATTAAGATAAAAGTATTGATTAATGAAAGATAATAATTAATCGATTCGAACATAATTTTTCTTAATTAGAGTGATTAATGAATTGAAAACTAGTTTTATTAAATGTGTAACTCATTGCATGTATATAGGTAATCAAAAGCTAGACTAATACCTTTGTATGTGATTGGTTTCCTTTTAATTTATTTATTAAATTAATTGATGGCATGTGATCCATATCTCATTAATATGTAGGGCATGCATGCAAATGGTTTCTTTTATATAAACCCCTCATTTACCCATCACATACATGTGAGTTTAAAAGAATATGTAATGGATAGAACTCTGAAGCTAGAGGAGGCGGTTCAAGATGGATCTAACATGAAACCAATCCCAGGACATACAGAGGTGGATAGGTGGAAAACTGTAAAAACGAAACCAAAAGGATCAAGGTGTTTCTAACCTAGGTCAGGGTTAGTTTATCAACCACTAGATAAACTAACCATTAGAAAATCTCATGATCAGTCCCTTTGATTTATTTTATTTCTGTCAGTTTCATGGTTTATCATTATGGATGTTTTGTGAAGATCACGTAATTAATGTATTAAACAATCATGTAAGATGGAACTAAAATAAACTGGGCTCATGCATAAATATTATCAATACATGGCTAATCAATTAAGTAAGATCAACTTAATATTAATATTCATGTTATAATGATAATAATAAATTCATGAATAATAGATAAATACCCCTGAAATAAGATATTAAGTCAGACCAAGCCTTCTGTTACATGACTAATGGAAAAACTCAATAAAACTATGTGTTTGACCTACCCTTTTTGAGACACTTAATTTTATATAGGAACCCCTTATTAAAGGTTTTAGGTTGAATTAACCAGATTACAACAAGAGGATCAGCCCTTTCTAGAATTGGTGTAATATTGGAGCTGAGAGTTGAGTAAATCCAAAGTCATGATTCTCGGATTGGGGAGTCCACTCAATAGATTATGGAGCTGAAAACCCGTAGTTGGCAAATATATTCCTACGTAATACCTTCAAATAGCTTGGATAACCCTTTTTTGGGTTATGTGAAGGATAATATGGATCCTTTACACTAGTCATTCATGATGACTATATATTCTGAGTTCAATGGTGAGGTCCATTGGGACTTGATAAAATATTGGGGGACTTAATAAAATTAATTTTTATTTCTCATAAAAATCAAGAATGTACTAATGATCTTCTCTTTTAATTGTAGAATAAAAATTTCAAGATCGTTAACCACACTATCAAAGTGATTAATTCTGGATAAAGGAAACATCCTCACTGGTAGTAACTTCTAGGAATGGTTTAGATGCCTCTGGGTTATCCAACTCCATGACTTGAAGTATTGCATGTTGGATTCAGCATTACCTAATCTTCTAACCAAAAAGGTGAATGATAAGGATTTCCTGATCTATGAGAAACATATGACTGATTTGGTCGACATACAATGTTTGATGTTATCATCAATGTCTAGTCACCTCATGAAGTCTCATGAAAAGATAGATTCTTATAGCATGCTCAAGCACCTCCTTGGTATTTACCAGGAGATAGCAAGATATTAAATATCTGAGATCTCCAAGTTACTCTTTCAAAGTAATCATGGATAAGGTTCCCTATATGGCCTTCGTGTAGTCAACATCATTGTCTAAATTATGTTCCTGGAGGTTCAAGTGCTTAAACTCCTCGAAGAAATAGGAACCGATCTAATTCTCGCATAACTCCCTCGGAGTTTCTCCAACTCTTTTGTCAATTTCAACATAAAAAACATTGACAATTCTTTATTTCACCTTTTTACCTTCATTCTCCGGGTGGAAAAATATATGAATTCTGAAAAGTCTTCAGTTTTTCTAGTGAATAAGAGGAAAGGGAAGGCATAGAGCTTTAATCCCAAAGATTCTTCACGACCTTCCAAGAAAAGGATGATCAAATGGGAGGCAAGGGAACATGAGATTATTTGTCTTGTATGTGGAATGAAAGGCCACTGAAAGAAGAACTACACTGAGCCTAAGAATCAAGGGGAAGCTTCATGTGAATTTATTATCAAATTCAATCTATCTATTTCTGAAAATTGGGTATTAGCTACATCTTGTGGTGCTGAAATATGTATCCAAATACAAGAACCAAGTAGATTCAAGAAGATTGAATGAGGGGATGTAGATCTATGATAATACAACAGAGAAAGACATACTACTGTAGATATTAGGGACTACCACCTCACATTTCCAACTGGGATGATCTTGGTGTTAAAGGCTTGTTATTATGTGTTTTCAATTACTAAAAACATTATTTCTGTATCCAGATTTGATACAAATGGATTTGTTTTCATTTTTGGAAGTGAATGTTGCTTCTTTTACAAAGATATCATTTGTTTTGGTAGGGTACATTTATATAATAGTATATATGTGTTGGATTACACAAACCTTGTATAGGAAATCAATAACAAAGATACTTTACTTGACTTATACCGCACCCCACTTTTACATCATTGACTAGGTTATGTAATTTATAAATACTTGAAAAATTTTCATCAAGATGAGCTGTTATATTATTTTTAACTAAAACCACTTGGAGTATTTCATTCATGTTTACTATCAAAAAATGTCCAAATCCCAATTTAGTGGGAACGGTGAAACGGATAAATAACTTTTTTAATTGGTTCTTACCAATTTTTGTGGACCATTTCCAGTTGAAGCATGGAGAGGGTACTCATGCTTCATAACATTTACGGATGAATTTAGTATATAAGGATATATATAATTATTGAGGTATAATTCTGATCCTTTTTATATCTTCAAGGAATACAAGAATGATGTTGAGAACCATCTTGGTAAAAAGATTAAGAAACTTCTCTTAGACCGAGGTGGAGAATATCTTAATCAAGACTTCATTGATTGCTTATGGGAGTTTGGGATCCTATCCGAACTCAATCCTCCATACACGACTTAGTGGAATAGTGTGAGCGAAGGGAGGAACTTCACCCTATTGGACATGGTGAGATCAATGATAAGCCATGTGCGTCTTCCATTATCCTTTAGGGGGAATTCTTTACAAATAGTAGCTCGCATAATACAAAAAGTACCAACTAAATCGATAAATGGTATCCCATTCAAGTTCTGGAGTGGAAAGAAAGACATTTTATCAAATTTACATGAGTGGGGAAGCGATTCATTTATTACGGCCTCTTCAGGTAACAAACATGCACCCCGAGGAACAATGTGTACCTTTATAGGATACCCCAAGGAAACAGGGGGATATTACATATACAAACACTTATACAAAAAGGTTATAGAGGCAAGACATTCCATATTCATTGAGAGGGAGTACGTCTCCAAAATTGATAGTGGGATAGAGATATACTTCGATGAAGTGGAGGCTCACGGTAAACAAGATTTGGTATAAGATAAGATTCCACAAAGCCTCATGGAAGAAAGAACCATTCCTGGGACACAAGAATTGTGTAGGAGTACAAGAGATGTTAGAGAACGATAATGGTACAGTTTTATAGATACTGAGGATGGTGACTCATTATTAGTTGATAATAATTATCCTATAATATACAAGGAAGCAGTAATTGTCGTAGATATTTCCAAGTGGCAAGAAGCCATGAATTCTGAAATGGATTCCATGTACCAAAACCAAGTCTTGATTTTGTCAGATCCTCTATTTGATGTAGATCCTATTGGTTTCAAATGGGTATTGATAAAAAAAATAGACATTGAAGAATAAGTGATTACCTATAAGGCACAACTGGTTGCAAAAGGGTTCAAACTGTTTCAAGTCATTGAATACGACAAAACCTTTTCACCATTTGTAGTGTTGTAATCCATCAGAATTCTATTGGACATTGTCGCTTACCATGACTATGATTTTTGGAAAATGGATGTCAAAACACCTTTACTTAATGGGAAACTTCATGAAGATGTCTAAATGAAACAACTTGAATGTTTTAAGACTCCAAAGGATTCCAATATGGTATTCAAGTTTCAAAAAACCATTTATGGATTAAAGCAAGCATACATTCGATGGAATATTCGTTTTGATGAATCTATAATGAAGTTTTGTTTTTTCAAGAATGGATGTGAGTCTTTTATCTACATACGGTTTATTGGGAGTGTATAATTTTTCCTAATAGCATATGTTAAAGACATATTACTTATTGGAAATGAGAAACTAGTCTCACAGTCTATTAAGGCATGTTTGGATCAATCCTTCTCCATGAAGTTCTTGGGAGATTTAGTATATATTATTGGTATCAAGATCCATCATGATAGATACAAGAGATTTATGGGCCTATGTCAAAGTAAAAAACATTTATAATATACTGAAGAGATTCAGTATGGAAAAATACAAGAGGGGATTGTTACCAACATCACATGGAATTCATCTTTCCAAGAAAATGTGTCATCAGAAATATGAGGAAAGAAAGATAATGGAATGGACATCATAAGCACCTGCGATTGGTTCAGTCATGTATTTCATGCTATGTACTAGGATAGATGTCGTCAATTCATTGAGTGTGGTAGGAAGATATCAAGATAACCAATGTGACCACCATTGGATGGAAGTCAAAACTATACTAGAGTATTTGAGGCATACTAAGGATATGTTACTGGTATGTGGATGAGATGTAGAACTAGTCATCAGTGGATCAAGATGACATGAAGTCGTAAATTCGATACATATTCCCTTTCAATGGAGGTGTAATGAGGTAGAAGACCTCAAAGAATAGTGTGGTTGTAGATTCTACAGTAGATTCCGAGTATATCACGAATTATGAGGTAGTTAAAGAAGCAGTTTGGATGCGAAGCTTTGTCTGGGAGATGGATGTGATACCTAGCAGTAAAGATCCCATCACATTGTACTATGATAATAATGCAGTGGTGGATCTCAAAAAAGTTCCATGGTCACATCAGCAGATGATGCACATACTTTGAAAGTATCATATCTTGAGGTATTTTTCTCAGAGTGGTGAATTTGCAGTGATTATTATTTCCACAGAAGAGAAAATTACAGACCCATTGACTAATTTCTTGACTCAGCAAAAACATGATCACCATCTGAGGTCTAGGGAACTGAAAGTCTTAGGAATTTCTATCTAGTCTAAGTGGGAGTTTGTAAGAGTTAATGTCCCAAAACCAACTGGCTGTACTTTGATTACATGGATTTTTAAAGTATATAAATATTAAACATAATATTACATATTGTTCATTATTCTGCATGACTATGATCTAATAATGTCCTTGAGTATTTGTTGCATTTATATTGTCATGGCAGTTCCCCGCTAAGATGAGAACCATGAAATGCTATAAAAATATTCATAAATATGGTTCTACAGTTGGATGAAATACTATGATGGGACACATAGCATGCAGACCAACTGGGTTAAGTACTACTAAAAAGATCATCTTTCATATCATGAAGTTTGCACTTAGTAATCTCTAAGACCGGAGATTTTGTTAATAGACCCTCTAATAAGAATTTTTCATGTTTTGGTGTCATCATATATTTCTATCTGTGAGCATGTGTACTGATCCTTAGACATTAATATTATCAATAATACGTGTCATCAGTCACACACTTTGATTTACTAATGAATACCACCACATAGACAATTGGCAGGAAGTAGGGTATGTTTGGTGTGCCATGAGTGGCATGTTATTAATTGATAAGCCGAGGAAATATTTTCCCCCTCCAATTATGGAAGTTGATATCACATCCATTGATTGAAATAGAACCACCGCATGAAATCCCATGGCCAGGGTGTAATGATGATTTTATTTCAGGTAGTCAAAGAATGATGTATCAAGCATAAAAGTTGATGACACTATCTTGAAACCTTCTTGATGAGATATTGTGACAGAGGGATTATATTACACAGTGAGAATTTGTATGGGGATGTAATTGTTGGGACTTTAAGCTCTTTCTCTTGGGTTCCTTAACCCATTACTGGATATTACTCTTTGACATTTGGAAAGACCACCTAATGACACTAAGAAAGAATCCTAAAGGGTCACACACTAAGTATTTCTAGTGGTCTCAGTTAAAATTTATTTGAATTTAATGAATAAATATTGTTCTCAAGAGAGTGGAATAGTTTTATTAAAGTTAAAATGATTTCATAAATTATATAAATATTTATTCACAGGATGGGGGTAAAATATTATTATTTATTTTATTGAACATTTAATACATATATATTTACTAGTTTATAAATAAAATATTAATTTAAGTGAATAAATTAACTATTTATTTATTAAGAAGTTCAATAAATGGAAGTGGAGTTTGAGTGGACCAAGGTTAGTCTCGCAGTAAAAATCATTATTTAAAAGATCATAAATAATTATTTAACTAGTTAGAAATAATTAAAATAAGGCTGCTATTATTTTTTAATGGAAAATTATATTTATAATTCTGTTTTTTAAATTCATCACACCATAAATAATGATGTTGAATTATTATTAATATCATGATATTTCTTTAAGGTTATCAATGTATTTAATTGTTGTTACGAAATTAAATATTGTAATAGAAGCCCTGTGTCAATAAATAGACACATATGTCTATTTATCCATGTACCGAACTGCACACCTGGTGAATTGAGAGTTGTTGAGAAAAACAATTTCTCTATAGAAAACTATTCCCAAACATCTCAAGAATGAGATATGTTTTTCTTGGTCGAAGAGAAAGAGATCAAGAATGACTGACATAAGACACTCACATCACTGCGCTAGCACCCAGAGAGCGAGTGGTGTTGATCAGATGCCATTGAAGCATGTGTGGATCACTACTAGAGAAATTCTAGTTTGGATCCTTGCAACAGAAACAACATAATATGGAAGGGTCATCGCGAATGATCAACATCATCAATAACGAAAATACAGAAGATACAAGTATTATTTTATTTGTCAAATTTATTAAATTAGTTACAAAAATGATGTTCAAGATCCTTTACAAAGGTTTTAGGCATATTCTTTCCTTATCTAAATCTCGGATTTTATTTTGTGGAGATTGGCATTCATCATCGTATTCATCCCTAAATAATCATTGATCATCGTAAAAAATCATGTTGGGTGTCGACCCAACTGTGCTTTCCCTGTGCCCAGAACCATTATTTTGTCATGGTATAACCAGTGTAAGAGAAATAAGTTTCATAAAAAACATTTCATCATAAAAATAAAATGTTAAAAGAATAATAAGAAGAATAGAATTGGCTAAAATTCTCGTTTTGACATAATAAAAATTAAATTCATAGAAAAATAATAATTTTGAAAGGATCATTGGAATCATTTCTTAAGGAAAATATCATTTATTATTTGAAAAATAATTTCTAAAACATAAATTATTTTGTATCCATTTTTATATTAAAATATCCCTGAAATGTTTTAATAATTTCAAAAAAAATAATTTAAACAATTTCTTGAAGAAAATACCATTTTTTAATTAAAAAACTTAAAATATAATATACTTTAACAACCTTTATCATTGAAAATATTTGAAATCATATAAGAATTATTTGAAAAATTCATAAAACAAAGTTTTCAAAAACAAAACATTGTTAAAAATAATTTTACTTGAATGTGAGATTAAAATATCATTAAAATATATTTTCAAATTTTTTTAGAAAACATTTTTTTATATGAAAACAGATTTCGATCAAAAGTGAGAAATAAAGTCAGATTATATTAAAAATATTTTTTGTTTATCTTATATACCAATGAGGGTAAAATTTAACATTTCTTGAACATATTTTGAATAAAAAATTTAACAAATTTTCAAGTGAATTATTTATAAGTAGATCATGATATTTCAACAATTGATACATAATCATAAATAATTTTTGATAAATGATGAGATTCTAACATAAAATCATTATAACATTGTAAATATTGAATCATAATCCCCATGAAGGAATAAAATTTAATGGAACATAAAATATCCCGAATATAAATGAATTCATGATATTCCATGTCAATGTGGCTTTATATACACCTCTTTAGTGAACACGAGTGTGTAACATGACATATGTCACAAATAATGTAAATTGAAACAAAAATACCTTACTGATATTGGGATATTTGATCCCTAAAACCCATATAAAAGAGATCCTAAAATGAATATTTAAATATAAATACTGTTAATTAGTCAAAATATACAATCTTGGAATTTATATACACCACATCAATGAAATTTGTGTTGAACATAGTATGTGTCACAAAGAAGTAAAAAAGTTTATCGAAATCCATTAAATTAAGTCTTAACTTCTGTATTATTCAGTCAACCCTCCTTTATAATAAATATATTTTTATTATACATATATTAAAGAAGAAAACAATTATATATCCTACCATATATGTTTTTCTTACAACGTTTTAAAATTTATTTATTTTTAATTACATGTTAATGTTACGCTTCAAGTATTAATCCATTTATTTTTCGTATACGTTTGATATTTTGTATTTTTGGTACACTTACATTAATAATTATTAAATAATATATATAATTTTAAAAAATTTCTAAAAAATATATAATTATTATATATTTATTTAGAGTTTCTATAATATTCATTAATTTGAAATGAAATGCACAGTTCAGGGATACAGTAAGTCGTACGGTTCTATGAACGTTGTTCCCATTTTTTCATATTGAATGAATGAAATGTAAATGATATATATATATATATATATATATTACCATTAATTATAATTTTTAAGCAATTTATATGACATGTTTTTATCAAATCCATTCATAATACATTCTATAAAAATCATGAATGAATCACAATGCTTCACGAGGCGGTAGTCCTCCATACACAAGAATGACTTTATCATATTCCCACAAAATGGAAAGAATGATTGTATAGGTGATATAATAATTATAGAATAATATTCTCATCATTAATATTCTTTAAATAATATATAATCTATAAATCCTTCATTATGTCCAACCATGAAATGTGGTAATGTAAAATCCAATGACATGGCAGTATTCCATAGTACACAAGAATAATAATTTTGTAACCTGTTTAATGGAAGTTTTAGGGGTTTTAAATTTTAAAAACAACATAAAAACAACTAAATATATTTTATTTCCCCCATTTATTATATAATAAAGTTAAAATAATATTTTAAGGGGTTTTAGTTTGAAATAAAATAAAACAAACTTGTTGATTAATATTACATATTCCTTAGGTATCCTCTTATGTTTTAACTAAAGTCATTCTTGAATGGAATTAAGTACAAATAATTGATTATTCGATGAGTTTAGGTAATTATAAAACAGATTTATTGTGATATTGGTTGATTAAAATGACTAGGGAGGTATGAATAATTGGTAAGAGGGAGTTCGTTTTTGTAGTTGCAGGGAGTGGCATTACTATAACTGATTAGAATTATTCCCTATTGGGAGGTCAATCATAGATAAAGTGGATCAAAATCAGATAATTAAAGGTTTTTAGGGATTATATGGTTGATAAATACCTCTAAATAAATTTAATCACATGGTTTAAATAGTTTTTCTCATATCTGTCATGTATCCATATTTTTACCACTTTTTAATTTCACTTTGTTTACTAATTTTCTAACTAAGGTAATTTACCATTTAAGATGACATTTAGGTGATAATTATTATATACATTAGTCCCAATAAATATAAATAATATATGTAATTTAATAATTTTAAATACTATATGTTTTGGAAGTTGACTTTAACACGAGTGCGTATTATAAGAAAAAAACACTACTTTAACCTTAACATTACTAATATTGTGTCCACTATTTAGGAGCCAATATGTTCAACCCAAGAGGCCAGTTGGTCCATGAATGGACCATATATGATATTACCTATAATGTAAAAATCCCTAGAATGAATATATGATTTATAGTATTTTAATTCATTTTATAAAATATCATTACTACATTGGCATTTATTATGTATTTAAAGTTACTAATTAATTTATAATAATCAAATATAATTATTATGATAATAATAAATCATTTATATTTTAAAATAATATTTTTAACTGTTGAAATGTTTTTTCCTTATACCAAATAATTATATATATAAATATATATTAAAAATAATAAAAGTATCGTTTTTCTCTTTTTCATTAATTTACAAATTAAATTGATCATATTTTAATAAATATTCAAATGAATTTATATATTTCAGATAATTTTATTACAAAATATTAAATAAAATTTGTTAATAAAATTAAGATAAAATTTTAAGTTATTATCACTCTTATCATTCGAGTTTAACCATCATATAAACCAATTCTTACTTTAACCATGAAAATCAATTGATTAAAAATTCACTATTAATTATCGTCAAACATAATTTTGATATTATTTAAAATTATCTATTATGCTAAAACAAAATATCTAATAAAATTTTCCAAATTTAAAACAAATAAATGTCAGAAATTAATTTAAAATTATTTCCATAGACGCGATGTGAAAGAAGGTTTTTATACCAAAAATTCCAAATAAATTTACACAGTTTTTATATCCAATTTCAAAATGAAATTGATTCCAAAATGAAATTTATTCCAAACAAATAAAATGGATTAATAGTATTGTAATTTATCTAAATATACTATAACACTAATTTATAATATATTTTAACTTTATGAATAAATTAAACAAAAAATAAATTTTGATTTACAGTTTAGTATTTCTTAACTATTAATAAAAAATGAAATTTTTAGATATTAAAAAAAGCACACTAACCTCATTTTCAAAATATTTTTAAAATAAATTCGTTTATATTTTTAATTTTATTTTTAAACCGAAAAAAATAAATTTTATTATAGGTCACAAAAATAAATAAAAATAATTGTTTTAAAAAACTATTATTTTTGAAACATATATAGATACATTATAAAAATTTATTTATTTATTATAAATATGCTTTCTTTATACAAAACTATTATAAATAATATTTAATTTTTATTTATTACTATTCAATTCACCACGCTTATCTATGGTATAATAGTTGAGTTTATATGATTATATTTAAAATAAATCATTTTTCTATTAAAACAAAATGTTTCTTATAATGCAAGCCATGTAAGAGTTTTATGTAGAAAATTAATAACATAATGTTTCATGTAATGAAGGCCATAAAAAAATTAATTTAATTTAAAAAATATGTATTCATAAAAACATAGGGTGTCACATTCTACCCATGTAAAAATGAATTTATCCCTCAAATTCGACACTTTCATCAACTGTTCAAAATGTGATAATTCCTTCATAGAAACCCACATTGTATAGATTAATAATAAAATATCCCTTAATAAGAGAAATTATAAAACATAACGATCAACCAAAGTAACTCATAACATGATTTCAACGTGATAAAACATAGTTGGGAAGTGAAAACATAGACATAAAAGTGAAAATTAACACCTAAAAACTAATGGATAGCGATAGATAATATTGATTACAAGAAAGTGGGAGATCTAAAGAAGGATAATTACCACAAAACCATATATATATGATGATTTAAGTGACTATATGATTCATCGGAAATGGAGTTACTATGGTAATGTTTTTTTCTAGATCTGTTCATGAAGATGCATAATTTTCATGTGAAGAAATACTTAGAGTATTTTTCCATTTGAAAGGAATGATATTTCTGTTGGGTTATATCATAATCAATTTCAAATTTATCTCTTAATTATTTAATTAAAGGTGAATTGTTTTTTCTATAAACTCTAAAGGATCATAATATCCATAGATTGAATGATTAGTCATTCCGTCACACTTTATTTATCATTTGAACCAATTGGTTAGCACATGTTATCCAATATGCATAAATCTTACTATGTAGAAATAATACATAAAATTCTACAACCTCACTAATATTTCAATTTAATACATTTCATAAATTTTTAATATTTTTACCCTTTAGAAGGATGAAAAAACAAAACATTGAATTGAAGTAGAACAAGATTCATACCATCCAATCATTTGAATAACTTTATCATATATTATAGTGAAACATGAGAATAAAATGAATTACATGAAAACCTTATTGTAACATGTAATATTCTTTAATCCTTAAATAAAACTCATATTGTGGGATATATTCCTTAAATTAAAAAAAAAATATGTAAAGTCCAAAAATTACAAAATAAACTATAGTGTAAAAAATCATTTACTTCTTCTAAGGTTATATGTACATTCCAATTTACATTATCCAATTCAATCATCTCATTATCCCAACATCATTATCTCCAAATAATGAATATATTATGGGTTATCATTTCCATAATCATTTTATTTCTGAGAATATCACATTCCCATTATATTTATTTTCTAGTTAATCAACATCATTAAACATATTGTTTCAAATCGATAATAAAAAACATATACTACAAATTCAATATATATTTCTTGGTTTATAATCCTTGATTTCCAATAAATAAATAATTCAATCATACAACTTCATTTTCATCTATTAATTATGCTTTATCGTAATTTTCCTTAATACCTATTTCCATTATTATTTAATCTATAGTCTCTTTATTATCAACAATATAACCATAAATTTTATAACTGTTATGAATCTATTCATAATCATTCCTCCTTGGGAATCAATTTTCAAAATTAAATTTTATTTTCACAATTGAATAATTCATCCACTGATAATACCATCGAGATACTAATATTACCTTTGATTTATTTCATCAAAAAATTAATTTTTTTCATTGTAGTTACTCGATTTGTGTGGTTCTTTTCCACAGTCAAAACAAATCCATGTTCCTTGAAGACATCCACCAGGGTGTTAGTTCCCACATTCTCAACACATTTGAAACTAAATCATCTTTACTCCAAGTTCTGTACTACATAAACGCTCATCAATCTCTTCCCTAATAATATTTGGTGAGTTCGAGAGTTAATCAATGTATACATTTTTTAGTCATTTTTTATGAAAATAGATTAGGCATAATCACAACATAATTTAATCCGGTAATCATCCCAATTGGATTCTCTAAAACAATTACCCATCATATTCAATTTTAATCCAATTACATGGAGTTACAACAATTGATTAATATTATAAATCATAATGATCAACAGTTCTCATAATGGAAAATCACATTATCTAAAAAATATTTAGGGGGTCTATATCAGGACACTTTTTTTAATGTATTACAAACTAGGTTTATTTTATGTCATTTATAGTCACCTTATATTTAAATACTTCATGATTTTTCAAAAATATTTTGTGAATTTCTAAAGCATGTCCCCTAGGAGTTTAATACCAGGTCTGTAGCTAGGCCCATTACTATTTACCATTTCCAAATCGAGTCTAGATCAATACATTGTTTTCAGTGTAATTACCCCTAGGTATATCTATACTAGTGCCACATCCTCATATAGTCTATATTCATGGGTGTAAAGTTTTTTAGAAACCACTCACTCTATGATTAACCAAAATTTTATGACATTTTATAGTACGTTAACTCGTCCTTAGACTTATCCTTAAAGAAATCACGAGACAAATCACTAAAAATATCTTTTCGGATCCCACTTTTCTCATCCTAGTTTCTAAATATTAACTAATCATTTTCATTTATACCAAATGAAGTGACCCTTACCTATCATATATGGATATAATATCTTTTTTAGAATAATATTCAATACATTACCCAAAAAATCCAATTTAATATAATATATTAGTGTAGTTGGAAACATGGAGAATAATATTCTAAATTGGCGAATAATCTTTAACATCTCCCACACTAATATTATCACACAGTTATCTTGTAAGGAATACCCTACCAAACCCATTATTCATGACATGGGGATGTAAATATGTTAATGTGTGAGATTAGATGTTGAGTAAGGGTAACCAAACAAGATAATCATATATGATCATATCAAATCATTAGAGAAGTATAAGGGTTTGTGATCATGAACATAACATACAATTTTTATACCCAATATTTCATGGACAATAAACATGATTCATGGAATAAAACATTATCATTTCATAAAACATGTACTATAAAAATGATATATCATTATATATCCATCATGAACTATATGATCATTTCACAGCAGTATAGAATCATCATAAATATAGAAACAAATTACATATATCGATTGTTGACCAAGACAATCAAAATAGGGAATTAGGTGGAACCTATTTTCCACTGTGGATAAGGATGAACATGTTTCCCATTTTTTATGAGGATGCACATGTTTCGCATTGTGGATCAGGATAGAGTCATTTACCATTATGGATCGATCCCCTTGATTTTTTTGCATTTCATCTCATGAGATATAAATAATTCCATAATTAATTTAAGGGGGATATTTTTCCCCAATGTCTTATAATGAAAAATAAAATATATGTTTTCCACTATATCATAAGAATTCAACATATCATAACCCAATAAATTAAATGGTATTTATAATAATGTATTCATTGTATAACCCATGGTAGATACAAGAGTATAATAAAAAAACATTCATCGTAAATAGAAATGATTCTAAAAAAGAATAAGAATTATTTCATTGGAATTTATAATTAATATAGCATAGGTGAAATCAATGGATGATATCATTGAAGGATAATAATTTTTAAAGGAACATTTAAAACAATTAATGAAGAAAATATTATTTCCACTTTGAAAATCACTTTCTAAAATAGAAAAAAATTTGGATTCATATTTATTATCAAATTGAATTGAAAACCTGTAAATAAATATTTTATAATCATTTAAAAAATTTCCCAAGGAAAATAGCTTTTTCTATTTAAAAAATTATTTTTAGAAAATAATATAATTTGAAAACCTTTTTCAATTTTAATGCTTTTAAAATAGAAAATGGAATCACTGAAAAAATTCTATTTTTTAAAAGATGATTCAAAAAATCAAAATAAATTTACTTTTAAATTATATTAAAATAACATTTAAATAAATAATTGAAGACATTTTTGGGAAACATGGTTTTAGAAGAAATTTTATTTTTTGACTGAATAGAGAAATTCATTTAGATTTTCAGAAGAAAAAAAATTATCAATTATTATAAGTACCAAAGACTGGGAAAAAGTTACCATTACATAGAGATATCATGAATATCTATATGAAGACAAATTTCATAACAATTTATTAGAGTAATATCAAGAGATTTCAATGTTTCAGACTAAACTAGAATCAATACTGAAAAATGATGACATTGAGAAATAAAATCATTTCCACTTTGGTAACACCGAATCATAAACACCATGAATTAATAACATAAAATTTAATTTAAAATATAATTTAGATAAAAAAATTCGTATTTTTTTCATGTCAAAAATGGGATTTATATACACATCTAGAATTTATATAGGTTCATAGCAAAACGTATGTCTTAGAGAAGGAAAATTGAGGAAAAAATATTTTACTGATTTGGGAAATTTTCCTATAAACACTAAGAAATAGAAATCCTAAAATGGATATTTAAATACCATGAGTGTTAAGTATAATAATCCCAAAATAAATTTGTGTTATATATATGCACCAAATTGAATAATTAGTTGTCTAACATGGCATGTGTCTCCTAGATGTAAAATGTGAGATGGAAATCCCTTGGCCTGAATTTTTTCATACTTGTTCAGCCCTGTGGTATTAAAACTATAAGTTTATTATAAATATATTACAGAATCATAAATAATATATATTTCACTATATTATTTTCATTTTACATTTTATTATCCATTTATTAACAATTTCATGTTAAAGTTATATTTGGGGTAATAATTTCTTTGTTTTTTATATAAGTGTTGGTTTATTATATTTTTTGTTAAGTTAATTTTTCATGACTTAATAAATTATAGATTTATCAAAATGATAAAAAAAAATAGATATTTATTATATTGTTATTTAGATTAATCCATAATATTTAGTTATGGGATATGAAATAACTCATCGATGGAGATGGGAGATCATACATACGCATGAACACTGATTCCATATTCTAATCATATTGAATGGGGGAAGTAAATGGTATATATATATATATATATTATCATTATTTTATGATATTATTTCATTTATATCATATATGTTTGTTTAACCCATCCTTAATATATTCCATGTAATGTGTTGGAGAATCACTTTGCTTCACGAGGTGTTAGTCTACTGTACAAAGGAACGACGTTATTGTATTCTTGGAAAATGGAAAGCATAATGTTATATGTGATATAAAAATTCCAAAATAATAATAACATCATAAATATATTTTATAACATAAATATACTATAAATTAATAATTATTTTCAACCTTGAAATGTGGTAATATAAAACAAATAACATCAATTCGTGAGGCGGTAGACGGCCGAACATATAGATGATTATTTTATAAACCATTAAATAGATGTGTGTGCGGTTTTAGGTTATAAAAATATCTTGAAAACATATATATTTATCTTACATTCTTAATAATAATATATAATTATTCTATAATATCAAATTATGGGGTTGGAATAATAAAGAAAATGAAAAAACCTTAATGATGAACGTTACAACTTCTTTGGAATCCACATTATGTTTCTACTAAAGCAATTGTTGGTTGGATTTATGGACAAAATAAGTCTTCTAGTATGGGTTTATCAAAGTTGGTATGTTATTTTGGGAGATATTGGTCAGTTCAAATGGCATTAGAGGTGTGAATTAGTGGGGTACGTGAGTTTTATTTAATAGTTGAGGGGGAGTGGCATTATTATAAATACTCAAATGTATTCACCATTGGGATATAAATATTAAAATTAGTGGATCCAAATCTGATAAATATTTGTTTTTAGGGATGATATGGTCGATACATACCTCTAACACACATTAAAATACGTGTTTTAAATATTTATTTCGTTAACAACCATGTATACTAATTTTTACCATTTATTTTCACTACAATAATTAGTTTTCTAACCAAGGAAAATCATCTTATAAGGATATATTAATGAGATTAATATATGATAATTTTTACCCACTAATTAAAAATATCAAATATAATTTATAAATTGAAAATCCTCTATTTTTTAATTCATTTAAACATAAGTGCATGTATATCGCAAAAACACTGATTTAACATTAATTGTTCTAATTGATTTTGCTCTCTTTAAGGGTCAAAATGTTCATTATCAAATGTAAAAATGACCATGAGTGGAAAATATTTGGTATTTATTATATTTAAAAAATTTCTTTTTCATAAGGTAGGATTCTAATAAATTTTAAAACGTTTAATAAAATATCACTTATTATAAACTAACAATATTGTAAATTTTGATATTATTTATTTATTTTGATTTTAAAAATATAAATACAATGATGGAATTTGTATATATTAATTTATAAACTATTTAATATGATATATCCATCCATAAAATCAATTGAAGAAAATAATTAATTTAATTTACATCAATTTAAAAAAATTTAGTAACATTTTTTATTTAAATATTAACATAATAATTACTGAAAGAGGGTTTCTTATGAATTTAAATGTACTAACTAATATCTAAAAAGTAAATATAAATTAATATGAAAAAAAATAATTTATACTTGAAAAGAGTATGTATAACCCAACCAATGTTGTTTTTTCTATATCCCAAAGCATTATAGATATTAAAATTAACATAAGTATATTTTTCCACTTTAATTACTATACTTAATGTATGGGTTATACTAAAATGAAAGTGGAACTTTTTTCCATATATTAGATAACTTGATTTAAAAAGGTTCATCAAACTCATTAAATAAAATTATTCTAATATTATTGGTCATTTTGACACTTATCCTTCCTATTTAACTTCCTGATAAACCCATTTTTACTTAGACTACTGTAATAAATTTCGAATACATTTACTATTAATTTGGTCAAAATTAAAACTTACATATTATAAATTTTGAATTACTATTATTCCAAAGATTTAATTTAAATTTAGAAATTAAATTGACATAATTATAAAAGATTAATATAAAATTAATCCCGTAGAAGGGATGATAAAGCTGGTTTTTGTAGAAAAAATGATCAATTTTTTTACAATGATTTTATATCCAATTTTATTATAAAATTGATTAAAATGGCATAATTAAATTAATTTTTTTATGATTAAATAAATTATAGTTTAAAACCAATTTAAAAATTAATCTACCATAAAAAATATTTAAAACAAAATATATGTTTAAGACCAATATTGGGTATTTTTCACTATTCACTAAAAATGAAACTTTTCTGATTATACGCAAAAACTCATCCTAAGATAATTTTTAAATTTTTATTCCAAAATAGGTTTCTTTTTGAAAATTAATGTTATCAATGTTAAAAAATTTATTTTAATATTTTCAAAAAAAATATATAAATCAATTTTTTTGGAAAATTCTATTTCTAATACATATAATGTCATTATGAAAAACTGTGTATTTTTTATCAATTTCTTTTATTTATATATAAATATTATAATTTTAATTTAAAATTTAGTTATTAATATTAATATCACTATTTTTAGCAACTAGTTTATAATGGTATTGTATAATTATATTAAAAATATGTCATAGTATTGTTAAAAATAAGTGTTTCATATAATGCAATCCAAGAAAGAGTTGCATATAGTGAAAGTTTAACATGGTTTTGTGATTAAAAAAACAATCAATGATATTTATGTTATTGAAAAAAATATATTCATAAAAATTTGGTTTGTTACATTCCACCTTCATTCAAACATAGATTCTTCAATTGTTAGTTTCATTGGATTACTAGCGGTATGATATTCATTACTTTTCCTTATTCATAACTTTTATATCTCCCACCATGAATTGTATTTTTAGGAGAGATAATATGTACTATTTTTAGTGTATTTGTATATTTCATGGATTTATTCTATTTTAACACAAAATAATGGATGATAAAAGATGATGAGAGTACTAACAAGCTATGTTTGGTGGTCTAGAACTTTTTCCATAATGCTATGTTGTTTTATATAATGTGTCTTCATTAAAAAAAATATAATTTCCATGGTTTTAATCAAAACATAATTTAAAAAAAATGTAATAATTAACTTCATTATAATTCCATTATATACTATTACTATTGATAGATGATTTCCTTTTTCACTAGTTCCACCTATTGAGGAGAGATTATGAAGTGCACCTTGACTTAATAAATGTTTATATGACTAAAAGATCATCTATGTGGTCTTGCATTGACTCTTAAATTAAATTTAGAATTCACGAAACCCATCCCATATAGTTTATTTTGTGCATGAAATAAATTTTAGAAATAATTTTGATGCTCATGTATTTAATATAATTTCAAATTATTTTCATACATAAATATCATTCCATTTTATATGAATATTAAATAATTTCATAAACACAAGTTCGCTGACTGTAGTAGTCAGGTGACTCACGATACTATAAACATAACAATATTATTTCATTTAAGATACTAAATGTATTCCATAATGATATTCTCACATAGTAATCCTCGTAGGCATACCCTACCTGAATCATTCCTTAATACTAGGAAAGGAAATATAATAATGGGTGAGATTATGTTATCAATAAGGGTACACATATGATATATTAATCAATTATCAAAAGATACAATATGATAAGAATAAGGGTATGTGATCATGAAAATGAATTAAAATGCTCATATCAAACCTGTAATAGATTATAATCATTAGTCATGGAATAAAAATTTTCATTTTATAAAACAAGACCCAAAATGGTGGAAAACCATAATAAATAAATCATGAAATTTAATATCATGTCATAAAATTTTGTCTCCATAATAAATATAGAAAAACATTTCTTATATTATTTTTCACTAACATTATATTCAACATAGTATATCATTACATATAACTTTTTTACCATTGTTAATAAGGATGTATGAGTTTCTAATATTGGATTAGGATTAAATATTGTCCCACAGTGGATCATACCCATCAAATTGATTCCCATTATTATCTCATGAGATATAAATTATTACCTATTACATTAAAGTTACGTATAATTCTCACCATTATCATAATTAAAACCATACTTATGTGTCCCATAATATCATAAAACATTCATCATATCGTCTCATCATAACCCATGTAAAGGAAAATAATTTTATAAAAATTTCAATAATTCACCAAATCATTACACATGATAATTTAATGGGTTTCACATAAATTTCATCAATATAGATATTAACCATATAATTAAATAATAAGGATGGTATCATTAAATATTATCCCCAATAAAGCATAAGTAACATCAAAGGATTTCATCATTGATCGAAAATGAAATTTAATATATCCCATGGAACATTTAATGAAGTGAATATCCATTCAATATTGGAAAAACAATTTATGACATAAAACATTTTCAAAAAAATTTTCTTTAAAATAAAAATGCAATCAAATAAATGATGTTTTACAAATCATTTAAAACATTTCTTGAATAAAACATCTTTTACATTTTGAAAATAACTACAAATTCGTAAAATATTTTGGATGTAATTTTATTCAAAATAAAAATTTAAATATATAATGGAGTCATTAAAATGATGATTTTTTTGAAAACATAAAATTCCATTCATGTGATACATGGTAAAACCAATATTCCTTTCATATTTTCATAAAAATCTAAATGGGTCTTGTTTGGAAAACATCATGAAGAGACCATTAAACACACATGGTCAAAATTAAAGCAAGTATAACAATTTATTTAATATATATATTGGATAATTTAATAACATTTTTTAAAATATTTTCATAAAACCTCGATATTAAAGATAAAATGGTTTTTGATCGAAGGGAGAAATGAATGAAGAATTTTCCTAAAAGTACTATTTTTGACTATTTAGTACACAATGAGTGGATAATGAAGGTAAAAATGAATTCTCGTGACATAAAAACCTGATAATAAGATTAATTTTCTTCTTGATATATGGATTACAATATTTATCTTCAGAATCCCGAACATAAATATCCCTGATCAATAATGAGGTTGTATCCTAAAACATTTTCCATTTTGGTAACATATAATCATAAGCCCCATCAAGGAAAAAGTTAAATTAAAAATAATTTATAATGAGAATAACTAATTTAATGACATTACATGTCAATGGATCTTTATATACACCTCATAAAATAATATATGTGTATAACATGACATAAGTCTCAATGCGGTAAAATTGAGACATAAATATTGTAACTTAAACCTGAACATCCTTAGTATATGTCAGAAAATTCAGTAAAATAAATATATGTTTATTATAAATAAATTATATAACCATATTTATATATATAATACAATATAAGATATATCTATGTCCTTTTATTACCCATTAATTAACAATTCAATGTTAATGTCAAATTCTGGGTAATAACTGTATTATTTTCCTTGTATTTTTTGATTTTGGTATTTTAAATCCTAATAAATTTATCAAGGATAAATTATCTCCAAAATTTTAAACATGAAATTAATATAATATAATTTCATTGTATATTCATCTATAGTAAACCAATAATTTTAGAGATATATAATGAAATACACTATTCATGGAGATGGTATACCACATATAAAGATGAACGTTGTTCTCATTTTGTCGATGATAAAAAAAGGAAAGGTAAATATTATATTATCATTAAATAATAATTTTCAATTTATATATATGTGTGTATATAATATTTATTAAATTTATAAATATTTTAAACATTCAATGTGTTATTGAAACAAAATTACATCACCTCGTGAGGCAATAGTCTGTCATACATAAAAACAATGTTACCGTATCACACACCGAATGGAAAGTAAATAATGTATATGTGATATCATAATTGAATAATTATATTTATGTCATAAAATTTAATATATATCTATATATATAATGTCCATCCTCAAAACCAACTGTGAAAGGTGTTCATGGAAAATTTTACATCGGTTCGTGAGGTGGTAGTACGTTGTACACATGAGTGACATTATCGTTTTTTTCATTTCATGGAAGTGGGGGTGTATATAGGTCATCATCATAGTATGGTAACACCACATTATAGTAAATTTTTTTTTTTAATTGCAGTATCATTGTTTAATAATATTTTATAAATTTGGAGGACAAAAAATATATATATCCTCATTGAAGAACATTTCTTCTTCTCCTGGAAACCTCCATAGGTTTGCACCAAATGAATTCATATGATAGATTTATGATCAAGATAAGGCTTAAAAGATGTGAATATGGAATTTATAATGGTATTTTGGAATTTAATGGATCATCCAAATGTTTTTATAGTGTTATACATTGTATTAGGTAATTTTACCTCATACTATTTTAGTTTAACCCTTGGTAAAAACATTTAAACCTTAACTACTATAATTAATTTTTGATAATTTTACTATTTATAAAGTTAAAAAATAATGTTTAACTTATTAGAAAATATATATTACACTGATAAAAAAACATGAGTTCTATTTTTTTAAAATTTAAATAACATATGTGGTATAATTTAATTTTATATTAAACTCAGAGATTCCATGAGAAACTAGTTTTCCAATGAGAAAATTATCATTTCTATAAAATGCTCTATATCAAAATTCAAGATGGAATTGATTAAATTGATATAAATTGGATTAATAAATATTTAATTTATCTAATGTTACATTCTAAGTCATATTATAACTATTTGGACATTTTTAAATAATGTAAATGATTAGAAGATTCTTAATATAAATAACCATTTTCAACTATTCACAAAAACTTTTCTATTTTCATAAAATTTTCAATAATTCATTCGATGATAATATTAACATGTTTAGTCCCAAAAATTTGAAATTCATTCTTTATATGTGGAAAATATTACTTTTATTATTTTTTCACAAAATGATTTAAAAAAAAATTTGAGAGAATATTATTATCAAAACATATAATGAATTTTCTGAAAATATAGTACATTTTAGCATTATATTTTATTTAAATAATAATATTATAAATAATATATAAAAAATAGTTATTGTGACTCATTATTCTATGATAAATTTAAAGGTTATAAAAATTGTGTTTAAATAGATAGGTTAACAATATATCATGGTTTGTTAAAACTCAATGTTTATTACAATGAATGATAACCTCATTGTTTCTTTGATTGAATGATATTGAATAAATTTCATTTATTTGAAAAAAATAAATAAAAAAACACGAGGTTTCACACTTTACCACAAATTATAATAATTATACTGTTGAATTTATTCACTCTGATATAGATTATTGAAAATACTTCTAGATCATCATTTCTCCGGGTTCTTACATGGTTTTTTCAAACCGGTTGTTACATAAGAAAAACTATCTATGCGAGTAGAAATTTTTCACATTGATTTCTCTATATGATCTATCACCACCACTATATTTTCAACATAAGAACAATAAATATCCAGTATTGTGACATAAGAGTTCATTTTATGTTATGGATCAGGTATGTACATCCTTAAGAGAGATATATGAAACAAATCATGAACTGGAGAGAGAATTGATAGTATCATTAAACTATAAGATATTATCCTCATATAATGATGAATATGTGAGGGACTGATTTATATTTTCCCTAAATTTTTATTTATTCCATAATTCATAATATTTTTCTGTATAGATATTTATAGGAATGCATTGTCACCATCATTAAATTCTAGATTACATTGGTAAATGTTAGCATAACTTTTCTACTGACTCTGAGATGGGTAGATGTGTTGATGAATAGCCCTAATGGTATCTTCCATTTCTTCAGTATCATCAAGAAACAATATCCATATTTCCCTGATTTCATTTCAACGTTTTTTAGTTCTAAACTTTAGTCATTATAGTTATTCAAATGGATCAATCTGAATACACAAGTGAAAGATATTTCAATGAGAAAACAAAACTAGAGGAAGGTTTTGATCACAACCACATTTTATATCCAAATAACAATGTCACAGTATATCCTATAGTGGTTGAATTGTTCTCTCTTATTGACCATCATTCTTAGGATGACATGAAGTGTTGAAAATCTACTCAGTGTCTAGAGCATGCTAATGAAATCCCCATAAGAAAAAGGTAAACCTAGGATTTGGATCTGGTATAAAATAATGTTATACTTAATAAAACCATATAAATTCAATAATGTATATCATGTAATGAAAATATAGAGAGAAACACTCTCAGATTACAATGATGTTTTGATAAATTTTATATAAATTAACTACATACCATATAGAATCATTCCCTTTAGACATTGGGGTGTCCAAAAAAATCATGGGGATGTTTTCCTATTTTCATTCTAGTATAAGAAATAGATGTAACATCCCCTTATATATTTTTCCTCAAAGCCACAACATGTTTTCATACCATTCACTAAGATATAAACTCATTAACACATATCGTCAAGTTTTCATAGAATATATAATCTTTCACGTATGTTTATTGTAAGTGATTTATCCTTTCCCCACAATTTGTGGTTTCAAGCGTCGTGGGATTTCCAGAAGTAACATATTTTCATTCAACATACAGGTAATGCTTTTTTCAAAACTATATTAAAATAATTCATATAAAATTCCAAATATTTCAATAATACCTATTTAACTCAAAATCAAATAAAATTATAAACTATAAAGGTTACCATTAACATTAATTGTTTTTTTCCTAAAATATATAGGGATTCCTCTAAAAATAACTTTTTTATAAAATAATATACAAACCCAAGGAGTTATATTTTTATAAATTTCTTCCAAAATATCATTAATCATGTTAATAACCCAACACATTAATTTTCAAGAGGGTTTTATAAGACTTTTAACTTATGATGAACCATAAAATAATAAACTAGTGATGGTATCAATGACTATTATATTAATCAAATATGAAGACAAATATTCTTCTAAAACATAATTCACCCATTATTCTATAAGTAGTCTCATACCATAAAGGAAAACATATCTGTTTGCGGAGTCTGTTCAACATAGAACTGAAATAATATCAAATATGAATTAATTATTAAAATGTTCACATATAGGGACACAATCAATGCTCTGAATAAAATATCACTAAATTATGAACAATAAGATCTTCAGTTTCATTATTCATAAAAATCCACCATTAAATTATAAACTAAGGAGTTTTTTGATAATTGTGAGATAATCATCATAAATCCCTTTAAGTGTTTATATTTTATAATATTTCCTTTTTTCCTTTGTCTTTATTGGTTTTTCAATTATATCTTCCTCAGCAGCTTGTGGTTTCTGGCATTGATTCACATAATGTGCATAATCCTTTAATTTTAAGTATTGGAGATTTGGTGGTGAATTAGTTTTAATTATGTTATACTATATTTCATTAGATAGATTATTCAATAAATTTTGAAATTCATGGTATTTATGACCCTCCCTTATAAATTTATAGAACCACCTAGATTTATTTAAATAATTCCCTTGGATTTTATTTCTCCATTTATATAATTAAAATTGTTCTAATTTAATTACACCATGTAATTTATTCTAATTTCTCAAAGTCCCAATCTTCTGTTTCTTTTCAATGTTGTGGAAATTTTGAGAATTTATAATTTCAATTTCTATATTGAGTTCACAGAAAATGATTTATTCATCGACACTATGGTATCTTGTACAGAATCCCTTTTGAAGACTTCGTTTTATTCCAACAAATAAAAAATAATAATATTCTTTTATGATGATTAATATATACCCATACCTTGAATTATTTGTAAAATTAGCTTCATATATACCATTATATTCATCATCCTTAAACATAAACTCATATAATTCCTTCTTCATCCGTATGTGTTAAATAAAAGGAAATTAAAAACTAAACAATATCTACTTAAATCCATCCCATTCCATGGATTCAATTTTATCATATTGACAGAAATTAAAAATGAGTTTTTAGAATTGATTTGATTCAACATTCAAATAATAAATATTTAGGAAAATATTTTTTTTTGTATTGAGAATAAGAGTAAAAAACATATCATTTAAATGGTGTTTATCCATCAACCATATTTAATGGATTTATAGGTCTACTAAATGGAGGTTTATTTTTTCTAATAAAGGGTGGAATAGAATGTTCTCACCTTCATAAATCATTTGTAAAATCCAATTTGTTCATGCATCTATATATTTATTTGAACATATAAATTATCATTCACATAGAAATCCCATATATTCATTTTCCCAAGAGTAAATGTGTTTCTATTTCATCAGTTTAATCGTTATTATGGATCCTTTAGGTTCCATCCATTGAATGAAATTAAAGAAAATAATTTCAGTGACACTAATCATATTATAAAACAACGTAATTAAGAAAAATAATTAATAGGATCCAAAAATCAGTTCACATTATTTACAATATATGGAACCTTAGACTTAACCTAAGTCATTCAAAGTCATTATTTAAGTCTTTTATAATTGTTTGTAAAGTGTTTCTAAATTTACAAATAGTATCCCCTGGTAGTTCTAAGCATGGTGTGAAACAAGTCCCATTGTCATACACCCAATAAAAATTTAAAACTTGTCAATTGACCATTATACAAGTTACTTAGCTTATGTTTCATTATTCTAGAGTATCATCCAGTTTTAGTATCCATAGTGGGATTTCAATTCATGGATAAAACCCACTATATTCGATAGTAATTTTTCTATACATTGACTAATCATTAGGGTTATCCTTATACATATCTCTATTAATATATTTATAAATATCTCTACAAATCTCAGTAATTATTTTCATATCCTAGTTTCAAAAGGATAAATAAACCTATCCTCTTATACTAATAATAAGGACCTTGTTTTTTCATTCATAAGTATTACATATTTTCTCTTTCATATTCAATTCATTTTAAAAATACAAGCCTATTGACTGTAATAGTTAACAAAAATTTAGACAAGAAAAACATTATTCTTTTTTTCATGAGGGATATTAAATATCACCAACTTATATATTATAACATAGTAATCCTCTTGGAAACACCATACCTAAAACATTATTCATATCCTAGGGAAAGAAATGAAATTAAGGGTGAGCATAGATGATCAATATTGGTTAACATTAGAGAAATCAATCTACACTCATATTAAGGCATAAGTTAAGAATATGGTTATGTGAAAATGAATGTAACATAAAATGTTCCTACCATAGACATCATATGTTATAAATATGAGGCATATAATAAAACAAAATCATTTCTGAAAACATCTCCCAAAATAGGGTTAAACCACCATAAATCAATCACAAACCATAAACTCATGCCATAAATTCATGGAATCATTATAAATATAGAATTTCCTTTCATATTTCAATGTTAACTATAGATACCATCATTATAGTTGATCAAGAATTGTCATTGGTTTTGCATTGTTGATCAGAATAGACATGCTTCCCATATTCAATCAGGACTAAGCAGTTTCCCATTGTTGATCAAGGAAAACACTTTGTTTCCCCATGATATATTATGAGATATAAATATATACACAATGTGTTGTAGAGATATATATTTCCCACCTTTCTCAAAATTTAAACCATACATATGTCTTCCATAGTATAATAAATCATCCATCATATCATCACATCATAACCCATGTAAATAAAATAGTTTTAATAAACATTTAATCAATTCAAAATTTCACAACTAATAGAAAATAAATGGGTTTCATAAAAATCTTACGAGACAAAAATTTAACTATTAGATAAATAATAATGATGGAATCATCTAATCTTATCCCTAGTAAAGCATATATAACATAAATTTATTTCATATCAGATGGAAAATTTTTTTGAATGATCACATGGAACATTTCACCTGGAAAGTATAATTTATACTTTTGGAAACCAAATTAAAACTGTATAACACAGTCAAAATCCTTCATATTGAAAATTATTCTTCAAAACATTTTACTATTGAATTAAAATTCATTTAAAATATTAATTGTTTAAAATATCATTTCTATTTTGGAAATCTATAAAATTTAATAAAATAATTTCAAAATATTTTTGTTTTCAAATATATTTTAAACATATAATGGATGATTTGAAAAAAATGTATTGTTCATGATTTCGTAAAATACCATTCATGTAAAACAGGTTAAGAAAAATATTTATTTCACAATTTCCCTAAATTCCAAACAATCCGTGTTTTGAAAAATATAGGATGATTACATTTTCTACATTTTTTAAAAAGTAAAAAATGGGTAATAATTTCTCTTATATATTGTATTTGTAACATTAAACCTTTTTTAAGATCATTTTTAAAAAGTATGGATTTGGAAGTAAAGAGGTTTATTGACCGAAGAGATAAATAATGTTGAATTTTTACATAACTTTTTTTGAACTCCAGAGTAAATAATGAAGGAAAATTAAGGGGAAATATTTATTCTCCTATCATAATAATCAAAGATAAAAAATTCATGTGTTCCTTGAGAAATTTATTATAATATTTTATTATCTAAATCATAAACATAAATAAATCTTGATAATTTATGATATTTTATCAAAAAACCCCTTATAACATTGGTAACATTGAATTTTATTCCCACTGAAAGAATAAAATTAAATGAAACAAAAAATATCATGATCTTAAATAATTTCATCACATTTCATTTGAAATTAGATATATATATATATATATATCATAAAAGATGATAGCTACATAACACGTCGTATGTATCAAAAAAGTAAAACTGAGAAAAATATCCATTACCTTAAGTATCAAATTCAAAAGTAAAAATCTTAACCACCATTAAAATAAATATAACTTTATTATTGATCTATTAAAGTTACATATTTATATATATCTATATATCTATATATCATACAATATATGGTTTACTTATAACCTTTTATTATCTATTTATTGAAAATTCCACGTTAAACTCACATTTTGGGTAATAATATATTTATTGATGTATTTTTGGATTTTGTATTTTTAGTCATATTAAATTTTTTATGGTAAAATAATATCTATAATTTTAACCATTATATAAATATATTAAATTTTCATTATATATAAATATAGATTAAACTATAATATTCAGATATAGAAAATGAAATAAACTGTTGTTGGCACTAGAAAACATGTCCAAAAAATATTCCAATTTCTCTAATAAATGATCCAAGAGTGTGTACCATTTCAT
Organism: Viscum album; assembly: GCA_963277665.1. Lineage (NCBI taxonomy): Eukaryota > Viridiplantae > Streptophyta > Magnoliopsida > Santalales > Viscaceae > Viscum > Viscum album. The sequence continues at coordinate 81,398,282 of OY728155.1, read as the reverse complement.
AATATTTGATTTCATAGGTTTTAGATCCATAACAGCGTTATGGGTTAGGAGTTATGCACATTCGAATTTGGGATTGAAAATTGGTTCGCAGAGCACATTTGTGGAGCTCTCTCCGTAATTACGGAGTAGAGGAACTTGATTGATGCCTCCACAAGCACCACGAAGGCTATGAAGGAAGCCTCTTCATGTATGAGGAACTTGACTGGATCCTCTATGAACGCCGAAAAGGTCATGATGGTATCCTTTATGACTAGGCAAAACATGACAGAACTCCCTCTAGTGATAAATCATGACTTCCTTCAGGATGTACTTTTCTCTTTACAGTGTATATTTGTTCTCCTTGGTGAGCTCCACCGACCTGCATCGCCTATAAATAGCTGGTTCAACCCCCCCCCCCCCCCCCCCCCCCCCCGCCATCATACAGACAGTTATGTCGGCCCTTTGGCAACTGACCTCCCATTTCATAGTACTCCAGAGCACCGTGAAGTGAGGAACTTCACAAAGGGATCCACCCTTTGTGAAGGAAAGTTCTACTTCTAGTTTCTCAAGGCTCCATGAATCCCCATTTCTCTACGAGACCCTGAACGCTATGAAGCCCCTGTTCTCTACAAGGCCCCATTCTCCGCGAGACCCAGAGCTCCACAAATCCCCATGTTCTACAATACCCTGATCTCCACAAAGCTACATCGTGAAACTCTATCCTTCTCTTTCATCACTAATTCCCATGAAAAAATTGATAGTCAAACTACGAATGTTTCGGTTCGGGGTGTCGACATTTTCCATTACTCTCATATGCGCGGCCACCTTCCACCTATGAAATAAAATGATTTGAGATACTCTTCCAAACTCCATCAAACACCTTGAGTGAACATATTCTTCTTGGTATGTTTCCCATTCCATGAGTTGAGATTATCATCAACATTTCTTTGAGTACCTTCAGTTGAACCATTCTTCAAGTAACTCATCCAAACACTGTCACCTGACTCCTATGCTAGGATATACCAGAAATGGTCGCTCCTTCCTAAATCATTACACTGGACATTGTTATGCACCTTATGCATAATATTCATATCTATATGACTTTAAATTGTAGTGCACCATATGCAAAAAACATAGGATACCTCTTGTTTATAACAAGATATGCCTTATTCGCCAACAATAATATTATAACAGTCTTATCTACATGAATCTAAATTTTATTAATGCCTATAAGACAAACATAGGATGCCTCTTGTTCCAAATAAGATATTCCTTATGCGCAAAGCATAATATGTCAATAGTCCTATCTATATGACTTTAAACTGTAGTACACTATATGTGAAAAACATAGGATGCATCTTTCTATAAACAAGAGATGCCTTATTCACCTAGCATAAGATGCCAATAGTACTCAATACTTGGATATGAATTGTAGTATACCCTATCATTCAATAAGCGGTGGCCGCTTCGGATGGGTTCGACGGTGATTTCTAGATATCGGCTTGAGTGATGTTGTGAACCTCTTCCTCTGTGACGGTGACAAGGAACACCGGTGAAGCTCGTCAGTGGTTCGTTGCTGATTCTCTAGTCATATCGGTGGTTTCGAGGCTTACCATGGTTCTAGGTGTGCAAGTTTCTAGGGGTCCCATGTTTCGAGGCCGCGGCATGGGTTCGTGGACCGAGGTGGCGAGCGGTGATTTTTTGAATGTTGAATTTTTTACTTTGAAAGTGGGATGTTGTGCCTGTCTGACTGTGTGGTTTGGATGGATATTTGGGGTACCGGAAACCCTTAAACCGGGTATTAGAAAAAGCAAAAATGGTTTGGTGGTAATAATGGTATGCCTATTGTTCCAAATAGTAAATTAATTGTGTGAAAACCATAATATACCTCATGACATGATTATAGTGGAATAATTTAAAGAGCGTAGGAATTCATTCAAACATTCCATCAATCCACCTCATGCATTTTGTGTCCTTCATTCGGATCATAATCCTACATCGTGTCTAAAGGGGCCCCCTAACGGCCTGGCCCAATGGCACCTCGGATCACCTACTAACTTAGGCCAATACCCTAAAAGACTTTAGATGAGACTTCATGTTTGGGAACTTGTTTCGAACACGATCAGCGGTTGTGCCTTGTTTGTTTGTATCCATCTTAGGATAACACGATGTCGATGCAGTGATTCGAATATGGTCAGTAGTTATCTCCCTTTTTCATGTTTCCCCCATTGTGTTCTCAATGTTGGTCGTGAAATTCACACTTTTCATATCCCTTTGTTCAGACCTATTCCAACACCCTTGGTGTTATCCCTCTTATGCACTGGCGCATAGGTGTAAGCCTCAATTATAAGCCTCACCCCCCCCCCCAATGAGTTTGGATTCCCAAATAAAAAGACATGAGGAAAACATTACAGATCACAATTTCTGCTCCATAGTGGCACCCGGGCAGCATCCATGTTTAATCCCCTTTCACCATTGCCGCTCCTTAGAATCACCTGTTCAACTTCCATGCATAAGCCCCATTCACCTTTTCCACTTCTAGAGTCACAAGGGAAGCTTCCATGAATAATCCCCATTCACCATTTCTAGTTCTTACGGCACCTGGGCAGCTTCCACACGTGATCCCCATCCACCATTTTTGTTGCTTAGTGACACCTGGGCAGCTTCCATGTGTAAACCCCATCAACCATTGTGACTCATTTGCAGCACCTGAGAAGATTTTATAAATAAGTCACGTCCTCCATTTCCACCACATAGAAACACCTCGGCATCATCCATGTGTAATCCCCATTTACCGTTGTCACCCCATAGCAGCACTTGGGCAGCTTCCATACGTAAGCCCCATTAACTATTTCCTCTCCTTAGAGGTACCCGAGCAGCTTCCATGTGTAAGCTGTATTCACTAATTCCCCTCTTTAGCAGCACCTAGGTAGTGTCTATGTGTAATCCCCATCCGCAATTGCCTCTCTTTTGTGTCACCCAGGAAGTTTTCATGTGTATTCCCCATCCTCCATTTCCACCCCATAGTGTCACTCGGGTAGCATCCATTCATAGGCCCCATTCACTATTGTCACTCCTTAATGGAACACAGGAAGAATCCATGAATAATACCCATTCACCATTGTCACTCCATAGAGGCACCTGGGATGCAACCATGCTTAAGGACCATTCACCATTGTCGCTCCTAAGAGGCACCTGGGTAGCTTAGCTATATAAGCTCCATTCTTTGTTGCCAATCCTAGCGGCACCCGATAGCTTCCATGAAAAATCCTCATTCACCATTTGCACTCCTAGTATCATCCAAGAAGCTTCCATTCATAAGCCCCATCCGCCATTTTTTGTTGCTTAATAGCACTTGGGAAACTTCCATGTTTAGTCCCCATCCGACATTACCGCTCCTTTACTGCACCTGGTCAGCTTCCATGCATAAGTTCTATCCTCCATTGTCTCCCTATAGCAGCACCCAAGCAGCTTCCATGAGTAAGCCCCATTCACCATTACATCTCCACAACAGATCCCTAGAAAAATCCATGTGTATACTCCATTAACCAATGTCACTCCTTAGCAACACCCGGGTGCTTCCAAGAATAAGCCCCATTCATTATTTCCACTCTTTAGCAGCACCCAGGCAGCATCCATGTGTAATCCCCATCTACCATTTTCACTCATTTGCACACCCTGGAAGCTTCCATGTCTCATCCCCATCCTCCATTGTCGCCCCATAGCGGCACCCGGACAGATTCCATGCATAAGCCTCGTTCACCATTGTTTCTCTATAGAGACACTCAAGTAGCATCCATGAATAAACCGCATTAACTGTTGTCGCTCCATAACGGCACCTAGGAAGATTCCACACATAATCCTTGAACACTGTTTCATATCCTTAGTGGAACTTGGGATGCTTCTATGAATAATACCCATTCACCATTATCACACCTTAGCGGCACCCGAGCAGCGTACTTGCATAATCCACATTCACCACACTTCATGGCCTCACCTTTTCACCATGATCATTAGGTCTATTGTTTCCTCTTGCTTCTCTTAACGAGTACGGATCATGTGGAATTAGAGTAAGCACTGACCATGACATCCTCTCAAGACGCCTTAGAATGTAAGCCCCAGGCCCCCATTCCAAACTACGTGGACTTTGATCCTTGCCTCTCTCCAAGAAAGGTACATCGGATTTCACCTTGAGGTTCTAGCCCTGCATTTGTCCCACATGACGTTAAATTGTATTCCCCACATTAAACTATGTGGACTTTTTTCTTTTCCCCTTACAGGAAAGTTATGTATTATTCCTCCCTGAGGTTCAAGCTCAAAACCCATTGGTCCTGACCACTTCATGTTGGATCACCATCATCTTTCATGACGATAAACTGTAAGCCCCCCTTTTGTCCCACATTAAGTTAAACTGTATGTGTTGTAACTACGTGGGTTTTTATCCCTGTCCAAACTATGTGGGTTTTGATCCCTATCTCCTAGACAGGGTACGTAGAAAGCCTCCCTGAGGTCTGACCCCAAACATGGTAAACCCACTAGAACTACGTGGGTTTTGATCTCTATCTCCTTGATAGGGTACATAAGAAATCTCCCTAAGTTCCAACCCCAAACATGGTAAACCCATTCAAACTACATGGGTTTTTATCCCAGTCTCCTAGAGAGGGTATGTAGGAAGCCTCCTTGAGGTTAAACCCCAAACACTGGTAAACCCATGTGAACTATGTGGGTTTTTATCCTTATCTCTTAGATAGGGTACATAGGAATCCTCCCTCAGGCCCAAACCCAGACATGGTATGTGTGTTCTGATCCCTATCTTCTAGACAGGGTACGTAGGAATCCTCGTTGAGGTCCAACACCAAACAAGCTAAACCCATTCAAACTATGTTGGTTTTGATCTATCTCTCCTAGAAATGGTATGTACAAATCGTCCTTGAGGTCCAAGAACAAACATGGTAAACCCATTCAACTACAAATGTTTTGATCCATGTATCCTAGACAGGGTACGTAGGAAGCCTCCATTAAGTACAAACCTAAACATTGTAAACCCAATCAAACTACCCGAGTTTTGATCCCCGTCTCCTAGACACGGTACTTAGGAAGCCTCCTTGAGTTCTAACCCCATATATAGTAAACCCATTATAACTTTTTGGGTTTTTATCCCTACCTCCTAGATAGGGTATTTTGGATGCCTCCCTGAGGTTCAATCTCAAACACTGGTAAACCCATTCGAACTAAGTGGGTTCCGATCCTTGTATCCTAGAAAGGGAATGTAGGAACCATCCCTGAATTTCAACCCCAATCAATGGTAAACTTCAGTGTCCCCTCTGTGAGACCCACATCCTTGGTCTGTCTCAATGGCATCAGACCAACCATTGGGACGCTACCCATGCGTAATCTCCAGCATGTCTTTGGGTCACTGTCCTTTGCATACACCCCAAGTATATGCCACACCGTGAACTACAGGGACTTTGATTCCCTACTTCTAGGATTCATAGGAATCCTCTTTGAGGTTCAAGACCATCACTTAGGACTCATTCTGGTCTCTCCCTTTATCCCTTTTCATTTAGGGAAGGGTATGACCCAACCTGGGGATTCAACTTCCCTCGGATCCCATCCATGCGTCCATTCTCACGGGCCACCTCCTCATGTATCCCATCACCTCTCCAGACTACGTGGACTTTGATTCCCTACCATGGTGATACATAGAAAACCTCTCTAGGGTTCAAGTCCAAAAATCACCATCATATTCACATTGGTTACTTCCCATTCCTCCCATCAACATCACTCAACCATTCATCATCCATCCCGATTCCTACTAGGGACACCACATCCCGATGAGATCATGAAATCAATCCAGTTTCTACCCTTTATAGCACCCGATCATCTAAACATGCATAATACCCACAAAATCCATAACCACTAAACCAAGTGTTTCCCTCTTGTGATGGGCCTCTAACCACATGTAATCCCTATAATTGCTCCAGGTCATTGTCCTTTTTGTACACTCTGATCCATGTCTCTCCTTTCAAACTATTAGGGTTATGATCCCTATCATCTACAAATATAAATTAGGAAACCTCCATGATGTTCTATACCTGCCTCTGGTAAACCTTGGTGTTCCCCATTTTGGGGTACACTCTCCCTGATATTCCCTTAGTGGTGTCCAGATCAGCCTTCACGGTGTGACATCTCCCCATTATGGGACACTTCACCCCAGGTCCACTCTCATTGGTCATTCTGACCTATCCATCTAGTGTTCCCCATTTTGGGGGTGCACTCTTTTTTATCCTACCCCGGGGTGTTCAAATCATCCTTCACAATGTGATATCTTCCATCTATGGGACACACCAACTCGGATCTACCCTTATTGGGCATTCTAATCCATATATCTTGTAAACCTTCCAGGTTCCCCATCCTATGGATATACCAATCTTATTATTCTATTACGAATGTTTTTATCACTCTCATTCCATCTCTTTAAGATGTTAAACTCATAACCTACCTCGTGTTAAACATGAGATGACTGAGGAAAACATCATAATAAATGCCTTTGGTGTTACCGTCTCCCTAATGTGTTAAACTCATGACATACCTCGTGTTAAATAGGGGATGCTGAGGAAAACCGTAGAGACGTTCCTCTGGTATAAGAAACCCTATGTTTGAAGTGGGATGCCTTGAGTTCTTCACCCTTGAGATGTCCTCTCAGGAGGAAGAATTCATATCTTCTAATGTCCATGCATCCAGATATTCCTCGACATCCTTGATGTTACTATCTACTAAGACCGAAGTTTTCTACCCTGTCAAGACCCCTTGGAATGTCAGATAGAATAAGTGTAATTAACTTGCATCCAAAAATATATGGAACTAGGAATGAGGTTCTTGAACAATGTCTTAATCTTTAAGGGAGACCCGGACTAGGTAACGCGTTCCAAAGCGGAATCCACGGAAAGAGAAACTGAAATCGCATCATCCTATTTGGATGAAGAAGAAAACATCCCTAAATAAGAGATGGATGCAACACACCATTGGATAGTAGGAATGAGGGGAAACAAACATCGTGTCCTCAACAGAAAGATGCTCACCCTGGTGAAAGCATCAGAAAAAATTGTTCATGGAGATGGTAGGTCATATGTATTCATGAACATTTTTTCCATTATCTTAGTAGAGGTAATGAAAGAGTTATAAATAATATATTAACATTATATAATAATTTATAATTCATATATATTACATTTATTTAGTAAATTTTCACTAAATAATTTACATGAAAAGTTTTATTGAGAATACAAATACATCTCTTCATGAGCTAATAGTCCTTCGTACAGATTGTTGACATTATCCTATCACCCACATAATTTAATGTTATAAGATATATGTGATATAAAAAGTAAAAACAATTATATAAAAAATATAATATATGAACCTTATATGCTTTATAATAACCATCCTTGATTATTGTTGATTGAATAAATTTCACATCTGTCTACGAGATTGTAGTCCACTGTAAGCGAGATCAATGATATAATTTCTCATTTGAGGGATGAGGATATGGTTATAAGAAATTTCCATAGAATAATAACATATCATTATATTTATGGTACTATTATTTATATTAAAGCGTTCTAAAAATATTTTTAAGATGTGGATGATGAAATTATATTGAAATGCCCATCTAAGAATGTTACATCTTCTTCATGTAACCTCCTTAAGTATGCACAAAAGCCTTAACAGTATGGATTTATGATCAAAATAATTTTTAAAGAATGCGAGGAGGGTCTAAATAAAGTTATCTAGGTATTATGTCTCCAAAAAAAGGATTTTTATATGTTAAGTGGAGAGCATAGTGGGTCTACATTTCAAAGTGATGTCTGTGGAACACTTGAATCGTTTGAAAATGAAGAGGTGTACCAGTGTTTTTTGTATGCCAAAATGATCGAGATTGGACCAATATATATCATATAATTGCTAATATTTATATTTGGCTACAAAATGGGTGTAGCATAGGTTTTTATGTCATTTGAAGCCATATCATTTTATTTTAACCCCTAGTAAACCCATTTTTACTTTAACTGTGAAAATTAATTTTTAATGGTTTTACAATTCAAAATGAAAAACAATTAATTTGACATTATTAGAAAATTTAAATTATTATTATAAAAAATATGAGATCAATTTTTCCAATTATAATTAATATAAGTTGCATGATTGAATCTATAATTATACCAGTTGACAGAATCAGAAAACTATTTTCCAAAGAAATATTTCTCAAATGAATATAAACTTTCAATATCTCAATTAGTTATGGAATTTATTACAATGAAATAGATATGATTAATAATTATATAATTGGAAAAAATATTTTAAAATTACATTAATTTTTTTAAGAGTTTTAAACAAATAGGAAATTCTTATTAATACATAATTTTTTCACCTTTCAATGAAAATATTACATTTCCAAAAAATTATAAAAAATGAACACTATGGAAATTTAGACATTTAGATTTAATAAATTATATTCATTTTTTAAAATAGGCTTTATAAAATTGGAAAAAATTACATTCATTATTTTTTTACAAAATACAATAAATACACTATTCATGAAAATAGTAATTTAGAAACATATAGAGGCTTTTCAAAAAATTAAATAATTTTTGTAAATATGTTGTATTTATATAAATCCATTATACTTAATATAAAATATATAATTATTATGAATAATGTCTTTAATTTTAATGGCTATGTTATAATATTGATTCTTAAATAATCATACAAATAATATATCATGGCATGATAAAAGTCTATATTCATTGTGACCAACGATAAATTCAATGTTTCCTATAAAGAAGGAAATAAAAAATTAAATTTATTATAAAAATAATTTATTAAAACATGGGGTGTTACGTGGAATCTAAAGTATATTTCATTATTGGGTATGATATCCCATATACTTGTGATATTCAAGAATGGATCCCTATATACATATGATAACTTGGCATGGAGTCGTATGTACTTGTGATACTCCAGCATTGCATCCCATGTACTTGTGATAATCAAGCATTGAATCCCATATACATGTGACCCCTGAGAAATGTGTCCCACAAACTTATGATAATATTCCATGTCATCTCAAAAAACATGTGAATCCTAGACATGGTGTCCCATATGCTTTTGACAATCAAGCATAGAGACCCATATGATTCATGATACTTAGGCATGGTGTCCTCTATCACTCTATGAGACTCTTATGACTATCAAAGAGTTCCTGAGAAATGCCTTTGGTACTGGATGGTTTTATTGTATTTATATTTGGTTATATATACCCATGTATACATTTATAATATGTTAAAATACGTATATATATATATAAATCAGGTCACAGTTACATTATAGTCCAATTGGAACTAATTATACATAATCCTTTATAATATGGGAATGATGACTCATTTAATTGGACTGTGATATATATATATATATATATATATATATTTATGAATTAGTATGTACATAATCAAACATCAATTCATGATGAATTTATTTATAGATAAATGGGATTCTAATTGAAATTTGAATTGTTTTTTCTATATACATTTCAATTGAAACTCTATATACTGGGACCCCTAATTGGTAATTTAGGCCTTGACCCTACCTTGACCTTAGTAGTGGGTAGTATAAAGTGTATCTTAAGAAAATTTATGATCCTCTATTTCACGTAGAAAATTTTTAGAAAAATATGATAGGTTAAATCAAATATAAAAAGGATATTAATTGTCATATTCAGTTAACTATGATCCAATATACTATTGAAACCTATATATGTTTTGTGTTTGATAATTTTAGAGACATTCCATAATGATGTTTATGAGTCAAGTTCCTAGAGGGTGGTGAAAAATATTATCCAAAGGTAATAGACCCTAATCCACAAGTATTACCACATATTTTTAATCCTGTGACACATACATATATTTTTTATTCAATAATTTATTCTCAATTACAATGTAGTTTTCTATAATTTGTGTAGTTTTTACATGGATCTCCCTGACCTTCCCCTACTATGAAATAATGGACCTGATAATTCCATTATAAGCATCCAACCACATTATGAGGGGATGGTATCCCCCATTATTTTGAGTTATGGATCAAGTTGAGGCTTAATATATTTGATACTCTCATGAAACCTCCAATGAGGAGGGTCAAGATCACAAAATATATGATATTTGATTCTTCAAATTTATGGTGGGATGATATCACCAAGGATGTTATTCCTCAGGGTATGGTCTAAGAATAAATTCTAATATGATTCTATGATTACTTATTTCAATATATTATCATAGATAACTATTATATCGATTTTATTACACCTATAGTAGGGTGATATGTTTGGAATTGAGTAATAAAATCATTTATTTAGGCTCAGTTATTCAAATAAACACATCCCACTAATGAGTTAATGATAATGTGGTAGTTTTCGGATGGTCTCAAATACACCTTCAAATCACGGTTCAATGTGTTATGGATTACCACCACTTTAATGAGTGTGAATTCTCCACTCATCAATTAGAAAAATCCAAGGGAAGCAGATGGTGGGGTCATGGGGGTTCTATATCAAGATAATAAAGTGGTTTGATTATCAGTGGGAAATATTTCCTTGATCCTGCATAGTGTGGAATCTGTAGTTAGATGAAACCTGCAAATAGTTACGTGGTGTGTCACTAGTATATAAATCATGGGAATAAGAATCCCCAATATCATATAGACCCCATTGGATATCATGTTTTTGGAATTTTAGGGAATAATTATCTTTTTGTAGGACCCTACCATCCATGTTTAGTGGGAGAGGATATGTGGTAGGTCTACCTTCCGGAGAGGGATTATTTGTTCTTTCAAAGAAAGTTAACTAGATTAACATTGGACGATATGGATGATGAGGTGATATTGGATAAGGTAATCATTATTTAGATATATAGCCCCATTATAATAGACCTAAAAAGTATAGATAGGTTTTATATTGTGACTATAGATTGGGCTAGATCCTTTTAGTGTAATCTACTCTCAAGGAGAAGAGAACTAGGAATTTTTTAGTTCAAGGTACTATTCAAGTTGCATTTACTTTAGTGTATTCCTTCTTTGAAATTGGAACTTAAAATTATATCATATATAATGGCTATTATGGAATGTATTATTATAGATATAGATTACTAATATTAATTAACAACTCTCTATACACCATTGGTCTAACACCTAGATGTTTTATAATAAGAAAAGTATGTTCTATACTTTAAACAGCACGCAACACTGAGTTTAACTAAAAAGTGACATGTTAATGAAATATGCTTAGTTAATATAATAATTATAAACTAGAAATTCAAATTGAAGATATGAGTTGTATTATCTATATTATAATTATATATTTTACATATTTATAGGGAATAAATTCTTTGTTGACCAATTAATTTGAAATAGAAATTAAAAAATTTAGAAAATAAAAGATGTATCTTTAGAAATAGCTATTTTTATAAATACAATTTTTTTTCATAAATAAATTAACTAAATAAATTTTGATAAATATTTTAATGCAATTTATATATTTAATAATCAATGAAATTTTTAATATTCATGTTATTTATTATCTAGATGATATATAAGAATAAATCTAACTTTATGCTTAAAACAGTATTTTTCTAAAAGTTAGTTTTCCACCTTTTTATAAACATATAATATAATTATTTTTTGAAAAATAGAGAAACATAATTTGATAAAATAAAAATAAAATTTATAATAATAAATTAAAACTTTCAATAGGGTAAATTTTTGGGATTTCATTGATTAGTTTTATATTTTAATGAACAGTGAATAAATCATTAATTGAAATTAAAAATAACATTTTATTTTAATTAATTTATAATATTGATTTATATTTTGAAATGATTATAATGTAAAATTAATTAATTCTTATATCAATTAATAAAATTTATTTCATTGGAGAAATTTTCATATTAATTTTGTATATAAAAACTTTTCAAACATCTGAACTTTTTCACTTTAATAATCTATTTTTTTCTCAAATCTATAGGATTAATTTTAAATTAAAATATTCCCCTTATGTGAATATAATTTATAAAAATTGATTAATATTTGGAATCATAAATGTTTAAAATTTAAAATAAATCCAATATAATTTTTAACCAAAATTAATAGTGAATGCAGTAAAAATTAATTATTTAGGTTAAGGTAAAAATGGGTTTACTGGGGGTTAAAATTATAATTTATGGGTAAAAAATCAATATAAACTTGTCTAAAAACTATTTTATAGCTTCATTTATATACTATCACCAGTATAGTTCACCAATAGTCCATTTATGATAACTTTCCATATGAAAAACATGGGATCACTAAATTCATTTTCAAAAATACCAATTATGTCTTCTCCCACATGTATAAAAGGCCACCACTATCCTCTCCTCTTAAAAAAATGAAACCTTATTATTTTATCAAATTTAAACCAAAAAAACTTCCATATTACCTTAACACATCCTAGAATCTATATTTTGGTCATAAATAAATCATTTGAATTATTTTTTAAAACCTAATGAGGAAACCTGAAGAACAGGTATTGTTCTTCAAAATGCATCTTTGTTTAATTTTTTTCTCCATATCCATCAACATTTATTATTATAAAATGATATTATAAACTCGTTATCTACCATATTATGAGATTTTGTTTATGTCAATGTTATGACTTAAAACTATATGCCAAACCATATAATGCGTTATGAAATCTCCATTAATTTGTATGATGAACTACCACCACACGAACGGATGTCATTTGTTTTTTAAATTATCACCATTAATGTTTTGGAATAATGATAGATTTATAGTACATATATTATATATATAGTATTTATGATTTTATTTTTATTATGTAAATATTGCATCACACATTCCTACATTCTTTCCATTCTGTGGAAATATATAAACATCATTCTGGTGTATGGTAGACTACCACTCTTTGAAGTGATGTGATTCATTCACACATTACATGGAATGTATTAATGATGGTTTTTAAAAAAATATACAATATATATGAGAAAAATAATTCTTTATCGATAATATGTCATTTAATTTTCTTTCAATCAATCTTATAAAAATGTTGAATTAGAGTTCATGCGTACGTATAGTCTACAGTCTCTAAGAACTATGTATTTCATTTCCTATTACTCAATTTTATGGGTTACTATAAACATATATATAAAGAATATATATTATATTTATATCATTTTTATAATTATTTTAATGATTAAATCATTATAAAATTAGGTGGAGCAAAAATTTAAAATCCATAACATAAATGAAAAACAATGTTGTTAATATAGGAGAATAACATTAACATGGAATTGTTAATATACATATAATAAAATTTCATAATACAGTCATATATGGTATGATATATTAGAAAAGTTTTATTTAATATATTTATTATTAAGGAATATTTAATATAAAGGATTCTAAATCATGATAGACTTAAATAAATCATGAGGTAAGGGTTTTCTCATCTAACTATTATTTCTATGAGATTTTTGTTGTATTCATGACTAAATTTCTTTTTTGGTGTGTATACCAACTGTGATTATATTTTACTATTAATTTCCTTAAATTTATTGTTATTTAAATATCCTTTTGAGAATCTCTTATTCATTGGGATCAAGTTTTCAATGTTACAAAAGCATTAAGGGATTTAGCATCAAATTTTATTATTTGTGATGTAGGTTATTTTATACAAATATAAACTTCTATAAGGTGTATATTATTTCCATTTTATATGTGATATCATGAATATATTTATTTTAATTAAATTATATTTTTCATTCAATAAAATTCATTCAAGGGGATTTTTATTAAAATTTACTAAATTGGGAAGTGTCTTATGTTACAATCTCATCGTTTATTGGGAATGTTTTTTATCATGACTCCAATAATAAAATTTTATGGTCTATCAAAAAATAAAATTTTGATTTTTCATGTCAGATTGTTATGGTATAATAATACTTATTTTAACATAATTTTCCTCTCATAATGTACTCAGGAGTTCAAATTATTGTTTTTAAGCTTATTTTCATTCGGAAACACTTTTACTTCCAAAACCATATACTCTAAATATGTTTCAAAGAATGTTTTAATTTTTATTTCAAGAAGAAAATATGATTTCCTGAATATAAGTTTAAAATTATTTTTAGAGCATTCATTATATGATTCAGGGGTTTATTCAATGAATTTTTTTTCAAAATAGTTTATGTTTTATGAAAATAATATCAAATTAATATTTTTTCCCAAAATTAATTAGTTGATATTTTAATTTTATTTTCATTCATAAATGCCAAAAAACATTATTATTACTTATTTTCCATTTTAGATATTTTTTATGATAATTTATTCATTATTTCTCTTGATGGATTAATAATTTTTTCAAATTGATTGTTTTGGAACCCATTTAATTCCCATGGATTAACCATGTGTCAAGATATTGTTATGAAACCCAATTATTTTCCATGGTATAATCATGTTTCAAAGAGATTTAGATAAAATACATTTATTTTGAAAGGATTAATCATGTTATAATAGAGAAAATATTTTTTCAATGTGTATTATGATTAATGATCTATGTAATTTATTCATGTTGTGGTTCATAGTCAATATATATGATGGATGACACCAGATAGTGATGGGTGATTCCATTAAAACTTATATGATGGCTTAGACCAGATATCATTGGGTGATACCATTATATATTATAGCACTGGGTGACCCAAATAGTGTCGGTTGATCCCATTACATCATATATGATGTTGCAGGAAAAATAGCATCGGGTGAGCCTATTATATATTAAATGATGATTAAACATAGATAGAACTCGTATGCATTAATTAATGATTATATTCACTAAATAATTATTTTAGAAGTCTGTAATATAGTTATTGTAATTGTAATAGTTTTTTAAGAGTTATATGATTGTAATATTCTATGATACAAACACATTTATCTATTCTTACCAAGGGATTATAATTATTCCTTCAATCATGATTGATATCGCATGGATCATGATAATTAATCCAAAGAATATTACTTTTTTTAAATCCTTATGTCATGATACATGACTGATTATTGAGATATTTATGGGTTTGGGTTCATTTATTATTCTCTCATTCACTCTAATTTTGTCTCCATACCCCAATTTTATCCTTATACTCATTGATGGAATTCAATTGTTAATGCTTATGTCTACCCTTATTGGTCATTTGAGATCATCATTTTTATGTTTCATTTTTCCATAGATTATAAAGAATGGGGTTGAAACAATTATGTCTATAAGTATTTCCATATTCATAATGATGAAGAATTTATGTAAAATAATAATATTTTAGTTACGTAAAAGTTATTCTCATTAAACAACATGGGTATTGATTATGTAGGTGTCTCAACTAATTCAATAAAACTCTAAAACTAAACTATACTTGATAATGTATGTAATTGATTTTTTCAATTTTTTAAAGTTTTTTATCGAAAAAATGTTTTTAAAATTTATCGATAATAATGATAGAAAATTAATGTCGGGGATTTCATCACAGGATCTGAAAGTGCAGGTTCAATGCTATTTTAGTTGATATTATAGGTCAGTATAGATAAATTTGTTGATTTTGATGCTTCCATGTCAGGTGATCTTAAGAGTTTAGGATATATTATTAGTTATATAATACAATATTTGATCAAATGTTCAAATTATTGGACACCACTTTCAGTTATTATATGATTAGAACATAAATTGATTAATGAAATTTTCGGTGACATTTTATTTGGATGATTTATATGAAAATTTTTGGTTTAATGTAATGTATAAATTTTTTTTTTTAAACATAAGTTTTAATTTATTTATAACATTTAGGGATCATTGGATCTAAGATATTAATGTAACTTTGATAATATAAATTTTATCATATATATAATTGTGGGATTTAAAAAGCATCTATATGATTAATGTTATGTTGAAAAAAAATAGCCATATTTTTTTCATTGAAGATGAAAGTTATGAGGTAACATATGAGGATAAAACACGTATTAGTTAGGATTTCATTAAGGTTATTTTTTATATATGTTAATCAATTCATTGAATTATTTTGTTTCATATTTGGGTATTAATGTCCTGGTTTAGATATTAATGTATTAATTGTGGGTTTATCCATTCTTAGAATTATCTTACCATGTGATAATTTTTTTAGTTAATTTCAAAATAATAGTAAAATAAATTTTTATCCCTTTTATGTTACATGATCCTTTAAAAGATTATATTTAGTTCATCAGACAAGAAAAAATAATCTTGAATAATCATCATTTAGAAGAAAATATGATATTGTGGTAGAAATTTACAATATGGATGAAATTATAATAATCATATATAAATATTAACTTATTAACATATTCTAGATTGAAAATTAATTCCTAAACTCTATTAAAATATCACAAAACAAAACATTTATCACAATACATTAATATATGATGAATAAAAGAGTCCTTTAAATCATCACATATGTATGGTGTTGAGGGATATAAATTTCTATTAGACATTCATTTACCTGTGAAAAATGATCTCTATTGCTCTATATCATTATTTTGAAATTATTATTTCATTAAATTTCGAAATATACACATCTTAACTATGTTATACTATTTTGAATCTTAGTGTGTGATATAATTGATGACCTCCATACTTTTCTTTCTCAATTATTAGAAGGATTTTTTGTTAACCCTTTATTACAATATGGGTTCACAATTATTTTTACAAATATAATACAATTTATTATTGAGATAATGATGAAAATTTTATTGATGAAATTTATTCATGGGGAGATGGGGGTTGTAACAACATGATAATATAAAAGAATAAATTTATGTTCAGTTGAGTAAATAACACACAACAATATGTTTAAACAAAATTAGAAACATTATGAAAATGTTATAAATTAATATTATTGTTATCACAATGAATTTGGATTATTCGAAAGTAATAGGATTAAATAAATTATTAAAATATGGTTTACACACATATAATTAATTAATTATCTTGTGACTATTTAATTAGAAATGAAAATGAGAACAAAATGAAATGGCAATATATATTTTTCTAAATAACAGTTTTTGTGTACATAAATGGGTTTTCCATCAATAAATTCACCAAATTATTTTTTAATGATTTTAATGTAATTAATGAATTATATATTGAATCAAAATTTTAAAATTCACTTAATTTTATTTCTAGTCAATATATAATAATCAATCGAATTTTTAATATCAAAATAATATTTTTCTAAAAAATAGTATCTTCCCCTTTACTGGAATTAAACAGAATTATTGGAACATTTTATAAAATTAACTATAAAATAAAAAATTAATTTTTAAACTATTTATATTAAAATTGTTTTAGTGTTAGGTTTTTGTATTTTTCATAAGGGTTTTAACTTTCAATTAATAGTAAAGAAATGCTAAATTTTAATTGAAAACAGCCTTTTCATTTTAATTTATTATTAGGTTGAATTATATTTTGAAGTGGTTACAAAAAAACTAGTTCAATTTTTCACCAATTTATCCAATTTATTTCATTTGAATAGCATTAATTTTTAATTTTGATATTAATACATATTTATCTTTTCAAAAATTTCACTTTATAAACGTTCTTTCTCTTCAAGTATACCTGATTAATTTAAAATTAAAATTTTACAGTAATGTATATGTGACTTTGAAAAATGGATTAAATATTTAGAATAAGAATAATTTTTAATTTTTAATATGTTCAACATAATTTTTGACCAAAATGAATATTGAATGCATTAAAAATTAATTATTGTGGTAATGGTAAAAATGGGCTTACTAAGGAGGAGAAACTAAATATATAAGTGTAGAAAGACATATAAACATGTATAATAATATTTAATGACACTATTTGGATTAACCAGCTTATAAGGTTAGTTATTTTTCTATTTTATACATATTTTTAATTTGAACAATGTTTGAGCACTTAATTATTTTCAGAAATACCAAGTATGTCCTCTTCCCCCACATATAAAATTCCTCCCTATCTATTCTCTTATTCACACTATATAAAATATTTGTATTGGAAAATACTTATCCAAATCACTTCCAAAATTTCCTCACCATAGACTAAAGGCCTTATTTTGGGAAAAAAACTATCATTTGAAATATTTAGTGTAAACCAAACGAAGATACTTGAAGAAGAGGTAACGTTCTTATACAAGTGTCTTTATTTTATTTATTTCTCCAGATCCTTCAATAATTATTATACAACTATGATATAAAACAATTATTATATTACATATAATTAAATTTTTATGTTATGTTTGAAATTTCCGAGCACAGTGGAAGCTCGTGGGTGGATGTTCCCACTAGGCGTTTTCTCATTAGAAATGATCAATCTAGGATCAATACGACGATAAATGCCAGTCTCCATGGATCGATTCACAGAAATAGACAAAGAAGAAGAAAGGTCCTGGAACCACAAAAGTGGATCATCACAAGTTGATTATAGTTAATTTAATTAATTGATAAGAAGTAAATTTTGGGTGTTCTTTCTTCGTTGATATTCTTGATCACGTTCTGATGTGATTCGCCATTGCATCACAGAAGCCAAGTGTAGACTTCCTCTAGCAGTGATCCACACATGCACCTCGTATCTCTGGATATCGCCAAAGGAGTCTTTAGGTTCTACCATGGAGAAACCTTTTCTTGCATTGTCCTACTTATATCATCTTGATCTAATGGAAGAGGATCCCTCTTTGTCTTGAGAGTGTTCTTGGAGGAAGAGGTTCTTTCGACCTTGAAAGAATTCTCCAAAATTTGTGAGCACAAAGATTATCCTAGGAAAAGAGTTGGGATTGTGAGGATATTTATAATCGGGTTTGAGTTTATAGAGTTATGATAATAAATATGTGTGTTATGCATTTTGTTTATTTTGTTAACTCTTATTAAAAACCCAATGTCGAATAATTAATTCCTTGACATGCACCCCCACTGATTATAATAAATTTCATTTAATTAAACAATATTATATCTTCAAAATCCTGACTTGAAAACTATATGGTGTGTAATCATTAATACATGGAGTGTACCTATTTTCCATAAAACTACACAGTGTGTAATCATTAATACATGGCGTGTACTTTTTTTTTCCTTTCCAAAATGAAAACTACACTGTGTGTAATCATTAATACACAACATGTATATGTTGTTTTTAATTTCCTTCTTCATACATCATTAAAATGATTTTGGATTCCTTGAATAATTATTAAACCATGTATGGGAATAATATTTATTCTACTTGAGATACTTGGATACACTTAGTGTGTGGCCCTCTAGGCCTTTTTATCGTTGGCATTAGCGAGCTTGCCTAAAGTCAACAATTATTGTATAGAAACGAGTCAAGGCACCCAAGAGAAAGAAGTTGACCCAGCATTGACTTGTCACCTCATACAAACGCTTACTATTTAATTTAATCCCTTTCTCTCAATATATCATCAACCAGGTTTCATGGCTGTGTCATAAACCTATATGCTTGATCTGTCATTCTTTAACTTCTAGAAATAAACTCGTCGTGACACCATGGCCATGGAATTTGTTCGACAGTTCTATTTCAATCAAAGGGCCCGAGATATCCACTTCTATAAATATAAAAGGGAAAAATCCTTCCTCGACTTATCCATTAACAACATTTCATTTGTGACACACCCAACATACCCTACTTCCTGCCAACTCTCTTTGTGAAGGTTTTCGTCCTCAATTCTAAGTGTGCGAGTCATGACATGAGTTAATGATAATATTCCAGTCTATGGACCATAACACACACTGATAGATATCAATGTCCGATGACACCAAGACATGCAGAATTTCTACTGGCGGGTCTGTTCTCATTATCTCCCATCTTAGATATTACAAAGTTAAAACTCAATGAGAGAGACCCTCGTCTTTTTACTAGTACTCGCACATGATGGTTTGTATACTATGTGTCCTATCATAGTACGACATCCAATCGAAGAAAATTACTTAATAATATTGTTATATCATTTCAATGTTCTCATCATAACAGGGATCTTCCACGACCTTATCAGTGCAACAAATATTCTAGGACATTATTATATTATATTCATGCAGAACAATGAACAATATATAATAAGTGAAAATTCATGTAATCAAAGTACAAACTAGTTGGTTCTCAGAAAAACAACCCTAACAAACTCCCAATTGGACTAAAGCCAACAGCCTACGAATTTTAGTCCGCTAGAACTCACATGATTATCATGTTTCTACTGAGTTAAGTCTTTAGTTAAGGGGTATGCCATGTTGTCTTCCGTGGAAATACTGCTCACTGCAACATCACCTTTCTGAGAGATATCCCTAAAGAGATGATACTTCTGAAGTATATGCTTTGTCCACTGATGTGACCATGGCTCTTTTTCAAGTGCCACCGCTGTAGTATTATCACAATAGAGTGTGATAGGATCTTTGTTGCTAGGTACTATATCCAACTCTTGGTTGATGCTTCGCATCCATACTGCTTCTTCTGCTGCCTCAAAAGCTGTGATATACTCAGAATCTACTATAGAATCTTAAAACACACCTTTCTTTGAGCTCTTCCAGCTCACTACACCTTCATTCAAACTGAAGATGTATCCAGTCTGTGACTTCATGTCATCTTTATCAGTCTGGAAACTATCATCTACATGTCCTCTGATAACTAGTTCCTCATCTCCTCCATAAACTAGGAACATATCCTTAGTACGCATCAGATACGTAAGTATAGTCTTGACTTCCATCCAATGGCGGTCTCCTGGATTAACATGATATCTACCTACAACACTTAATTCGTAATCAACATCTAGCCTTGTACATAGCATAACATACATGACTGGCCCAATCACGGTTTCATAAGTGATCCTTGCCATTTTCTTTCTTTCCTCATGTGTCTGAGGACACATTTTCTTAGAAAGATGAATGTCATGTGACACTAGAAACAATCCCCTCTTAGATTGTTCCATACTGAATATCTTTAGTATCTTGTCAATATATGTACTTTGACTCAGGCCTAGAATTCTCTTGGATCTATCACGATGGATCTTGATCCCAAGAATATATGCTACCACTCCCATGTCTTTCATAGAGAATCATTTATCCAACCATTCCTTGACTGACTATAATATAGGTACTTCATTTCCAATTTTTAATATGTCATCAACATATACTATTAGGAAAATGAATAAACATCCACTAAACCTCTTATAGACACAAGGCTCACATTCTTTCTTAACAAAGCAAAATTCCATTACAGCTTCATCAAAATGAATGTTCTAGGACCTTGATGCTTACTTTAATCCATAAATGGATTTCTGCAACTTGGAAACCTTGTTGGCATCCTTTGGAGTCACATACCCTTCAGGTTTTGTCATGTAGACATCTTCCTCGAGTTCCTCATTAAGGAATGTTGTTTTGACATCCATTTTTCAAATTTCATAGTCATGGTAAGCGGCAATAGCCAATAGGATTCTGATGGATTTCAGCATCTCAACAGGTGAAAAGGATTCATCATAGTAAATTCATTGACGCGGTCTAAAACCTTTTACAACTATTTGTTCCTTATAGGTGCTGATTTTCCCCTCCATGTCCAGTTTCTTTTTGAATACCCATTTATTACCAATAGGCTTTACATCAACTAGAGGATCTACCAAAATCCAGACATGGTTTGGGTATATGGAATCCATTTTAGATTTCATGGATTCTTGCCACTTAGCAACGTCTGTGCCTTCAACTGATTCCTTGTAGGTAAGAGGGTCATAATTTTCAACCAATAATGAGTCACCATCCTTAGTGACAAGAAAACCATATCATTATGGTTCTCTCACCTCTCTCGTGCTTCTACACAGTTCTTGTGTCTCTGGAACAATTTTTTCTTCCACAGGGATTTGTGAAATCTATTCTTGTACCTACTCTTGTGTATCTTGAGCCTCTACTTCATCAAAGTCTATATCATTCCCAATATCACTTTTGGAGATGTGCTCCCTCTCAAGGAATATGGAGTGTCTTTCCACTTTAACCTTTTTTTATGAGGGGTTGTATAAGTATTATCTCCTTGTTTCCTTGGGATATCCAATAAAGATACACTTTGTGCCTCGGGATGCAAGTTTGTTTCCTGAATAGGCCTTAACAAATGCTTCGCTACCCCACACATGTAAATTCGATAACATGGATTTTCATCCACTATATAACTCGTATGGAATACCATTAATAAATTTAGTTGGTACTTGGTTTAGTATGTGTGCTACTGTTTGTAATTCATATCCCCAAAAGGATAATGGAAGACTCGCATGACTCATCATTGATCTCACCATGTCCAACAGGGTGGGGTTCCTCCTTTCACATAAACCATTCCACTAAGGTGTGTAAGGAGGAGTGATTTGAGATAGAATCACAAACTCCCGTAATAAATCTATAAAGTCTTGATTAAGATATTCAACTCCTCTAACTGGGTGGAGTTTCTTAATCTTTTTAACAAGCTAGTTCTCAACTTCATTTTTGTATTCTTTGGACCAATCAAAATAATTTGACTTATACATCATTAAGTAAATATATCCATGTCTACTAAAATAATTAGTAAAAGTTATGAAGTACGAGAACCCACCCCTTGCTTCAACTAGAAATGGTCCACACACATCTGTGTTAACTAATTCTAGAATCTATTTAGCCCTTTCACCTTTCCCATTAAATGGGGATTTGGTCATTTTTCCTTGTAGACACGCATGACATACACAAAGTGGTTTTTGTTTGAAAGAATCTAAATACCTATCTTGATGTAATTTTGTCAAACGTTTCTCGTTGACATGACCTAGTCGGTGATGCTAAATTTGCGTGTGGTATGAGTCATGTGAATTAACTTTGTTATCGATTTCCATTACTTGGTTTGTGTAGTCTAACACATAAAGGCCGTTATATAAATGTGACCTACCAAAACAAATGCTATCTTTATAATAGAATAAACATCCACTTACAAACTTCAAGATTAATCCATCGGTATCTACTTTGGATACTAAAATAATGTTTTTGGTTATATAGGGTACATAATAAAAACCTTTCAAAACCAAGACCATCCCAATAGGCAATGTGAGGTGGTAGTCTTCGACAGCTACAGCAACAAGTCTGGCTTTGTTGGCTGCTCGTAGATCCACCTCACCTTAGTCAATCTTTCTGAAACTACTTGGTTCCTATATTTGGATATATATATATATATATATATATATATATATGTGAGCACTATAAGCAGTATCTAATACACAATTGGAAGAAACAGATAGATTGCATTTGATAACTAACGTACCTGAAGCTTCCCCTTGTTTCCTTGGATGGGTGCAGTTTTTCTTTCAGTGGCCCTTCTTTCCACATGCGAAACAAATAGCCTCTTGTTCTCTTGCCCCCCCCCCTTGATCTTCCTTTTCTTGGAAGGATTTGAAGAATCTTTGGGATTAAAGTTATTCGCCTTCCCTTTCCTTTTATTAACCATAATTAGAATAAGGATTTTCACGCTTCATATCATTTTCCACTTTGCTAATAAGGATAATAAGATCATATAGATAATTCTCAATGTTGTTCATGGTGAAATTTACAACAAAGTTGGACAAGATCTGGGGGAGTGATGCGAGAATGAGATCGTTACCCAGTTCTTCAGGGAGTTTAAACCCTAGAACCTCCAAGCACTCAATGTATCCAATGAGCTTGAATAAATGAGGCCCAGCTAGGGCACCCTCTCCAAGCTTGCTCTGAAATGGAGCCTTGGAGATCTCAAACCTTTCCTGTCTTTCTCTCTCCAGGTATAGACCACGGAGGTGCTCGAGCATGTTGTGGGCATTAATGTCTTCATGAGACTTCATGAGCTCACTATACATTGATGACATAATCAAACATTGAACATCGAGTGCATCTCTCAAATGTTGATCATAAACTAGGAAATATTCATCACTCGCCCCTGGGACAGGAGAATCAGGAAGTGATACTCCAGCACGTAAAACTTTCGTTCATGGTGTATGATAAACTGAAGGTGCCTAAACCATTCGTGAAAGTTACTATCGGTGAAGATTTTGTCTTTATCCATAGTTGATCATAGAGAAAATGTGGTTGATGAGCTTGTCATATTTGATTCTACAATTTAAAAGATCATATTTATCAGTACTTTCTTGGTTACATTTTATGAGAAATAATAAATTTTTATTACTTCTCCCACTATTTTATCAAGTCCCAATGGCCCTCACCATTGAACCCAGAATGTCTAGTTGCTTTGACATTCTAGTGGCAAGGATCCATATTCCCCTTCGGATAACCCCAACAGGGGTTGGTCAAGCTATTTGAAGGTATTTAGGTAGGTAGGTCTTTTCCAACTATGAGCTTACAATTCCTTGATCTGTTGAGTGGACTTTTCAATCCTGAAATCCTGACTTGGATTTCCTCAACTCTTACGTCCAATATTACATTAATTCTAGGAAGGGCTACCCCTCTTGATGTAATATGGTTAAGTCAACCCGAAACCTTTCATAAGGGCTTCCTTTATAAAAGTAAGTGTTCCAACAAGGGTTGGTCAAACACATAGTTTTATTGAGTCATTCCCTTAATCAAGTAACAGAAGGATTGGTCTGACTTAATATGGTATTGAGGGATTTTAATCCTTTATGTGTAGTTTCGCATTATCACATGCTTGTTAATATTAAGTGATTATTACTTAATTGATTAACCATGTTCCGATAATGTTTACGCATAGTCCGGTTTTTATTTTATTCCATCTTTGCATGCTTGTTCATTTTATTAACTATGTGATCACGAAAACACACACATAATAAGTAAACCATGCAATCAGACATAAATAAAATAAGATGGCATGATCATGAGATTTTATTGGTTAGCTTATCTAGTGGTTTGATAAGCTAACCCTGGCCTATGGAAAAACACCTTGAACCGATGGTTCATATTTTGCAGCTCCCACCTGTCCACCTTTGTATCCTCTTGGGTTGGTTTCACCTCACCTTTGGGTTTTGAACCATCTCCTCTGGCTTGGGAGATCCTCCATTACATGGGGTTTACATTAAAGAAACCATGGGCACGCAGGCCCTAGATTTTATTGGAAGAAGCCTCACTGGACAACGAATTTAAATTAAACAAATTCAAATGAAACCAAACACACATAAAAAGGGTATTTGGTCTAACTCATGATCATTCATAGCATACAATGACATTTACGCATATTTAGAATTCAAATTCTTTTAATTTTTCTATTATTTAAGATAAGTCACGCTTGAAATTAATTAATTATGATCTTATAATTAATCAATTATTTTTGTTAAATTCCTTTCTGAATTTCCTTTAGATTCTTCTCATCCATATCCCTTGTACAAGTCTTTGTACTTTTGGATGAAACCTGGTGAAATTCCATTTTTGGAAAGTACATAGCATGTAGTTTATATTTACATGGTGTGTATTTCTTTTCACCCGATATCCAAAGTACACGTCGGGGGATTTGGTGTGTCTTCTCTACTTTGGAAATTTTGGAGTACATGACGTGTAGATTAATCTAACATGGCATGTAATTCCTTGTTATGCGGTTACCGGCCGGAAAATACCGTGTACGTGGAACATGGATTCTCCTTGTACACGGTTTCACTTGGGCCAGATCGGACTACAAAACATGTTGATTCATCATACACGCCATGCATTCTGGTTCCATGCACCGTTAATTTCTGGTCAACATGGTGTAATAAAACTTAGGTATACTCAATTCACACGGCGTGGTTTGGTGGACCAGTACCGGTTCATTGAACCTAAGTACACTGTGTGTAGTTTTCATTACACGCTGTGTATTCTCATGTTGTACAGACAGAAAGAGCGGATCCTCTGGATGAGTTCCTAGTTTTTATTTTAATCAAATTTAGAATTAAAAGGTATTTTCTATGATGTGGATTGAGAAACGAAGGAGGAGGAAGATATCTCGTTCATTTAGTTCAATAGAATGATTTATCACTAATTGAATCAAATATAAAGGCGTAAATTATCAACGTAAATTAAATAACTATAATCAACGTGGTATCCTCTCTCTGATACCATTTGAAGGATCCGGGCACAGCTGAAGCTTGTGGGTGGATGTTCCCACTTGTCTTTTTGTCATTAGCAATGATCAATCCGGGATCAATACGACGATAAATGTCAGTCTCCATGGATCGATTCACAGAAATAGACAAAGAAGAAAAAAGTTCTCGGAACCAAAAAATTGGATCGTCACAGGTTGATTATAATTAATTTAATTAATTGAAAAGAATTACCTTTTGGGTGTTCTTTCTTTGTTGATATTCTTGATCACATTTCGATGTGATTCATCGTTGCGTCGCATAAGCCATGTGTATAATTCCTCTAGCGGGGATCCACACGTGCACCTCATATCTCTGGACGTCGCCAAAGGAGTCTCCGGGTGCTAATGTGGAGAAACCTTTGTTGGCATTGTCTGCTTTAGATCATCTTGATCCGATAGAAGAGGATCTCTCTCGGTCTTGAGAGCATTCTTGGAGGAAGAGGTTCTTTCGAACTTGAAATAATTCTCCAGAATTGTTGTGCACAACGATTCACTTAGGAAAAGAGTTGTGGTTTTGAGGATATTTATAATCGGGTTTGAGGTTATAGAGTTATGACAATAAATATAAGCATTACGCATTTTATTTATTTCATTAACTCTTATTGAAAACCCCATGTCAAATAATTAATTCCTTGACCTGCACCCACGCTCATTATAATAAATATCATTTAATAAAAAAATATCATATCCCCAAAATCCCAATTGGAAAACTATACGTCATGTAATCATTAATACACGGTGTGTACTTTTTTTCCTTTCCAAAATGAAAACTACACGGTGTGTAGTAATTAATAAACGACGTGTACTTGTTTTCCATGAAAAACTACACGGCGTGTAATCATTAATACACGGCGTGTATATATTTTTTTCTTTTCCTTCTTCCTCCATCATTATTAAACCACATACGGGAATAATCTTTATTCAACTTGAGATACTTGGATACACTTATTGTGTGACCCACTAGGCCTCTTTCTCGTTGGCATTGGGCAGGCTTGCCTAAAGTCCAAGATTACTGTTTAGCAACTGGTCAAGGAACCCAAGAGTAATAAGTTAATGTCGCATTGACATGTCACCTCATACGAACACTTACTGTGTAATTTAATCCATTTGTATCAATATCTCATCAAGCAGGTTTCATGGTAGTTTCATAAACCTATATGCTTGATCTGTCATTATTTGAATTCCATAAATAAACTCGTCATGAAACCATGGCCATGGAATTTGTTCGAAAGTTCTATTTCAATCAAAGGGCCCGAGATATCTACTTCCATAAATATAGAATGGAAAAATCCTTCCTTGAATTATCCATTAACAACATGTCATTCATGACGCACCCAATGTACCCTACTTCCCTCTAACTCTTTTCGTGACAGTTTTCGTCAGCAAATCTAAGTGCGCGAGTCATGACAAGAGTTAATGATAATATTCCAGTATAATGACCATTACACATGCTCATAGATAGCAATGTCTGATGACACCAAGACATGCGAAATTTTTACTGGCGGGTCTGTTCATATAATCTCCCGTCTTGGAAATTACCAAGTGCGAACTCCATGAGAGAGAGTCTCGTATTCTTACAAGTACTCACGCATGACGTTATGTATACTATGTGTCCTACCATAGTATGTCATCTAACTTCAAGAACTTTATTTAAGAATATTTTTATATCATTTCAAGGTTCTCATCATATCGGGGATCTTCCACGGCCTTATCAATGCGACAAATATTCCAGGACAATATTATATTATAGTCATGTAGAACAATGAACAGTATATAATAAGTGAACATTCATGTCATCAAAGTACAAAAAATTTGGTTCTTAGGACACCAACCCTAAAAAAATTTATAACATATAACCACACACACTTCAATCAATTTGGTTACAGTATTGTTTTTCATGTGTACGGTGAATTACGGCCTCACGGACAAATGCTTCTTATTATCAATTAATAACATTAATTTTTGGGAATAATGATGGATTTATTATGTATATATGATATATATGATATTTATGATTTTATTATTACTCTTGTATAATTATATCACATATATATTCATGCTTAACAATTTGGGGGTATATAATAACATCATTTGTCAGTACGGTGGAATATTGCATCGTAAAGTGATGTGATTCATTCACTCATCACGTAGAATGTATTAAAGATGAGTTTAATAAAAATAAGTGTATATATTAAATAAAAATTATTATTTATTGATAATATATATTTATTTTATTTCTTTCAATATGATAAAAAATGGAAACGACGTTCATGCATATGTTCGACTTACCATCTTTATGAATTGTGTTCTTAAATTCATATCAAATTATTGTTATGTGTTAATATAAAGACACATATAATGAATATATATGAAATTTATGTCATTATTTAAATTTTTTATAATATTAAATCATCATTAAACTAAGTGAACAAACAATAACAAGTCAAAATATATACAAAAAGATAGTATGTTATAACATGAAACACAATATTATCATGGAATTGTTAACAAATATGTAATAAAATGTTTAAAAAATCATATATTGTATGATATCTATGAATATAAACCATTAAAATATTTTAAATAAACATATATTTATTATATAGGTTGCTAAATCGATATCATCTAAAAGGAAAAGTGATGTTATAGTTTTCTCATCAAACTATTATTTTTTTGAGTTGTGTGCCATATTCCACACTATTTGGTTGTGTGGTGTGTATAATTCCCACAATTATATTTTATGATTCATATCATTAAATTTATGGGAATTAAATATCAATTTTGGTTTCTCTCTTTCATGTGTTTTACAATTTCAAATTTACCAAAGCATTAATGGATATTTGTATCAATTTTCCTTTTACGATATGTAAGTTATTTTATACCTGTGTATTCATTTATATGGTTAATATCCTATCCCTTGGACAAGTTATATCAAAAAAATAATGGTTGTAATTATTTTAAATGTTTAATTTAATTATAATCTTTTATATGAATGACAATTAAATTTTTCCAAAGTGGTAAGATTCATATGTTATAATCTCATTATTTACTAGAATTATTTATGATTATGCTTAATATAATGAAATATCATGCTATATCTCTCAATAAAATCATAAATTTTATTCCTCTATAGTTATTTAATGATAATACAGGATTTCCCTTCATTTTCCTCTCATTATGTTCTCAATATTTTAAATCAATTTTTTACGAAAAATCAACATTTATGTTGAGAATGATTTTTCTTCCAAAACCATGTTTTTTGAAAATGTTTTTTAAAAAAAATTACTTTTTAAAAACACTAAAGTATAATTTCTGCATGACATATTTATAAAGGTTTTTAGATATTAATTTATATTTATGAAAGTAAGTTTTCAAAAAAATAAATTTTAAACTGTTTTAGTTTTATGAAATGATTTCATTTTTAAAAATTATTACAAACATATTTTAATAATATTTTAATTTTATTTCCATTTATTATGTTCAAAAAACCTTGATGTTACTTATGCTCCAATGGAGATATTTTTTTAATGGTACATTCCTAATTCTTTCTCTAGATGGATTTATTTTATTTCAAATTGATTTTTAGGGAATCTATTTTCTTCCACCAGTTAAACATGTTTTAAGAGATTATTAAGGAACCCATTTATTTTACATGGTCTAATAATGATTCAAATATATTGACTTGAAACCCCTTTAATTTCAATGGGTTAATTAATTTATAATATGAATAATGATTATTTCTATGATTTTTAAGATGAATTATCTACCTACTCTATTCTGGTTATAGTTCTTTGAAATTATATATGATTGGTTAAACAATATATCTCTGTGTGAGACTGTTACAACTGATTTAATGGAGTGGACTAGATAAAATTGAGGGATTCTATTATAGTTTATATAATGGAGTGGATTGGATAGCTTTGGGTGATCCCATTATAACTTATATAAAGGGGTGACACAGATGGTTCCAATTGAGCCCATTATATCTTAAATTATGGATGTTCCCAGATATCACTCAAATTCATTGTGTAATTATTTTGTTTTTGGGAGAATAATATTAGAAGTCAGACTTATGGTCACTCCAATTGTAAGGGTTTTTTAAGAGTGATTTGGTGGTAATGTTACAATATACCAATATGTTTTATATCTTCTTACTAAGGGTTTATAATCTTTCCATTGATCATGATTAATATCACAAGTTTCATTATTAATAATCCTTATGAATATTTATATTGTTAAATCCATATTCCATGATAAATTATTGATGATTCAGGAATTTATGGGCATGATATATTTTATGATTCTCTCATGCAATATTATTATGTCGACATACCCTTATTCACTTCATATATTCATCGATGACATTCAATTTATAATTCTTATTTATACCCTGAATGAGTATCTTAAACCACCCTTATTATGTTTCTTTTACCCAAGTTTATGAAGAAAGTGGTTGAATGGGGTTTGTCTAGAAGGTATTTTATTTGTATAATTATGATGAAATGATGTAAAATAAGAAAAGGTGGGTTAAGTGGGAGAAATTCCCATTTAATGAAATGGGTATTATTTATATAAGAGTTTTTCCGAATTCTATAAATCTATAATCCTAAAAGGCCGTTGAGAATGTAAGTGATTTTCTTTTTCCTATTTATATTACAAAAATTTGAGGGATGAAAATTGGATCCAACTTATACTTACCAAATCCATAAAAGTGATGCTCATTATTGTAGCACATGATCTGGGAGTGTCAGTTCTGGGCTGTTATAATTGAGGATATGATCTGAGGGCATACACTGATGTAAGGAATTCCTCCTCAGGATATATGTTTATATAATGGAAACATTACTCCTTGAGATTATGGGTTTTGAACTCATACTCATAATGGACTGGTTAGTATCATTCCATTATAACATTGATTTCTATATATAGAGGGTGTCTTTGGAATCATCAAATGGTGATTCCTATATTCATTTGGTGAATGGGATGGATATGTGAGTTAATTTGGACTAGAGAATTATGGACAAGGCAGAATGATATCCCATATTAACAAACTCTTTATGAGAAATCAAGTAACACAATATATTTATTTTAAACTTGTAGTGGAATTTTTCACGAAAATATTCACTGATGAATTTTCTAGAATACTGCCTAAGAGAGTGGTAGAGTTCACTATTATAATATTACTAGAAGTAGTACCATTGAAATTCAACTTCATATAATGGAACCAATAGAGCTAAAGGACCAGAAGAATTGGTTATATGTCTTCTAATCATATGGTTTTATACTACCCAAAACATCGTGATGGGGTTGAAATGACATTTTTTTAAAGAAGGAGGACAATTCTCACCAGATTTTTTTAGAATACCACAAATCTAATTATGTTATGGTCAGCAACTAGTATCTAAAACCTAGTATAGATGTCCAATTTGATTATATTCAAGAAGAAATTTTTTTCTCAAATATTAACATAAGGTCAAGATATCACCCAATGTGTGTAAGACCTTCAGTCATACGACATACCAAATGTAAAAGTAGATATTCCATGTGAGATTATTTGGTCATGTTGTTATGCCTCATATAATCTCCAAAATTCATCATATATCAAATGAATTGGGGTTTCCACCCCTATCTATATTCATTTTTGGTAGTCCTCATAGATGATGTATTGGTGTATTATATTACAAAAAAGTACCATTTCAAACCTATTGAGATCATACGAAATATAATGAGAGGGAAGCAGTAGTATGATAAGTTCCTGAAATTCCACTTTTTGATTGCTATGATTCACTTCATGGGTCCCATAATCTTAGAGTAATGAGTATCAGACGATCTGAAGTTGGTGAGATATGTAGTTTAATGGGATAATCCTAGAATTGTATTTAACTAGTACTCACTTGTTCTATTGCACGACGCATTTGATTAATGGTTTTTTTATTAATAAGATATTATTATTTATAAAATTTGAGAAGAAAAAGTAATGTTAAATAAATTTTAATTAGGAAGTAATGGTTTATGATAATGGAATAGGATTGTATATAATATGAAGACACCATTTAAATTGTTGTTAATGAAAAATGATAGATTAAATGAATATGAATTTTTAAATTTTGAGGATAAAAATTTGAATTCATTTTCAACTTCAACAATCACAATAACAGTAATGTGTGCATGGAAATAAAAAGTGAAAGATAAATCAATGATAAAACAATGATTGTAATAATAAAAATGTGAAATGTGAAAATTATTGAAATAAAAATAAATTGTACGAGCGGGATGTTTGTGAAAACCAAAAACGGAGTGACACTTTTCATGATGTATATAGAACAATATGGAATGAGGGAGGAGAAATTATTTTCACAATTGAAATAAAAGAGCTTAATCCTTACAATTCATCTGAGACCTCCATCTCAAGCCAAAAAAATATAGACAAAAGTCAAAGAAATGGAAGAATAATTAATAATTTTTTGTCTAGATACGCTACACAATAATGTACCATACCACCCAGCACCTTTAATCTCCCGAGATCAAACAATTTAAAATGTCAAAACCTTTGGAAATTTAAAAAAAACCAACATGACATGACCATCCTGACCTGCTTAAAATAATCCGCCAGATCTAAGATGAGGGTAGGCTTCTATAAATCCTTTTGTGCATCAGTTCCTTTTGTTTATAGACACTTCAATCAGCAACTGCAAATGGAAACGGCAAAGAAACAGCAAAAATAGAAAACAAACTGCAAATAGCAACTGCCAAAATAGAAACTGCAAATAGCAAATAGATCCAATTCCGTTTATTTACAGAAACTAAAAATAAACCCAATTCCATTTATTTACAGAAACTTAAATCAGAAACTGCAAACTATAAACTGTATGCCAGCCGCGTGGAGACCCAAATAGAAAATGAAAACTGCAAAATGCAAATAGAAACTGCAAACTGCAAACTGTATGTCAGCCGCTTCCTCCATTTATTTATAGAAACTGCAAACTGCAAATAGAAACTCAAATAGACCCAATTCCATTTATTTATAGAAACATTAATCAGCAACTGCAAACAAACAGCAAATAACAACTGCAAAAAGCAACTGAAGTCTTGTATACAGCAACTGAAAATAGAATATTTTATTGTTTTTTTAATACATGTTGTAATTATCATATAAATTTGAGATAATTCAAAAATAAGAAGATTATATTACCATGTGGAAGACAAAAATAATCCATAAATAACCTATCAAGGTTATGTAAATGAAACACTTTGAAATATTCAAGGATGGAAACCTGACTTCAATATAAACTTCTATTAGGAAAACAATATTGCATACTATGAAACACAAAGTTAGAGAGAATTTACTTAAAGAATAGTTTATCATGTAAAAAATATTATATGTGCTGAGAAATAATTTTAATTCAAAACAAAAATTGTTGTCCACAAATAGAGATGTTTTGATGTTTAGACATGGAATAATTTTCCAGCAAGTAGAAGATGTTCCCAATGCATTTCATCTTTGCCTCACCAATATAATATTGGTTGGAATATTCCTTGTCTAACACATAATAAGAATACCTGAATATGCAGAATAAGAATACAACATAAGAATATATCCAACATAAGTATACAGTATAAGAATACCTGAATATGCAGAATAAGTATTACTGTCACCGAGAAATGGACATGAATAAAATATCCAACTGAAAATGAACATTCAAATGGACATGAAGCACACAAAATATGTATATAATTTATAATATATAAATTCACATGAATGAAAAGAACATTCAAAATAGCACATAGGATGGGTGGGATCACATAAAGAAGCTGAATTGATGCATTAAGGCCTCTTACAATCCCAGGACACGCACACTGAGGTAATTCAGAATCATAAGCTAATTTTCAAGCCAACAGTAGTTGCATCAATGATGTAAAAAATTTCATACCTAGAGAACTGGAAGTGGAGATGTCCAATATTAATACAATATATGGAGATCCTATAAGAGTTTCCTATCAAATTTCATGAGACAAAGCAGTAGGGATATCATTCCATGCAAAAATATAACAGGAAAAGAAAGCGTGGAAAACAGAATAGAATACATATAGATGGCCAAAATCAAAGGATCCATTCGAGCCTTCCCACCCCCCACCCTCATCCTCCCCTCCCCTCCCCTCCCCTCGAACCTGCCCAACCCCTCCCCCCTGCCCTCATCCTCCCCTCCCCTCCCCTCCCATCCAATATGCCCAGC
The DNA here is from genome assembly GCA_963277665.1 of Viscum album. NCBI lineage: Eukaryota > Viridiplantae > Streptophyta > Magnoliopsida > Santalales > Viscaceae > Viscum > Viscum album. The sequence continues at coordinate 81,363,857 of OY728155.1, read as the reverse complement.
CCCCCCCCCCCTCCCCTCCCCCCCCTCCCCCCAACCTCTTCCCCCGTCAGCCCCCTCCCCACTACCCTCATCCTCCCCTCCCCTCCCCTCCCCCCTGCCCAACCTCTTCCCCTAGAATCCCCCTACCCCTTTCCCTCATCCTCCCCTACCCTCCCCTTCCCTCCCCTCCCCTCCCCTCCCCTCCCCCTACCCAACATCTTCCTCCAGTAGCCCCCTCCCCCTGCCTTCATCCTCCCCTCCCCTCCTCTCCCCTCCCCTCCAACCTGCCCAGCCCCTCCCCTCCAACCTGCCCATCCCCTACCCCTTCCCTCCCCTCCAACCTTTTCTAAGGCTTGTTTTAACAGTAATTGGTGGAGAAGATCCATAATAAATGAAAACAGAACTTATAGATAGTTAATTTAGCTAAAACATTGAACCAGAAACATGGAAACTTAACTTCAAAATGGAAAGAACATCATGGTTAAATTTTAGCAAAGAAACATAACTCTGGACTATTCAATCACCATGGAAATAGAACTATGGAGTGTTCTTTCACCGTGTAAGCAGAACTGAAATTCGATTTTAGTAGCTAATAAATTAATGATAACTATAACATGAACTATGGCTTTCAATAACAGTATTTCAGCACATTAGAGCCCAAATCATTTCATCGGAATGTGCATTTAATAGCCTCCTAGTACTGAAATGATCTATCAATGCAGAGGAGAAGCAATTTTTAAAGTTTGTAGATAGTTATATTGATCCATGCAATATGTAATTAAACTTGAATGAAGTAAATGACACAAATTAGTATCAAAAAACAACCAGTGACCTGAAACAGAATAACAAAATAGTAGATATGAGCAGAATGATTCCATTGGAAAAAACATCACTATTCAAAAAAATGTTTATTCTGTTTAGTAGTTGGAGATAATAAGATTACCTAAAATGGAATAAAATGCATAAATCACAACAAACAACATGGTAAAATTAGAAACATAACTTCTAATTTACATGAAGAAGTTACTGTATAACTTATTTCCTTTCCTAGGTCACATAAATAAAGACAGTACCTGCAATAACATGCCTCTAGTGATAGATCATTTTCTTGATGCTATAAGCCCAAGGCTATATCAGTTGAAATGCAGCAACACTACAACCTCTGCTTAATATAATAAAAATAAGCTATTAGAATTTATGGTTGTAACATGAGTTGGTTTTGGATACAATCAAAATGGATGTGTTAGTTTGATATATGCTAATGAAGGGACATGTTAGAATCATAAATTGTAAAATAATACAACACCTGATTGTTGAGTTTTTTATAATTTCTTAAAACTGCCAACATAAATTGGAAAATTATAAATGAATGTAATATTCTCAGATAATATAGAAATGGAACTCCAATATATAAATAGTTGGAAGACATTAAAAGTCTTAAAATTTCCAACATAAATTTGAGGAGTGTGACCTTGGGTTGTTCTATTGACCAACAACTGAGTCGAAAATTACTCTAGTGAGCTAAACATAAACTTGTATAAGATTTCCCTCTGAGTCACCTTCTTTTCCTGAAGAAAAACATGAAATCACATCCCCATCACCTTACATACTAGAAACAAATGTGAGGAATTTATAAGACATGTGTGTCATGTTTTTAGTGCATAAAAAAATAAACAGTGTAGTTTATAGTGAAGACAAATTTCCTGAATTCATATGTTGGACAAAATGGAGGTTAACTCTACAATTTTATGAAAAATTACCTACATTCACTTGAAATTCCTATTGATGTTTTCACATGTACACAGAAAACAATTAGAAAATAATCAAATAAAACTGTAATCATTGAATAATTAATAGATAGCTAAAAGTCATGAATGAGTAACGTCCAGCATGAAACCCATCCATCACCCTGGAAAACGTCAAATATAACAAAACTTCCCACATTAAATGACATCCAACAGGAAAAAACCAATCTAATCAAACTGTAAAAAAATATCCAGCATCAAAAACCTCCAGCATGAGTAACGTCCAGCTTAATAGAAAAATATAGAAAGAAAAACTGATACCTAAACATCCACCATAAAAACCATCCAGGATGACAAGAAAAAGTCCATCATGAACAACATCCTGCATAAAAAACTTCTGACATGAAAAAATGACAATCAAATTGATAAAAACCCATACGAAAATTTCCACCATGAGAAATCCCGAAAAAAACAATCTGCAGATACAAAAAAATTCAACAGGTACAATCTGCAAATACAGAATATATGTACATGAATTAATAGTAATGACTTTTCCTACAGTAATTCTTTTGTGTGGAATTGGTATTGGCCCAGTTAATACCCCTGAAAATTTGAAACTGGTGTATAAAGTAAATTTGGTATGTATATCTTATAAAAAACCTTAAAACTGAGCGGTATACATGTTTTATAAGGTAATTTTAATGTTAAGACTCCAAAACAGTATTTAATGCACATAAGATTTTAGAAAAAAGGAATAAAAACCAATTAAATTGCTAAAGTATTATTAGAATGACATTGCATCAAAACATCTTAGTCTGATTTCTGAGTTTTCTTGTTCAAATTACCCTTTGTTCACCTCTCTAGTTGACTACAATAACATGTTGTACTAAATTTCACTCCACAATAATCATTGTTTCCTCCATCTTGTCTTGTGCCTCTAGAGTAAGCTGAAAATCAGTCCTCTAGTGATATCATTATTACGTTAGTGTATATTTATGGGCATTTTGGTGTCCACTCACAATTATCCTCCCCTAAATAAAATCCAACACTGAAAAACAGACATTAAAGCTATCATCACAAACCCCATATCTCAATAAAATTGAACCTATCATTCATACAGTTATCACCTTCCCAATAAAACTAATAATATCATACATTCATACTTTTAGCACCTTCCTCTCAAAATTGTACCATAATTGGAAGAATGATGAGAAAGAGTTTTAAAAAACATTACCTGGGAATGACAGTGGAGACAAAAAAATAGTTCTCATCCCTCACCATCCCTCTTGTGTTGGAGACAAAAAAACTAAAGGGAATGAGACTGTAAATACGGACAATGTGATGGGTTTGTCCTCCCTAAACCAGGCATCATGGCTTAATGGGTCAGCATACATTTTACAGGGTGACCCATGAAGATTTCTTTCAAAAGGGATTTCTCTGTGCCACTATCCTCTGACAATAAATTTATTAAAACTGTGGAATGTTCAAGAACACATTCAAGAACAAAATATAGCATACTAAAATTATGATGACATAATAAGAGAGTAAACATACAAAACATGCTTCCAATGAAAACAATATTCAAACATTGAATGGAAACACATATATTACATACCAAACTCGTATATAATTAATACCAGAAATATAGCATACTAACATTGAATGGAATTGAATGAACAATATTATAGCATATATGACAGCATACTAAGAGAATATACTAACATAATAGTAACATATGTGACAACACAATTATATAAATAGTAAAAACATGTAGTGAATATAACATACTATCAATGAAGACAATATAAAAAAAGTGAATGGGAATAGATAATGGTGAAATACTATAACTGACAGTGAAATAAAACCACAATATAATAAAATGTTTGAACAAACAAATTGTATAAGTTAAAGACCCGTAAAATTCAAGGGAAATTTTTTTTCTAAATTTTCTTTGACATTTTACGAGAACGCAGTTTCTGACGGTGCCTGATTCCGAGGCCCGGTGTGCCCATAATTAATTTCCGAAGTTAGGCTCGGGTACGTTCAGTGAACGAACGAGTGGGTTTTTCGAACTTTTGAACCGATGCTCAGAATCGAATTTTGAGGGCACTGATGGAACCGCAGCGCCGGTAATTGCTTAGGAACACCTTTTCTGGAGTTGTGTTTACTCGGGTGTGGTTTTTAATTTTTTTGGGGTTAAGCTAAGAAATAAAATAGAGGTGGTGAGGCAATTTATTTTATTTTGCTTAAAGAGGCTTAACCTAAGTTAATCGGATAAGATGGGACCCACAATATCCTACCCACTTGGTAGGATATTTTTGAGGTGGGGCCCACACGAGCCCCACCGTTTCTTTTCCTCAGAGGAGTCGGTTCTACCGCAGAACTTATAACTCTGATATTTTCTTTCTGTGAAGAAATAGTGTTAAGGGTACTGAGAGTGGTCTTCAGTTCAGGGAGTCCAGTGTTGGTGCGGGCGGCCGACGTATCCATACACCAGGACCCTGACAACTGATTTCCGACTTTGTGCACGAAAACACGGATTGCGTGTGTGTTTCCAAAAGTTTTTAAAAGTCAGTGCAAACCAGGTCAGCTCACCATGTATAATTGTTTGACCGTGTCACGTTGTTTCTTTCAAGATGCCTTTTCACGGACTACCAGCTAGAGCCCAGAGGGATGTGCGTACTGACAGCCTGCCGAGCGACGAGGCTTCGGTACAGGGCCCTCTTGCAGTTGAGGCACCAGCGGAGGCACCAGCGGTACTACCATACATTGGGCCACCGATTCCACCAGCCCCAGTAGTAGGCGATGCACGCCACTTGAGCGCGCTGCACGAGTTCCAGTGCCAGAGGCCACCAGGGTTCCAGGGAGAGATGGACCCGTAGGCGGCTGAGGATTGGCTGGAGGTAGTGGTGAGAGTCTTCAGGCTAGTGGGGACGCCTGCAGAATTCATGGTGATCTTTGCTGCCAACCTTCTTCAGGCAGTAGCAGGAAGGTGGTGGAGCCACTTGTTCCAGTTTTGCGATGGGATGACCTTCACATGGGAAGACTTCGAGACCTTATTCAGGGTGGAGTTTGTGCCAGTAGCTCTACACCCCGAGAGTGTACCGGAGCTTCTACCTTTACTGCAAGGTTTTCGATCAGTAGCCGAGTCATCTGTAGGCAGTAGACAGATGATGCAGAGGTCCAAGAGGACCATACCAACAGGTGGGAGACCTCGGGTTATAGGATCAGTAGTGCGGGGCACCCGGGGTGGAGTCAGGGCCAAGCGTTCCAGAAACGGACAGTGTTTCTCCTGCGGCAGGAAGGGTCACATGGCACGTGACTGTCCGACTCCTCACACAGTCGATCCACAGGCGTTGGAGGAGCCCCCGAAGCAAAAGCAGCGGTGAGTTCTTGACAAACAGCCGAGCAGTGGACAAGGCAGTAGAGCTCCAGGAGCAGGTGGATAGAAGAGGAACTATTGGATACGTCCCTTGTACTTCTAGTTCCATGTTGCTGTTGTATTCGTGTCTTTGTACTATGATATGCAATAATGAAAAGACACTTATCTTTGTGATGTTTGCTTTCATGTCCTTTTGTTTGGTTGATACTGAGTGGTCCCGATTAAGACCGTTGACTTGACCCTCACTTTCGAGATTTCTACTGGAGGAGACCTAGTGACCTCACACTGATTCCGACAGTGTGACTCGACCCTTGGAGGTGAGAGTGACAGTTGGATCTCTTGGTAGTAACGTCGAGGCCTTATGACATCGTCCATGGCATGAATACATCATTCATGTCCAGATTGACTGTATTAGGAAATTAATGTGGTTCATCCAGGGGATACGACTGAGTTTCTCTTTTCGACAAAGGAGAAATTTTAACAGCTCTTTCAGATCATAGGCAAAGAAGGTGCAGATCATCCAGGAGCGGATGAAGACTGTACAGTGCAGTAAGAAACAGGAAACTGGCACCAGTCTTAGAGACTCGGGCATGTTAAATGTTTCAAGAAGTGGAAGCTTTAAGGAGAGATGAGTCTACGAATTAGCAGACGTGGAGGCAGAGCTGGGAAAGCAGCATGTGGTGGTGTATGTTTTAAGATACTACAACCACCCACCTTAGTTGTCCCCACCATGCTTAGGGAGCTGGAGGGAAGGCGAAGAGAGTAGCTGCTTGCGGTTAGGGAGAGTTACCCAATGGCTCTAAGAATGATTCAAGGGATAATCTGTATCCCCTACTAGTTTTTGTAGTAACAGACGTAGATATGAATCATTCCTTCCTTCCACGAATCTTGTCCCAGAACTAGAGTTTCCGGTAAGCCGTATACTTGACCCTCACGTCTGGAGATACCTTGGGAGAAGACTTGATAATCACACTTACGCCGACAGTGTGGTCAGACCCTGGGGGCGAGAGTTTCGGTTGGAATCTATTGGTGGCTGCGTCGAGGCCTTACAACGTTGGTTTGAGTGTGGACTGGGCAATCATAGTTCATACACAAATTGACGGTATTAGGCAAAAATGTTGTGGTTTAACTACGACGCCGGTATGGTTTTTCCTTGGTCAGAGAAAAGGAAACCCCAGGCAGCACAGGATAAACTCATGCACAAGAGGGTGCGACCAATCACTCTTGAGTCGGTCAAACTTACCCACGTGGCAGCAGTCATTTTGAGTTCCAGTTCTAACAGGAATTGGAGACCTCTAGAGTTCGAGGATGATGATCACATCCTTATACGGGTCTCACCTCAATGAGGTTTACAGAGATGTGACCAAGGCGGCAAGTTATCTCTGAGGTTCAGCGGACCTTCTTAGGTCCTCAGCTGGGTAGGCGGGGTGGTTTACCTCTTGACCCATCCACCTCAGTTGCACCAGGTACACGACAACTTCCACGTATCTCAACTGAGGAGATATGTGTGTGATCCTTCACATATCATCGACTATGGGGAGATGGACGATGGCGATGGGGTGTCTTTCACGGATGTTCCATTGGGGATCGAGGATCGATAGGAGCGGATCCTACGAGGACGGTCAATTCCTCGGGTGCACTTTCTTTGTCAGTACAGGAACCTCCAGGTAAGCACATGGGAGCGGAAGGCTTAGATGCGTGCTCAGTACCATTTTTTGTAACCCTAGTTTGTATTAAAGCTTTACGAGGAGGTAAATCCCTGAGGTGGGAGTAATGTAAAGACCCGTAAAATTAAAGGGAAATTTTTTTTTCTAAATTTTCTTTGGGATTTTATAAAAATGCAGTTTCTGACGGTGCCTGATTCTGAGGCCCGGTGTGCCCGGAATTAATTTCCGAAGTTAGGCTCGGGTACTTTCAGTGAATGAAAGAGTGGGTTTTTCTAACTTCTGAACCGGTGCTCGGAATCGAATTACGAGGGCACCGATGGAACCACAACGCTGGTAATTTCTTAGGAACACGTTTTTCAGAGTTGCGTTTACTTAGGTGTGGTTTTTAATTTTTTTGGGGTTAAGTTAAGAAATAAAATAAAGGTGGTGAAACAATTTATTTTATTTTTCTTAAAGCGGCTTAACCTAAGTTAAGCGGATAAGATGGGACCCACAATATCCTACCCACTTGGTAGGATATTTGTGAGTTGGGGCCCACACGAGCCCAACCATTTTGTTTCCTCTATGTAACGCACCCGCACCCCCCCCCCCCCCGTTAATGTAGTCAAACCGTGCGTTTATTCTGGTTAAGAAACTCCTCATTAAATTGGGCAGTTAAATCGTTACAATTAATTCATTGAATTAATTGTTCGTTTCATTTCTTTTGAAATTCAAACTTGTCATGTGCGTTAATAAAATAAGACAACTCTTATTTTATTTCTATTGGAACTTGTGGCGTATAGGGGATTTGGAGGAAAGCATTCTTCTTCGACGAAGAACGCGAAGAATGCGAAGAACGCACCGATCTCCGACGAAGAACGCCAAATCCTCAGAAATCAACGATTCTCCTTCCGCGACGTTTCTTCTACGACGATCCTTCTCTTTCGAGATGATCCTCTTCTTCCGCGATGGTTAATTCCGCGACGAACTCTCGTTCGACGACAACATTGAGGTAGGAAATTATGTTTGAGAATAATTATATTCCCTTGATTCTTTCATTCTAAAGAAAACAAAGAACACAGATCAACTTATTACCTAGTTGATCCATGAACGTTTTCCTTGAGGGTTGGGAATATTATGTTTCGGGAAGTTGTGGGGGCTTATTTTATTGTTGATCATGATCTCATATGTTGCCTTTTTTGGTTTCATTTTTGGGCCGCCTGTTATCATTCTAACGGGAGGAGGTTGGACCGCACGAACATGGCCGACCCTCCTACCCCCCCCCCCCCTTTGTTTTTTTTAATTTGTTGCGGCATGAGAAGGAAGCGCGATGCCGTTGCACCGCGCGGAAACGAGAAAGAACGCGGTGAAGAAGCGCGGCGCCGTCGCGCCGCGCCGTTGAGGCCGAACGAAACCGCGGGCGGAGTCGGGGTCGCGGAGGCGATTCGAAGACCCCGTAGTTTGTTGTCAAAGTGCGGATCGACGGACGATGGTGAGCGGATTGGCGGGAAATTACAAAGAAGGCCGTATGGGTGATGTGTGGTCCTCGCAGTGAAGGATGGGCCCCAGGAGGGCCTTTGGCGAAGACGGCATGCAATTCCAACCACCAGAACTCGTCTGGTGGTCCGTGGAGCGGCCCGCCGGTGTGCCTCACCGGCACGGCGGCCGGTCCCGGTCTCGCGACCACGCGGGACCAGAGGGAGCGGGACGCGGCAACTTTCCACGTCTGCTAGCAAGGGCGGCCCCACGTGGGGCCGCAGTCTCTCCACGCGAGGGCAGCGTGCCCCCCGCTTCGCTCGGCCGTAACGGCCGAGCCGACCCGCTGGCCACCCGGCCAGCGCCAGCCGGGTCGCGCCCAGGCCGCACCGTGCAGGCCGGGCAGGGTCGCGCCATCCGGGTCGGACCTGGGTCGGGTCGACCCGGTTCGGGCCGACCCAGGGGGGTTGGGTCGGGTCGGTCCGGGCCTAGACTCCCCGTTTTCGGACCTCTTCGGTCTTTTTCCCATAACATTGGATACAGACCTCCGATCGACACACCGTCAATTGTGTAGAAATCCTTGGATTGAGACGGTCGTTTTGGTATATTACACTCAAGGTTTCGGAGAACTTTGGGTTCAGCTGGGTTGGTTCGGATATGAAACCAACCGGGCCCTCGGTGCGGAAACGCTTATATCTTGAGTTCCGGACGTCTGATTGACGTGTCGTCAACTTTGTTGGTTTTCTCTTGATGAGACGGAGATTTTGGAATACATCACCTGAGTTTTGGATGCATTTGGAGTATGGATGGGTTGGATTGTACCCGAAATCCAACCGGGCCCCTGGAACGGAAAAGCTGATATCCTTCAGACCGGACTTCCATTTGACGAACTGTCAGCGTCGTTGGTGATCACGTTGAGAAATGGTCCCTATGGGTTTACCCTATGACTGTTCGGGGTACAGTTGAGATACGGTCGGGTTGGTTCTCACACGAAACCAACCGGGCCCCTGGGACGAAAATGCTAATAACTCACAGACCGGGCGTCCGATTGACGCGCCGTCTGTTGCGTTGAGACCCCTATGACGAGGAGGTCCTTTGAGATACTTCTTCGTGGGACTTGTGATTCTTGGAGTATCGACCTGTAGCTCATGGAGCGGACCCTCCCGGAGACGAGCATACAGAGTACGGAGACCGTGTAGCTGGCTGTGACCGATGACTGCTTGTCCGATTCGATTCGGAATGACTAGCATAGCCCAGTGGGGAGCACTACTTTGTGAGGTGGCAGACCCATGGCGGAGGATCACTACTGTTTGAGGTGGAAAACCCACGGTACTCGACAGGAGGAGTACCTATGTAGGCTATTAGGGGGAGCACTACTGTGTGAGGTGGCAGACCCATGGCGGAGGAGCACTACTGTGTGAGGTGGTAGACCTGTGGAACTCGATAGGAGGAGTACCTCAGCAGTCTTAGGTTAGTGAGAAGTACCTCGGAGATGTGATAGGATCACTATACACTCCAGATATGGACTCATCAGCAGTTGTGGTTTCTCTAATGAAAATCCTGGTTTGAGCTGAATCTTCGACCTTTGTGTTTACCTCATGATTGAGAAGGGTCACTTGATAACTTAGGTATATTTATGGGCATATACATGGGTAGTGGTTATCCGATGATTTCATAATCTTGTGTTTCCTCATGATTGAGATGGGTTACTTGATAACTTAGGTATATGTATGGTCATATACCAAAGTAGAGGTTATCTGTTGAGATCTTCTTTGTGGTTATCCTTGTTGGTTTTAGTGAGACCTTGAGGGTCTCAGGGTCCCTACTGAGTATCGTTATACTCACCCCTGCACGGGCTATGCCCGCACCTTGTTGTGTTGGTTGCAGACGACGGGCAGTGCTGACGGAGGCCCGAGTGTTCGAGGACTGGACGGTACCCGGAGGTGGACCACCCGACGAGTCAGTATCCGGAGGTGGACATCACGGTGAGACGACACCCAGAGGGGGTTGATGGGCGAGATCATTGAGGATATGCGCTATCTGTACCTACCCTTCAGGTAGGATCCGTGTTGGATGATCCAGGAGCTACGCTATCTGTACCTACCCTTCAGGTAGGATCTGAGGAGGGCGACCCAGGAGCTGCTTCCTTTCTTCCAGCTGTTGTCCTTTTCTGTTGTACTTTTGTTCATTTGTAGCTGTATTTCCAGTTGGGTTTGTATTCTAGCCCATTTACTTTTCATCACTTTATTTTTACTTAGTGTTTTACTTCCACTTGTACTCTGTGGTGTTTTGTTACTTTTATAAAGAGAATGTCTTCCCAGTTATCAGGATTTACGCCTTTGGTGCTAGTCGCCAGCCCCTGGCCTATGGAAGGCGGGCTTGGGGTAGTCACGGCATGGGCCCCGAGGACGGGTCGTGACAAATACATAAAATTTTAAGAGTAAGAAAAAAAATGAATAATAATCAGTTATAATAAGGGGAATGTGTAAGAAATAAAATTAAACTGAAAAGAAAATCTAAAATAGAATGAGATGTGCTTACTGTGAGGAGAATGAAAGGGTTGAATTATTAATAATATTATCATCATTCCTCAAACCTGGAATAATTAAAGAAAAAACTATTACATGTTCAGTAATTCACAGAAATGAACATTTACTACAAACCAGTTGAAGACTAAATGATAAGCCAGATCTTTATATAGAGAACAATTAATGTTATGTACATAAAATGATAATCCAGATTTTTATGCAAAAAGAAATGAAATGCATTTAGAAAATAACTTGATTTTCATTATGAGCATAGTTTTCCAAATTCAAACAGAATGAAGTACAAAAAATTGAGTAAAAACGGATGGAAGAATGGAAAATGATAATAATAAATTAATAAAACTGTGTAATGTATATGGTAGAGAACAAAATTTATAAAAGTTCACAGCACATAATGTTGAAATTGAAATAAAACCTTATAAAATGTATTCCAATGACACAAAAATGGATGAAATTACAATATTTATAACATCTTTTTACCCTTATAAATAATTTTATATAATTAAAAATTCAGTCCATATTTATAGGTTGAATGTAAGGTATTGAGATTGATATATGTTTTGCAGATCTGAACATATTAAAAAGTCAAGATGAAATGTGTTGGAAGACATGGACGAAAGTATTCTAATAATATTCATCAAAATCACTCCTTTGGAGATTCAAATTCATTAAAAAAATCATCACAACATTCTGGAGAACATCATGGATATAATAGATTGATTTACCTTAGATAAGCCGAGAAGGACACCAGAACATCCCATCTGAATAGTTCCTAGATGTATGAAGTGGGTGTAATTCATAAATCCCTACAAAACATCTAAAAATGGAGTTGAAATTCATTATTAGAGTCAATTTCACATATGATAGGGGAAGGGGGAATAGAGAGATTCATGGAGAACATACCAGTTGTAGAGATGTACATCTGTAAAAATTTTGAATATGCTATTGGTGATGGTAAAAGGGGTTTGCGAAGAGGTTGTTGCGGGTCATCTTCGGCGGTTGACAGTGGAGCAGGTTTTGGAACAGAGTAAGTTTTTAGTGGTAAATCGAAGTTGTTGGTAGACGAAGGAGGTCAAGGTGAGCAGAGATAGGGAGCCGAGATGATGTGAAGAAATTCGGGAGTAGAGGTGATGGATTTCTGTAAACGGGGACGGAGACGAGGATATGAGGAGTTATAGAGATGGGGATCAGCCGAAGACGGAGATGAGGATATAGGTGTTCCAGAGATGGGGAGCCGGAGAGTGTTGTACGAAGAAGGAGATGAAGCACGAGTGGGATATTGGATGTAGAAGGAGACGAATACTGTCGAAGGCGTAAGGAAGTGAAGGCGTTGCAGGGATGGTCATCATCGAATGCGAGCTGCAGGAGGAAGAAGCCCGATGAGCTAAACCGTAAGCACGAATGCGTAAGGCGGCAAATCTGTGGGTGGTTGTCGAGTAATTAAGGGAACATCAGGCGTAAGGGGGTGAAGGCATTGTAGGGATTTCCGTCGTCGAATGCGGGCTGCAAGAGGAAGAAACCTGATGAGATGATCCCTAAGCGTGAATGCGTAAGGCGGCGAAGCCTTGGGTGGTTATCGAGAAATGAAGGGCACCGCGAGTGTTTGTGAATAAGGTAGTGGGTATTAGGGTAATTGGAAGTGAAAAAATGGGGATGTGGCTATTTTTGGTGGTGACACATAGGCCTGGGTACACCCAGGTTTAGTAAATATAGTGGATGTATGGGTTTTTTTGGGGAAACATTGCAAATAAATGGATTTTATTCAAACAAATTCAGGTATAGAAGATTCTTTAAAATATTTACCAAGAATGGGGTTTTTTTAAATTTTCAAAGCACATGAAACATCATTTAAGGAGTTATAATAATTATATCATTTTGTATCGATCCTAATTTTGTATTGACTTCATATTTTTAAATGTTAAGTGTTTCCATAGAAAATAATTGTTATATTATATTATACTACACATTTACAAAATATAGAGGAACCACCAAAACCATATATCATTAATAATGATCAATATATTCATCATCTATGAAACCAATTTAATGTACAAACATTACAATTGGAAAAAATATATAAAATAGAAAATTTAAAATTGTAAAATATTGATCACCCCAATATGCTAGCAACATCACCCCCACAAAAACACTATTTAAATAAAATAAAATATTATTCAACCAATAAAATATTATCAAATTGATAATATAAACATAATGGTAATTTTAGAGATTTTTTAGTGAAATAATGTATTTTTTTATAGTTTATAATGTGAAATGTGATGATTGGGATTTGGTTGTTATATGAAAGTGGGTAAAATATAATCATTGGTCAATATAACCATATTTGAATTCGATAGTTTCAAACTATACATATTGGTAATAATTATACAATAATAATTTGTGGTTATAAGTTGTAATGATAGAGGATAAATGATGCAGAAAATAGAAATGATGGCCACAACTATAAGATTCATGTCATTTGAATCCCATTTGTCAGAGCATAGAATAGAGGAAGCATCAATAGTGTTCTTCCTTGACCAATAAAAAGATTTTCCAAAACAATATAAGGAATAATTAAATATCCTATAATAAAATCTTATGTTCGTAGAGATTACCACTCAGTTGATGTTAGTCGAGTCACCCCATTAAACAACCACCACCGAAAACTAGACACATATGGTGTATATAGGTGTAATAAGGGGGTACAAGTCAATGAATTGGTTATTTAAAGAGAGATATTTTTTTAAAAAATAAAATATATATTCCAAAAAATCATTTTATTACTAGTTTTTTAATACAATATATTTCAATTTAGACGAATTTTGTTAATTCATTTATGGACAAAAATAGAACATAATTACCTTTTTTAGAAAATATATACATTATTATAACAAACCAAGGTATTTTGAATAATATCATTGTTAATGAAATAGTCATTTAAAACTATCATACTTTAATATAATTGATTGAATAATTTTAAAATGTCTGAGGAAATATTTTTAAGTATAAAAATTTTGATTTTTCCTTAAAAATGATATTTTCAATAAATAAGAATTTTTATATTTAAAAGTTTAAATGTTAAAATTTGTATAATTATTATGATAAAATAAAAAATATATTTGAAATCAGCATATATAAATTCTATTTGGTTTAATTTATGAGAACATTCAAAATTACATTATTTTCTAGTGAAATGTAAAAATATCGATTTTGGTTTTTGGTATGTTTTATAAATTCATATTTATGATATAATTACATAATAATGAATTAACCATAATAAAAAACTAAAAATATGTTACTTTATTAATATTTATTATATTATTGGTTATTAATTAATTTTCAAAACTTATATGTGACTATCCAAAGTCTAAAATAGAATATTTTGTTTTAATAACATTACCTTATGAGATTTCGGATTTTCTATGTCCAAATCAATATTATAGAATGGTTTTCAATTGTTATAGATTATAATATCTTAAACTCTAAATCAAATTTCTAAAACCATGAGAAAAAAATGTGGGTAGGCTAATGGTTTTGCATTTTCCAAAACATAGATTACTAAGATAAATATTCGGAAATTATTAAACAATTCTTCTGGTTTTGAAGTAACTCTTCAATATAAGGGAATATTCACTACTCTATTCTAGTGAAGATCCCTTTTGTGAAATGCCTTCTATTTTATATGATAATTACTTTTTTCATTTTTTATTATCTGATTAATATAATAATTTTCATTTATCAATGTTAGACCATTTTCCCATCTCATTTATAATATTATTAATCCACATTTTATACTTGTTATGATGTTGAATATATTTATCAAATTTATCTTTTTAAAATGACTAATTAAATTATCATGAATACCCAAACCATTTATTTTTTCATAAATATGCACCTATATGTTAATATAAATTATTTATTTTGGTATTTACAAATAAAAACCCCACATTCCCTTTCTGTGGGTTAAAATTAGGTTATGATCATTCCATTAAGAACATACATACTTAATGATTTTGTATGAAACTTATATAATATTTTCCATGTGTTATTGAATTTTTTTTATTATGATCAATGTGGATCATATGAAATTATTAAATATTAACGGTGAGAATTATTATTACACCAATGAATCAGGTAAATAATTTAATCTATGGAGATGATATATTTTAGGATACCTTGTTGAATAACCTTGGTATGTTTGATTAATGATGTCTTGATGAGAACCTTTGGATATGTACTTATAAATGTATCATATAAATTTTGTAGACACATTTACATGGTATGATTTATTTTATTATTATTTTAATATGCCTCTTGTTCCTGAATTATTATTTTCCTCTTATTATTATTGATATGTCTCATGATAACATGTTTTATGTCATCCTTTATTATTCTGTTATTGGGCATCAATATCACATAATTCCATTAATGTATTTCCTCAAGAGTTTTTATGTGGTAAATTTAACATATGTTCAACCCATGAGGATGTATTTCAAGTGTATTAGATGAATATTTTATGTTTTCATGTATTTTGTATATACTTTCCATGAATCAAAACATTAAAATATCCAATGGTCAGTCCCATGTAATGAGAAATTTATGTAACAAAAGGTGGTATGACATAGTTGGTATTACAGGTTGTATTAGTTATTTTTGTAAATTAATACATGAAAACATTAGTTAAGGGGATATAGTTTTGTTATGCAAGAATTATATAACACACATTTTCAGGAAACAAATATTATTAAAAAAGTTTGGGTCGTTACAGAAATAACGATCGAATAAATTTTCTAAAACAATTATATGGCCATATTTTAACCTTATTACTTATTCTATATAGATTTATTTGTTATTAAATCCACTTTACATTTCAATAACATCTTTATAATTATCTCTTTGAAAAGAATTAAAAGAGTGCCACTCACCTCCCATATAAATGTCAACACATCACTGAATATATTCACACCATAAAAACAAATTAGTTTAGAAAATATCTAAAAAATAAATACAAGATAGTTGTACTATCTTCCTATAATCCTCAATTAAGTAATAATATAACCTAGGAAGACCTTATTTTCAAACCAAAAGGAGACAACAGAATAGGAGTAAATGTTCATCAATGTATGTTTTTGTTTTATTTATTCATCAAACAAATTAAATTATTTTAATGTAATGGTTAATTAATAAAAATTTCTTATTATATATAATTAAATATTTTATACTATTTTTATGACCAAAAACTACACACAGGTCCATAAAAAAGGTTACGGAATCATCGTTTGTGTATACAAAAAACTACCGCCTCGCAAACCAATGAATTTTGTTTTCACATTACCACCTTTCAAGGTTAGGAAGAATGTTTGAAATAATATTTATAGATTATTAAAATTTTATTTATTATTTTATTATTATTCCTTAAATTTTATTTAACACATAATGGTTTTCTTTCTATATAGGGGGAATTCGATATCGTCATTCATGTGTACGGCGGGCTTCTGCCTCACAAAGTGATGTGTCTCAGTCACGCTTTAGTTGGAATTTATTATGTAAGAATTTAATAAACATATGTGATACATATGACAGAAAAATTAATATTTATTGATTATATATCATATAATTTTCTTTTATTCAATTTGATAAGAAAATGAATATAGTGATCTTGTGTATGTATGGTCTCCTGTCTCCTCGAACAGTGTATCTCATTTCCTATTTCTATCATTTAAAGATTATTATAAATACAATTATAATTAATATAAATAATATATATATCATTTTTATGACTATATATTTGAGGGAACCATGATCTATACATGTAAAAAATGACAAGTCAAAACATATACAAAAATCAATGTAGTTACTACAAGAAACAAAACATTAACATTGAATTTTTATCAAAATAGTACTATAATGGCATATAAAAATAATATGTAATATGATTAAAAGATAATTATTTTACATTAATATGTGTATAAAAAATTATATTTATTATAATCTATGTTTGACTGAGTACAACAGATATCAAGACAAAAGTTGAGGGGTTTTTACATCACTTTTATTTTTTCTAAGACAGAGGCCATATTCCCTACATATTTCTTTTTTATAGCATGTATACATCCCATGGATATATTTTATGGTTCATATACATAGAATTAATTGGATTTAAAAATAAATTTTATGATCTATCTTCCATGGGGATTGTAGTTAACTTTTTACCAATGTGGTAGTGGGATGTTTTGTCTCAATTTTATTCTTTGATATGTACAAACCTATATTCTTTCATCAGGTGTATATACAGCCCCTTCCAATGTGATATCATGAATTTTTGGATTCTCATGATGTTTTGTTTTTATTTCTATTATTCCCTCATCGTAATTATGTCTCAATTTTAACAAATTAGTAATTATTTTTTGTAACAATCTCATCATTAATAAAGATTATTTATGATAAAGGATTTATTGTTGAAATATCATGATATAACTCTCAAGAATTCATGTTAATTTTTGTATCATATTTTTATTCATTAAAAATTTATGTAATGGTACCATTTATACACACATTGGTAAATAAGATAAATAAGAATTTTTTTTAACAAAATTTGACAGTATTCCTCCCTTTAGATGGAAATTAGATTTACATTCAAAACTATGTTTTATAAGATTTTTTCCCAAAAGTGTTTCTTACCCTATTATTATTTTTGAAATAAATTTTACACTTTTTTACTATTTTTAAACACAATATTTGGAATTAATCTTCATTTAATTTTCCAAATCAATTTTTTTTCATTTACAAAAAATGTAAATGTTACATTAATGTTTTTGTGTATGGAATGAAAAGAATAGTCAAAAATAATGAAGAATAATCTCCTTGAATATTCCTTTGTATTTTTTTAAAAAATTTTGATAAGAAAAGTGTTTTCAAAATGTTTTATGTTTTTTAATGTTTTTTTCAGAGAACAAATTATATTTTCCTCAGGAAAAGTTTTAAATGACACCTTCAAAATTATTCTCCATCAAAGATGACATCAGTTAATGTTAATAATTCCATATTAGTGACAAGTTACAAGGATAACATTCATATCATTTCCCAAATGTTTTATATTTTGATGGAATGATGCTCAGGAAATATTCTTCCCTTGTACAAGTTATATGATTAGTAACCCGCCTTTTTTCACAGGTTAGGACATAATAAAATGATTATACAACCTATCTATTTTCAACAGTTCAATATATCATAAAAAGTTAGTAATATAAATTTTACATCATGAGTTATGATATGAAGAATGGTTATGATCATGTGGAACACATAAATATGTTTTTTATGATATGGGTGGTACCAACATCTCTCTACAATGCATTGGGTAATGATTTCTACATCATGTTAGATAGATATGGATAGAACAATTTCTGATCCCAATATTGTAAAACAGTGTTGTAATGAGGGTTAAACTAAATAAAACAATATAGGGATCGAACAATGAATGGAATCACTACAATGAATGACTTTTTCAACTATTATTTCCTTAGTAGTAAGCCTTGACGAATAAAGAAATATTTTTCAATACTTATTTATATGAAAAAATATTATTTTCTTCTGCCAATTTTATTCTCTTATGAATCATTTTGTTTGATTCCCTTATGATTCATGTCTTATTAACTACTTATATATTATCCATGAATCAATATTACAATATTTTATAACCACTGTGTGTTTTTCAAATATTTTTCCCATGTTGTGATACACTTTTTTTAATTGTATGCTTACATATATCCATTGTTCAAATTTGTAAAGTATAAAATCTCATATGTTCATATTCTTTAATTCCCTATTTTATGATGATATATATTACATATGATATTTCTATGATGGGTTCTAAATATGAAGAACATAGTGGGAGATGTTGTTGCTCACTTATGGATCATGGATTATATTTCCATGTTTCCAAAAGCACTAATCTATTACAATCCTCATCCATATGCCTATATATGAACAATATTAGAAACAAATGTAGTAATGTTTAAGCATGTAAATCTTATGTCACTATAATGAATTTCTTTTAAGAATATTTTTCCATTTTGAAATTTATATTTAATTGAGATGAATTTGATAAATTGATTTGTAGTCACAAATAAAACATATCTATATCTTTCATAAAAGATTTAATTTTTTTAATAAACCTTGGTTTTTTGAAAATTATTTTTTAATAAAATATTATTTAAAAGAAAAAATATTTTCATATTAAGGATAAAAATAACTATTAATATCCTCAAAAATTTATAAAAGGGTTAATATTTATATTCTGCCTCAAAATTTTCTATTTTAATTAAATAAGGATTATTGTATTTGAAAGTTAGAATTATTATATTTATAGATTTATTATTATAAAATAAATATTATATTTTAAATCAGCATAATGAAATTCGATTACGGTTAATTCATGATAATTTCATAATATACATTATTTTTAATAAATAGTTAAAATATTTATGTTGGTGTTCAGTATGTTTAATGACATCATATTTATGTCATAATTATATAATAATTAGCTAACCAAAATATAAGTCAAAATTATGTTATGTAATTAATATTAATAATTTTAATGTATTTTATTCATTTTTAATACCTATATGTGAATTTCTAAAGTGTAAATAAGAAAAAAAAATTTAGAAACATTACTTTTTGGAAAATTAAATTTTCCATGTCCAAAGAAGTTTTATAAAATGGTGTTTGTTTCTTAAGGATTAAAATATCATAAAATAGGACTCAAATTTCCAAAAACATGACAAAAATGTGTGTGGTAATCATTTTTTAGTTTACGCTACAAATATTTCCATGACCAATATTTGGAAAGTACTAAGAATTTCCTCTACTTTTCAAATAAATACCCACCAACTTCACCCTTATAATTCTCTAAAAATACATCCTCCATGATTTTATAGTGATTTTTACTCCCATAGGCTACCCCCATGTTGTTCTAAATCCCAAAGGGTTCTACTCTTCATGATTTTGGAGTAATATTTAATGTAATGGAAGTCATCAATGCTATTTTCCATTCATAATATCATTTTATGATATGCCTTCTATTTTACAATATGATTATATTTTTCACATTTTATATTATACTGTTACTAAAATAATAGTCTTTTATCATTGGGAGTCCTTATTCCCCTCTCATATTTCTATTTCTAAATACAAATTCTAAACCCATCATACTACTAGAATTATTTCTATAATGTATCTCTTTTATGTGAAACATTCCCAAACCACGAATACATAATTCATTTATATATCCATGGTTATTGACCATGATGATAATATAATTTATTTTGTTGGTTACCTTTATGTAGAAAAACAAAATTCCATTTCAATAAGATAAAATTATTTTATAGTCAAGAATTTAATAAATTACATACTCAATGATTTTATATGGAGCCCATACTTTATTTTCCTCATGTTATTGACAAAATTATTCATTATGATCAATGTGCCTCGCATAAAATTATGATTTATGAAGGGTGTACCCTAATATTTCTCCAAGACATTGGGTAAATAGTTTAATATCTATATTTTTCATGTTTTAAGAGACCTCTGGAGAATATCCTTGGAAATTTCTATTTAGAAAACCTGCTGAACAACTATGGTGATATGCTTATTAATGTATCATTTAAATGTTGTAAAAAAATTTCAATGGTATGTTTCATGTTCATATTATTATAATATGACTCATTTTCATTACATATTGTTATTTATCATGTTCTTATTGATATGTCTCATGATCACATGATATATGCCTCCCTTTATTATTCCATGAATCGGCTTAATGTTCACCATCATCATTGGATGTATGTATCCATGATTTTATTTGTAGTGAAAGTAACCTAGCGTGAAACCTTGAAGATACCTTTCATCTATATTAGAATATTTTTTTTCATTTATTATAAGCCTAATTTCTGATAATCTAATCTTTAAAATATCCTTCATTTTATCCAATGTAATGAAAAGTGTATATAATAATCTATGTGATGTTATTTATTCCACTAGATATAGGGAGATGATATACATCCTATTATAACACATAAGGAATTATGTTGGAAGTCATTTAAATGAACTTTGATTGAGTCATGGTGTACCAGTTTTGTTATTTGAGACCTATTGACTGAAATTTCCCAGTACACAATCTCTTATTGGTAGCTATCATTCGTGATTTTCATTATTGGAGACATATTCTAATGGTAAAGAGGTTTATCGTGTATATATAACACAACATAATAAAATAAATTTTTATATATTTTGAAATAAAAGTCATACAATGGAGGTCAGTTGTATACCTAATGTCCTTCGACATTGCACTAGACTATACATAGGGGAAGGGAAATGTTTTTGTTGATTCCCTATGATATATAACTCTGGAAAAGGTAGTTCATGGAGAAAATAGTGAGTGTAAGTTGATAGCCTTATATTTAGAGTAGCACTTGGAGGTTTAGGATTGTTATGGATAAACTATAGTTACATATTTATCAGTGACCTCTTCATATCATGATAGAGTTAATATATAGAATCTTTCAATCCCCTTGGGCTTGTTCATAAGGGATAGTCCTATAGGTGAGGACCCACATCTGGTTTTGTAGTTTTTTAGGATGAGTCCCCATGGATTCACAGGTGTATGTAGTTTCTTACATGAATACGATATGATTTGATGGGATAGTATCATGTCTCAGTGTTGGATGTTCATACCAATATATATTAGAACTTACATCTCTGGTATTGGTTGATGATGATGGAAATATATATAGCTAGTTTCATCACTCAGTGTTCCACAAGTTTGAAGGTGGATGTGGAAAACAATTAACCAATATAAATTCTACAATTATTTAAAATTTCCAAGTAGAAATGGTAATAAATCATTATATACATTTTGAATTTATTATATAGATCCCATCATTTAAGTCCTAGAGTATTGGGGATCGTCTAAAGGCTATAAAAGTTCAAATACATTCTATAAAAAAAGGAACACTTTTAGGTGAATGTTCTTGGACGGATTTATGTTAAGGGGAAAACACAACTATAACAAGTTTTATGGTCTATTTTATATAATATAGGTTATTATTTTACATCTCCTATTCAGTTTGGGTTGTATAAGACTCTTGGAATACAAGTTCTTCTGGTATCTTCCTTTCACCCATAGACTCAAGGGTAATCAAAGCATACAATTCGTATATTAGAGGACATGCTCAAAGAAATTTTCCTTTATTTTACATGTTCTTATGATAAACACCTACCTCTTAATACATATTGCTATTATCATAGATTCTATGAAACTATACAATGGATCCTTTTAAAGCCTTATGTGCTTGGATTTTCCTTTCACCCCTATTCAAGTTAGATGAAGGAGATGAAATTTAATTGAGACCATGTATTGTGTATGAGGAATGGTTTGAGTTTTAACTTATAAGGATGTATATAACTATAAAGATTTGTAGTAAGAAGTCATATGTTGATGATCATTAGTGACCTCTGGATATTTTGGTGGGACCTTAAGTAATATTTCATGTCTCAAGAAGGTTGGATCATAGACAGATTTAGAGCTATCTAATGACATCAACACTTCATGCCTGAAATTTTGAATTATTACAGATATTTATACTGATAGCATTTTCTTTGCAACTAAATAAAATTTACTGAGACATTAATGATGTATTTCATGTATCACATCATTGATGATACCAAAAAACCAATATCATATTAATCATCCTGACGAGGTTGATATGGATTTTTATTATTCTTTTGATGAACATCATATTTTTTTAATTGGCGGTAGAATAAATAATCTCTCATACATGTCAATTCCACTAGTAATGGTTCCATTTTATCATAACCATGAACAAGTTGAGACACGATAGAAATATTTCAATGTACATGCTACATGGGTGAAGTAATTCTCTTATAACCCTTTTTCACCCTCTAAAGTAAAATTCAGGGATGAGGTATTTTACAAAGGGGATATTGTAAGATCCCTTTATTGAATGTGGTATAACCCATTTATGGTTCTATATAAATATTGTTTTCATTGAAATGTGAGTTTTTAATGGTTTAGTTAAGGGTTTTTGAGGGTTTAGGGATTTTTCAAATCCTGTAGCTCTAGTTTGTGAAGAATTTGTCAAGGGTGAATGGTTTCCACACGGTTAGGAGTAACTATGCCGAATAACCATGTGGCACTATAAGAGGTGAAGAGAGGTTTATCAATGGTTTGAGGGAACATATATATCCATGTGAAAATTGTAGAGGATTTGCATAGGGGACCCACATGGGTATTTTTGGATTGATATACTAAACACCTAGATGCATGGGTAGTTATAATTAGCTAGTAACCCCACATGGAAGGATCGTGGTTTGGAATAAGTAAAGGTTCCAAACCAATATATGTTTATTCCCATTAGAACGTTTTGGTGCACAGTTGGAATATGGTTTGAATAATTTGGATGACAAAAAATTTTCCTTTTAAACATGTGAAATTAATAAAATGATTTCATCATTATTTAGCTTATCAAATCCAAATTTCATCCCCCCATTCACAACAGCACCCCTTCATGATTGAATATCCTCCTTCCTATAAACATAAGCATTGAGATCCAAAATTAAGATGGAATCTTATTTTTTCTCAATCATTTGCATTGAATATATAGTGGTAATATCTTCATTACTCTTTATACTTTTATTCATTTTTTGCATCCTCAGAAATATTTTTCATGGTAAAATTTATTTCCCTAATTTCATGTTATTTTTCAATTTCACTGAATTCTCCATTTTTATTCAGAATTGAATGGTGATAATAGATTAGGGGAGTATTACAAATCTAGGATAGGTGATTTAATACATTTTCTCATATTATGATTTGTTTTATATCATTTTTCTTCATTCAGCACACCATAATTTTATATTTTTTTCCTCTAAAATATATTTTTTCTAAAATGAAATCATTTTATACATTGAACATTTCCTCATAATCCCTTAGCCTTGATGATGGATTCCCCTTTAAATTAGTTCCACCCCTTGAGGTGTGTGTATGAAATTCCCCCCTTGGCTTATTAAATGTTTTATAACTAAAAACATCAAATTTCTCTTAGATTGACTCCTAAATGAATTTAGAATTGATATAACCCATCAATTGGATTTTATTTAAGAATTAATTGTTTATTGTAAGTAATTTTGATACTCAGGCATGAAATACCACATTATTTTTATGATTTAGAATGGAAACCCACACTATTGTGATTCATGGTCATGGTGTCCTACACTGTTTTGATGCTTGGGTATGGCGTCCCATATATTTTTGACACTCAAACATGATGTACCATATACATGTGTTACATGGGAATGGTGTAACATATACCTATGATAACTAGGCATGAATCCCCATATACGTATGAAATTCAAGAATTACGTACCATATACTTTTCAAACTCCGACCAGGCACCCCAGAAACAAGTGGAACAAAGGCATGATGACCCATTCACTTTGGATACTCATGAATTGTGTCCCATATACCAGTTAAAGTTTTGATTATAATCCCATAAACTCATGATACTCATTCAAGGGGACCCATATGGTTCATGATAATTGGTCATAGAATAACCTACCACTCTATGGTAATATTATGAATATCCATTGATTCCTTAGTTATTCCTTAGGTCCATCCTAGTTTATTATATATATATTTCTATACATTTACCTTAATATATAGTTCATATGTATAAATTTATATATATATATATATTCATTTAAAATGAAATCCCAAATCTGGATGATGTAGGTAGGGTCCACTTAGTATCCATTAGGGTTTAGATCTAACTCGTTTACGGTCGTCAACTATTTACATTTCTACTTTATATTGAGAATTACCTGCACAATTATCATATTATATACACCAACTGGATTGTTCTGGAAACTGTTGGTAGTGACCTATGAGTGTATCTCATGCCATGTCTAGGCTATTTATTGTTATCTGAACTGATCGTATGGATACAGGTAGGGACAAATTTAACCATCCTTAATTAGATTCTTTATTTTTTATTACTAGGATAGAGTATGAGAGTAGATGAACAAGATTAAGCTTGTGGTAAAATTAGAAATATTTTTTTGTTATTTTTTCAATTTTTTTTAGAAGATTTTACATTCTTGTTCCCAAATGTTTCAATTTACAAATAGTATTATTATACAATCCTGACATGATAATTATTTTGTGTATGACATTGATTATTATTTTGATGTATATTTTATCTAGATGAATTATGCCTCCATAATTTTTTTATTATTTTTTTCTAATGATTTATATTATTTTATGCTATTTTCATAAAATCTAATTATGAAGGTATAATATCCCCACAATTCCATCATCGATCCTTTCTTTTTTAGTATTCTCATGCATACGGGGAGTCACGATTGAGGTCATGTGGCCAACCAGGTCTGTTTACTTATGAGGGAACCAGTTCAGGGACGTTACCACCAATGATAGGAAAAAGGTACAATTATTTGAATATTTTACGAGTTACAAGAGTAGAATATAAAATATTCGGTATATGATTTTAACATCAAATAATTCTCCAATGTGATTCTTAAGCACAAACAATCTCATATAGTGATGAGATTAATAAATGAACCCTTACAACTTGGGTATCTTTTGAGATGTATTCCCCATGAAATAAGTAAAATAAATTTAAAAATAAAATAAAATTATATTAATTATATTCATAATATAACATATTAATGGGATATTATATACACCATATAAAATAAATAAGTGGTTAATATGGAATATGTCTCACGAAGTAATACTCAGACATGAAACCCTTACCTCATGTCAGATTTACATTTTACATGTTTGAACATTGTGTTTAAAAAATATAAGTTTATTATACATGTTTTATAGAGCCATTATCAAATATATCATACCAATTATTGCATACATATTTCCTTTAATCACTTATTTATTAACAATTCTTTGTTAAAATCAATATCATTGGTGAAAACTGCTTCATTTTTTGCATGTTTTCATTTGACACTTTCTATCAGTTTACATCATTATTTTATCTATAATCTACATAATCATAAACATGTTTTATATATATATATATATATATATTGTTTATATATTTATTTAGAGAAATTCATAAATCTATAGATAGAAATTTAATTACACTATTCATGGATACAGTAGGCCGTACGTAGGAAGAAACGATGTTTCAATTTTCTCAATGGATGTAGTAAATGAATGGTAAAGGAAATTTCACCATTTTAGAGTCAAAATAATTTCATATATATCACATAAATTCATTAAATTTATTTTTATTAACAACCATGAAAGTTGTAAATGAAAAAAATCACATCACTTCACGAGGTGGCAGTCCACCATACGCACACGCGATGTTATAGTATTATAGTGGAGTGGAAGGTAAGTAGGAATATATGACATAATAATTCCACAAGTATAATTATATTATTAATTTTATATATTTAGTATTAATTCATCGTTGTATCCATCCATGAGAGATGGTGAGGGAATAGGACACACATTGGTTCATGAGGTAGTAGTCTCTTGTACACTAGATTGATGGTTTTGTTTTCCAATTGATGAAATGGGATAAGGATATAGGATTAAAAATAAATATAATAACAAGTATTTATATTTTAGATAGTGTTTTATTGGACTTTAAATTATTATAACATGAACTATGGTGGTAATAGAATTAAAAATAAAGATCATAGTGGATACAATTACAGTCTCTCAGAAAAACCTCACTTGGATCTCTTATTAAGGAATATAGGATTGGTCTTTTGGAATTAATAGAATCTATATAGTTTTTATATTAATGTACATGATATATGTTTATATTTTTTTATAGTTATTTGGATTAATATGTTTCAATATGTGAGGGGAGAAAGTACCCTTTTAAATTGAGGAGGATTGGCATTTTGTAAATACCAAAAACTATTCAATAATGGTAAGTCACACTCAAGACAGGAGCCTCAAAAATTTTAAAGTTTTTGATTGAATGTACTATATGGTCTGGGTAGACCAATTACATAATAAAATTATAAAATTATAAACTTTAGCCTTTAAGATTAAATTATATTAAAACAATTCTCTATGGGAACCTGCTTATTTTTTTATTTACCTTTGTGATTTATACCATAAGACTAAATATAATGTGATAATTATTAGATAATATTTACCCACTAATTTTATATATGAATATAAAATTATCAAAGAAAAACAGAATTTGTAGGAAAATTATTTTTAACATAGGTATGCAAAACCCCATTTTAAACATATTCGCAAGAATTAATTTTTTTCCTTTATTAATAAATATGACAAAAACTTAATTTAAAATTTTTATATAATAATAATTATTCATATAAAAAATATGTAATCTATTTTATTGAATTATATTCCAATAAGATATATTGTTTTTTTTTTAATTAAATTTTCACACATGATAAGAAAATTGTTTACCATATATAAACATTTATAAGAACATAATGATTTATTATTAAATTTTAATGTATACTTTTTAAAAATAAATGGAATTTTATTTATTATAATATATTTGAAGTAATTTTCATTAAATAAAATTAAATAAAATTTAAATTTTTTAACTAAAAGTCAGTTTTAAATAAAATACTGTATTTTTAACTATTTATCAAAAACATTAAGCATTCTCGAAATTTACTAAAAATTTACTCTATGATAATTATGAAATGATTATTTAAAAATGAGATAATTTTTTTAAAATAAATTTTCTATAACTATTAAAAAATAATTTTATGAAATATGTTCAAATGGTGATGACTCCTACTTTTAGAAAAAAATATTTTGTTCAAAAAAAATAGTTTTCTCTAAAATGATTATCATTTTCTTTATAATCATCATAAAACCAATGAATTTATTTATTAATGTGTAAATAATATATTTTCATAGTTTTTTTATTCATATTCATATCAACAAATTTAATATCTAGGTAATAGTTGTAAATAATTTTATGATTTTTCTATATTCACTGTTATTTGTATCACAAGCTATCGAAGAGAGTGAATTTATTTAAAATAAAATTTATCCTATTTTCTTATCATGTTTCATTAATACCTCCAATAATATTTCATTCCAATATATTTCTATAATTTCTCTTTCTGAAAATAAAATTGGTTCTTTATCAGGATTTCATTTAGTTCCCACGTTCCCTCTTCTATGTATGATTTCTCCAAATTACCTTTGTTAGGAGAGTCATCAGATTAATTAGAACTTGTTTTCTTGATTCCAAAATATATATTGGATCTTCGTTGTAATATAGTTTAGATTATAATTATATTTCATTAGATGTGAACTTATGTATTGGGATTATAATATAATTACTTCAAATATATATATATGGAATACATCATGTACTGTTGGGGTGATTAGTGGAATTTCCAAAAAATAATCTATTATCCCAATTCATTCCATGAATTAAAAGAGTTTAATATACATGTGGACCCATTTTCCTTTCAACCCAGACCTCATATTTCCATTACATAGAAATTATTTTATGGAAGTGTGATCTTGCACTTGTAATTCCAAATCCAACCTCACATTATTAGACTATATCATTCTACTAATTTGAGATACTTATATGAGGGTTTGAATAGTCATTACCTTGGACATTATTTCAGCATTGAGTTTTAGAAAAATAATATTTATTTCGCAGACCATATAATTAACATGTATTTTCATACATTAAAATTGTATCTTTTAGATGAATATTAAATAAATTTATCTAATACACTCCCAAGGATCATAATGGTTTAGTGAATTTGGATACTAGTTTTGAGTAAAATGGTTTACTTATGTCTTTTCCATGCCATTAATTTTTGAAATCACAACAACATTATTAGTTTCTTGATTAATAAATTTTGATATCTAATGTATTTAAGAATATTTTCATTGAAAAAAAAAACTTTTTACCAAACATAGAATTACTTTTATGTTTTTCATGAATATAAACTAACCTTTTTTCATTATGGTTGTTATAATGAGCATGGATATGATAAACAATAGATTTACCATTATCATAAAATATATATAACTTTTTTATTGTCTTTCATAGTGAAAAAATAATTACAATCGGATTGATGATATAAGAAATAAACATCTGATTCACATTCTTAATGATCGTTGTAATGAGATCATTAAAATATTATATCAGACTAAAAACGTTTAAATTCTGAATATGGAATTCTAATTTCTAATGTATGGTAAAAAATTTACACCCAGTAATGGTGTAATTATATATGAAATCATCCAATAAGTCCCAAAAGAGATATTTATGTTCTAGGTGTCAAAGACATTATGAAAAACTCATTGAAATATAACCATTGGGAAAAAATATAACCATTATGAAGGATTCCTATTAGTACATAGTATTTCTAAGAGTTTGAATCTGGTGATTAGCTGATCGATTTCAATTTCAAATTTTTCATTTTGTGAGATATCTGAAGATTACAATGTCTTAATGACTTGTTCCTTTTCTTTTTTAATTACTTTGGGGTTTTTTCTTTTTAATGGAACCTTGAAAGTTTTTCCCTTTAAGAATACATTTTCATTATAATCATTCATCCGGTCTATGATTACGATTAAGGGCTTATGGAGATATTAAGAGAGAGAGTACTATTTTAGATCGAGCTCTTACAAGGAAATAAATAGAGAGATGATCCATCAGATCAGGCATTATCAAGGCTAGGTAGATAGAAATTTTGATATTATTATCGAGGGAATTCCATAAAAAGGAGAGAAAGAAGTTAAGGTAAGTATAAAACAAGGGATACCATTAGAAAAGGTTTGTCACTACTATACTCTCAATTTTAAATGAGATCTATTATTTTTTAAATACCTATAAAAAATTATCATATTATTATTATTTTATTAGTTTTTTTCAAACAACTATTTTATTCCCTTGTACATGTTTATAATTGTTTAATCTTAACGTATCTGAATACGATAAAAATTAATTTTTTAATTGGATCTTCTATGAATATGATATATTTACATTATTGTAGTTGAAATCTTATGTGATTATGATTATTAAACCCTGATATATCGAAATCAATATGATTATGATACTCAGGTAATTAGATTTAAGGATATTTATGAATCCATTATTTTTACTTAAAGATGTTTTTGATTTGGTTTAGTTTAAAATATTTTAAACTTGAGTTTTGTTTAACTAGGATTCACCCTCTTCTTGTAATTGAGAAACCAAGAACATATCATTTTAATCCTAATATCAATATAACTCATATTTATATCCCAAAATTGGTATCAATTGAAGTTTCCACTACTCATTTTATTTTTTATCCTTTGTTTCATAACTATTACATGTTTGTTATGTTTTTTTGTAAAAATTTTATTTATTAAAATTTACTACACTAGTGGGTTTTTGGAAAAGAATGTTTTTATTTTTAGATTGAATTTTTTAATATTAGATCCATAGATAATATCAATCCATATAGACTTCCTATTTTTTATGGAGATTAATATGAATGTTGGAGATATAAAACTAATACTTTCAATATCAACACATGAGTTGATTTCTTTGTGATTCTAATTGGATATTGAAAAATTAATGGTAAAGAAGTTACCTCTTTCATAGATCAATAAAATCAAGAATATATGTTAAATTAATGAGTAAGTAACACATTATTATAATCAATGAAAAGAACCATATATAGTCAAAAATCATCATGTGAAGATGAAAATTGTAGCTGGAAGAATTTTTAAGTTACACGTTTTAGTACATCTAAAGTTGTTGATACAAGAAGAGAAATGATAAGAACTAAATATCTATATATTAAATTGTTATCTAGTCAATCTATTGCGAAGATTCATTATAGATTCATGAAGATTAGTAATAGTATATAATATATTCGTGAGAAAGGATCATATGATGAAATCATTTCTGATAAAATCATAGATACCATGGAATATGATAAGGAGTATAAAAGAATAAATGCTGATGAAATAATAAAGGTTAGTAATATTACTCAAGATGATATTATTAGAATATTCATGTAGTAAAAAAGTATTCCGAAAAGTTATTTAGATAAATATAAAAAAACGATGGATTTGTTTTTTATACAACTAATTTTCCTTAAATTTCTCAAAATCCAGAAAGAGTTCTTATATCTTCAAGAAAGAAGGAAATTTTTATAAAATATGATAGTAGTACTTTTAATAATTCTGAAAATTAATTGGATAATATCAATAGAAAGATGAATAATATTGTTGATAAAATGGATTTATAATAACTATATAATAAATGTAATAAGGATATAATTGATAATAAGGATGAATTCAATTTTTATGAATGCAAGAAAGATAGACATATCAGACAAGATTTTCCAATGATGAAAAGAAAAGGCACAAAATATATAGATTCATAAAATAATTATAAGATATTTTATAAATACAAAGGAAATAATGTAATTAAATATAATCATTATTGGATTTCAAGTGGATGGTATGCTTTAGATAAATCTTATGATAATAATATTTTTTAACAGGGGAACATTGGCCTTATTTCATGGGTTCCTAAAGATAAAATTTATTTAATGTATAAGGTATGAACTACTAAGAACCTGAAAAATATGTCTCTTAATTATAATTATCTAGATTATAAGAATTAAATATCTTTTAATGAAGAATCATCCTCAGAAGAAGTTAATATCTTACCTTCTTATGATGAAGTGTCTCATTTATTTGAACATCTTGAAAATTTGAAATAAAAATTTAATAAAAAACATGATATGAAATATTGAAGGATAATTATTTTAATAAAATAAATATCATTTATGCCTAAGTAGAATGATAAGAAAACATTTAAAAAAATATTTTTCAAAATAACTAGAAAATTTTCTTTTGAGAAAAAATATTTATAAAATATTTTTGATAAACTAAAATAAGAAAATATCACCAAAAAGGAACAAAATTGAGTTATATACTTAGTGTATGAAACTCCATCTTTGAAAAAAAATCTTAAAATTTTTTACATCTAGTAAATAAAAAATTGATAATATGTAAAAATATTCTTTCTCATGGTACAAGTTACAGAATGGTCAAAACTAAAAAACTAAATTCTTGGAATGAATTACTATATTCTTAAGAATAAACCATTTTAATTAAGAGTCCAAATGGTCATAATTAAAAGAATAATTTTTTTATTAACAAGGATAAATTAATTTTTCACAAGTCCAATTTCTCAAAACAAATGTGGATTCAAAAAACAAATTACTGACATTTCCAAGACCATGAAGGTTTGGGTTCCAAAAGTATAATGTTTTAGTTTATTGTAAAACAAAGGGAGTATAAACAAAAATAACATTTGGTAAATGGATAGTGGGTATTACTAGAATATAACTGGTAAAAAATCTTTCATTGAAAATAATATCCAGTTGAAAGATGTAAAGGTAACCTTCATAAATAATTCTCAAGGATATATAATCGTTAAAGGTAACATTGTTTTTCATTCTAAAGCATTAATGTATTTATTGTAAAAGGTATTAAGAAAAAAACTTAAGCCTAAGTGAATTATGTAATGAAGTTCACATTGTAAATTTTAGGAATAATAAATGTGTAGAACCCAATTCCAATGATGAATGCATTCTTTTTTCTCATTGGTATTAGAAATTTTATACTCTCAACATAGAAGACCATGGGTGCTAACACATACATTAACATAGTACAACAGAAGTTCAATCTGGTTTATAGAATTGAAGGTTTGGATATTTTATCCATTGAAACATATGTATATTGACTATGAAAAATTCATTTAAAGGATCTAATAGAATATAGGCTTGATTCTATAAAATCTTGACCATTTTAAATATAGTATGAAACCAAAATCAAGTTTTAAATATATTAGTGATGTGTCAACTTCCGATGCATTACAATTAGTTCACATGAATTTTTTTAGTCCTACACAAACTATGAAATATTGGGGGTAAATACTATGTATATGTCTTGGTTAATGATTATACTAAAAAATAAATTTTTAGCTCATAATACCCCTTAGAATAATGGTATTAGTGAAATAAGAAATCTCAATCTTCATGAAATAAAATGATCCCTATTTGGTGAATAATCAATTAAAAATTTTATTCCTAAAGTGTTTTTTACTTCCTCCTATAATATAAATCATGATTTAATTAGAATTGTTTTTAATAAAACTCTTTATGAATTTTGTACATGCTAAAAAATAATAGATTCTTATTTGAATTTTTTTTTGATGCAAATTATTCATATGGAATATGAAATATAAATTATAAAATCTATCAACAAAATATGCTGATGGATTATTTTTAGATTATTCCACAATATCAAAGTCTTAAATTTTTTAATAAAGACACTTACTCTATTGAGCAAGTATTACCTGTTATGTCCTATGAAATGGACACTTTTGTTTTCAAACAACCCCAACCTACATCCTCCTTGGTTGGTATTTCAGATAACTATTTTTCAACCTTTGATAGTAAAATATTCTAATAAAGAGTTTTCTCAAAAATTTATTTCTAAAGTATTTACTTAGGATTAATTTATACCATATATTGGTGAAAATGATTTCAAAACCCAGGAAGTCAGTTGTTTCTTTGGAATCATCCTTGTGAAAGTATCATTGGTGATATAGATCAACCAGTTAGGAATAAAATTTCTATTTAAAATGAATTATAACGTTTACCTTTCTTTTCATAATTTGAACCTAAGAATATTAATGATGATTTAGTTTACGAGTATTATATTAATTCAATTCTAGAGGAACTTGATGAATTTGAGAGTAAAAATGTTTTACATTTTGTTGAATAACATAAAGAACCTTTTATAATTTGAGTAAAAATATTTTTTAGAAATAAATTTGATGAAATTGAATTATTATTAGAAATACATAAAGACTTGTTACTAATAGTGATAACCAAGAAGAAGAAATATACTAGGAAAAAATGTATGCACCAGTAGTAGGATTAGAACATATTCATATTCTACAAGCCTTTGTAGTAATCTTTAATTTTAGATTTTTTTGAAATGGATAAGAAGTTTTCTTTTCTTAAAAAAATTTCAATGAAAAAGTTTTTTGGTGAAAAACCCCATGATTTTAAAAATAAAAAACATCAACAATATGATTGTAACCAAAACAATGATTTATATGCACTTAAACAAGACCCTATATCCTGGTACAATAGCTTATAAATATTTTGGTTATAAACCCATTTTTTTAAAGAAGCTATATATCCATATAAATTATAAATTATTCTAAAATAAATATTCTGATTTTTCAAATATATGTTGATGACATTATATTTGGATCAACTCAAAAATATTTTATTGATTCCATTGTGGATATTATGAAATATGTGTTTGTGATGCGTTTTATGGGTGAGTTAACATTTATTCGAGGTTTTACAATTTATCAAAAACTATAAAGAACATATATATCTAAAAATAAGTAGATAAAATATCTTCTTGAATATTTTAGATATGAAAATACTAAAAGTAAAAGTACTCACATTGGTACCTCAAATATAGTTGATCATTATGGGGATAGGGAACCAGTTAATCTAAACTCTCTTAGAGGTATTATAGGATGTCTACTTTACTTAACCTCTACTCAGCTAGACTAAATGTTTTTGTATTTTTATGTGAATGATATCAATAAAATACAAATGAATACCTTTTAAAAGTTGAAAAAAGGATTTTTTTTTATCTGAACAGAATTGTGGATTAATGACTTTTCTATTCTTATAGATATTTCTTTGAATTAAATTTTTTTATGGTAACTTTGGTGGTTGTAGAATGGATTGGAAAATCACATCCAGGACATGTCATTTATTAAGAGATTTTTTGGTATATTGAAATTGTAAGAAATAACAATTAGTGAAACTTTAAACTAATGAAAACTAATATGTAAAAGCTAGAGTTTTTATGCACAAGTATTTTTAATACGATACACACTCACTGGCTATGGCATGATTTAAAAAAACACAAATACTATGTGACAATACTTGTTCATTGATTTATATACGAACCATAAACATCACACCCTTGAAAAAAAATAATGATATTAGGAATCAAATTCTTAGGGGTCACACACTAAATAGAGATATCATTTTACAATTATTTGGAACACACAAACAACTTCTTAACATTTTTTCAAAACCCTTACCTTCTGATAGATTTGAAAACAATAAATAGAATAGGAGAATGAAAAATGTAAATTTACCTTTAATATCTACTTATTAATTACCAATATCCATATATTATGTTACTTATATTCATAAAGAGGGTATATATGTTTGTTCTTTTACAAAAACATTCTGTTTTTCTAAAAATTAGTTATCCTAACATCAATACCATTTTGAGACTTTTGGAATCATATTTCTTTTTAAATTTTTTAGAGACATAATTACTAAAAGGTTTTTTAAACTCATACATTTTCATAAATTTTATGAAAATGATTTATATTATTAAGGTTTTTATAATCATTATTGAAAACGATATTTCAAAAAAAACAATACATTTTAATAACTATCATAATGTAGTTATATTTCGAAACTTTAAGAATAACATGTTGTTTATACCGATAAAATCATAATCTAAAAGGTATTCTTATTACTCTCTATGTTTTTTTACTATCTTTTTATGATTATTCATATATATTTTTTTTTTATTCTATTATTTTTTATAGAAAATATTTTTTTTTAATTTTTTTAAAAATCATATTCAGTATCAATAAGATAATTGTTTTAAAAAAACTAAAGTTCAAATGTAATTAAATCATACATAGATATTTTTAAACCATAAGATCTTAATAAGGTTAATCATATCTATTGTATTCAAATATGAAGATAAAACATCACCTTTAATCACCTATATAAAGGGTGTATCCCTCTCCCACATCGAATATCTCAGACTTCTTGAAACTAGTTTCTATAGCCTTTTAAACTCTACATTCGAACATATTTCCTTATATCAGAATGTCTAGTCTCTTCGCGAAATATTATGTCTTCTATTAAATATTTTAACAACTAGTTTGTTTTTTTAGAAGGTTAGTGTAAATATGTTTCTATAATAAGTACGAATATTCATTAATAAAGAATATAAATTTCTCAATATTGGATTCCATATGTGTTTGTCAGTTTGGTATAGTTTTATTATCATTTTTACATTGATCATTTTAGGAAATTCTATTCAATTATTTGGTTTTTCATAATAAATGGGAAAACATTCTTTGGTGATATATGAAAAAGGGTGCATAATTTCATATAACAATGTTGAGTGTTTATTTAAAATTTATTTGGAAGGAGAATATTATTTTCCTTTTAAGATGTAATTTAATAATCTTGGTTCATTTAACTAGGAAAAAGTAGAATAATACTTATTTCATCATTGAAAAAAGGTAATAAATTTGAATCTTCTCACCCTGAAAAATAGGTTTATTGCATTATGGATGCATAGATTCTTAATTCAGAGACAAGGGGATTGTGATACCTTAAATTTTAATAATGATTTTAATCAATATTTTCTTTTGAATATGATATAAATAGATATTATTATATTCATTTTTCTTACAATCAATAATATCAATTATGGATATGTTAACTCTTAGATAAAATTCTTCCTGGTTATTTTAATCAAGTTTATTATGGATGGCATTAAATATCTCAAAACTGAAAATAAATTAGTGTCGGAAAAGATAATATTTTTTCATTAGTGATGATACCATCAAGAGGATGAAATTTTATTTTGATTCTAAATCAAAATTATTTTTATTTGATATGGAACTATAAAATAAATATGATCAGGATGTTGAGTAGAATAAGTAAAAAGATGATTAGGGTGACCATGAAAAGAAATGGAAAGTAGAATCATCCTAGCCTCAGAAAGTAATGAGGAAAAATAAAGTATAGGATGAATTCCAATATTAATAGATAAGGTATAAGGACACGGCCTTAAAACATTACTTAATATTGAATTAAATGAATAATTAACATTCAGGTTTAGAGTTTTAAAGAATTAGGACATAACTATTACATCTCAAAAGATTAAAAAGTAGACACTTATACTAAGTTTCTATGAAATAAAAACTCTTAAAAAGAAACATGTCTAGTTCCATGTTTTGGACTGCATGACTTTTCCTTGATCCTATCCTTGACCATATTCCACATTATGTCCTGTGAAAAACATTTCAAAAAAACATGGTGTGAGCATAAAAAGCTCAGTAAGGGATACACAAAGAAGGAAAACTGTTAGTTTTTCAAAACATCAAGTAAACCATGAATACTTTATCAAAGTAACAATTTTAACCTTTACTAAGTAGTAAATACTCTTCACTGAATAAAATATCATTACTTACCCTTTTGTAACCAAAATATTACAATAAAATCCACATAAAGAACACATAACAAATAAAGTTAACTTGGGACATAAACAGACTTAAATGGAATAACCATACGGTCTACTTGCACACATATCACCACATGGAATAGCCATATCGCCGACTTCCATACCCAATTCATTGGAGGTTATAACGTAACCACCTATCCTAGTATTCACGACACCACCCGTCATATGGTTTATCACATAACCACCCATCAAATGTCCAATTACCATTATAAAATCATAAGACATAAAAAAATATAATGGAAAGAAAACATTTCCACATTTCAATCACAATATATCACTTAAATATATTGACATAACAAATCCATTATAAAAATAATTTCCAATACCAAAATACATAAAATAGTATATAGTATTTATATCATTTTAAAAATATTTTGGCTTATTGAGGAAGCCAAAGACCAAATAACACTCACGGTGGTAGAAAAGGTCATTGTCACCGCATACATTAAAATAAACATTCCTTTTTGTCATTTAGTAAAATTCTTCATAGAAAAATATTCCCTTTGAATGAAATGAAAATTAAAAGGTGTTTTATACAGCGTATAAAAGAAATTCTTGTATTAGAACAAAATATGCCTCAATGAAAGGAGATTGAAACGAAGTCCCTTACAAAGTCGGTATCCTTAGATTAAGGATAAATCCATTATATAATTATGTGTGACAAATATAAATACACCCAATATAGGAGGATATTAAGTGTAAAACAATCAGATGTCATCCACACATATTCATAGCATGACATAATCAAGAAGTAGAGGTTTAACCCAAAGAATTGAAATTGGGTTAATAAGTTCCCTTACAGAAATTCGACAGCCTAACGGCATCACTTTAAAATTCATAAAATGAGATGATGAGAGATAAAAAGGGTATCTCATCACTTGTACATAACATTTACAACAATAAGGTTATATAAAAACACATCCCAACATAAGAAGATGTAAATTAAAATACCTAACAAAAAGAAGTCTTTTAAAAATAGGAGGGTGAAAGGTTCCCTTACCGATTTGGGTAACTTTCGAAACATACGCCACATGAAAGAAAGACTACAAAAAATTGACATAAATACTCATAAATGATTTTATATTAAAAAAAATATTAGAATAATGGGTAGTACATACACCACTCAGAGGAAATGGTGGCAAATGTAGCATAAATCTCACAGGAATAAAAGTGAGATGAAATATCCCTTACAAAAACTCGGCATCCTAACGGCGCCACTTAAAACTTCAAAAAATGGATTTATGAGATCAAATAGGGTCTCTCATAATATGAACATAAAAATTACATAATTATTAATATAAAATCACATCCCCAAACATAAGAAATATGAGCTTAAAAGAAATGACCTAAAAGAGAGTACTTAAAAACAAAGAGAGAGGTAGGATCCCTTACCTCATGTCCGACTTGAATCGATCGTTCTTTAATCTCTTGAATAATAAACTAGAGTTATACTTGCTTAATAACGTTTTTTAAGTTCATTATTCCTTTTATATTACTTATTACCATTTTACGAACATTATGTAATTATTTAAGTTAATAACGGTCGTTTTGTCGATCATTGGTACTTGAGTCAAAAACTAAACTTCTTATAAATACTAGTTTTTCTTGTGGTAAAATATCAATTATATCCAGAATTATATTCATTATTTAGATATTATATATATAATATATATCCAGTATATAAATTCATTTATAATATTACAGAACATTTAGAGGTAAGAAAAGAAATGCACCATTCATAGAGACGGTAAGCCGTACGTACGCATGAACGCTAATTTCATTTCTATTTTGTATTTAATGGAATGAAATAATAATGATATAAAGGTATATTATAATTATATTATAATATAATATCATTAACCACATCCTTTATACATCCCACATATGGCATTAACGAATCAAATCACTTTGAGGTGGCGGTAGTCCGCACTTCCTAAAGTGAAAATATTTCGTTTACCCATAATGGAAACCATAAAGGTATGCCAAAAATGAAAAATATAGAAGAATATGTAAAACATAAACATAATATATGTCATATATAAATATATTTCCATCATAATGGCCACCATGATATATGGTAGAAGAAGATAGAACAATCATCATTTAATGAGGCAGTAATTCTCCATCCACGGAAACAGAATGTTCTTTAACCATTAGATGGATTTGTGTGTAAGTTTAGCTCGAATAATTCTCATAACAACATCCTAGTATATTGAATATACTTTTTTTGTTACAAAATAAAGTAATAAAATGAGTTTTTGGGGTTGGAGAAGCAAAATAAAACAAAATAACATAAGAGAAGACATTACCTTTAAATCGGATAACTCTTTTTAATTTGAGCTCAAAGGCTTCCTTGGAAAGACTTCTTCCCAAAGTGAGGATTATAGGAGTAATATAGGTATGTGGAGAGACAATATGGGTAGATTTTGGATGAGCAAAGGGCTTGAGAGGTGTGGGTAAGGAGGTATAGGTGGGGGCCTTTTATAAGAGGGAGGAGGGGCACTCTTGAAATGTCTTGAAAGGTTACATTATTATAAAATTATTTTCAGATATTAAAGGTCCCAAAATTATATATTTCGATTATAAGGTGATAAGGGTTATAAATCCACCCATACAATAGTTTTTTGACAAGTGTATGTCTTATATTTTACCTTATTTTCTCATTTTATTTAAATCATTCATTAATGAGATAATCACTACATCATCATGATGTCATATATAAATTTATTTATTTAATGTCTAAAAATTATAAAAAAAATACTATGATGTAGGGAATCATTTTATCTTTCTAATTAATATTTATAGTCAGAAATATGACTTGCATAACCCCATGTAAATGTTTTTTTAGTAAAACAATACATGTTTGTGACATTTTTAT
Organism: Viscum album; assembly: GCA_963277665.1. Taxonomy (NCBI): domain Eukaryota; kingdom Viridiplantae; phylum Streptophyta; class Magnoliopsida; order Santalales; family Viscaceae; genus Viscum; species Viscum album. Next base: position 81,323,729 of record OY728155.1, on the reverse strand, counting down.
TTTACCTTTAAATAAAAAGTTATTAATGTCATTTTCTTACCCATGTGGATCCATGGGATCCCCAAGTTGACCCATAGATTTTCTTGGTCGGCCATGAAACATCCAATAAGTTTAGGAAATTGTTCAAGGTAATTTCATATTATTATAATATTATTTTTTCCTTAAATTACACTAATTACCTTTAATCGCGATTAATAAAACTTAAAAGTTACTATTCACCAAAGATTATTTTCATCCCATTGAACCACGTTTTATATAATAATGACAAACATGTATGTAGGATTTTTGAAATTCAATTAACAGAAGAGTTAAAGTTTCATTTAAACGAAAAATCAGTTTTTTAACTACCACTTAGTGGTTTCACTATTCATCAAAAATTGAAGTCATTCAGAAAAATACCACAAATTCACCCTTAGCTATACGTGATATTCTGAATTCAAAAATTATGTCTATTTTACAAAACTCAAAACATATAAGTTGCATTAATGAATTTAATAATTAATTCCTGTTGTCAAAACAAATAGCATATTTTTAAGAAACAAAATATATCAAAAGATTGACACTAGTTTAAGTCCAATTTCAAAGTGAAAGTAATTCCAATGACCACCATTGGATTAAATGGTAAAAATATATTCTAATTTCACATTAAAACCAATTCAAAATATAATCTAATCAAATAAATAAATTATATTAAAAGTAGGTTTTGAATTAAAATACAACATTTTACATTGTTCATTAAAAAATGTACTTTATCGGAAAAATACCAAAAATTGATACAAATTAAATTTTGATGTCCCGATTCTAAAAAGAATTTTATTTTTTCAAATATAAAATATAAAATTGTCAAAAATTGGATTTAAATGGGGTTCTCCATCAAAAGGCGGTTAATCGACCTTTTAAAGAATATTAGAATATTTACGCTTAAAATTGGATTCGTTCGCATGTTAAGAATCTAACATTTATTGAATAAATGTAAAAATATTTGACAAGCATATGTAATCACTTTTTAGTTAGTTCTGTTTATTCTCTCCATTACATCGGCTAGTATTTTACTACCATTTACAATAATATTATTATATTATTAGTGTGCATCGTTAGATTTCAAAGAAACTCGTTGTTGCGTATTGGGTACGCCATCAACCATAGCATCCCCTTAAAAGTAATATTAATATTTTATTCAGAAATATTAATAAATATAAAAAATTAATATTCTTTATTTACCTGGGATTTTACATCCTTTCCCCCTTTTGGGAATTGCGTCCTCGCAATTTAAAAATTGGGCTTGGAAACTTCATTGAAAGCCCCACATTGGAAAAAGAGTAAATTAAACTATCACTTTAAAAGAAAGAAATAAAAGTACCAAGGTAACCCGAGACAACTGGTACTAGGATTCCAGGAAAACATTGATATGGAAGAAAATACAAAGGGTTAATTTCTGATGGAGAGTGATAGAAACATGTTTAGGAGAATGTTAACCACCAGAAAATCACAAACTTGTGATGGGTTAAACGGTATTTGATTCCCCTATTGGAAAAATTAACAGAAAACATTTTTGTTTTATGTTACTTTTCATTGACGAATTTATTTATGAGCTTAAATAAAACATAAGGAAACAAACTTACTTGTCATGTTGACTTTCAACTCTTGCTATATTTCTAACACAAACTCATATTTTCTCCAAAAGATTAGTATTTAGGAAGACTTGTTCACATTAAGAGTATTATAATCAACTTCTTTATATTCACCTAATCCACAAAAGAGAACTATATATTTCCCATGTCCATAGACCTTAACCAAAACAAAAACCAAAAATGTTTGTACAAGATCAGATAATCCCTAAAAAGGATCATCCTTTATATAAAAAAATCTATTCTTAATCTCCAAAATTTGTCAAACAATACCCAAAGTTCTACAAAGACCATTCAATAAACATTTATCCATAATATTCTTCGAAGTAATCAAAATTAATATTAAAACCCAAATCTCTAAAGGATTTAATCACATAGTCTTCCATGATAAATTTTAACATTTATCTCCAAATGACATCAGCTTCTCTTAAAGTCTCGTTTTGAAAAGTAATTAACCTAATCGCATATCCTCCATGATAGGATAATCATTTACATAGATAACCCAAAATCAACTTAAGCCTGATTCATAAGATCGTCTAATAAAAAATAATTAGTCATACTAACCAAGGACTTCACGTAGTCCAGTGGTTGGTGATAAATACCAGTCACACTTTGGTTGTGGGTTTCATTCTCGCAACTTCGTCCGACGTGATGGGTTGTTACACGGTCTGTGTGTTGTCCTTTTTCCAAAACTATATAATTCTTATAACATTCTCCAAAATGAGATAAAATATTCAAAAAAATCTATAACATAATTTAACCTCAATTTTACCTCATGCCTTTCATTTTCCATCATATAGTAACCCATAATTACCTCAAAAGTAAGGATCATATAAACCCTAATGGTTACCTTTATAATTAATACCTGAACTTATATATCGAGTAGGTTCTCTCATACATGATGCATCAGAGAAATCACCAAGGTTCAAGTGGTTAATCATGACTCCTTGATAGTTGGTTTAGAATAACCACGAGTTTCCTCATTGAATCCCCCATTTCATCCAGTCTTTTAATCAGAGAACCACCACAGTTTCCTTCAAACCCATTGTCACTTTGGTGCCTGCTAGATCCATCCATTTACTAAAACCAAAAATGTCAGTGTGAGTATATCAACAAAATAATCATGTACTAATTAGGAAGATAAACGCTAAGATATACTTACTCATTCACTTTATCTAAAAACTATGACTCTTTCTGAAATCCTATCCATTATGGAAATTTCACTTATGCTTAAAGGATACCCTAACCTCTAATGTTATCTAAACCGACCTTTGATACCAACTATAAGGACCCAGCCTTAAAAAATTACTAAATATTTAATTAAATGAATAATTCACATTGAGGATAATTTTAGGTTTAGAGTATTAGAGAATTAGTACATAACTATTACATCTCAAAAGATTACAAATTAGACACTTCTACTAAGTTTCAATAAAATAAAAACTCTTAAAAAGAAACATTTCTAGTTCCATGTTTTAGACAGAATGCCTTTTCCTTGATCCCATACTTGACCCTATTCCACATTATGTCTTGTGAAAAACATTTCAAAAAAAAATGGTGTGAGAATAAAAATCTCAGTAATGGATACACAAAGAAGGAAAATTGTTAGTTTTTCAAAACATCAAGCAAACCATGAATACTTTATCAAAGTAACATTGTTCACCTTTACGACGTAGTAAATACTATTCACTAAATAAAAGATCATTACTTACTCTATTGTAACCAAAAGATTACCATAAAACCCATATAAGTAACACATAACATATAAAGGTAACTTGGGACATAAACATACTTAAATGGAATAACCATACGGTCGACTTGCACACATATCACAACATGGAATAGCCATACGGCCGACATCCATAACCAATGCATTGGATGTTATAATGTAACCAACCATCATGGTATTCACGGCACCACCCGTCATATGGTTTATCACGTAACCACCAGTCAAATTCCCAAGTACCATTATAAAATCATAATACATAAAAAATATAATGTAAAGAAAACATTTCCACATTTCGAACATAATATATAACTTAAATATATTTAAATAAAAAATCCATTATAAAAACCATTTCCAATACCAAAATACATAAAATAGTATATGGTATTTATTTCATTTTAAAAACATTATGGCTTATTGAGGAAGCCAAAGACCAAATAACACTCGCGGCGGCGAAAAAGTTCATTCTCACCACGTACGTTAAAAGAAACATTCGTTTTTTTCGTTTAGTAAAACACTTCATAGAAAAATATTCCCTTTGAATGAAATGAAAATTAAAAAGTGTTTTATACAGCGTATAAAATAATGTCTTGTATTAGAAGAAAATATGCCTCAATGAAAGGAGATTGAGACGAAGTCCCTTACAAAGTTGGTATCCTTAGATTAAGGATTAATCCATTACATAATTATGTGTGACAAATATAAATACACCCAATATAAGAGGATATTAAGTGTAAAACAATCATAGGTCATACACAAATATTCATAGCATGACATAATCAAGAAGTAGAGGTTTAACCCAAATAATTGAAATTGGGTTAATAAGTTCCCTTACAAAAATTTGAAAGCCTAACGACATCACTTTAAAATTCAGAAAATGAGATGATGAGAGATAAAAAGGGTATATCATAACTTGTACATAAAATTGACAACAATAAGGATATATAAGAACACATCCCAACATATGAATATGTAAATTAAAAGACCTAACAAAAATAAGTCTTTTAAAAAGATGAGGGTGAAAGGTTCCCTTACCGATTTGGGTAACTTTCGAAACATACGCCACATCAAAAGAAGGACTATACAACATTGATGTAAATACTCATAAATGAAATTATATTAAACAAAGAGTAGAATAATGGGTAGTACATACACCACTCAAAGGAAATTGTGGAAAATGTAGCATAAATCTCACAGGAATAAAAGTGAGATGAAAAATCCCTTACAAAAACTCGACAGCCTAACGGCGCCACTTAAAACTTCCAAAAATGGATTTATAAGATCAAATAGGGTATCTCATAATATGAAAATAAAAATTAAAGAATGAGTAATATAAAATAACATCCCCAAACATATGAAATATGAGCTTAAAAGAAATGACATAAAAGAGAGTACTTAAAAAGAAAGAGAGAGGTAGGATCCCTTTCCTCGTGTCTGACTTGACTCGATCATTATTTAATGTCCTAAATAATAAACTGGAGTTAATTTATACTTTCTTAAGAACCTTTTTTATGTTCATTATTGCTTTTATATTACTTATTAACATATTATGAACATTATGTAATTATTTAAGTTAATAACGGTCGTTTTGTCGATCATTGGTACTTGAGTCAAAAATAAACTTCTTATAATTACAAGTTGTTAATATGGTAAAATATCCATTATATAAAGAATTATATTCATGATGTATATATCATATATATCATATATATCGAGTATATAAATTCATTTATAATATTACATAACATTTAGAGGAAAGAAATTAAATGCACCGTTCATGGAGACGGTAAGCTGTACGTACGCATGAACGCTACTTTCATTTCTATATTGTATTTAATGGAATGAAATATTAATGATATAAAGGTATATTATAATTATAGTATAATATCATATCATTAACCTCATCCTTTATATGTACCACATATGGAATTAACGAATCAAATCACATTGAGGGGGCGGTAGTCCGCACTTCCTAAAATGAAGATATCACATTTACCAATAATGGAAACCATAAAGGTATGCCATAAATGAAAAATACAGAAGAATTTGGATAACATAAATATAATATATATCATATATAAATATAGTTCCATCATAATGGCCACCATTAGAGGTGGTATGAGAAGATTGAACAATCATCGTTTCGTGAGGCAGTAATTCGCCATCCACGGAAATAGTATGTTCTTTAACCATTAGACGGAGGTGTGTGTGAGTGTAGCTAGAATACTTCTCATAAAAAAATCCTAGTATATTGAAGATACTGTTTTTTTTTTACAAAAATAAAGTAATAAAAATAGTTTATGAGGTTGTAGAATCAAAATAAAACAAAATAACATAAGAGAAGACATTACCTTTAAATCGGATAACTCTTTTTGATTTGAGCTCAAAGGATTCCTTGGAAAGACTTCTTCCCTAAGTGAGGCTTCTAGGAGTAATAGAGGGATGTGGAGAAACAATATTGTCAGAGTTTGGATGATCCAAGGGCTTTAGAGGTGTGGGTAAGGAGGTAGAGGTGGGGGCCTTTTATAAGAGGGATGAGGGGCACTCTTGGAAAGTCTTGAAAAGTTACTTTATTATAAAATGATTTTTGGATATTAAAGGTCCCAAAATTATATATTTCTAGGTTAAGGTGATAAGGTTTCTAAATCCACTCATACAATAGTATTTTTACAAGTGTAAGTCTTACATTGTACCTTATCTTCTCATTTTATTTAAATCGTTCATTAATGAGATAATCGCTGCATCATCATGGTGTCATAAATAAATTAATTTATTTAATATCTAAAAATTATAAAAAAAAACTACTATGATGTAGAAAATATTTTTATATTTCTAATGAATATTTATAGTCAAAAATATGACTTGTATAACCCCATGTAAGAATTTTTTTAGTAAAACAATACATGTTTGTGACATTTTTATTTTAACTTTAAATAAAAAGTTATTAATGTCATTTTCTTACCCAAGTGGCTCCATGGGATCCCCAAGTTGAGACATGGATTGTCTTGGTCGGCCATGACACATCCAATAAGGGTAAAACATGTGTCAAGGTAATTTCATATTATTATAACATTATTTTTTCCTTAAATTACACTAATTACCTTTAATCGCGATTAATAAAACATAAAAGTTACTATTCACCAAAAGATTGTTTTCATCCCATTGAAACAAATTTTACATAATAATGAAAACCATGTATGTCTGATTTTTGAAATTCAATTCACGGAAGTGGTAACGTTTCATTTAAATGAAAAATCAGTTTTTTAACTACCACTTAGTGGTTTCACTATTCATCAAAAATTGAAGTTTTTCAGAAAAATACCAAAAATTCACCCTAATCTATACTTGATATTCCGAATTCAAAAATGTTGCGTATTTTAAAAAAATAAAAACATATAATTTTCATTAATCAATTTAATAATTAATTCCCGTTGTCAAAACAAATAGCGTGTTTTTAAAAAAATATATATATCAAAAGATTGACAGTAGTTTAAGTCCAATTTCAAAGTGAAATTAATTCAAATGAACACCACTGGATTAAATGGTAAAAATACCTTCTAATTTGAACTTTAAAACCAATTCAAAATATAATCTAATCATATAAATAAATTAGATTAAAATTAGGTTTTGAATTAAAATACAGCATTTTACACAATTCATTTAAAAATGAACTTTATCAGAAAAATACCAAAAAATTATACAAAGTAAATTTTGATGTCCTGATTCTAAAAAGAATTTTATTTTCTCAAATATAACACATAAAAGTTTCAAAAGTGGATTTAAAAGGGGTTCTCTATTAAAAGGTGGTTAATCGACCTTTTAAATAATATTATAATATTTACACTTAAAATTGGATTCATTCTCATTTTAAGCATCTAACATTTATTGAATAAATATAAAAATATTTTACAAGAATATATAATCACTTTTTAGTTAGTTCTATTCATTCTCGCCATTACATCGGCTAGGATTTTACTACCATTTACAATAATATTATTATATTATTAGTGTGCATCGTAAGATTTCTAAGAAACTTGTTGTTGCCTTTTGGGTACGCCATCGAACATAGCATCCCCTTTAAAATAATAGTAATATTTTATTCAAAAATATTAATAAATATGAAAAAGTAATATTCTTTATTTACCTGTGATGTTACATAAGTAATAAGGCTGAAAGTAAGTAAGGGGATATTATTATTGAAAATGACCCAGTAATGGTCTTGTCCATAAATATATAATCTTATGATGTTCTAAAATAACAATTAAATAATAATTAGTAGAAGAAAATGGTTTCTGAATTTCATCTATGTGATAAATTACTAAATTGAGTAGAAAATTCTTTAGTGAATGTGATTTTGATACCATATACTGACCTACTAAATTTGGATTCAAGATTTTCATTCTATGAAACCTTTGTTTTTAATGTGTATGCTCCCTCTCATTCATAAAAAGGGAATGATAAAATTTTTGATTAACAATCAGTACCTGAAATTCAAAAAAATCTATCAGAATCAGCACTTGATGGAAAGGATATTATATGAAGAGATTTTCAACTTCATCAAATGTTTTTAAAGAAAATGATGGAGGTGTTTTAGGTATATAAAAATTATCCTAAGTAAAAGAAAAATTCAACTTGAATGAGAATACGATGAAGATTTTTTAGATGGATAAAAAACTAATAATAAAAGGTATATGATGAATATGAAGTGAATCTGGAAGAGAATAAATTTATACTAATGAAAAAGAAAATGTTTATTCTGACAAGGTTTTATCATCACGGTCATCCTCATCAACCTTACCATGCAAAATAGAAAAGGGTAGTGATGCCAAATTTTTTGAATAACCATAAGAATTTTTATTAAATAAGTCTAATTCATCATCAAGAACAAAATGTTAATTATGATTCAAATACAAATTTTAATAATGAAAATGATTATGATAATGAGATCATTAAATTATTTGATTAAAATACAGCTGAAGAAAAAAAGATGAGATATTCTTATCAGATAGAGATTATAAGGAGTAATGAAATGAAGTAGAAACCATAACTAGTCATCCTCAACTTCCAAAAATAGAAATATTATTGGATTCAGTTTTTATGAAATCTACACAGAGAGTTAACTATATCATATTGGTTTTATATTGGTTGGAAGGATAAATTATATTCTTTCCAAGGCATGTATCAAGGGTGTAATTTACTCATGAAAATCAAATTCAAAAACCAAAAATAATCAATGTTTTAATAGATAAACTAATTTGGTTAGAGTTTTATTTAAATGTTTTAAAAAAAAGTTACCTAGATCATAAAAAGGAATGTTATGATGCTGTAAAATTATCTCACCATATTAATTCTAATTTAAAGTCACATGACATGAATATTACAGATATGAAGAATATTTTCGATGAAATATCATATACTTTAAATATGTTATCCAATGATAAGGAATACATGGTAAAATCGATGGATCATTTCAGAGGAACATATAACAATTATACCAATAAAGTGAAAGAAATGAATGGAAAGATGAATTATTTACAGTTATAGATTTCCAAACATAAAAGTCATGAAGAAGATGTTAATCTTTTGAAGTAACAAAAAGAATAATTATCTGAAAAACATTGAATTCAAGAAAAAATGTATCAATATCACAAAGAGAATTTTTAGATTCATGATGAAAAGATATAGATGTTATAGGAAGACATAAATGGGTTCGAGAAAATACAATATTTTGTCAAACCCCTCATGAATAATGACTTGATTCTTTTCTAAACTCTAGTTGTATTTTTTCATTAACCAGTGAATGAATTACTCTATTCATCAAAATAAGATTGTCTGATTTTTTTTCCAAATTCCAATTAATTTTTATATTCCATCATAATTTTTATGGATGATTAGTTTGTTCATTATATTCCTTATTTTTAACACTTTTTAGGTTAATCTAGATTTTCCCTATTCCTTTTCCAAAATTGCAATGTCAAATAATTTTAAATAATGTTGTAGAATATCAATAAGGGGAGAATACAATCCTTAGGGGGATCTTTTATCCTGAGGGGGAGTTAATCATATTCATCATCATATTCAGATGATTCATAATATAAGGGGAGATAAGGATTAATGTTTAATTCTGAATATGAAGTACCTAAAAGTAAATGGAATGTCTGTTTCTCTAATTTATATTTTCATTTGTGTTTTATTTTTGTGATTTCAAAAAGGGTGAGAATGTTTATTCAATAGTTATTCTTATGAATTTTCCATTCCTTTAGTTATGGAAATCACAAATACTTTATTATTTTCTTAATTACTAAAATTTATGTCTAATTTATTTTAGAATATGTTTATAAAAAACAAAATAATTTTACCAAACATTAAATTATTTATGATGTATTTATGAATATAAAAATAATATTTAGTATGATTATTGTAATGAGTATGGATCTGATAATCATTAGATTCACCATTTTCTTAATAGATATAATAAATATTGTCTTATCTTCTATACTGAAAATTTTATTATAATCAGACTGGTGATGGAACTGATAAATTCTGTATCCACATTCATAAAGATTATCAAAATGAAATATAAAAAGAATTCCATCTGAGAGTGTGTGTTTGAATTATAAATACATAAACCTGATTCTTAATGTAACAAAAACTTTTTACATTGTAATGTTGTCAATTACTACAACAACAGACAATCAGTTACAAAAGAGTCACTGAATTTCTAGGATTCCAGTTCATAGAGACAAACGTGGATTAATATGACTGTTAGGGGAAAATATGCCCATTGGGATGGTTTCCTACAAATACCTAGTCGTTTGATGAGTCTCAAGATGATGATTAGCTGATCGATTTCGTTTTCAAATTTTTAATTTTTTAAGAGTTGTAGATAATAAAAAGAATAAATTAATTTATCTTTGTATTTTTTACTTTTTTTAGAGTATTGTATCCTTATAAGTACCATACTCAATTGTCACTTTAATAATACTTTTTAACTGTAATCATGTGTCTTATCTATGATTTTGATCGAGGTCTTGTGGGGATAGTGAGACATAGAATATGATCTTCTAATCAATGGCTTATAGGGATAGCAATATAGAGACCATCCATCGTATCAAGGGCTACTAAGTCTAGGTGGACATAGAATCTGATGTTCATATCGAGGTCATTCCTTGATAAGGAAAGATAGACGTTCATGTAATCATAAAACAAGGGATATAATTATACAAGGCATTTGTTTACTATTCTCTTAAGGTTAAAAGAGATCTATTCATTTTTAAATATATATAATTAATTATTATATTGTTTCAGTTATATTAATTGTCTCTTTCAAGACTTTTATTTTATTTTTCGTGTTTTTAATTATTTCATCATAATGTATCTGAATAAAATTAACATTAATCTATTAATTTAATATTTTGTGAATCTAATATATTTAATTTTTTATAAGATAAATCTTATGTGATTATGATTATTATAATATGTTATATCTAATTCATCCTCATTATAATACTTATGTAATTAGACTAAGGGCCAAGTCTGAATCAAAACATTAGACATAAAGTGGTTTTTGAATTTGTTTAGTTTCACCTCTTTTAAACAAATGATTTCTTGTAAAAAATTAAAATTCACCGATCATGTAATTTAACAATCAATAAATAATTATTTCGATCCTAACACTAATATGAATAATATTGATATAAAATAATTAGCTACATAGTTATGTTATTCTTTGAAGAGTCTACCACATTTCCTATAATGTTCTTTACCATTTTTAATGTTCATAATCATACCATAATCAATATTACTCTTCATAACCTATATAAGGGAAACATAATAATAGTTGAGACCAAATTATCCGTAAGGGAAAATTGATTTATAATTCTATGATAAAAAATAATAATAATAAGGGATTAAATCCATGAACATAAGTAATACATTTTATACCAAACCTATCATACATCATAAATATTATTCATGGCATAATGAATTATCATTCCGAAAGACATGTTTTATAAGAGTGTGCAATCATCATGATTTATGAAACATAAGCTCATTTCATAAAAGTTTATCATGGACATATGTATATAAACTATTTCATTTTTAATGGTAAACAACTAAGACCATCAAACATAATGTATTAGTTATCATGAACTATTTACCATTTCCTATCTATCCCATCAGCATATTTTCTATCATGGATGAGGCCCATCAACTTTCTTACCATTGTTATCTCATTGGATTTAAATATCAAAAAATTAAATTAGAGGAAGATAAAAATCTAAACCATCACATAATGAAAAATCATATATATGTTTGAAACAATATTATAAAACATACATTATTTTATAACCATAAAAAATAGGTTTCATTAAATTTCCATCAAATCATAAAAAATGGAAATTAAATTAGAATCATTAAAATTTCATCATTTTATTATATAGTAACCCATGTGTAAAAGAACAACATTAATAAACATCTTATCATCATAAACATAAATCATTCAGATAAATAATAAGAAAAGTATTCTTTGTTCATATACCTAGCAAAGCATGAGTATTATCAAAGTATGTATTCTTAGATGGAAAATGATTTTTTAATAAAACTAGGAACATTTATTAAATAATATTACCCTTCCCCTTATGAAATCACTTCTTATCAAAAATAATTATTTTCAAAAACATTTTCATTCAAAATATCATTGGAATATTATAAACAAATCAGTAAATATTATTTGAAATCTATCTTAAGGAAAATTAAATTTTACAAATAAAAAACAATTTTTTCAAATAAAATTACCCAAATATTTTTTAAAATAAATTTATATAAAAATAATAATGAAAACATATAATGAATTATTAAAATAAAATAATGGTTATAATGGTTTTTTTCACAATTTACTAATTAAAGAAAATATTTCAGTCACATTTGTTTGTAAAAACTAAATGGGCCTTTGTTTTTGAAAAAGATATCAACATTCCATTTAAAAACAATTTGTAAAAATTAAAAAATGGGTAAAAAAATCATCAAAAACAAATTTAGTGAATTTAGATCATTTTTGAAACACTTTTTTGAATACTAGGCTATGGAATAAAAGTTATTACATCGAAAGAGATAATTATAGAACTTTTTTGTAAAAAACATATTTTTGTCAAATTAATCTTGTGTGATTGAAAAATGAATCGAAAACATTTTTTCAATAGAAATAAACAATTTAAAAGAAGACACATGTGTTTCTTGAAGATTTTATAATATTATTTTATCGTCATAAATATAATCATAGACAATCTCGATGCTCAATGAGATTGAAACATAAATATTTTACACCATTGTTATCCCTTGAATCAAAATAAGAAATAAAGAATAATATAAAATGAAACATTAAATATCATTTATAGAATTAATTTCATGAAATAATATAAAATGGGGTGTTATATACACCTCATAAAATAATATTGGTGTATAAGATTACATATTCCTCAAATAATTCAAATCAAGGAAAAAATAACTTACATCTTCAGTTATTTCTATAACAAAAAACCTTAAAATAGAGATTCTAAAAAAATATCTTAATAACCATAATTTTAAGTATAAATATAAAAAATACATTCATTTTAATTATATACACCACATAAATTAAACACATGGAGAATGTAGAATGTGTCTCACAGAAAATATTAATGAAAAAACCCAAACATTAATCATCGACATCAATATTAAAATTTAGAAACTAAAATAGAAATTAATATAGGTTTTTCATAAATAAACTATAGAAAAATAATTATTTATATTATACCAAATCTAAATTAGATACAATATTTTATTATATTTTTATTATAAATTCATTCTTAAAGTCTTCTTTTGGTAATTAAATTCTATGGTTTTCAAGTATGTATTGATATCAAATTTTCAATCCATTTACATTGATCACAGTTTAATAATATCTATAATGTTAAACATGATATAAATATAATATATATTTAAGATATATTTATTTTATTTAATCCATAAATGTTAGAGATAAAGAATAAAATACATTGTTCATGGAGATGATATGTCTTACGAATACATGAATGCTATTTCCATTTTATTGATGAATAAAATCAAAGAATGTTAAAAGAATAAATTTTCCTTACATAATAATTTTTAATTCATGTGTATCATATTTTTCAATAAACCAATCCCTATTACATTCCATGTAAAGCTTAAATGAAGAATGAGTAACATCACTTTTTTAGTCAGTAGTCTTTCGTACACCAAAGCGACATTATCAAATTCTCGTAGAATAAATCTAAAAATTAATATGTAATATTATTACTATATAAGTATAATAATATCTTACATGTCATATATTAATATTAAATACATCATTGAATACACATGTGAGAGGTGGCGATGGAATGCCTATTACTTCTATTTGAAAGGTGGTGTTCCTCCGACACACAATCGAAGGTTTTTTCCATTCAATGGAAGAGGATATTGATATAGGTTATACCATAACCATAATAACATCCCAATATATAATTTATACTTTTTTTAATATAGTTTAAAAAATAAAACATGAATCAAGGATGTACTATATAACTTGATAAGAATATGTTAATTGAAGACAATTACTTTCACTGAGAACAACCTCGTTTTCATCTCTTAATAAGGACCCTTGGGTTTTTATTTTGTGATTAATTGATGATCTATAAAATTTATATGGATTTAGGGTAGACATTTATTTAGGAATTGGTTGAGCCAAATGGATAAAGGGGTGTGACAATGTGAGCAGAGGTGGTAGACTTTTGTAATGTGGGAGGAATTTCATTTTTGTAAATGCCAAAAACAATACAATAATTGGAAGTAATTATCACACAAATTTTCTCAAAAACACTTATTGTTTTTTATTAATTATAATATCATAAACCTCCCCCATAAAAAATATTTTTTAAAAAAATATTCTTTATCCATTGTGTTTACATAATTTTAACATTAATTTTTATCTACAACAACTTATATCTTTTTATTTACCAAGGTAATATATCATTTAAGTATAAAATTAAAAGAAACCATTTAATATAATATTACCCACAGATTATGAATATAAAAATTAATTTTATTAAATAATAAAACTAAGTGTGAATAATGTAAATTTTAACATAAGTTCAGGTATAGTGAAAACCCATGTGTTAATCGTATTCAAGGTAATTAATTTTTAGTCATTATAAATATTTATGACCATAAATTAATTTCAACATGTTATATAATATAATGTATTCTTATCCAAAATATTTAATTTATTTTATCAAATTGAAATAATATTAGTGGAATATTTTATTTATTATTAATCCTGTATAAGCAACGAAAATGCCATTTTCTAAAAAAATATTCTTCAAAAGTTTAAAAAGTTCTTATATTTGTATTCAATTTGAAATTGATTTCAATGCACTATATAGATTAATTTGGATATTATATAGTACATTTTTCTTTTTAAACCTTTTTCTTCAAATGTATCATTATCAATTCATAAAATATCATTTTATAGTAGAAAACATAATTTTTCACAATTCATCGAAGAAGTTTTTATCAAAAAATCAAAAGAAAATCACCCAAATATAATTTTGAAATATTGACTGAAAAAATGAATTTACTTTGTTTCAAATAAGGTTTCTAAAAGTTCAAAAATAAATTTTATTTCTTTTTTCACAAAATAAATAATATATTTTTTGACAAAAAAGGTAATTTTTATGAATATAAGGAAATTAATAAAAAAAATGTATGATGTTATCTATTAGTAAGAATTCATTACATAAAACCATTATATCTTTTTTTTAAAAATTATTCTAACATAAAATTTAATGGCTACGTATGACTGTTCATTTTTTGAATAATAATAAACAGAGTTTGTTATGGTTTTCTAAACCTCAGTGTTACATTTAACACAAGCTATTGATGAAATTAAATTTATTAGCAAGAAAAAATACTGAATAAAATATTGTGTTGTTACATTCTACTCCACTTAAAATTAATTTACCCCTAAAAAATCAGTGACTTTCGTACAAAAAACTAAGGACACTTTTTCTTCATTACATCCTCATGTTTCCACACAACTACCTCGAACTGGTGGTTTCACCACAAAACATTGAAAAAGTGAGTGGTATTTTTCATAATACATTCTTTCTATGATCTAGAATCTTTATTAGTTATTCCTCATTAAAGATAAATTTCACTAGAAATACAACATCTGAGTTTAGAATATCTGATGAATCAGTTATGTACATCCTCAGAAGTGATACATGGAACTCTTCATTAACTTGATAGAGGATCATTGGATAAACCAATCGATTAGATACTGTCAGGATATGATCAAGAATTTCCGAGGGGCCAATTTATGGAGGGCTTATTTTCTCTTAATTCTCCCAAATATAAATTCATAGATATAATTTATCAACTACTTAAAATTGTCAATTGTTTTATTAATTATCAACATAAATGTATTTTTACTATGTTCTATTCTTATGTACTGATGAATTTATCTATCCTTCTATGATATTTATTCATCTATGTCAAGCACCAACAAAATTATTATTCTAACAAAAATCCATAAAATTTAACATTTACACTTCATTATATAGAATGATATATAAGGATCTATTTTAATTATTCACTTGAAATTAATTATTTTTAGAAAACTCAATTATAGGAAGGTGTTAGTCCCAACTACCATTGAAATTTATAGGATAAAATATTAGAATATCTTATAGGTTTTGAATTGTTCTATCAAAATTATTATCTATCTAGGGATTATACTTAGTGGTGAATCTCAAATATGTTTCATAATTTTGATGAAGATGGCACGAGAACACTGAGGTCAAACTCAGATTCAGATCATACATAATTGAATGTGGTGTAGCAAGTAACATTACTACATCCTTATTGTATATATTGGCAATATGATCAAGAAATTAGTATTCTATAAAATTAATGAGGTTTTATTAATTTGTAAGAGGATCGACTACAACCCATATATCATTATTTTCATTGAACATATTAGTTATTTCAATGAAAAAAATCAATGGTGATGTTTTCCCATTTCCATTTTGGTCTTGATAATGGTTGTAACATCCACTAAGAAATTTATCTATCAGCCTTAATTTTCTGAAATTCTATTCACAAGGATAACAAATTAGGATGATATAACATCATGTTTTCCCATAATAAATACTATTTCACATAGGCCAATTGTATGCGTTGAACTATTTTGATGCTTCAACTATGGTTTCAGGTTCTGCAGCTTTTGAGATGTGACAGGTCGTCACTCGACGCACTTATTACCTATTTTAAAAACAATGGAAATAAAATATCTATACCATGAATTATTACATCAACCACATTTATAAGATAAATTTTATGTCTTTCCATTATATTTGATCATATTTCCACAATATGTAATAACATTCCTCCTCAATTTTATTAATAGAATATATTAAAACAATTATGGTTGTATTGCCATTAATTTCATCTAAAAATCCATAATCTTCAGAAAAAACCATCAAATAAAACCTATAATGTAATCTATATGTAATTTAACTTATGATCAACCTTAAACTCATAAGATAATTATAAGGCCCTAGCCTTAAACATTACTTAATCTTGATTTATTTCAAGAATACACGTTGAGGATCTTTTCAAGTTTGGAGTTTTAGAGAATTAGATCATAAATCTTGTATTACATTCCACATTTAAACAAATTGGTTACATAAAATATAGTATTCATTTTTTCCCATCAACAGAAACATATTTAAAAAAACATGGATTCTTTCATGACACTTCATTGACACTATCATTACATCATGTACCTTTCCCTTGACCTGTGAAAAACATTTCAAAAACTGGAGATGAGCATAAAAATATCAGTAAGGGATATAGAAATACAGAAAGGAAACATTAGAACATGTATACATAAGAATCAATGAAATCATACTTTACTCATAAAACATAAGCACGTTAAAATACCTCATGAAAGCATAAGATTTATGAATAATTAATAGAAATCATAAGACATAAAGGTAACTTGAGGCATTCATAACATTCTTACGTATGGAGTAACCCTCATGGTTACGTTTGTAATACCCATCACAGTATATTCCCTAAATCTCTTCGGATAAACCTTAAGGTTTAACCCCTTTGCATTACCCAATGCATTGGAGAGCTATATCGGGCTCCCCTTCCCTTAGTTTATCATGGAACCACCCGTCTTCTTAATAATTCCCAAGAACCATAACATAATCGTATCACATAAAACATGCATAAAAGAAACATAACATTTCCACATTTCATTCAAAAGATATCAATACAACACATTAATATAATAAAAACATTATGAAAACCATTTTCAATACCAAAATAAAAGAAAAGTAAAACATGGTATTTATTTTTCATTTTAAAAAAAAAAGTTATTTCTTGTAGAGGAAGCCGAAACTCAAATAATGGTCACGGCAGCGGAGAAGTCGTTGTCGCCACATACGTATGAAAAAAAAACATTCCTTTTGTCATTTAGTAAAACACTTCATATAAAAAAGATTCCTTTTGAATAAACGTAAAAGTAAAAGGGGTTTATACACTGTATAAAAGAAATTTGTGTATAAATCAAAATATTCCTCAATGAAAGGAGATTGAGACGAAGTCCCTTACCTCGAGTCCAACTTGACTCGATCGTTCTTTAACATCCGTAATAATAAACTTGAGTTAATTTCTACTTGATTAACAGCCTTTTTAAAGTTCATTATTTATTTTATATCACTTATTACCATGTTATGAACACTATGTAATTATTTAAGTTAATAATGGTCATTTTGTCGATCATTGGTACTTGAGTAAAAAATAAACACTTTATAATTACAAGTTGTTCATTTGGTAAAATATCCATTATATCCAGATTTATATTCATGATTTAGATATCATATATATCATATATATCCAGTATATACATACATTTATAATATTACAGAACACTTAGAGGTAATAAATGAAATGCACCATTCATAGAGATGGTAAGCCGTACGTACGCATGAACGCTACTTTCATTTATATTTAGTATTTTATGGAATGGAATCATAATGATATAAAGGTATATTATAATTCCAGTATAATATCATATATAATATCATTAACTCCATCCTTTATACATCCCACATATGGTATTAACGAATCAAATCACTTTGAGGGGGTCGTAGTCCGCACTTCCAAAAATGAAGATATCACATTTACCCATAATGGAATCCATAAAGGTATGCCATAAATGAAAAATACAGATGCTTAAGGAAAACATAAACATATTATATATCTCATATAAATATAGTGACATCTTAATGGCCACCTTTGAATGTGTTATAAGAATATTGAACAATCATCGTTTCGTGAGGCAGAAATTCACCATCCACGGAAACAGTATGCTCTTTGACCATTAGATGTAGGTGTGTGTAAGTGTAGCTCGAATAATTATTATAACAACATCCTAGAATATATAAGATACTGGTTTTGTTACAAAATAAATGAATAAAAAGAGTTTAGTGGGTTATAGAAGAAAAATAAAACAAAAGAACATTAGAGAATTCATTACCTTTAAATCGGGTAACTCCTCTTGGTTTGAACCAAAAGGGTTTCTTGAAGAGATTTCTGCCTAAGGTAAGGCTTCTAGGATTAATAGAGGGATTTGGAGAGAGAAAATGATCAGATCTTGGCCGAGCCAATGGCTTGAGAAGTGTGGGTAAGGAGGTAGAGGTGGGGGCCTTTTATAAGAGGAGAGGAGGGGCACTCTTGGAAAGTTATAAAATGTTACTTTATATTAAAATGAGTTTCGAATTTTAAAGGTCCCACATTGATATATTTCAAGGATAAGGTGATAAGGGTTCTAAATATACACATCCAATAGGTCTTTGACAAGTTTAAATCTTAGATTTCACATTATATTTTCATTTTATTTAAATCGTTCATTAATGAGGTAATCACTGCATCATCATGATGTCATAAATAATTTAATATATTTAATGTCTTCAAATTATAAAAAAATACTATGATGTAGGAAATATAATTATCTTTAAAATGAATATTTATAGTATAAGAGATCATTTACACAGACAAAACTACAAATTTTTTACTCGGGTGATACATTCTTTAGTGATATTCTCTTTTCTTTAAAAATAAAATGATAAAGTGTCACTTTCACCCAAAAGTGATTCCATGGGGTCCCTAATTTTGGCACAAGGCACCCCATGGTAGGCCATGACACAAACAGTAGCATTAGGACACATTTTGGGGTTATTTTTTATTATTATGATATTATTTTATTATCCTTAACTACCTGATTACTAATTAATCAAGATAATTAAAGATAATTGCCGGCGTTACTATTCATAATGTCCAAAAACAAAAGAGTATTAATTAAATAATTTGTAACTTCTGATTCAAAATATAGAATCCATTTTACTAAATTTCAAACATAGAAATTGAAATAATGAATTTAAAAAAAAATTCTCGTTGTCAAAACAAATAGCGGGTTTTTTTGAAACAATGTCTATGAAACGTTTGGCACTTGTTTATGCCCAATTCCAAATTGAAATTAATTCTAATGAACACCATTGGATTAAATGGTAAAAATATATTCTAATTAAACTTTAAACTCAATAAAAATGATAATCTAATCATATAATTAAACTATATGAAAAATCAGTTTTGATGTAAAATGCAGTATTTTTCACTATTCATTAAAAAATGACCATTGTTAGAAAAATACCAAAAATTTATCCAAAGTAAATTACAATGTCTCAATCATAAATAATAAGTTTATTTTTACAAATAGAGCTTATAAAATCGTTAAAATATATATTTAAAAATGGTTCACCATCAAAAGGCGGTAAAACAATCTTTTAAAAATATTAGAGAATTTTATTCTTAAGATTGTATTTATTCTCATTTTAAGCCTCTAAAACACTATCTAATTCATAAATAAACATAGATAAGAATATATATTATTAATTACTTACTTTTTATGTTACAATAATGATAGTATCCATAACACATATGTTAATATTAGACGAAAACATATATTCTTCAAAAATTAATAATGTCCCTAAATCTTTTCTAATTCTTATAACCAAAATACCATTTCTTAAACACTATAATAGAATAATTCAAAAATAAAAATACAAACACACTTTAATCTATCAAATTAATTATTGTAAGAGAATCTCCCATTCCATGGTCTTGGGGATAACACATAGTTTAGTTAGTTGACTTAAAAAATGCTCAAGTTCCCCTCATATAAGGCATTGATTTTAATAGAAACTTGTTTCTCTATGACATTCATTTCAACATGTAAAAAAATTCATATCCATTTGTGATATAATTATATATTATTCTTATTAACTTATAGAAATATAGAAAGTGTAATCTTATTTCTACTATATTTTTTACCATAGGAATGTTCATAAAATTATATTTTACTCTTTTTTTGAAAAATTATGGATCTCACTGATTTTCAAATTATTAAAAATACTCAACTGAAAAATAGATTATTTGTAAAGGGATCGTATGAAAAATATCTAATTACGACAGTGGCCTATCACAAATAACTCATCACTAAAAATAGTGTCTCAAAATACAATTTTGTGATGGGCCATCTGGAAGTATCTTTTCTAAAGAGAAATAACCAAATTGAAAATGTGTTTGTAAATGGATTAGTTACATGATTTATTGTGATGGGTAAAGTGACCTTTCATAATAATTTTTTTCCATTACACTAATCTATATAAAATAAGATGAAAATATATTTAAAATTGAAAAAACAAGAAAATAAATATATCAAAATAATTTATAAGCTTGTAATAAAAAAAAAGTATAAAAATCTAAAATAATAAAAACAATACAAAAATTAATTTCATTTAAATTTTAACATAATAAATATGTAAATAATTTATCAATCACTCTGTGGTGGGAAGGGTGTACGGTTATCTAGAAGATGAGTGGGATGGAAATCCATCCCAGACCCCTGATCCAACTATCACATGTACTCATATTGGTAATCCTCCCTTCTTCACATCTCCTACTATCACTTTTGATGCTATATAGAGAGATATTACATCTCCCTACATTTAGATTCTATAATTTCACACTTTGCTCACAATATTTTCTCATATTGTGAAATAGATGATGATAAATAACCACACTATACCCTTGATATGGAATTCAATCATGCAGTAGTACCAAATAAATTACAAGGTGTCTGTTGAGAGTTGATACCAACCCCTCATCCCTTCTAAAAAGAATATTATGTTTCATGCATCCATGATGCATCTCAAATCTATCTCTATTAGTGGTATGACTCTCGGTCTAAGATTGAATCTCATCCTATATCTAATAATCCAAATCCTTATATGACTCCTTTAATTACCATTTGAAATTAATATAATTAAAATATTAATATTAGCTATTTTTAAAACTAAAAACAGTTTATAATTAACACAATATGATGCAAGAGACCAACAATAATCTCTGTAATTATCGAATCACAGTAAATCGTATTATTAATATAAAAATCCATAATAGTATTATTTTTATCTTCATATATGATTATAAAAAAACAGTTTATATTAAAATTTAAATAAATTATTAATAATGTACATAAAAAATGTCATAAATGTGTATTGAATGTACGACTACCAACTTGATGTGTCACCTCCAACCTACCTTGATTTTTTTAACCTAATAACACTATTCTATATAAACTATCTCTCAGCCAGTATGAACATAATACATACCAAACAAAATATGAAATGTAATTAGATCTATCTATTTAAAAGGAATGAACCAAATCTATTACTCCCTCCCTATTCAGGGATTTTCACCTCAAATAATATAAAAACTTATGTAAGATCTCACACAAAAAAACTTCCATTCCCTCCCTGATAGAGCTCTACATGATATCATAAGTTGAATACCATTAAAATGAGATTTTATTAATAATTTAAGGTTAATAATTAAATAATTTTCAAAATAAATCGATTTTATTTACATATCAGGTAATGAAAAACCCAACATTTCCAAAAATCAATGTGAATTTCATCCCACATCACCCATGACTTAGAAAAACAGTTCTTTTGAATACCACTCCCCTATACAAAAACAATATATAAAAATATATGAAAAAAGAACAACAAATAATCAAATAGAAAGTACATAAATAAATTAACCATACATAATAAAAAATAACTAAATACACAACTGAACATACCTACGCATGAATGGGCCGATGTCCAGATGTAAATGTCACATGGGAATAGGGTCGGGAATCATTATTCTCACAAGACATCATCCCATAAAATTCAATGATGAATCATTAGGAACCTAAGTTTCAGATGATAAGGCATCATGATCATCTTTAGATATAACAACGTCCTCGAGTATATGGAAATATCATCATATGTCTCATCACCCATCTAAATATGGAAAAGAATTTTGTCAAAAAATAATTAAAAATCGGTAATACATATAGATATTGACTATAAATAATAATTCATTTTTTCATTATTTATCTTCAAATAAGTTGATGTCAATATCATCATCTTTATCTTTTGTATCATCATTTCCATTGGGTTTTCATTTATATCATCTCTTGTTAATTAAAATTCTTTTGCAATATCATTAGCACTATCATCAATGTAGATGCATAATTGTGGGGTGTCGTCATCGATATTATTATCTCTTAGTTAAAAAATGTATTCAAAGGTGTCTCTTGAAAATTTTATATTCCTTTCACTTCAATAGAACCACATTCACTTTTCAGAAACGTTTTTTCATGGGATTCATTTTTATAATGTTAAACCAATCAATTATCTCACTTAAAGAAGCACAATAATTGGAATAATATGTTTAGTTGTATTTATGAACAAATAAAAATGGTTCACTTACTAAAAGAGGGATTTTATATATATTATTAACAATTACCTGACATAGATTTACCTGCAATACTTTATCTATAATAATCCAATGCAATTTAGACATCGTTACATAATTATTTCCTAGATAACACAACTCAATTAATTTTTCTAGCATGACATATAACTCAAATTCACTTTATAAATAATCAGATACTCTCAATGAAACTTTAAATTCATTTTTCTTTTGACTCACCATAATGCATGTGTATGAAATTAAAAATTAGTCACCACATATGTTTTATAATATTTCACCATTTGGGATGGTGGCTTACTCAATACTCACAATAAATTCTAAATTTTATTTTAATGTCATGACCTATAATTTTGAAAAATTATTAATATAAAAAAAATAAATTTATGTCATTTGTTAAACCATAAACAATTTATTTTACCAATATTTGAAACCATTAGGTAAAATTATCTTTTCGGTGTTCTTCAATAGAATCTGATATAATCAGGGGAAACTATTTACGGGTATGATCATAATATAATTTACAAATTAAATAATAATAAATATTTTTTTAATACAAAATAAAAAATATGTGGTAGAATAAATCACTTTATAAATGATTCTATTAATTCATAGTTGATAAAAAAATATTTATGAGTCTTGGGATGTTCATCTTCTGAAATATTCCACCTGTGGACTCCATCAAATCCATGATGAGGATAAAAAAACTGATAATTGAATGTTATGTGAATCATCAAATCTCCCACATTATATCCCATTTGATTATGTTTTGAAGTACACTTTGGATGAAAATAATTATAGAATAAAAAACATCCACATGTAAATATGATCTACAATTGACCTTTCAACTAATTCTTTTTTAAATAAAAATTTCTTCATTTTTAGTAATCACCTCTAATATAGATACATATATTAGAACTATACCAACCCTCCACATATTTATTCAAGAATAAAATTTAATATCAAATGTTTAATGGAATTATTCAAATTTGGTGGAAAGTTTTTCCTATTTTAGGTAAAATTAAAACAAATCATTTTATTTTCTAGTTAGTCCATCATAGTTTGTTGTCTTTGCATAGATGGCATGGAAAAAATAATATTTCTATTGTCACATCCCAAATCAATAAATAAAATAAATCTCTAAATCCAATCGGAATAAGTATTTAAAATAAAACATGAAAAAGATGACTTTTTAATCAGGCAATAGGGTTGTTTCTAAAATGTCTTTCAAAATTGGAAACATAACCTTTAGGTAGACTCAAATCCTCAATCCACTAAAAAAATAATAAACCATTATATTTTAAATGTGTATATAAAAGTTTTATATTCATTAACTACTCTAATCTATTAATTTCAAACAACTCCTGTTTTTCTCACCTAAAAATTTGGGAAGGAATTAATCATGCTATTACATTATATTTTTTTATTTCCAATTGATCCAAAACTATATAAAATATATTATCAAAATAGTACTTCTCAATATAAATCACATATAACATGTTACGGACTAATAAATTAGGACAATATGGAAGATCACAAAAAAATACTTCATTTAGTCCAATTTTTATCATTCCCAAAGCAATATATTTTTTGTCTATTTATAGTTGACCAATAGGTAATAGAAGGTAATGAAGAGACAATAAATTCTATATCATTACCTGAAATGATTTCTAGTAGTCCATATTTTAAAATTGTACCTTTTATGAAATGATTTTCATTTCTTCATATAGGGTGGTCAATAAGATGGAATATATTATTATAGTAAAAACATGGTTTTCTCCCATTGACGAGCATAAATGGTTTTTGGTCACTCATATAAACGGACATGATTTTTCAGAATGTGTAATCCAACTTGAAAAAAATTCATATAAGGGGAATTCAGTAATTTTTTACATTAATGAATCTTTAATTAGTAAATTGTTTCTCAGAAGAAACATATGTACAACACTATTAGTCCATAATAAATTTAAAACATCAATCAACAGATTAAAATAAATATCAATTTTGTTTTCTTGATGTCCTAAAATTAATGAGGTTCAAAATATATATGTCTCATTCAAAAACATATAATGAGATAAATTTAATGTAGTTATAAACATGTGCCAACAAGAATATTGACCACTGTAAGAAACAAATGAACAGAAACTGACATTAGAAAGACCGATTCTAATTTAATGGAATTTTAAAGAAAAATAATGATGTACCTAGTCATAATATTTATATAAATCACTATCACAACTATGATTTGAGTATTTACTAGTTGAAATATTGGTTTTTCCCCTCAAATCAATGATGCTAGACATAAATAAACACAATAATCTATGTGAAGTGGGAAATTCCTCAACTATTCAAAATGAAATCATTCATGGATTCCCCAGTCGGTCCTCATTGTACCTTGACTCTCCACATATAAAAAAACTTACTAAAGAATCATCATCCACAAAATATATGATTCAATCATTTGTACATGCATGATTGTTATGATAATTATTCCCAAAATTATGAACTATCCTCTTTCACTTGTAGAAATTTGTAGGGAACACATTTTTTTAAGTAACACTAATTTAATAAAAGATCATCTTCCATCAAAGTAGTTATTTTATATTCTATTATCTGATTTAATATCCATAAAATTTGTAATTGCTTTAAATTTTCAAATCACACAACCATGATAAAAGGAATTCTCGTAAAACTTTTACAACTCATATAATTAATCTATTTCTAACATAGGGGTGCAATTAATATCATAAAAGGTTTTATTTTGATGAAAATATTGATCAAAAACTTCATGTACTAATGTTTGAAACCATGATATATTGGGAAAACAAACATTACTTTATTCTATGGAACTACGTTCACCATATTTATAAAAATTAACATAATGTTCTTAGAAATAAAATTCAATATCTTACCCCCAACATTATCAAATATTTCGAACCTCCTCACATCACATTTCTTCCTTGGAAACTTAATTGTCACTTTTGAAACAAATTCTGGTTTTCATTACGCAAATGATAAAATAGCTTCAAAACCATCAATATATGCCATATTTATCCCAGAACCATTTGGCTTCTGGTGATGATTTACAAAATGGGGATTTTGTATTAAATATTGTCATCGACTTCCTTATTCCATATTTCTCTAATAAATATTTCATAAATAAATTTTTATGATTAATTTATTATAATAAAATACATTAAAAAAAGAGTAGAGAATTATTAAATTACAATTTACAAGTAAGTATTATCAATTTTATATTTATACCATATATTTTTAGTGACATGTGTTAATTTTTAGTAAGTACCTCTAATTTTTACGAAGTAGCACTAATTTTTACTAAGTACCAATAATTTTTACTAAATACATGTTATTTTTACTACTTATTACTAGTTACTACTCATTACAACTATTTTATACTATTTATTAGTATTTATTATTAACTATTATTAATTATTAATAATTATTACTACTTATTTCTTATTAGTTTAAATTATTATTAATTAGAATAAATTATTACTAATTTGTATTAATTTTTATTATGTACTACTTTGTTTTACAACATACCCTACACATGTCCTATATAACCTCACTCAGAGGTCACATATTCTCTTCATACTATGAGACCAGTGATAAGGAATCTCCACAAACTCCCCTCATTCTATAAAAAAACTATGCATTAGTACCATAAAAATGTTTTATGGTAATTAAAATATTGGTATTCGAGCTTATTAATGTAATTTTTTATTAATTTATAATTTTTTCAATTTCGTATAAATTAGTATAAATTAAGAATTAATTACTGTAAATTAACTTTTTGTATAAATTAATAAAAATTTGTATAATTAAATATAATGTAATGAAAATATATTATAAATTAATAAAATTTTATAAATCATAGAATTTCAAATTTCGAGGTCATGAGAAATGAACAATATATTTCAACCACATCCAAATTTGTCATTACTCATTATATAATCATTTACAACCTATTTATTTTTACCTTCTATTGTAATTTATAAAAAAAATTATTATTTTATAGTTATTTATAATAAATAATACAAATTTACAATAATTATATAAATTTATATAGATTTTATATGTTTAAAGGTTTTAAAAAAATATTATATTCTTTATTAATTTATAATAATTAACAATTGTTTATACTATTTTATATCAATTTATTGTAAATTATTTCAATTTATACATTTTTTAGTAACTTATCATATTGTGTACTAATTTATAATAAATTATATTAATTTTTTGATTTCAACTCATTTATATGATTTATAATTAGTTTATAACATTTTATTTTCAATTATACCAATTTATAAATTTTACTAAAATTTATGATAATTACTACTTAAAGACGACAGTATGATTATTTATACTGATATATACTAATTCATAATAATTTTAAATAATTTTTTTACAAATTTATACAAATTTATTTATATTTTAGATAGTTTTTTTACTTTATACTAATTTAGATAAATATTAATCAAATTGTGAAAATTATACTAATTATTACTAAGTACCATTATTTATCCCCAATTATACCATGCTACTATAATTATTACTAAGTATTTCTAATTATTACTAATCGTTACTAATAAGTACTACTTATTAATAATAATTACTAATTACCGCTAATCATTACTAATTATTGATAATTAATGTTATTTATGGGTAATAAGTTCTAATTATTACTTATTGCCCCCAAATAACTCTATTTACCACTAATTATTATTAATTATATGTAATTATTACAAATTACCCCTAATTATTACTATGTACCACAAATTTTTACTAAGTACCCGTAATTATTACTAATTATTACATATAACATTTAATTTAGACTAATAATTACTCATTATTAATAATAATTACTAATTATTAATTTTTACAAATAATTAATAATTATTACAAAATATTACTAATTAAAAACAATTATTACTAATTATTATTAATTATTACTAATTATTACTAATTATTAATAAATTTCAATAATTTTGAAACATTTTTTACTAATTCTCAATAATTATTTCAAATTGTAATGAATTATTAATAATTTTACTAATTATTGCTAATTAACACTATTTACCACTAATAGTTACTAATTATTACAAAGAATTACTCATAATTACTAAATATTACATATTATTACTAATTATGAAAATATTCAACTAATTATTACTAAGTACCACAAACTATTACTAAGTACCACTAATTCATATTAAGTACTACTAATTATTACTAAATACTAATAATTTGTACTATTTATTACTAATTATCTATAATTATTACTAATTATTACTAATTATTAATAATTTTAACTAATTTTGACTACTTATTACTAATTACCTGTAATTATTTATAATCATTGATAATTATTTCTAATTACCACTAATTACATCTAATTACAACTAATTATTTCTATTTATAACTTATTAATTCAAATTACCAATAATTATTACTATGTATTACTTATTACCCATAATTATTACTAATTACAACTAATTATTACTCTTTATTGATATGTATAAATATTTATTTCTAATTATTTTTAATTATTTCAAATTATTACACATTGTTACAGATTATTACAAATTATTACTAATTAGTACTTATTAGTATAATTAGTAATAATAACTAATTATTAGTAATTACAACTAATTATTAATAATTGTTTCTAATTATTAATAATTATCACTAATCATAACTAATCAGCACTAATGATTACAAATGATTAGTAATTGTTGATAATTATTTCAAATTATTACTAATTATTAGTAATTATTACTAATAATTACAAATTACCGATAATTATAATTAATTATTACTAATTACCACTATCTATCACCAATTACAACTAATAATTATTAATTACCACTAATTATTAATACTTATTAAAAATTACTACAAATTACCACTAGTTGTTTCTAAATACCACCAATTACCCCTACTGACATCTAAATACACCTCATTACTGATAATTACAACTAATTATAATTAATTACAACTAATTAATACTAATTACCACAAATTATTACTAATTATTTCTAATTGTTACTACTTACTTCTATTTATTTCTAAATATTTGAAAATATTACACATTATTACTCATTATTACATATAATTACAAATTATTACCAATTATGAAAAATTATTCCCAATTATCACAAACTATTACAAAATATTAATAATTTTTACTAATAATTACTATGTAACACTAATTATTACTACGTACCAATAATTATTACTAATAATTACAAATTAATTCTAATTACCACTATTTATTACTATGTATTACTTTTTATTACTAATTACCACTAATAATTTCTAATTAACACTAATTATTACTAATTCTAAAAAAACTCTCTATTTATTACTAATTACATAGAAATAATTAAAACTAATTACTACTAAATTTAACTAATTAATTATAATTAAAAATAATTATAAACTATTAAAATTAAATACTTATAATTTAAAATAATTTCACTAACTTAAAACTAATAGATACAAAATAAAATTATTTAATTCTAAACAAGACTTATTTCTTCTAATTAAAATTAATAATTACTGACATAAAAAATTTATTAATTGAAATTATAAAACACTTAAATTAATTTAAAATTAAACTTCTTGTCAGATAAAAAGATTAAAATTTGTTTCACTACAAAAAATTGAAATTTTTAAAAGTTAAAGGAGAAAAGAGCAGAGGAGAGGAAGATAATAGATATCAAAGGATGGGAAAATGAAAAGTATTCATGTGGGGTATATATATGTGAGATTGTTAGAGATGAGAGTATTTTCAACGGGTTTCTTATTGCCAATAATATTTATTTTGATAGGCCTCATTGAAATTTGTACCCACAATTAATAACCTGACCCATGATTAAAACGGTTTTTGTGACGGGACTAGTAAAAAAATACTCTGTTGTCGATAGTTTATTTTCCATGAGAATTAATGTCCATCGAAAATAACAATTATAATGGAAGTAATTTTTGACGTGTGGTATATTCCCATCATAAATATCTTTCTCGCGGTTTAGAATACATGTGTGGTATTGGAATTTGTAATGGGCCAGTTTTCCCATTAAATTTTTTTTAATTACTATTTGTGATGAGATTTTTTCCAATTGCAAATAGTCCATCAGCAAGGACAATCTACAATGTGAAACAATCCCATTGCATATTGACCATCATAAAATTAAGGTTTTCTATAGTGATATTTCATTATAAAAAATTATCCATCGTAAAAATAAATTTTTCTATTGTCAGCATCAAATTTGGTAGTTCATAATCATCAAATTTCCCATCACATTCAGAGTTAACAATATTACTCTTAGTTACAATGATTAACTAAAACCACAAATCATAGTATAAGTTTCAATAATAATAGTGGGAAACCATATTATCCTTACAATACACATATTGGATTTTTAAACCATGACACTATATTTTCAATCTAAGACCCTATTAGATTAATCTGATTCATTTAATGTCATCATCTATTTAAATATTTAATTTTGGTTCATATAGAGTTACTAAATTTAGGAAGCAAGTTCCATGGGAGTCTCGAACCATGTGTCTAATAAGAATCATCTTCATACAAAATTAGACAATTGAGTACAATACATTAGACCCTCTTCATATTGATTAGCTATAGGTATATTGTTTTAGAGACACATCACTTTGTTATTTCTAGAAATGGATTTAATTAAAAGTAAAACAACTCTCCATATCCTTTACTAATCCAATACATTTTTGTATACATTTATTCATCCATAGTCTTATTCTTAGACATATAACTAGAACTATCCTTTGGCATATCCCTAGGGATCGGCTAATGTTTTTTCATCCTATATTAAAATGGTTAACTAAAATATCCCTATGATATAAACAGTAATGACAAGAGATTATCATATATAAATATCACATAATTGTTTAATAATATTGAATAAATTTCATAAATACAATACTGAGTACCATGATGGTTATGTATATTTCAATATAATGTATATAGTCTTCTTATTTATAGAGTGATCTTCAACATCTCCTATAATGATCTTCCCCTTTTTTTCTCATCAAAAACATACCCAGAAAAAACCATCTTTATAACCATGGGAACATAATCATAATTAATTATTAAATCAAGTACCCAGTAAGGTTAAATATCGGAGATAACAAACTATGATCATATAAATCCAAAGGATAATTATAATGGTATGATATCATGAACATAACATCTATGTTCATTCTCATGCTTTCAAATATCTTAAACATGAGTCATCATATAAATAATTATCACTCAAAAATACATGATTCATAAGACTATGAAATATTCATTTTTCATGAACCATATTTTCATGTCATAAATGTTTGGAATAAACTAAGTAGTAAGAAAATTTAATTTTTATATATTAGCTATGAAACCCATTAATCATACTAGAGTTGGCCTCATTCCCTATAACCCATTGTGGATCAATCCTATCGGTATATTTTCTATTATGGATCAAGTACATCTTCCTATTTCTTATTTTTTGTCAAACTATTCAACCAATTTTCCATTTTTTATCTCATGATATTTAGTTCTTTACACAATTCATTGGAGGGAGATATAGGTCTCACCTATCACATAATGAAAAGAAATATGATCTCTATAACATCAATAAACCTTCATCTTATTATAATTTAGTAAAATAAAAGGGTTTCGTAAAAATTTCATTACATCATAAACTATGGAAAAATATTGTTTCATAATCATTTCTTTATTTCATACTATATTAAACCATGGAAAAATGAATAATATTTATAAACTTATTAACAAAAAAACATAAACCCTTCACATAAATAATAAGAGTTGTACCCTTGGTTCAGAACTCTAGTAAATAATTAGTATCATAAATGAACATCATCATAGATAAAAATTGATTTTTAAATATCATATGGAACTTTTCTTTAGGAAAATAACTTTTTAACTTCCATAGTCAATTTTTAAATGAAAAAAACATTTTCAAAATCCTTTTCTACTAAAATAACCTTTGAAACATATAAATTATTCAATAAAAATTATTTAGAATATTTATTGAGAAAAATAAAATTCTCACTTTGAAAATAAAATTTCATAAAAAATATGAACATTAAATTTTTAAAATATATTTCATTTAAAATATCCCTGATAACATATACTATAAACTTTGAAAAAAAATTAACGATGGAGGGAAATTTCATTCATGTCATACATATTAAAATTATTATTCTATTCCCATTTTACGTAAAAGATAAATGGGTTTTTTATTAAAAAGCACATTAAGATTACTTTGATAATTTTTTATAAAATTAAATATTGTCTAAAAATCTCTTGAAAACATCCATTGGGTAATGTTAAAAAATTATTGAAAACATTTTTATAAAACATGTATATGGAAGAAAATGTTTTTTTTACTAAACAGATACATAAACACAATTTGTCATGTAATAATTATTTTGGTATCTCTAATACTTTAATATAATAAAGTGGATGTAAATATTATATTCTTAAAAATTACATAGATGATAAAATCACACATGTGTTTCTTGAGAGGTAGACCTTAATATTTCATAATTAGATACTTATTTTTAAATAATCTAATAATCATTGAGATTGCAAAATAAAAATTCAGGTATTTGGTATTTTTTTAAAGCATAAGATACTTTAAAGAATAACTTCAAATGAAACAATAAATATAATTATATTAATTATATTAATTATATAACATGACCAATGGTATGTATATACACATTATTATACAATATAGGTGTATAGTAGAACATATGTATCAAAGAAGGAAAATTGAGACAAAAATCACTTAAGGATTTGGTAACTTTTGAACCATACACCCCATTAAATATATATCCTCAAATAGATATGTAAATACCCATAATTTTAATGATTATAATCATAAAATACATTCATTATATGTATATCCACCTCATAAAAGAAATATAAAGTTAATATTGCATGTGTCTTCTGGAAAACAATAGTTCGATAGAAATCTATTACCATAAGTATCGACATAATTTTTACATGTTAAAACCACATGTGTAATAGATATAGATTTATTATAAATCAATTAGATACCATTAATATAAATATCAAACCACATATTATTTATATATGATATTTTCCTACAAATTTATTAGAAAATACTTTGTTTATTCACAATTTTGGTTATAACTGCTTCAGTTTTAGGAATGTTTTGATTTGGTATTAGCTATAATTGTTTTTGTGTTCATGATCAAATAAAATCAAAAAATTTATAAATGATATTAATATAATATACATTTTTAAAAAATTTATTTATAGTAATCCATAAAATTTTGAGATACAAAATAAAATACACCATTCAATGTGACAGTAGGTCACACGAACACATGAACGTTGCTTCTATGTTATAGAAAGATAAAATAAAAGTAAGTTAAAATATATATCACCAATACATAATCTTTTTTATATCATATATATCACATATTTTCAATAAAAAATCTTTATTACATTTTATGTAAAGTATATACGAAGAATGAATCTCATCACTTTGGGAGGTAGTAGTATGTTTTACACATGAGAGACTTTACAATATTCCCATGGAAGGGAAAGTATGAAGTTATATGTTATGTTATAATTATATATATATAATGATATCATAAAAACATGTATAAATATTAAATACATTGTTTTATACATCCCTTGGAGGCAGTGATGGAAAACTAATTACATCAGTTCGCAAAGCGGTAGTCCTCCGTATACACGATCAATGACTATGATTATCATTTGATAGAAGAAGGTATTTATATATTTTATTCCATAAATATAATTTAATCTCGTTATATTTTATATAATTATTTTATTATATTGAAATTATTATAACATTAATTTATGGGATATGATAATAATAAAAAAATGAAATAGTTTAGTGAAGGAAATTACGTTCGATTAGAAAACCCCCATTATATCTCTTTTTAATGACCTTATGTTTGGTCTATTGGTTTTAAAAGAATTTATATAACAAGGATATGGATTTTTGGGAGGTATTTGTTTATGTTTTTTTCGATTTAATGGTATTAATAGATGTGAGTATGTCCAGGGATAAGGTGGTCCTTTATTATGGGGGTCCAAGTGATAGTTTTGGGAATACTCAATATTATTCAATAATAAGAAGTCACTCCCACATTAAGTGAAACTATAATTGATAAAAAAAATATTTTTATGTATTTTTTTATCTATATAAACCTATAATAAACACACAAAAAACATTTTTTATATGTTTTATTCCATATCCTTTTTTGTTTACATAATTTTAACATTTTAGTTTTCAAAACGGTAATTTGTATCTTTTTATTTTCCAAGGTAATTTATCCATTAAAATAAATGAATGAGAATTAATATATAATGTTAACACATTGATTATAAATATGAAATAAACATTATTAAATAAAAATTTTATGTATGTTTAATGCAAGAACATGAAATGAACAAAACCTCAATTTAACATTAATTACAGTAATTAATTTTTTTATATTTAATATTATTAATTTCTAGAAATTAATTTGACCTTATTATATAATATATATTCTTTTTACTCAAATTAATAAATCCATATTATCAAATTTAAATCATATATGTGGTATAATTTAATTTAAGAGGAATTCATTATACTTATTGAAAATTCTGGTTTCCAAAAAGAAAACATTGAAAAGATTAAAAGGTTTATATATAAAAATTCAATAAAAATGATTAAAATGTCTTATATTATATTAAATATAATATAATGGTCTAATTTTAATTTTTTAAAACTTTTAAAATTGAATGGATCTTATAAATCCTTTATACAGAAAGGCAGTTTGGAGAAAAACCAATATTTTACAATATTGACTGAAAAATTACTCATTTCAAAAATATAAAAAAATGACCCTAAGAAAATTTTAACATTTTGATTCCAAAATATTAATTTATTTTTATCATATAAATTTTATAGAAGTATAACACATTAATTTTATTATTTTTTAACAAAATAAATTAAAATAATATTTTTTAGAAAAATCATATTCGAAGCACTTAAATAATTTACTAAAAAATAAGTACATTTATATCATTTAGACTTACTAATATAAATCTAACTTATGTAATTTTTTAGAAAATATTTATTCATATTGATGATGACAAGTGTAATAGTTAGGTAATAATGAACTCATTTAAATTAAAATATTAATAGCTTATCCAAATTCATGGAAAATCGGTGTTGCATGTGACAGAACAAATTGAAAAATTAAATTTATTCAAAATATATATTTCATAAAATCATGGGGTGTTAAAAAAATCATCCCAACATTTAAAATTACATCACCTATTTCCATAAAATTCTTCATATAATTCTCTTTCAATAATTGAATGAAAGTTGTTATTATACTAAAACCCTACCAAATCCAAATACCGATTCCACATGCCTTTAAAGTCAAGAGATCATCACCTCAACAAATGTCCTAGTATTTGAATAGTCTTTTTACACATTCCATAAATTATTTGATGATAATATGTTCTCAAAATAATCACAATATCAAGATCCTTCATAATAATTTTCTATACTTTTGATATAAATATTTTTTCACAATCTAGCACAATTGAATGACATGTTCTGTGAAGTCTTAAAAATTCATTAATATAGAGTATTACAAGGATTTAAAGAGGTAAATATAATCCTATAGAGGAAAAATTTACATATTTAGTGATACATTCAACAGTAACCCAAATTGTGTCATTATTTCTAGGAGTATTTGGTTATATGGTCAGAAAATACATGGTAATTTAATCCGATTTCCACATTGGAATAAGGAGAGGTTGTAAAAATATTTAGGTATGTTGTATTTCAACCATCACCAATTATAATTAAAAACACCAATAAACATAAATCGATATTTATTAGGCCATATTGTTCTTTCAAATATTTTCACATATTGGTGCTACCATGGGGTATTGAGAAATTCGAGCTTTGAGTATTATTAAAATAATACATTTTTAGCATAGGAATAGTTATAACACACTGTCTCTTTTGAAATTTCAGAATTCTATCTTCATAACTGAATTATTCCAATTTCCAATCATTCACATATTTTATCATCTTTTGAATATTCTCATTGTCAAGCTGATAAATTTTTATCTTTTCAAACAAAGATGGTATAAAAATTATTTCACATAGTGTTTTTATCCCATTACAAAAAAAAATCCCATATCAATATTTACAAAATACATGAACAAAAGATCCATATTGAGCATCATTTTCCTCATTAATCCATGAAATTTATTGATCACTAATTCACAACCTTATTTAAATTCCCAGTGTATTTTTTATTGAGAAATCATAGTCCTTGAGTACATAAAAAATGTCCTTTTCATAATGAAATCTTTTTTGTCGAAAATGTGTATTTTAAACTCTTATAATATAGTTATATCACACATCATTCTCTATATAGATAATTTATCTATATAATTAAAGAAAATATTATTGATTTGGTCTCAAGATCATGTGTTGGATGGTTTTACTCATGAATCATTAACGTCCTTGATGAGTAGGCAATGAATTTATCATTATGTATATGGACACAACCATGTCACTTATTTGATGGATCACTATATATTAAAAATCCTTCATTTTAGATTGAAATGTATGATGGTGGGAGTGAGTATCTTTTTTGGGGGTGAATTGAGTACCCAATAAAAATTTCAATTAAAATAGATTATTTTGAAATTCACTGAATGTTTAAAAATGGACCAGTATATCAAAATAAGTAGAATGATATATATCTTAATATTCCTTGATGATTTGGTATTTTTCAATACATATTGTGACTCTTTATTTGAATCAACAAATTAATATTGAATTAGGTTCTCTAAAAATTGTCATGACAAGCAGAGTATCATAGAATCCTGTTTTCGGACTAGAGGAAGGCACATAATGTGATGATGCAGTTTGGATCCCCAATCAAAATTCTTCATTTGGTGATCTATATATATGTTACGGTAGTTAGATATCTCATCCTTTCATTAGTTTATAGCTTCCACTAATACTTCTAAATATATTTTTTTTGCGTATATTTGTATAAGGGAGTGTGATGCACTATTATCATCAGCAAAAACATGCAAAATATTCAGAGTAGTTGTTACCTCATATTATATAGCTTTACACAGTCTTCAATTCTCATTATTGATCATTAAAGATAAAAACATTACAACAATAAAAATAATTAACTTCAATAAAAACATATGTTAAAATAAAATGTTTTAAAAAGATAAGTAAGGGAAAATAGTAGTGTTGTCTTAAACTGGAGGTTTCTCAGACTTCTGATGTCTCAGATTGGTGGTGTCTTAAATTGGTAGTGTCTTAAACTATTGGTGTCTCGTGGATGTCATTACACTAACAGTATGATACCGGTGGTCACTTATACACATAAAAATTTCCACCATTCTAGCAATGTCTCTACTGTGGTGTCTTAGACACAGCCAAAATTATGTATTTAGTGTATGATGTCAGTGATGCTTCATCTTGAGGTATCTCATACTTAACCATATTTTTTTGGATGACATGACATCTTGATGGTGTGTCGACAAACATTTCCTTAGAAATTTTAAATATTTCAATCCAATAGTATGTTAATCCGGTGTTGTGACATCTTAGGGTTGTCTCATATTTTATGACATTTTGATGCTTGTAGTGAGTCATAGAAAAAGGTATCCTGAGTTGGAAATGCCAACTTAGTGATTTTTTATCCATAGAAAAATATTTCACATGTCACAGAGTACATACAACTTATAGGAAAACATGAAAATCATTAATAATATTGAAATCATGATATTGTGATCATTAAAACTATGAGGCCAACAATCTCCCTCTTTTACGATAATAAATCATAGCATCAAGACTATCATAAAAGTGTAAACATGATATCAATAGTAGTATAATTCAGAATACATAATTTCTTAGTAAGAAAATATGATATGGATGAAAACATAGAATAGTTAAGAAAAGAGTAATTACTAAAGAAAAATTAATATAAGTATTAAGAACATATAGTATCAATGATAATATACAAACAATATTAAGATAAATCAAAAATTCAATAAGAAATTAAAATATTTTAGAATTATCCCCAATTTGGGATTATCAAAAAGGTAAATAAAATCATTATATATATAATAATAATAAAAACAGAAAAGTGCTCATGGATATCGAACAACTCTTGGTCTGAGAGACAATAGAGGAGAAACTGGGATGAATTCATGAGAAACCACGGTTTGGATATGTACATCAAGAAATTTATTAATGAGATTTAGGAAATCCATTATAATTTGGGAATCACATTCAATCACACTGAATAAATATACCTTCTCATCCATAAAATGGTTGAACATCGGGGTCATCTCCCATATCCATCAAACATTTTTGTGATAGTTTGATTCACAGGATGCATCCCAAGATCATAATTCTTTAATTTGAAATTAGGATACATTTAATGCTTGGTATAAATATGAGAGAGATTGAACATGATGGAATTACTAATATTCTCTCTTTTATAATTCATTTATTTTGTATACATTCGGTTCATTATATGATCATGCTTAGTTCCTTATTCAAACTACCATATAATTTATAATGGAATGATGAGTTCTCTACTAGAGGTACCACTAGAGGAAACTCCAACTTCCTCTCCAACAACTAATTGGATGAAATCAATATCAAGCATGATGGTAGGGGTAACAACACCAACAAAAATATCTGAATATGTATCCTCAAATCATTTAAGTATTCCATCAAAGGAAGCTTTAAACTCTGATCTAATTTATTCAACAAAAGACTTGAGTGATTCCAGTTCACCACTAAAACTCTTATTATCAACCTCTATATAAACAATTTCATGCATCATTTTAGGTTTCATATTATAAAAACACAAATAAAATATGTACCTTGAATCTATTCGATTTATGAAATTATGCTGTGGAAGAAGACTATTTATTTTCAAAGAAAAATAAGACATTAACAATTTTTGAAAAGTATCCAAGCCACTTTTAGTGAATAAATCAACTGGAATAGGTTCTAATGAAGATTTTGGTGTTGGGGTACTGAGATAAGTTAAATTTTGAAAAATCTCGTCAAAATGTAATTGAGCTATGATGGATCCCTTATGATCACTTACAGATTGAACCTCGGGTCCAACAAGATTTTTTGAAAATATACTTCACTTGTTTGATTCCCCAAAAAGGGGATTAACCCATCTTTATGAAACATCATCATCTACTGGATAAGAGGTTGAAGAGACCAAAACAATATTTACAACCATGGTTGTCTCAACACATTTGAGAAAATATTAACTCTTTTTAGGTAGAAACATCTCAACAGGTATAGGGTTTCTTTTTAATGATTCGTTATCTAAGCTCTATGCAGCAGAACATGTTGACTTGGCTACTAACTGTGTACCAAAGACATATACATATAGCATATGAGAATCATTTTATTAAACAAAATCATTGAATTTTCTTTCCATGTTCTAAAAAAATGAGGATTATCAACATTTAAATCAACAAGAAATTCATATCCAAATTCTTCCTCTATAGGTTCTTTTTTTGTTTTCTCAACAACATACTATTTTACAACATCTAAAATGAAAAAGTATTGAATCATAGAAGAATATGTTGATTTTTTGACCAGGGGAATTTAACTAACCTTGAATTCAACAATAGGTGGCTCTTCATGAAAAATATCAACAGATGGGTATTTCTCCCCCTCAAATAATACATTTTTAAGCTCTGGGTTAATCTCCACTTGATTTATTTTAATTCAATCACTTACCTCAAAATATATTTCAAACACTTCCATCAATTGGATGATCTAATGATCTAAACATAGCATAAAAATTCTCCTATATCCAACCAAATTATTCACTAAAGGGGTTATATATAATATTCTTCTTTTAATATGTTACATATGATATATAAAATACACTATATTCAATGACAGTTTCATCATCATCTGAGATAAAACCTTTTGCATATAAAATCGTAGAGAAATTTTCTTTATAAATCAAGAAGTTACACATTGAATAGGGTTCTATCATCCAAAAGAAATGAACCATGAGATATCTAAAAAAATTAATCTGCAATCCTCTTTTCATAAGAATTAACAAATAAACATCTTGTTACATCAGGGTGTAAAAATCACCTTTTCTAGGGTAGATAATTGTTGAATGAACATAAAAAACAATTATCTCACTCTATTTAGTTTTTAATAAACTATCCTTATAACTTTATTATCACAATTTTATTCTTTAAGGACATTTTCATACACAAATAAGTCACTATATCCATTAATAGTTCCTTGATGATCATCATAAATTCTTTCATAAAGAACTGCCAAGAATTCAACCCATTGTTTTGAAGAAAAGATCAATATGTAACCTTTAATAAGTGAGATCATCCGATATTATTCCTCATCATTACATAAAAACTCAACACATTGGAAAAACTCCTGAAAAATATTATGATATAATGACCTCTAATTTTATAAAAACAATATAGTCATAATTGATCTTTTATCACTTTCAAAACAAGATACTTACTCAACAACAATCTACTTGATTCAACTTATATTTCATCAAGAACTACTCTGTTCAAAAAATATAGATTCACTATAGCTACTAGAGTAGGAATGATGGATTCCTTCTTCTAATTCTATCAATATTTGGACTTATAATGTGAAAATTTAAAATCATGTTCCATTATTGGCATTTAGAAAGACTAAGAAGGATCTGTCGTGAGAAAGGAGAAATATTGAAAATGTGAGACAAAAGGGTTGTACTAGGATTAGGAAATGGGTGATGGTATAGATCAGGGCTCAAAGTATGTTATAAATAGATATTATTCCATTTTAATATCATTTGGGATATTAATTATTCTAAGATAAGAATAATATGTCAAATAAAAATTAAAATCCAAGTAAAAATATTCATCAGGTTAAAAACATAACATGAACTAAAAAATAAACCAGTGGTTTAAAATATATCAAGAAAAAGAAAATGTTTCAAAGGCATTAAATATAATGGAATGACATATCAATGGTATAGAAACCTATGGTATGATAACTTAACGGTATGAAAAACCAATAATGTTTCATAAAAATGGTATGTGAATTACAATGGTATTTCAATTACAATTAAACATTATCAAAATTTACCATTCCTAAATAATGTTTGATATAATTAATTCTTTCATAATTCAAAGGATTATTAAAAATATCATCTAACTTGTGTTCCATGATGATAGCCTCTAGGGGAGTCTCTAATTCCTAATAGGTCTATGAAAAAACAATTTTATAAGAACTAAAAATATGCTTACTAATTAATTAAAATGGGAATATCATTAGGTTGAGATCTATCCACATAGACTGTGATTAATTTTTATACAGTTTTAAAAATAATAAATTTTATTAATATTAAGAATGAAGTTATAATAGTATAGTATCATTAAATTTAAAAAAATCAAAAAATTAAAGGTGATTGATTGGATTGTTTGATAAATGATTTTGAAACCACGTCCAGGTATTTTATTTTCATGGTTTGGTTGTAATAATATTTTAGAAATTAATTTGATTGAATCATGAATCATTTTAGAGTCTATATAAAGAAGTTCTAATGGGCATGGTATCTCTTCCTCAATGTGTAAATAACTTATTTCCCTTGGTATGGTAATTTTGGAAGCTTCCGAATCAAGTTTGTCATTATACCAATTTTTTATCTAATTTCCACTAAATTTGAAAATGGTCATGTGAAATTTAGTATTTTTAGTTGTGAAATTTTAAAATCAATTTTTAATTAAAATATTTATGGTATGATAAAATAAAAATAATTTAATTTGAAGAATAATGCAGAAATAACACAAAACTAAATACATGAATAAATGTTCAAAATCAAATGCACCTTACCCATTATATTTACATCACCATTGAAATTTTGGGTTTAATCCCTCATCCTAGTGATGATAGAATAAAAGGGAAGGTGAAAATAATGCATAATAAATATAAATGAAAAAAATTTTGAGGTTGCAGTGTTTAGCTCCAAGCTATGGTTGCCAGTGGATATAGATCTGAATTCCCCCAATAGAATAATCCTAGCCTTCCTTTTATAGGCTTTATATATACACTAAAATTAATTAATTGCACAAACAATAGTCTAATGGTGGTTCAGTGTTAGTCCCAAGTTGGAGTTTTGGTCAAAAAATGATGATTTGGTGGATCTAGGTGAAAAACTTCCATCTGGGAAATTACACCACGTGTAATTTTTAATGTTGTTTTTATTTTGTTCATGTCATGTCCTAATTTTCACCAAATTAATCAGTACACATTATTTAATTATTACATGATATTTAATTATATTTTTCTACTCCATAA
Source organism: Viscum album (assembly GCA_963277665.1). NCBI lineage: Eukaryota > Viridiplantae > Streptophyta > Magnoliopsida > Santalales > Viscaceae > Viscum > Viscum album. Next base: position 81,280,950 of record OY728155.1, on the reverse strand, counting down.
TCCAAATTTTTCATCAATTCATTAGTTTTAGTCCCTAGAAGTGTTACTTGAACATCCAAAAAAATATGGTAGCATGCTAAGTGTCTTTAAGCTCTAAAATTCACATCTTTTCAATAATTTTTCAAAAATTTATTATTTCTACCAAAAATTTATAAAGGATAGTTAAATCATTTACATAATGGAAAAATCAATTAAATATAAAATTTAATACATAAATACACCCTAACATATATGCATGAAATACATATATCAAATTCCCTTACACATAAATTCGTAATTGTCCTAAATGATGGATTCTGAGCAAAATAAAATGGAAATTTACCCAATCATTCTTCAAATTCAATTTCAATAAAAGAAACTAATCAAATGGTAAATTAAATGTTCGAGAATATCATGTAGAAAATTCATCAACACCACACTTTTCAAAGAATTCAAATCAAACATGTATTTTAATTTTCCTCTTTTAAAATAGCCAAGAATTTACTTTCATATATTTTCATTTTTCAATCAATTATTATTGTTCATGAAAATTATAATTTCCATCAAAGGAATTTTTCTTCTCATCGGCATGATAGAAATGAATAGTTTTAATAATATACCTCAAGAACATGTCACTTACCATAGTCTTTTAAAAATTCTAACATCACCACCGCATAAAGATAGAGATCACATTTACCCATGATGGCTTCACTATTATAAATTAAATGACTCTAATGATTAGGAGATGTATTTAAATGATTTAAATAATTTAAGTATCAAAAATGAGGTTCAAATCTAAATTACTTTTCATGATAATCAAAAATATCTCAATAAAAGTCTCATGTTGCCCAGTATCTTAGAGCCGGTTCATATTGAGATGAAATGAAATGAATAAAACACCCTTGTTTATTATTATTTTTTCTTTTATTTTCTCTATTATGTTCTAGGATAATTCTCACATCCACCACCCAACCCCTAAGGATCTCCTCACAACAATATGTGTAATAGTTATAATAATATCACCAGTTAGGTCAATGGTGATTTTTTAATTTCTCTAGTCATAACCCATTTTATTATTTTTCTTTTTTTCAAGAGGGTGTGAAATAAATATAAATAATTTTTCTTCCCCAAATCTCATGAATTATCTCCATCGCATATTCATTACAATACTTCTACCCTCCCATAAGTTTCCCTCTCCTACTCTTATGTTTGAAAATCATAAAAAATATTTTGAGTGAGGTAGGAATAGAGAAAATAGGCAAGTAACATCCCTCATTTATTATAAAAGAAATTCATGGATTCCATGGTCATTAAAATATTAATGTAAGGTGGTTTTGAGGATAACGAATAAAAAAAGAATACTTTAGTCATTTTAAATGTGATTATATTTTTTCAAAGATTGAATAAGATGGTATAAAAGTTCTACAATAAATTAGGTCTGATATTCTCATGAAATATACTATAGAAATAATTGAAAATATTATCTCAGTGAATGTCTTGGGAATGAGACAAATGGTTAGGATAATTACTCATTTAAATGAATATGAATAATTTAATCAATTAATGAAAATATCATAAATTGAAATCATGGTAAAATATCAAAACAATTGAATTTATAATGATCAACTTTATCCCATAAATCATATGTTTTAAAATCCTAATCCACATAATTATTTATAATAACTCGTTTTCCTATTTTTCAGATTAATATTTATTGAAAAATAAATTTAAATTCATTGAATGATAATTATCCGGAGTAGTTTATGACACCTAGTTCATTTGATTAAATAATGAATAAAATATGGGTCTTATAATTGGAAGTTAAAAAATCTATCAAAATTTGTGTAATGTTGTAGAATTTTTTATGAATTGAAATGATTACACCCCTTTTGAATTATGATTTGGTCATGGAATTTCATGTTCTCCCTACTATATATTCATAATGTTTAATTTTAATACATCCTCTTATTTCTATTCCTACAACTTTCTTATATATTGGGTCTTAATGATCCCATTAATAAAACTATCAAGGTAAAGAATAGGAAATTATCAATGAATTTTGAAATATTTTGAGTAAGATTATGCATGCCTTTAAAAATAAAAAAATCAGGTTGCCTCCAGTAAAAACATTTTTTATTATCATTGGATCAAACTTACCTCATTCATCTACAGCTTATGTGATAGATGATTGAAACTTTTGTACCTCCTTCGGGTCCACAAATGGACTCAGTTGTGTCATATCCACACAGTTCGGCCCATTTCCTTCTTCTTTGAACAACCTAATTCTTTCAAATGGTGTTACTTGATTGATCTCCATTGGACTGACCCACCATTTTCTCCTGAATACTGTAGATCTTAATTAAAGTTCATATATCATCCATACATGTTTCACTTTCTAAAATATAGTGATTCCAGTCTCTCATTTGTTTTCATCGGTATTTTTTAAGCTAATCACTCTAAATATGTTCAATATCTTCTTCCATAATATCATATAACTCGTGAACATTTTCAATTTCAGGGAAATACTCAAATTCGGGTGTATTTTATTCTCTGAATTCAATATCATCTTTCACATTGTAGTTCTTCATTTCATAATGGATTTTAAAACATACATGATCAATCATAGATCTTAGAAAGAGGTCTCCATTTTTTAAATCGATCAACACCCACCTTGTGGCTAAAAAAACTCATCCCAGAATGGGTGGATTTCTTTCCTCTTCAATATCTAGCACTAGTAAGTAGATAGGGAAGTAGAATTTGTCATCTATAATTAGAATTTCCTTGATGAGTTCTCATGGATGCTTCACTATTGAGTCTGCTAATTGGAATGAAAACGTTATTTAATTTAGTAATTCCACTCCATAATAATTGATTTATTTTTATGAGTTGATATTAATACATTCACCTAAGTCACAACAATATTTTACACATTTATTTTCTCCAATAAATATGGTATTTTAAAATATATAGGGGTCTTTTTTCTTCTTAAGTGGGTTATTTGACACCATTATGAAACACTCAAACATTAAAGGAATAGTTGTAATTTCATATAGATTATTCTTGTTGGTAACCATCTATTTCCAAAATTCCTCATATGTTGGAATGTTCATAAGAGCCTATATAAATGGTGTATTATTATTTTATTTTTTTCAAGTGTTTAATAAATTTAACTTCATGAACATTAATCTTTAATTGAACCATTAATTCTTGAAAAGGTAATCTTGTCTCGTACTAAGGTGGTTCAACTTCTTATTTTTCTTCTTCCTGAGTTACTTGTTCTTTGTTAGCCTCATCCTCTTTTTCTATTTCTTACATTGGTTCTTGTCCTAAGAATTTTATACCACTTCCTTTTTTCCTCCCACTTCTAATCTATATAGTTTTCAAATATTCATGAGGGTGTACTTTAGGGAATCGTGGTAGTGTTATTAAATTTATCTCTCTATGTTGGTTTTAAATTTTCCCAACATGACACTCTAGATTTTACAATGTATCCTTTTGGTTCGACTCTTCATATTTTATTTCCTTGAGTACCACCCCAATGGAGATAATGAATGTATCCAGTGTTTATTCTAATCAATGGACATGGATTTTCAGTGTGTTCCCTAAGGTTTCTTTTTTATGTTACCATTTTGGTCTTTGTTGATGTCCTTATCCTTGTTGTGGTCTCCAACCCTAATATTGGTTACCCAAATTATAATTAGCATAATATTCATCTTTAATACCCATATATTTTGGGTTTTCATCTGGTCCATCAAAATGTCCATATTCTTTGTTAATGACTATATTTGATCCTACAACTTGTCATTACTTTTGACTGCATGAAGAGCTTTTTGGTGTGTTTCTTCCCCTTTCCACTGGAATATGTTTCTCTCAATCTCATCCAATAAATTGTGTCTTAAATTAGGTGATTTTTTCATTACTGATCCTCAAGCAGCAACATAATTAATTGACCTTTTTATGTATGAAAACCCCTTATAGAAAGTTTAGATAAGAACCCATAGCTCTATTCCTTGATGAGATAATTTTCAATTTATATATTTGTATCTTTTCCAGGAAGAATATAAATATTCATCATCAAATTGACAATTATTTAGAATATTTACCCATATGTACAACTATATATAAGGTGGAAAGAAAAAGGTGAGAAATTTTATGGCTAGATCATCCCATGTAGTGATTGAATGCATAGGTTTTCTTTGAATCCAATATCGATCTCTTTCATGTAATGAAAATTAGAAAAGATAAATTCTTACCAAATCCCTTGAGACATTATGTAATTTAAATCTGTTATAGAACTCCAAAAAGCTTCCCAAATGTTTTTTTGGATATTCATGTGGAATTTCAGTGAATTAAACACTAATTGATATCATCAAAAAGATTTTAGGATTGATCTCGAAGTGATTTACTAGAAGGGGGTGTGTTTAGATACTTTTTTGTAATCCTATGTTTGATGGATGCCCATAGTCTATGAGTGTCCAAATCCCCTGATCCCTTTGAATAACTTTTAAATTTTGGTTTCGATCTACGCCCACCATAGTTTTATTGATTTGAATCTTTGGGATTGGTTTGGAATTGTGAGTTGAATTCAAGATGTCATTTTCCTTTTACTAATTGTAGTAATTGTTCCTTCAAAATTTTATATCCATAACACAATATACCCAATATTATAAGAGAATTTGAAATAGAAAAATAAAATGAAAAATTTAAATCCTAAAAACTAAAGATATAACAACCCCAAAAATGATTCTATTTTGATAACCATGTGGGGGAGTCATTAATTCCCAATCGGTTAATGAAAAAAAAATTTATAAAAACTCAAAATATGATACCTAATTAATTAAAATGAGTATATAAAAAAGGTCATGATCAATCCACAAATATTGTGATTTAGTTTTATTAGGTTTTAAAAAAATTAATTTTATTAATTTTATAAAATAGGTGAGGATAGTTGGGTTTATTCTATATTTAAAAAGAAAAATATTAATGTATATTGATTGGATTGATTGAAATTTTTTTAAGGTTTTCCAAGGATTTATAATTTCAGGGTTAAGGCTCAATTGGGTTTTATAAAATTTATTGATTGACTCGTGATTGTTGTCTGATTAAAGATAAGGATGATCCAATGGTCATGGTATCAACTTCTGAAAGTGGTGATACCCTATTTCCATTGGTCTGGTTATTTTGGGTGATGGAGAATGATTTTTCTCCTAATACAATTTTTAAACCTAATTTCCCCTAAATTCAACAATGGTTTCCTCATTAAGGATTTTCAGTTGTTTAATTTTAATATTACTTTTTAATTAAATTATCAATGGTCATGATAATATAAAAAGAAAGGGATTGAATTATAAATAGAGAAATCACACAAAACCGAATACGTGAATAAATGAGATAAATCCAATGCATATTACCCCTTGTATTTTCATCACCCTATAACATAGTGTGTTTAAACCCTTATCCTAATGATTATATAATAGGAGGTAAGTATAAGATAATTCATAAAAAAGTAGAACTTGGAGAGGGTGAATCATGTTTCTCCAAGATTTAGTCTCTGGTGGATCTATATTTTAATTCACCCAATACCATAAGCGTAGACCTATTTTATAGGATTCATATGAATTTTTAATTTATTAATTCAACAAAGGAATGGCCCAATGGTGGTTTGGGGTGAGTCCCAGGTTGGTGATTTTGTTAAAAAATGATGATTTGGTAAATCTGGATGCAAAAATCCCATTTATTAAATTATACCACGTGTAACTGAGTTACACCACATATAATTTTTCATAATGTTTTCATTTTATTAACATCAAATCCTTTAATTCACCACAAGCACTAGTACACATTGTGTAATAATTACATGATGTTCAATTATATTTTTCTTCTCTAGAAGCCTTGTTTTTTCATTAGTTCTTTATTTTTCATCCTCAAAAGTGATCCATGATCATCCTAAAAAGTCTAGTGGAATACTAAGTGTCTTTATGCTCCAAAAATCACCAATTTTCCTTAATTTTATATAATTATATTGTTTCTTCCAAAAATCATAAAACAAGTTAAAACATTTTCATATTGGAAATAAATATTAATTAAATATTTAAATTAATATATAAAAATACCATAAAATGTATGTATGAAATATTGATATCATGTGACAATAAATTTAAGAGTGATATCACCCATTTTAAAATGGAAATTAAAAAATTTATGTCTTATATCAACATACTTTTTTCTAGAATGAGAAATAAGATTCTTAGAAATGTTAATAGTACATGTGTGGTCATGGTTTTGTGAACATGACGGAATTGGTATATATTATCAAGTAGATTATGCTTTATCCACAAAATATTGTACACAAAAACTGACCACATCTATGTACTCAACTTTAGTAGTAGATAGTGTATAGAAATTTTTATTTTTACTAAACCATGAACCTAGATAATTTCCCAAAACGTGACATGTTTTATAGGTTCTTTATCTATTTAACTTGAATCGTCCAAAATAATTATGATAATAACATACCAAATCAAATTCTTGTCCTCTTGGGTAAAATAATCTTAAGTTGGCTATATACTTGAGGTATTTTAAATTTATTTTAAAAATAACCCAGTTTTAATCTTTTGGGTTTTCTTGAAAATGATAACACATACATATACTAAACAAAATATCTAGTTGTCCAGTAGTTAAGTAGAGAGGAATACCAATCACAGCTCTATAACTAGTTTTATCAACTGGTTTCCTAGTATCATCAAGATACAACATACAAGTGGTACACAATGGAGTATCATTAATTTTAGTGCTATCAAGATTAAATTTTTTTGAATGATCTTTTATATATTTAATTTGATTCAAAATAATGCCTTCATTGTTTCAAAAAATATAAAAAACATGAAATAATTAGACTTCACCTATTGAACACATTTAAAATTAATTTTACATCATTTTTTAAGAAGAAATAAAAATAAAATTTTTATAAGATCCAAAAAAATATCAGCAACATGTATTTGTACCAATAATGCCTCTTTTTAAATTCATTTTATGAAATGTATAGTGCCACCTATTCCTTTTGAAAATTGTTTTAAAAATAAAAATAAAAATTGTTGATACTATCAAAGAAAGTTCTGGGAGCTTGTTTTAAACCATATAAATCACTGGTTAACTTGAAAAATATATTTTTATAATGTGGATTTTAAAAACCATAGGGTTGTTCTACAAAAACATCCTCTATAATAAAATCATTTATGAATGCAGTCTTGACATCCATTTAAAAAATATATAAATATAAATGTTCTATATAAGAAATATTGATTCCTAAGTATTCATGTATGGACATATGTGAAAATTATTCTTCATAGTCAAATCATACATGTTGACTATAGTAACGTGAATCAATTATTGCCTTGTTTCTAGATATGGTTCCTAACTCATCAAATATATTGCCAAAAAATGTATTGTCAATATTCAAGGTTTCCTTGGGTCTATCTATAAGTTTCCATAGTTGGTTTATTTTAAACTGATTTAACTCTTCATGGATAGATATTACTTACAATTCATCATTAATTACTTAATTGGTGTTCATAGGTTCATTTTGAGATAAGAATTATTCATGTTCATCCTAGTTTTTATCAGGATCTCTAGTTGGAATTCCTCTATCATGGTATCCTAAAATAATAGATAATTTATAGTTATTGATAGTTATAATATAGCTAGAGAAGTGAGTATTGGTTAATTCTATATTTTTAGGTTTAAATTTTGGAAGTTCTATAAATTCTTCAAAACTAGATGATTTTTTACCTTGTTTAATATCAGAATCTAATGGTTTGGAATTTATGTTCAGAGAATATAAATTCACCTCACATTTTTTAAAGGAGGTATTAGGCTCATCTGGATCAGTTTAATAAACTTTTTCATGAATGGATTCTCCCACAGTTTTGGTTTTCTTATTGAAAACTCTATATAATTTCTAGAAATTAAATAAGAAAGGAAATTTCATACATAACATTTAGAAAAAATATCATCCAATATATCCTATGTGTTATGAATAAATTATTTAGAACCAAACGTCTAAAGTAATTAATCTTAGGTTTCCTATTAATTCACAACACATAAGGGTTCTTCTAAATGATAATTCTAATCAATACTCTATTTATGATATAGTTTGTTGTATTAACACCATCCTCCCAAAAATTAATAGGTATGTCATGCTCATTTTACATAGTCTGTGATATCACTTATAAGATTCTATTTCTTATTTTAACAATATTATTCTGCTGAGGGGTCCTAGGAGGAGAGAAGTTATCATAGTAGGCATTTTTTGATAAAAATGATTCAAAATCATGATATTCAAAGTCACGACCATGGTCACTTCTTATGGTTTTAATTCAAATACCACAATGATTTTCTATAGATTTGGCATAATAGGTAAAGTAATAGTAGGATTAACTTTTGTTATCAAGAAAATATACCCAATTTTACCGAGATAAATTGAACACAAAAACATAAATATAGTTCTTCCCATTAATATTTGAAACACTAGAATCTATACAAAAATGAGAGGTTGAGAAGTTGAATCTTCTATTTTTTGGTTTAAATGAAACTTTATGTTGTTTCCATTTTTGAAATGGGTTACAGAATTTATCAATTGGGAACTCATGTTTAGGTATATCCTTAAATAACCCTTCCATAGTTAGAATCCTATGTGAGTGAATGTTAAAAAGGCTTAGTCTCATATACCAAATCCATGATTCGTTATCAAAGGAACATAAGCATGAAAAATTCTGAGAAACTAATGTATTTAAATCTATGCCATAAAAATTTTCATTTCTCATCCCAGTAAAAATTAAATAATTTTTAGAATTAAGAACTTTGCAAGATTCATTTTCAAACATAACATAAAAACCAGCATCACACAACTGAAAAATTCTATATATATTATACATAAAATGTCATCATATAAATCATTATAAATTAATGCTGATTTTTACCAATCTAGCCTAGTCCAGTGATCATTCCTTTTTTATTGTAACCAAAGGAGACATGTCCACTATAAAAAATTATGAGACTCTTGATGTATGAATATTCAAATATCATATGTCTTGAATATCCTCTTTCTATGAACTATATAATTCTACTAATGTTTTTAGAGTATTTTTCCTTAAAAAAAATTAAAAAGAAATGATTTTGGTACCCAAATATGTTGGGGTCCAGAAATGTCATTAATTAGGGATTTGGGAACCCACATTCACCTAATGGGATTTCTATATGAAGATTGAAAACTTTTATTAAGAAAAACTTTATTGGTTTCCTTTAAAAAATTATTTGTAATAAAACTTTTTGTTCTGTATTTTGGAACATAGGTACTCTTAGATATTCTTTATTTCACTTCCATATCGAATTCCAGAAACAAAATTAGGAGAAACATGTTTCCCCAAAAATATTCTGAGTGTTCCTCTACCATTTGTAAATTTTTCAAGATCATTCATCAGTTTCTCATTTGAAAATTTAAGTTTAATGTTTTCTTTGAGTGTTTGATTATTTTTTCTCTTGTTCTATGGACAGTTCAGAATTTTATTTATAGTTAGAGTATGCTTCCTTTTAAGAACTTTATATATGTCTTTTATTTCATTAATGGTATCCTATAGCGTGTTGTATTATTCAAATAATTATTCACATGACATATTATCATCATCATGTTGTTCATTGTCATAATTGTCAGACCCATGCATTGGAAAAACATAAAAATGGTAGTTAAGACAAGTACATTATTGACTTTAGTCATGAATCACATGTTTTCTCTGTGTGGTTATTTTTCAGGTGATGCATATGAATCACTTGAAATATTATATTAAACACTCTATTTTTCCTTCATTTAATTTTTTTTATCTCTTATCCTTATCTTAATATTTTATTTTTTAGTCAATATTTGGAGATTTATAATATATGATCCCTTTAAATTTTGATTCTAAGCAGAAAACATCCTTTAGATCCACAAACTTTTTCTAATCTTTCTTCCAATATCCTTTATTTTCATACATTACATTATAATTTGAATTTAAAATAACTTTTTCTTTTAGTAAAATTTCATGAATAGTTTGGGTATGGGAGAAAGATTCTAATCAATGTATGAGGATAAATCATTGTTACTCTAACTAGCAGTTTATACAATCACTTTTTCTTTTTCCCTTTTATTGTATAAATGAAGTAGTCTTTAATGTTACCTACATCATATTATTTTCTTCATCCTCTTTGATGTTTACCTTCAACTCCACTTTGTACATCATAATTTTACCTATCATCTCCTTAATAGGTAATTTATAGATATCATATAACTCTCTGATAGACACTAATGTGCCTCTCCATCATTCTAGTAAGCATATGATGTTTTTTCATAATCTCATCCTTGTCTAATATAGGTTTTACAAGTGATAAAATAGTGTTAAAATATCATTAAACCCTATATAGATGTCAAAAATTGTTTCATATTTCTCTATATTATAATTATTATATTTAATAGTATATGTATTGAACCTCATTTATTAACATTTTATGTTCCTTCATGGGTAACTGATAAATGGTCATAAATATCTGAAGAATTTTTGCAAGAAGAAAACCTATTAAATTTCTCATATCCTAAATCATAGTATAAAGAATTCATTTCATTACATTTATTTTTCTAAGATCACTTTTTTCATCATCCCAAGTGATTCTAGAAGAATTAGGATTTACATATTCAGCTTCTATTGCAAACAAAATACCAAAACCCATGCTCTTCATGTGCATTATCATCTTTATTTTCAATTAGGAATAATTTTTTCCATTTAATAATAGATTTATTTTAGTATTAAGACCTTATTTATGATTATTCATGTTATCTAACTAAATATAGAACTAAAATAAATTTAATATCTTTAATGTCTAACTAAAAACACATTTAAAACAAATTTAAAAATTATAATACCAAAGAAAAAAATCATCTAATAATAATTGTTTTTCTGAGTTAGTATCTCAAGAGGGGGATTGTAACGCCCCGACCCTAGTTACCCAGAGTCAATGAATTATTTTAATACATTGGCATGATTACAAGGAATCAAGTCCCAAAGGACCGATCAGTTTTTCAGTATTGGAAAATAGATTACATACATGAATGTTACATTACACTTTATAACATACAAAACAACATAAATAATCCTTTATGAACGTCATTATTCCCTTGGATTAACCCTACATATCAATCACAATAAACTTCTTAGAATCCTGTGAAAAAATAAAACATAGAAAGGGGTGAGCTCACACACTCTGTATGGGTAAGAAATACAGCAAAAAATGACATAAATATTAAGCATGGTGAATAATTGATACCACATGCCTTTACCAATAATAAACATAAATAATTTTATGGAAAGAATATGAGCTGATTAAAGAATTCCATAATAAAACATAATCATGGGTATTCTACTAGTCGAATGATGACATGAACCACCATTATTATTTCCATGATGAGGGAAAGTATAATGTTGGAAATTCTGAAACATTTTGTCACGGCCTTCTCCAAGACATCTAAAAATGATTAAGGCCTTGGCCAAAACCATATATCAAATTGGGAAAGGGCCTCAGCCAATTCCACGTCTAGTTGACTCATGAGACCTACTGATGCATCGAGGAGTTATAGCGGGTTCCACCCGTCACTTACTAAGTCCAATACATTCCTCATATGAAAAGTTTTAAACATATCATTAACATTCATATTAAAACTATCATACGAATGTCAATAATTTAACCGTAAACCATGAATGGTATAAAAATAGCACATCCACACTCAAACATATCACAAATCCTTCAATAAAATATGGAAGTTTTGTATCATAATAAATCAACTTCAAATAAACTTAAAATACATCAAAGAATGTTGACATAGATGAAATCAAAATCCTTTTAAGAGAAATATTTATTTCTATTTTGAAATTATTTAAGAGTCACATAATTATAAAGAAAACATTTATTTTGAAAATATTATTATAAGATTTTAAGGGAAGCTCCGACAATTTTATAACGGCATAAAATAACTGCACCCACCGTATAAGTTATAAAAGACATTATTACCTTAATTTTGTCAAAAAGGTTAAAAAGGACCTGTTTGGAAAATGACGGAAATATTCCTTTCAAAACAAATAAGGGTATAAATTACTTTAACCAATTGTATAGTAAATAGTAAAAATGTTTTGAAATATATTTTTAAGAAACATGGATTGGATGATAACGGGGGGTCCCAGTAGATAATTATGTAAAAAAAATCTCGGATAATAAAGAGATTATAAAATTAACCCTTACCTTGTACTTTTCCTTCATCGAGGGCAGGTTAGCCTCATGTATAATGGTGAAATAATTTTTATTAAATTATACAAGAATTATATAAATTAATATGATATCATATATGATCTTTTAACATTTCTTTGTTAATAATATCTTAGTATTATCGTCGTTCCGGGTGTTAACTTACTTGTTTTCTTTTATATGTTCTATTACATAATCTGTGTTTTTTATGGATCGGTTTTATATTATTCATATCTAGAATGATATCAAGTCCTTAAACATTATTTTTAATCATCAAATGAGAATTAGTCTTGAATGATTATGATGTGGAATGAATCTCATGGTGTTTCTGGATACGGTAGTCCGTACGTATGCACGAGCGACAATATCATTCTTTTGATATTAAAATAATATATAATTAAATGGTGTATCATATATAAAGAATAATTATCATGTTATATTTATTATTAACATGAATTACACATTATTATTATACCCATCCAAATAATAATGTAATGAATAACAATTACACCATGATGTGGAGACGGTAAGTCGTACGTACGCACGTATGGTCACATGTCATTCAAGGGATGGATAGAATAATGAATTTGGTTGTACCATATTTATAATAACATCACAGTATATAGAATATACTAGAGTTATTATTTTAGAATTAAAACAACTATGAAAAAGGAAGTGGAAGAAGAAAGGAACTTGAAAGACGTGGTGAGAGTTTTACCTCTTCTTTGGGTTCTTCCTATTGATTTAATCAAAAGGGATCCGTATATTGGCTTTATGAGTAAAGTGAGGCCTCTAGGATCAATTTGGGGAAGTTTAGAGGATATTTGTTGAGGGTTTGGCTGAACCAAAAGGCTTTGAAGGTATGAATTTGAGAGAAGGGGGAGTGCCCTTTTATAAGAGGGGTAAGGGGCACCTTAGGAAAAACATAAAATATTATTTTATAATTAATTAATATCCGGTTTCTAATGGCTCCAAACTGATTTATTTCGAGGATAAGATGGGGCTGGGTCGAAAAAAACTCAATCAATAGGTTTTAGACAGGTTTGTGTCACTTTATTAACCTTATCTTCCAGTTTTAACTCTTAGTTAATTAGTTTGACATTTACCATGTCTCTTTGTATTTTTATATTATATAGTTAATAAACTTAATATATACTTCCAAGAGACCCCCAAGTGGTCCATTAATGATACACCTATAATTATATAATTCATTTTGCTGAACCTTATATTTTTAGGAATAGAATATCAATTATTAATATAATATTTGTTTTAAAACCTCTTTTATGTCAATTTTGATACTATTTGGTATTTTGTTTTTTCTAAATTCATAACAGAATTACTACTTCAAAATAATTCCTTCTAATCAATAATAATATGTCATATTAACCTATAAAATTTTTTTAATTCATAAAATGTCTCAAATAACATATATTTTGGTATTTAAAATATCAATTATTTTAATATTTCATTAATAAGGTAATTTCTACCTCACCATTGTGTCACAAATAAATTAACTTATTTAAGGTTTAAAAATTATAAATAAACTACCATAATGTAGAAAATCGTATTATATTTCTAATGAATATTTATAATCGAATTGATCTTTTGTATAACCTTATATTAAAAATGTTTTAGTTATTAAAATATGATTTTAACTGTTTTAACTCTTCTTTGAATTAAATAATAATAAATGTCTTAATCTAATCCAAGTGGGCCAAAGTGGTTCATATTTTATTCCTAAGGTTTTTTTATTTGTCGAACTATACTAAGCCAATAGAATTAAGACATGTGTTAGGGTAATTATAATATCATTTTTACTCTTAATTACCCTATTTACTTTTAACCGTGGTAAGTAAAAGTAAAATGTTACTATTCACCAAAAAACATTTATCATATTTAACCAAATTTTACTCTGTGATATTAACCATGTCTCTTGAGTTTCGAAATTCGACTCACAGAAGCGGTAAAATTAAGTTTTATGTGAATTTTCAAATTCTCCCATGAGGTGGGTAAAAGACGGTGAAAAGTTCAATAAACTTTTTATATATCTGAAATTATTATAAATTGACTCCAATGAATTACAATGAAATTATATTTTATATCTATTTTGACTTAAAATAAATTTAAATTAAATAGATAATTATTTCAATAAAATTTCGGTTTTAAACTATTACTCAGTGTTTTTTAACTATTCATCAAAAATTGAATGTTTTTAGAAAAAATACCAAAACATCACCCTAAGCTAATTTTGATATTCAAAATCCAAAAATGAATTCCATTTTATCAAATTAAAAACATAAAAGTTTCATTTATTAATTTAAAATTAATTCTCATTCTCAAAACCAAAAGCCATATTTTTAAGAAACATTATCTATCAAAAGATTGACTCTTGATTATATCAAATATCAAACTGAAATTACTTAAAATGACCCGTATTGGATTAAATGGTAAAAATATAATTTATTTATACTTTCAAACCATTAAAATTTATAATTTAATAATATAAATTATTTTGATTAAAAAAAATTTCAATCAAAATATAGTATTTTTTACTATTCACCAAAATATTAAAGTTATTAGAAAACCACCAAAATTTTATTGAAACTAAATTATTATGTCATGATTCTAAAGAAGAAGTTTATTATGTCAAATAGAATATATAAAGTTTCAAATATTGGATTTAAAAATGGTTCACCATTAAAAGGCGGTAAAAGTGCATTTTTTTCAAAAATACTTCTTTTATCTGGAAAAAAATGAATTATGTCTAAGAAAATCATAATATGGATTCTAAAATTATAATTATTATATATAGGTCAAAATTCAGTTAATATTATTCATATCCTCTTTTTAACATCTAGTTTCGTAAGTTGTGTTGTGCATGAACTCGGTGTTGCATGTAGTGCAAGTTATTGAATTACTTTGAAGAAATAACGTACTATGAAATCTTGGGGTGTTATATTCTTCCCTCCTTCAATAAATTGTGTCCTCGCAATTTGAAATTGTTCTTTGAAAATAAAAGGTTGAAAATAGAAAATACCTTTGTGGGAAAACCCACATCGAAATTTGGGTTAATAAAATTTATTTTTAATAAGAGGAAAAGGGGAATGAAAAATTCACCAATAAATTATGATATCAATTAGGAGAACATTGGTGGAAATTAGAGACACATAATTGGAGGAAAAACGTAAATATTTATAGGGAGTGATTGAGGTAATCAATCACAAAGAATTGTAGAATTGTGGGTCTCAAAGCCACCAATCTTTGATGATTTATAATACCATCGGTTCATAAAAATTGTAAGGTATTAGGATAACACATTTTTTGTTTTAAGATGCCTTACCTAAATTTTAAGAATTTATTTTTTCATAGAATAAGAGAAGAAAAAAAATGAATACTTTTCAAGTAGAGTTCCATCCTTTAACTAATTTCTACCACAAACTCATCTTTTACTTTAAAAGATAATAGAACTTAAAAAATATTCTATTTATCCTGTTCGTATAGGGTTTAAAAAAAATGAATTTATAATTCATCAACCAGGACCTTTAAAAAAACTACATTATTCAATCCAGTACATCACGTGGGTCAGTTGTAGGTGATACACCCTTGTCGCCCTTCGGTTGCGGGTTCAAGTCTCACGGCCTTAACAGACGTGACGAGTTGCCTCCTGACCTCTGGGTTGTCCTTTTTATGGAAATCCCAAAATAATCTCAAACTAGACTTATCCAAAATACTTATGTCCAAACTCACAGTACAAAATTTATAGGGGAGATAAACACAATGAAGATCCTTTTTTCCATGGAATCACATGTGAACACCTTCATCATGTATTCTTTTAAAACACTAAAACATCTTGAATTACCATAAAACCTTATTGATTACATTAAGCCTCCCTTATTCATTATAGAATACTGGATATACTCCTTCTATCCAAAATGTTTTAAACTCAAACAATGATGGAATATACAAATCATTAATCAGTTTCAAGGTAGTCAAAAATATCCAATATAATTTTTCCAAATCAATCATGTATTATTCCAAAATCACTACCTTGGTATTAAAACCATATTATGGTTTACCTTTCTCTCAACCATATATTTTCCAAAAAATTAACTTGTTATTGAGTCACTTTTCATGGTTCCACACAATCTCAATTCCTTAATGAAATAGTACTGCAGTACAATCCTTATATACTCCATAATTATTATAACTAGTATATCATTGATACAACACTCAAATGACATAATTCTTTAATAACAACATAAGACCTCTAATCATTCCTCCTCATCTGTGGTAGTATCATAACTTGATTATTATCCAATAGAATCATTTGGGGCATACTCTGATGATTTGAATATTGGGTCGCGTAGTGTCCCAACTCCCTGCAGATGAAGCATTGTACATTTGAAACTTTTTTATTACCCTTGCAGTCATGTACTTAGTGTCCTTTTTCTCCACTCTTATAACAAACTCCCATTCCCTTCAGGAAAGTTCCAACGTGTTTCTTCCCATAGTTATCACATATGGGAAAATTATTCTTTTCGCTCTTCCCTTTATCCATATTTCTCTCTTCCATCCTTTTCTTCTCCTGATTCCCTTCAAAGACATAAGACTCAGATAATTCTTTACTTATCTTATTAACACATGATACTATTTCTTCATATGTTTAGAATACATGGGAGACTATTTCCCTTCTTAATGTTGGCTTAATACCATGAAATATGTGATCATTCTTTCTCTTTGGATCATACGAATTGTTGGAGTTCACATTCCTTCTAATGGTCACCATTTCTATACAATGGCATACACTAGGTCAGTTTATGAATTGCAATGAATAATTCCAAACTTGTAAAATACCTAACATAAAGTGAACAGTTTATGGATATAATCCATAAAATCATTTTCTTTGAGGAGGTATATACTCTTCGATCCTTCATAATGATTTTTAATGAAAATGAGAATTATCCTAAGAATATCCCCTGAGAGTGTTGTAATTAAGAGTGCAGTAAGACCCGTTGTCATGCACCAGTTCCCGTTTGAGTCTAACTCAAAATGGTGTTTTTGGGTTTTACCCCTAGGTACATTTGTGCCAGAGCCGCCTCACCTACTCGTATCCAGACAGGGATGTATTTGATTGTAAAACTCAAAAAAAAATATCTACATTACCAAAATTCTATTAAGTTCTTTTATACTAATCCTCAACGTTTATCTTAAGATAATGTTCTCTAATCATAGTTTATCTAAATCTACTTTCCAAGGTTATTACTAAACTTCCTCTGATACCAACTATAATGCCCCAACCCCAGTTACCCAGATTTGGTTCATTATTTTAATACATTGGCATGATTACAGGGAATCAAGTCCTGAAGGACAGATCAGTTTAGTAGTCTTGGAAAATAGATTACATACATGAATGTTACATTACACTTTATAACATACAAAAAAACATATATAATCCATTATAAATGCCATTATTCCCTTGTCTTAACCCTGCATATCAATCACAATACACTTCTTAGAATCTTACGAAAAATAAAACACAGAAAGGTGTAAGCTCAAACAGTCAGTAAGGGTAAGCAATATAGCGGACAATGACATAAATATTAAACATGGTGAATAATTTATACCACAAGCCTTTACCAATAATAAACATGAATAATTTTATGGGAAGAATATGAGCTGAGTAAATAATTCCATAATAAAACATAATCATGGGTATTCTATTAGTTGAATAACCACACGAACCATCAATATTATTTCTATAATAAGGGAATGTATAATTTTGGACATTCTGAAACATTTTGTCAAGGCCTCGTCCAAGATGTCGAAAAATGATTAAGGCCTTAGCGAAAACCATATATCAAATTGGGAAAGGGCCCCGGCCAATTCCACATCTAGTTGTCTCATGAGACCTACCGATGCATCGAGGAGCTATAGCAGGCTCCACTCGTCACTTACTAAGTCCAATACATTCCTCATATGAAAAGGTTTAAACATATCATAAACATTCGTATTAAAACTACCATATGAAATATCAATACATTAACCATAAACCATGAATGGTATAAAAATAGCACATCCACAATCAAACATATCACAAAACCTTCAATACAGTATGGAAGTTTTGTATCATAATAAATCAACTTCAAATAAACTTAAAATCCATCAAAGGATATTGACATAGATGAAATCAAAATCCTTTTTAGAGAAATATCACTTTATATTTTTAAATTATTTAAGAGTCACATAATTATAAAGAAAAAAATTATTTTGAAAATATTCTTATAAGCTTGTAAGGGATGCTTCGACGATTTTATAACGGCGTAAAATAGCAGTACCCACCGTATAAGTTAAAAAAGACATTCTTACCTTAATTTTGTCGAAATGGTTAAAAATAACCTTGCTTGGAAAATGACGGAATGATTCCTTTCAAAACACATAAGGGTATAAATGACATTAAATCATTTTCTAGTAAATATTAAATATATTTTGAAATATATTTTTAAGAAACATGGATGTGGATGATAAAGGGGGTCCCAGTAGATACTAACGTAAAAACAACCTCGGATAATAAAGAGATTATAAAATTAACCCTTACCTTCTACTTTTCCTTGGTCGAGGGTAGGTTAAACTCATGTATAATGGTGAAATAATTGTTATTAAATTATACAATAATCATATAAATTAATAAGATATCATGTATGATCTTTTAACATTGCTTTGTTAAAATTATCTTAGTATTATCGTCGTTTCAGGTGTTAACTTGCTCGTTTTCTATTATATGTTTTATTAAAAAAGCCGTGTTTTTATGGATAGGTTGTATATTATTAATATACAGAATTATATCAAGTCCTTAAACATTATTTTTAATCATCAAATGATAATTAGTCTTGAATTATTATGAAGAGGAATGAATCTCATCGCGTTTGTGGATACGGTAGTCCGTACGTACGCACGAGCGACAATATCATTATTTTGATATTAAAATAATATATAATTGGATGGTGTATCATATATACAGAATATTTATCATGTTATATTTATTATTTACGTGAATTAGACATCATTATTATACCCATCCAAATAATAATGTATTGAATAACAATTACACCACGACGTGAAGACGGTAAGTCGTACGTACGCACGTATGGTGACATGTCATTCAAGGGATGGATATAATAATGAATTTGGTTTTACCATATTTATAATAACATCAGATTATATAGAATATACTAGAGTTATTATTCTATAATGGAAACAACTATGAAAAAGGAAGTGGAATAAGAAAAGAACTTGAAAGAGGTGGTGAGACTTTTACTTCTTCTTCGGGTTCTTCCTATTGATTTGATTAAAAGGGCTCCTTAGGTTTGATTTTTGACTAAAGTAAGGCCTATAGGATGAATTTAGGGAAGTTTATAGGATATTTATGCAGGGTTTGGACAATCCAAAAGGCTTTGAAGTTATGAATTTGATAGAAGGGGGAGTTCCCTTTTATAAGAGGGATGAGGGGAACCTTAAGAAAAACTTAAAATATTATTTTATAATAAGTTCATATTCAATTTATAATGCCTCCAAACTAATTTATTTCGAGGATAAGGTTGTTATGGGTCGAAAACAACTCAACAAATTGGTTTTAGACAGGTTTGGGTCACTTTAGTAACATTATCTTTTAGTTTTAACTCTTAGTTAATTAGTTTGACAATTACCATGTCTCTTTGTATTTTTATATTACATAGTTAATAAACATACTATATACTTCCAAGAGACCCCCAACTGGTCCATTAATGATACACCTATAATTATATAAGTTCTTTTTTTGAAACTTAGATTTTTAGGAATTTAATATCAATTATTAATATAATATTTGTTTTAAAAAACATTATGTCAATTTTGACACTATTTGGTATTTTGTTTTTTTCTAAATTCATAACAGCATTATTACTTTGAACTAATTTCATCTAACTAACCCTAATATCTCATATTAAAATATAAAATTATTGGAATTCATAAAAAGTCTCAAATAACATTTATTTGGGTATTTAAACTATCAATTGTTTTAATATATCATTAATAAGGTAATTTCTACATCACCATTGTGTCATAAATAAATTAAATTATTTAATGCTTAAAAATTATAAATAAAATACCATTATGTAGGAAATATATTTATCTTTCTAATTAATATTTATAATCGAATTGATCTTATGTATAACCCTATATTAAACATTTTTAGTTATTAAACTATGATTTTAACTCTTTTAACTCTTCTTTGAATTAAATAATAATAAATGTCCTAATCTAATCCAAGTGGACCAAAGAGGTTCATATTTTATTCCTAAGGTTTTTTTGGTCAAACTATACATATCCAATAGAATTAGGACATGTGTTAGGGTAATAATAATATCATTTTTACCCTTAATTACCCTATTTACTTTTAATCGTGGTAAATAAAAGTGAAAAGTTACTATTCACAAAAAATTATTTTTTCTTATTGGACCACATTTTACTCCTTGATATTTACTGTGTCTCTCAGATGTTCCAAATTCTACTCATAAAAGCGATAAAATTAAGTTTTATGTGAATTCGCAAATTCTCCTAGGAGGTGGGTAAAAGACAGTGAAAAGTTCAATAAAATTTTTATATATCTAAAATTAATATAAACTGACTCCAATGAATTACATTGAACTTATATTATGTGTCTATTTTGACCTAAAATAAATGTAAATTAAATAGATAATTATTTAAATAAAATTTCGGTTTTAAACTATAACTCAGTGTTTTTTCACTATTCATCAAAAATTGAAAGTTTTCAGAAAAATACCAAAACTTCACCCTAATCTAATTTTGATATTCTGAATCCAAAAATGAAGTCCATTTTACCAAATTCAAAACATATAAGTTGAATTTATTAATTTAAAATTAATTCCTATTGTCAAAACCAAAAGGCGTATTTTTAAGAAACATTATCTATCAAAAGATTGACACTTTTTTATGTCAAATCTCATAGTGAAATAACTTAAAATGACCCTCATTGGATTAAATCGTAAAAATATAATTTATTTATACTTTCAAACCATTAAAATGTATAATTTAACACTATAAATTATTTTGATTAAAAAAGATTTTTCAATCAAAATATTGTATTTTTCACTATTCACCCAAATATAAAAGTTATCGGAAAAACACCAATATTTTATTGAAACTAAATTCTTATGTCCTGATTCTAAAGAATAAGTTTATTATGTCAAATATAATATAGAAAGTTTCAAATATTGGATTTAAAAAGGGTTCACCATTAAAAGGTGGTAAAAGTGCATTTTTTGCAAAATTCTTCTTTTATCTGAAAAAAATGAATTATGTCTAAGAAACTCATAATATAGATTATAAAATTATAAGGATTATATATAGTTCAAATTTCAGTTAATAATATTCATAACCACTTTTGAATGGCTAGTTTGGTAAGTTTTGCTACTCTTGAACTCGATGTTGCGTGGAGTGCAAGTTATTGAATTACTTTGAAGAAATAACGTAATATGAAATAATGGGGTGTTACATTCTTCCCTCCTTTAATAAATTGCATCCTTGCAATTTGAAATTGTTCTTTGAAAATAAAAGGTTGAAAATAGAAAATACCTTTGTGGGAAACACAAATCAAAATTTGGGTTAATAAAATTTAGTTTTAATAAGAGGAAAAGGGGAATGAAAAAGTCACCACGAAATTATGATCTCGATTAGGAGAACATTGGTGGAAATTACAGACACATAATTAGAGGGAAAACGTGAATATTTATAGGGAGTGATTGAGGTCATCAATCACAAACAATTGTAGAATTGTAGGTCTTGAAGCCACCAATCTATGATGATTTAAAATACCATTGGTTCAACAAAACATAAGGTATTAGGAAAACACATTTTTGGTTTTAAGATGCCTTACCTCAAGTTTAAGAATTTATTTATTCATAGAATAAGAGAAGAAAAAAATGTATACTTGTAAAGTGGAGTTCCATCCTTTAAATAATTTCTACCACAAACTCATATTTCACTTTAAAAGATAATAGAACTTAAAAAATATTCTATTTATCCTGTTTTTATAGGGTTCCAAAAAAATTAATTTATAATTCATGAACCAGACCCTTTAAAAAAACTACATTATTCAATCCAAGACATCACGTGGGTCAGTGGTAGGTGATACACCCTTGTCACCCTTCGGTTGTGGGTTTAAGTCTCAAGGCCTTGTCGGACGAGACAGGTTGTCGCCCAACCTCCAGGTTGTCTTTTTTATGGAAATTCAAAAATAATCTCAAACTAGACTTATCCAAAATACTTTTGTCCAAACTCAAAGTCCAAAATTTATTGGGGAGAAAAAAAATGAAGATCCTTTTTTCCATGGAATAACATGTGAACACCTTCATCATGCTTTCTTTTAAAACACTACAACATCCTGAATTACCATAAAACCATATTGATTTCATTCATGCTCCCTTATTCATTATAGAATACTATATATAATCCTTCTATCCAAAAATGTTGTAAACTCAATCAATGATGGAATATACAAATAATTAATCAGTTTCAAGGTAGACATGAATATCCAATATAATAAATCCAAATAAATCATGTATTATTCCAAAATCACTACCTCGGTATTAGAACCATATTATGGTTTATCTTTCTCTCAACCATATTTTTTCCAAAAATTTAACCTACTATTGAGTCACTTTTCTTGGTTCCACACAATCTCAAGTCCTTAATGAAATAGTACTGCAGTATAATCCTTATATACTCCCTAATAATTATAACTAGTACATCGTTGATACAAAACTCAAATGACATAATTCTTGAATAACAACATAAGAACTCTAATCTTTCATCCTCATCTGTGGTAGTATCATAACTTTTTTATTATCCAATAGCATCATTTGGGGTATACTCTGATGATTTAAAAATTGGTTCGCGTAGTTTCCTAACTCCTTGCAGATGAAGCATTGTACATTTGAATCCTTTTTCTTACACTTTCAGTCACGTACTTGGTGTCCTTTTTCTCCACTCTTATTAAGAACTCTCATTCCCTTCAGGAAATTTCTAGGGTGTTTCTTCCCCCAGTTATCACATATTGGGATATTCTTCTTTTCCCTCTTCCCTTTATCCTTATTTCTCTCTTCCATCCTTTTCTTCTCTTACTTCCCTTCAAAGCCATAGGACTCAGAGAATTCTTTACTTATCTTATTAACACATGATATTATTTCTTCATATTTTGAGAATACATGGGAGACTATTTCCCTTCTTAATGTTGGCTTAATACCATGAAAGATATGATCCTTCTTACTCTTTGGATCATACGTATTGTTGGATTTCACATTCCTTCTATTAGGCGCCATTTCTATACAATGGCATACACTAGGTCATTTTATGAGTTGCAATGAATAATTACAAACATGTAAAATACCTAACATAAATTGAACAGTTTATGGATATAATCCATAAAATCATTTTCTTTGAGGATTTATATACTCTTTGATCCTTCATAATGATTTTTAATGAAAAAGAGAATTATCCTAAGCATATCCCCCGATAGTGTCGTAACTAAGAGTGTAGTAAGACCCGTTGTCATGCACCATTTCCCGTTCAAGTCTAGCTCAATGCGGTGTTTCAGGGTTTTACCTCTAGGTACATCTATGCCAGAGCCGCCTCTACCTTCTCGTATTCAGACAAGGATTTATTTTCTTGAAAAACTCACAAAGTCTCTACATTAACAAAATTCTAGGAAGTTCTTCTATACTAATCCTCAAAGTTTATCTTAAGTTAATTGCTCTAATCATAGTTTATCTGAATCTAGTTTCCAAGTTTATTGCTAAACTTCCTCTGATACTAACTATAACTCCTTGACCCCAGTTACCTAGATTGGGTGCATTATTTTAATACATTGGCATGATTACAAGGAATCAAGTCCCAAAGGACCGAATGGTTTAGCAGTCTTGGAAAATATATTACATATATGAATGTTACATTACACTTTATAACATACAAAACAACATAAATAATCCTTTATGAATGCCATTATTCCCTTGGCTTAAACCTAAATATCAATCACAGTACACTTCTTGTAATCCTGGGAAAAATAAAATATAGAAAGGGGTGAGCTCAAACGCTCAGTAAGGGTAAGAAATACTGCGGAAAATGACATAAATATTAAGCATGGTGAATAATTGATACCACATGCCTTTACCAATAATAAAAATGAATACTTTTATGGTAAGAATATGAGCTGAGTAAATAATGCCATAATAAAACATAATCATGGGTATTCTACTGGTCGAATGACCACATGAACCATCAATATTATTTCCATAATGAAGGAATGTATAATGTCGGATATTCTGAAACATTTTGTCAAGGCATCGGCCAAGATGTCTAAAAATGAATAAGGCCTCAACCAAAACCATATATCAAATTGGGAAAGTCTCTCGGCCAATTCCACGACTAGTTGTCTCATGAGACCTACCGATACATCGAGGAGCTATAGCGGGTTACACCCATCACTTACTAATTCTAATACCTTCCTCATATGAAATAGTTTAAACATATCATAAACATTCGTATTAAAACTAGCATACGAAATTCCCATAATTTAACCATAAACCATGAATGGTATAAAAATAGAACATCCACACTCAAACTATCAAAAAACCTTCAATACAATATGGAAGTTTTGTATCATAATAAATCAACTTCAAATAAACTTAAAATCCATCAAAGAATGTTGACATAGATGAAATAAAAATCCTTTTAAGAGAAATATTGCTTTCTATTTAGAAATTATTGAAGAGTAACATAATTATAAAGAAAACATTTATTTTTAAAATATTCTTATAAGCTTGTAAGGGAAGCTTCGACGATTTTATAATGGTGTAAATTATCTTCACCCTCCGTATAAGTTAAAAAAGACAATATTACCTTAATTTTGTCGAAATGGTTAAAAAGGACCTTGTTTGGAAAATGACGGAAAGATTCCTTTCAAAACACATAAGGATATAAATGAGTTTAACCCATTGTCTAGTAAATAGTAAAAATGTTTTGAAATATATTTTTATGAAACATGGATGTGGATGATAAAGGGGGGTCCCAGTAGATACTTACGTAAAAACAACCTCGGATAATAAAGAGATTGTAAAATTAATCTTTACCTTGTAATTTTCCTTGGTTGAGGGTAGGTTAACCTCCTGTATAATGGTAAAATAGATTTTATTAAATTATAAAAGAATCATATAAATTAATATTATATCATTTATGATCTTTTAACATTACTTTGTTAATAATATCTTAATATTATCTTCATTTCGGGTGTTAACTTACTCGTTTTCTTTCATATGATTTTTTACATAAGATGTGTTTTTTATGGATAGGTTGTATATTATTCATAAACAGAATTATATAAAGTCCTTAAACATTATTTTTTATCATCAAATGAGAATTAGTCTTGAATGATTACGATGGGTAATGAATCTCATCGCGTTCGTGGAGACGGTAGTCCGTACGTACGCACGAGCAACAATATCATTCTTTTGATATTAAAATAATATATAATTGGATGGCGTATCATATGTACAGAATAATTATCACGTTATATTTATTATTTACATTAATTTAAAATCATTTTTATACCCATCCAAATAATAATGTATTGAATAACAATTACACCACGACGTGGAGACGGTAAGTCATACGTACGCACATATGGTGACATGTCATTCAAGGGATGGATAGAATAATGAATTTGGTTGTAAAATATTTATAATAACATCATAGTATATAGTAGATATGGTAGTTATTATTTTAGAAAGGAAACAACTATGAAAAATGAAGTGGAAGAAGAAAGGAACATGAAAGAGGTGGTGAGATGTTCACCTCTTCTCTGGGTTCTTCCTTTTGATTTGATCAAAAGGGATCATTAGGTTGGCTTTATGAATAAATTAAGTCATCTATGATGAATTTAGGGAAGTTTATAGGATATTTTTTCAGGGTTTTTCCAAACAAAAATGCTTTGAAGGTATGAATTTGAGAGAAGGGGGAGTGCCCTTTTATAGGAGGCGTGATGGGCACCTTAGGAAATACTTAAAATATTATTTTATAATAAATGCATATTTTGTTTATAATGGCTCCAAACTAATTTATTTAAAGGATAAGGTGGGTATGGGTCTATAAAAACTCAAAAAATAGGTTTTAGACAGGTTTGGGTCACTTTATTAACATTAGCTTTTAGTTTTAACTCTTAGTTAATTAGTTTGACATTTACCATGTCTCTTTGTATTTTTATATTATATAGTTAATAAACTTACTATATACTTCCAAGAGACCCAAAAGTGGTTCATTAATGATACACCTATTATTATATAAATATTTTGTCTGAACCTTAGATTTTTAGAAATATAATATAAATTATTAATATAATATTTGTTTTAAAAACTCTTTTATGTCAATTTTGACACTATTTGGTTTTTTTTCTAAATTCATAATAGAAATATTAATTCTAAATAAATTCATAAAAACAACCCTAATATGTAATATTAACCTATAAAAGTAGTTTAATTCATAAAAATTCTCAAATTACATTTATTTGGGTATTTAAAATATCACTTATTTTAATGTTTTATTAATAAGAAAATTTCTTCATCACCATTGTGTCATAAATATATTAACTTATTTAAAGTTTAAAAATTATAAATAAAATTCCATTATGTGTAAAATCGTTCTATCTTTCTAATGAATATTTATAATCAAATTTATCTTATATATAACCCTATATTACAAATGTTTTAGTTATTAAACTATGATTTTAACTCTTTTAACTCTTCATTGAGTTAAATAATAATAAATGTCCTAATCTAATCCAAGTGGACCAAAGAGGTTCATATTTTATTCCTATGGTTTTTTTTTGGTCGAACTATACTTATCCAATAGAATTAGGACATGTTTTAGGGTAATAATAATATCATTTTGACCCTTAATTGCCCTATTTACTTTTAACCGTGGAAAATAAAAGTAAAACATTACTATTCACCAACAATTATTTTTGTCTTATTGAACCAAATTTTACTCCTTGATATTAACCATGTCTCTATGATTTTTGAAATTTCACTCACAGAAGTGGTAAAATTAATTTTTATGTGAATTCGCAAATTCTCCTAGGATGTGGGTAAAAGACGGTGAGTTCAATTAAATTTTTATATATCTAAAATTATTATAAACTGACTCCAATGAATTAAATTGAACATATATTGTGTATCTATTTTGACCTAAAATAAATTTAATTTAAATAGACAATTATTTAAATAAAATTTATGTTTTAAACTATAACTCAGTGTTTTTCACTATTCATCAAAAATAGAAAGTTTTCAGAAAAATACCAAAAATTCACCCTAAGCTAATTTCAATATTATGAATCCAAAAATGAAGTAAATTTTACAAAATTCAAAACATATAAGTTTCATTTATTAATTTAAAATTAATTCCTGTTGTCAAAACCAAAAGGCGTATTTTTATGAAACATTATCTATCAAAAGATTGATGCTTGTTTATGTCAAATATCAAAGTGAAATTACTTAAAATGACCGCATTGGATTAAATGGTAAAAATATAATTTATTTATACTTTCAAACCATTAAAATGTATAATTAAACACTATAAATTATTTTTATTAAAAAATTTGTTTTCAATCAAAATATAGTATTTTTCACTATTCACCCAAATATGAAAGTTATCATAAAAACACCAAAACTTTTATAAAACTAAATTCTTATTTCCTGATTCTAAATAAGAAGTTTATTATGTCAAATATAATATATAAAAGTTTCAAATATTATATTTAAAAAGGTTTCACCATTAAAAGGCGGTAAAAGTGCATTTTTTGAAAAATACTTCTTTTATCTAGAAAAAAAAATAAATTATGTCTAAGAAACTCATAATATGGATTCTAAAATTATTAGGATTATATATAGTTCAAAATTTAGTTAATACTATTCATAAATACTTTTGAAAGGCTAGTTTGGTAAGTTGTAGTGTGCTTGAACTTGGTGTTGCGTGTAGTGCAAGTTATTGAACTACTTTGAAAAAAATAACGTACTATGAAATCTTGGGCTGTTACAGGGCTGAATTGAGAACCCAATTAAATTTTCTATAAAAAATTTATTATTTTGGAATCAACCAAATTTTTAAATATGAAATTTTTTTTCAAAATATTTAGTATAATATATATATCTTAATCATTCTAAAGATATCTACAATGATAGATGAGTTCCTTGATGAAAAATATTTAATATTATTGAATCCTTTCAAATAAAATTACCACATAAAAATACAATATGAATATGAATTAAGATAAACTATAAAAGTATATATATTTTGAATACAGTTAAAAAAGTTTTTAGTTTTATAGAGTAAATAAATTATTCAAAATTAAAACACATAAAAAAAGATTGAATATAATTGGTTCAGTCTCATGTCGATGCATAGTCCTCTCTACTTGGTGATAATCAACCACCATGTAGTTTATATAAAATAAAAAATAACAAAAAAAACCATGATCAGGTTTATACAACAGTTTACAAAAATCCAATTCATATAAAACATATCCTATAGTTTTCATGGGAGAAAAACTAAACATTCCACAGAAGGAACTCTACCACTTTTATCTATTGTAAAATGGAAATGGAAAGTGTTTAAGAAGATATCAAGTATATTATAGTTTAATTCAGGAGAAAATATTTGTGTGGTAAAGTATATTTAGCACACACAGTTCTCAAATTGTAATAAATTTAAATAGAACCGGTAAATTTTTTGAATAGAGAGTTCAGAAGTGCTGGGTCTATTGCAATTCTACTTGTGACTCATGAGATTAATAGATAATAAAGCTTGATTCAGGTTCTTTCAAAATATTCAGAAAACATATAGTGCCATAGACACTTATTTTTTGATTAGAGGAAGACACTGATGTGGTGATATAGTTTGGTTTCCCTATCAATAGTTTTTAGTAGGTGAACTCTAGGTATGTTCAAGCAGTTTGATCTCTTGGATTCGCATTAGTCTATAGCTTCCACCACTACGTCTACTTATTTTTTTCATGTTTATCAGTTCATAATGGAGTGTTTTTTACTTTTTTCAGTAGTATAAGCAATCAGAATATCTAGAATAGCTTCTACCTCATAGTGCATAGCCTGGAAGTGTCTTCAATTCTCCCTATTAATAATTTATGAGAGAAAATTAAAATATACAATATCATTAAATTCAATAAAAATATCCATTAGAGTAAAATGATTTGAAAATTTATGTAAAGGAAACAAATAGTAGAAGTGTCTTATAATGGTGGTGTCTCAGGCTGGAAACGTACCAGACTAGTGGTCTCTCAGACTGCCGGTGTTTGAAACTAGAAGTTTATTAGTCTAGAGGTGTCTCACTAACAATATGAAACTAGTGGTATGATACCTATGGTGTCTTATACTTATCCAAATTTACCCTATGCTAGAGGCATTCCAACTTGTGGTGTATTAGACTTAGCTGAAATTATGTGATGACAGTATGGTGTCAGGGATGCTCCATCTGGCGGTATCTCAAACTTTTCCATATTTTTGTTCTGGAGTCATGACATCTTGATGTTGTATAGACTGATGGTGTCTCAAAAAATTTCAATTTTTCTGTCTAACTATATAAAAATATGGTAGTGTGAGATCTTGGGGGTGTCTCATACTTAGAGACATTTTTATGTAGGTGGTGATTCGTGGAAAACAACGTCTCATGTTGGTAGTGCCAACCCCAATGGTGTCTCATCCTTAGAAAAATATGCCACTTTCCTCATAGTACATAAAACATACACATAAATATGAATATCATTAATAATATCATAATCATGATTTTTTTATCTTTAAATATAGGTGGTCAATAATTTGAAAATAAGATAATTCACTGATCTATTCTTTAATTCATCAAAACCCATCTTCAAAATCCTTTATATATACAGACTTAATTCTCTTTATGATTATGATTTGTCAAAAAAAATTCCAATTGGATATAAATTTAAGAAAATAATTGATAGTAACCTATAGAAACAATGAAACTATGTACCTCTTTTATATTCATTGGTGTTTCCCACTCTTGGATTTCCATTCTTTCAAAGGATCATATAACATTCTCTCCTTGGAGACATTATGGGCATGAAAAGAAACATCCTAAAGATTGATATTACACATGATAAATTTACTATATAATAATTTACTTCTAATATTATCAGGAATGTTGGTCAAATGATACTTGGGGACTTTATAGAGTCCTAAGATTAACATTTAAGGATACTAAATCATTTTAGATGAATATTATGCACATTAAAAAAGTACATTCTCAAGTAATATAATATTGTAGTGTCTTTATTAACATGGAATGACATTTTCAAATAGGGTGAGAGATTTTAAATAACCCCATAAAGTCCATCCCCATTAGTACTCTTATTTAAAACCATTATTTATAACTTGGGGAAATAATTCAAAAGAAAGGGTGAGGTCAAATTCTAATTAAGGGTAAATATAAGAGAGATGTAAGCATAACAAAAGCATAGGGGTATGAGAATATTAGAATAAAATTCGATGTTCAAAAATTAAATATCAATTACAATATACACGATTCATGTCATAGATATTGGAAGCACATATTACGATAACCATAATCTAATAAAGAGCATACGACATGAAATTATTACAATTAAATAAGACATATAATTTGAGAATACACAAAATTATGCAAAATATTATGTCATGCATACCAACCAAGATATTCATAACATGTTATTAATGGGATAATCACACATGTACTATGATTAGTATTTGTCAAATAACATGTTTACCATCTAGTTTTTGGGATTGTACTACAACCCATGTACCATATTTTTTATAGGTTTGGGATCCAACCGATGTACACTCATTTTTTATGGGATTCAGTAACAAACCATGTAATATATTGATTATGGGCTTGGGCTCTATCTCATATACCCTCTTTTTTTCATTCTTGGGCCACAAACCATGTACCATATTTTTTTCATCCTTTGGCTATAACCCATGTACCATCCTTTTTCAGGCTTGGGAGACAACCCACATACCCTCTTGTTTATTGTCTTGAGATACAACCTATAGAGCCTCATGTTTATGATATTAGGTTATATTGTACTGTCTAATCTCATATAACATTTATCATTACCCAATGTATTGAAGGGTGATATTGGTCACACCCATAAAATAACAAAATCATACATGTATGTGCCACATGATAATAAAACATCCATCATATTGTGCACCATAAACAGAGATGGGCTTCATGAACGTCATATCATAACCCATTAAATGAGATGGGTATCATAAAAATTTCATCATATTATATCCTATAGAAAATATAGAGGGGTAAAAATAATTTAACCATAGAATATCCATGTAAAATAATTGAATTTTATATGAATTTATCATAGTATAGCTTATGTAAGAGAAACAGGTTTCATAAACAACATCTAATCAAAATCATAAACCATTCAGAGAATGAATAAGAATCAAATCCATGAATCATAACCTCAGTAAGAAATATTTAAAATAAATATATGTTATCGTATATGTAAAGTAATTTTCAAATACAATTCAAAAAAATTCACATGGAAAATACCATTTCAAATTTTACAAAAAACGTACGTTAGAATATCAAATATTTGGAAAACATATTTCTTTGATAAAAACAATGTAAACCTTTAATGGAATCTTTGAAACACATTTTAAAAACCTTAAAACATAAAAAATATCTTTAAAACACAATTTCATTAATATTATATTAATATATATTTTAAAAACAATTTTTAATTTTCTATTAGAAATCTTGGTTTTTGAATAAAACAGATTTCCAAACGAAGAGATAAATATAATTGAATTTTCTTAGAGACATTTTATTAATCATGTTAAGTACCTAAGAGTGGTAAAATGGTACCATTATATGAATATATCATAAATAAATAGAGGATAAAAAAATCCTGAGTGTTCTTAATAGATAGATCATATTATTTCATCAATGGAATCATAATCATAAACAATCTCAACAAATGTTGAGATTGCGGTAATAAACGGTTACTACTTTCATAGAAAAGAATCATAATACCCATGAAATAATATAATTAAATGAATATTAAGATATAAAGGAAATAATGATATTCATGATATAACATCTGAATGGGAATTATATACACATTATTGAAGAATATATGTCCACAAAATAGAATATGTCTCAAAGAAGGCAAATTAAGACAAAATTGCTTTACTGATTGGGTTACATTTGAACCATAAACCCTCTAAAATGGATATAATAAAATTTATATGTATATACCCCTAAATTTAAGGATAATAATAATATAATTAATTTATATTCATATGTACACCACACAAGAGAAACGAGTGTTGAATAAGGCATAAGTCTCACCAAAATAAAAGTGAGACTAGTAATCCCCTTACTACTTGGGTATCATTTTAAACATGTTTTCGATGAAATAATATCATAAATTGAAACATTTAATATCATTATATAAATAAAATTAATTATATAACATTATATAGGTAAGTATATACACCACAAAACATGAATTATTGGGGAATATAGCATATATCTCAAAGAAATAAATATGGGATGAGAAATCCCTTAGCTTATATCTTGACATTCTTCATAAATGCTCAAAACACAATTATAATAAATATAAGTTTATTATAAATATACTAAAGTACCATATTATTATATCTCATATAATATATTATTTGATAATGAATTATATTACCATTTTATTAACAATTTCGTGTTAATGTTACATTTCGGGAAATATCCACATTGTTTTTTGTATATATTTTGACTTGTTATTCTTAGTCCTCTTAAAGAGAGAATGATTTAATTATTTCAAGAACATAAAAATGATAAAAATTTCATATATATTCATTATACAACTAGTTATGAAAATATATATAATATTTTATTATGAAATTATGTACACCATTCAAGGAGTCGGTAATCCATACATAAATATGAACGTTGTTTCAATTTTACTTTCATATTTTGAAAAAAAGAAAAGTAAATGATATATATATATATATATATTATCATTCTAGTAGAATTATAATTTCATATATATCATATATTTCTATTATAACCATTCTTAATTCATTCCATGTAATGCATAAATGAATAAAATCGCATTGAGGAGGCGGTAGTCCACGCGTCCACAAACGAATATATCGTTTTCCCACCAATGGGAATTAATGAAAGTATGTGTTATATAATAATTAAATAAGCATAAATATATCAAAAATATAATATATATATATATATAATATATAGAATATAAAAATATTAATTATTTCATTATTAAAAACCTTTAAAGGTGGTAATTGAAGAACTAATGACATCGGTTCATGAGATTGTAGTCCACCTTAATGACAAACAATGATTGTGTATCCCATTTGATGTATGTGTGTGAATGTGTATATAATACCATTAGAATAAAAACATATTTTTATATTTAGTATGATTAGTTCATTATATAATCATTGAATATTTATAATTTAGGGGGTAGGGAAATAAATAAAACTAATGTTCTTGTTGAAGGATGTTGCCTTTTTTGGGAAACTTCTTTTGGTTTTCCATAAAGGGATTCATTATTTGGATTTATTACTAAATTTATTCCTCTAGGATAAATAGGGGGAAGTTGGGAGATATTTTTTATATGTTTTTGAAGATCCAAATATATTGATATGTATGAATAAATGAGGGCATTGAGTGGCCTTTTATAGAGGAGGATTTTCATTTTTGTAAATAAAAAAGTGTAAACACAATTAATAGATCTCTCTTACATAAAATGATTCAAATAATATTAAATAATTTATAACATTCAGTATTTTTTAGATATATTATTATTAAATTACTTTTTTACATGTTTCTAGGTTATTTTTTCCCTTATGTTAATGTTAATCCACAAAGTAAAATGTTGTTTACCTTATATATTATAATTAATTTAATTAATTTTACTTATATTTTTAGTAAAAAAGTTTCCTTACTATAAAATTATAAATTATAATAATTAAAGAAATGGAATCCATTTTTAAAAATTATAATCATATAAGTGGTAGAAATTAATTTTAAATTAATCCTGTAAGTGGGATGAGACAACGTGGTTTTAATTTGATAATGTTCAGAAGATTCAAATGATTTTATATCCAATTTCAATGAAAAATTGATTCCAATGAACAAAAATTGTATCAATATATGTATAATTTATTTTAATTTACCTTAATCCCAATATGAAAAATAATTCAACTATTTAAAAAAATTAAATTAATTGATTTTTTAAATAAAAATTTATTGTTTTTTAATATTCCTCAAAAGAATAAACCTTCTAAGAAAAATTTCAAACATTAACCCAAATTAAATTTTGATATTAATATTTCGTAAATTAATTTTATTATTTCAAATAAATTTCTA
This sequence comes from Viscum album, assembly GCA_963277665.1. Classification (NCBI taxonomy): domain Eukaryota; kingdom Viridiplantae; phylum Streptophyta; class Magnoliopsida; order Santalales; family Viscaceae; genus Viscum; species Viscum album. The sequence goes on along the minus strand of OY728155.1, from coordinate 81,246,117 downwards.
AATGTGTCAAAATTTATATTTAAAATAGGGGAACCATTAAATGATATTAAAAATAGCCTTTTGAAACATTACAAATCTTTATGTGTAAAATTTGATTTATTTTTATATCATCTCTACAAAATAAATAAGATAAATTTTAAACAGTTGAATGAATATAATAAATTTATTGCATTAAAATTTTTAACGAAATTGTTTTAATTCATTAAGTGATGTAAAACTTATTTCATTGAATGAATATAGTTTTCAGGTAAAAGATTTCATAAGTTTTCAAATCTTTCACTTTTAGTAAATCGATCGCCAAAAAATACCATTATATAAATATGTAAGAAATTTTTTTATAAATTAATTAATAATATTCACAATTTCCATTTATATTTCTTGGGAAATGTATAATAATATTTTAATAATATTATTAATATTAACATTTAGTTCAGTAAAACATGGCCTAATGTTTAACACAATTTATCGATGTAACTCGACATTATGTGTAACCCAAGACAAACATAGTGTTACATGTACTATAAAAAAATATAAGTGTTTTGTGTAATGAAACCATAACATTGTGTTGTGTATAACTCATGAATAACCTGGTGTAGTGTGGAATGTAATCCATCAAAAAACAATTAATTTATTCAGAAATAATTAATCCTTTAAAACTTATGGTTCTACATTCGACACCATGCTAAAATGAATATTTTCATCAAAATTATTTTGGGTTATTAATGGTTTAATACTCGAATGTTCCATTCATAGAATCCCACATCATAAAAATGAAAACTAAAACATCCTATAAAAAGGAAAAGTTTAAAATATAATGGTTATCCAAAGTAATTATTCTATATGTTTAAACATAGGAGAAGATATGTGGAATGTGAACACATAGACATGGAAGAGAAATCTACCATTCAAATTCAAATGGAGAGTGATAGGGAACAAGGCAAGGAGAATGTTAATGATCACAAATCCATAAATAATAGAAGCTTAAAAATAGACATTTATGTTATAAAAATGATTATAATATGTCAAAATAATAATTCAACACCATATTCCTAATTTTGAAGGATATTTATGAGAAGATTCCATTACATGATTTGAACACAATATCACCATTTATCATTCCTTGATCAATTTACACTTCATCACATATTCCAACAAATTATTGTGAATTTTTCATTCTTGGTCATTTTCAAATCATGAGATACATAAGTAGAATGATATTTCATTCCATTTGTCTTAATCACAATGAAATATTTAGCACATGTTATCTAATTTACATAAATCCTCATATAGGGTGTTAATACTTTAATCTAAAAAACCTCATACAATGTTGAACATAACCCTTTCCATAAATGGTTAATTATATAACCATTCTGAAAGATGAAAGTCTTAAACTTTTTAAATAAGTTCACTAAATTTCTCAAAACCACCTTAAGATTTATCCCCCATATATCGTAAATTAGATCATATTTTTCACATAACAATCATGTGAATACCTTCATTACATATTCTATTGAAACATCATAATAACCTAAATTACCATATATCCTTATTGAAAGCATGAATTGTTTCTTATTTAAGCCATTATTGGTTATATTCCTCAAATCAAAAAGATGTTTTCAATTTCAACCCTCGTAATATAGAACACTTTTTCAACAAATAAATAACTGGTTCCATGTTAATCAATACAATCCAATTTAATTTACCAATATCCATCATCACTTTATCAAAGATAAAAACATTTTTCTCATCATCTTGAACAAATTAAGGGTTTCCATCCTATAAAAAATATTATATTTCCATTAAATCACTTTTCTATGTCATTGTAATCATTAAAAAAATCTTTTTAAATCCTTAATGAAAAAATATAATTATATACTTCTAATTTGTATAATGTACTCTTTGAATTACAAAATATATAAACTTCAATCATCCAAGTTTATTCTTAACCCATTAATTGGGAGTAATTATCTTTTCCTTAATAACCATTTCCTTTGATATGAAATATAAATCATTTCATAATGTACCTCAAACTAAATCTAAAAATGATTCTTAAATTTATTGAAAATAACAATGTTAGACCATCATAAACATCTCAAATGTAATTTATTGTCTCTTTGTCTTCAGTTGTATAACCAATACTCATACAACCTTACCGATCAACTTCATGATACATCCACTTTGTAAATTTATTTTTATAATACCCATAATTTAAACATAATAAACATTCAATGTAAACCAAGTTCCTTCAAGTTTCTATTATTTACTAATTACAGAAATCATAGTGTCAGAAACAATTATCAAATATGAAAACCACATAATCATTAATAATTACATATAGGATACCTAAATAAAGAAACCTTATTTTAAATCTTTGTAACCTTATGATTATCCTTCGAGAAATTTTAAGTCATATAGATATAAATATCCCTAGGGAACTGAGTAAGTTTTTATCAACCTTGTTTTCAATGGTTGACTTATCCTTTTCTTTGATACCAAATATAGTGACCCGAGTATAACATACATGGATAAGACATAATTTTATATTAATATTAAATACATTATAAAATTATAATCCAATGTACCATAATATTTTAGTTTCTTTTTAAACATGGAAAACAATTTTCAAAAATGGTTAAAGATCCCCAACATCCCCCATAAGGATCTTCCCCTTTAGTAATCCTACTAAAGATCTTTGTTCAAAACATGTGGAAAGAAAACAAAATAAAGGGAGATATGAAATTATTATTAAGTGTAAATAGTGTAGATACCTATGTATAATAAGAGTATAATGGTCTGAGAACATGAGAATAAAATTTTAAGATCAGACCCTACATATCAATGATCATATACATGAGTCATGGAATAAAGATTAGAAATTTGTAAGGCATGAATTATAAGGGAATAAATATTGTAAGACATGAAAAAATAGCATTGGAATAAAACATGAAAATGTGGTTTTCACATAATCTTTGAAAATATTATATCAGAGATACCTACCAATACCTTCATATCATGTTTGTCTTAGGCTAACCACCCATGTACCTGCTTCGAAATTGGGATAACAACTTTTGTAACCTATTTTTTTGGTTTTATTATAGAACCCATATACCCTCTCATTTAAGGGATTGGGAAACAACCCATGTACTCACTTGTTTACAAGATTGGGCTACAAAATGTGTACCCTCTTGTTTATAGGCTAGGCCTATAACCACTGTACCCTCTTGATTTCAGGCATGGGATAAAAACTGTATAATATCTTATTTATAGGCTTCTACATCAACCCATGTACCAACTTATCTTATTTCTTAGACTAGAACCCATGTACCATCTTGTATATAGTTTTAGGATATGACAAGTGTACCTTAATATTTATAAGATTGGGCTAAAACCAATGTACCCTATGATCTCATATATAATTTACCATTACCCAATGCATTGGATATAGATATACATACCAACCATCACATAATGAAATAATAAATTCAAGCACCACAATATAATAAGACATTTGTCATATCATTTCCCATAAAAAGATATGGGTTCCAAAAATATCATATCATAAACCAAGAAATGAAATAGGTATCATAAACATTTCATTATATAATAACATATAGAAAGTATAAAATATTAAAAATAATTTCATTATATAATAACCAATTAAAATAAGTGTATTTCCTAAGTAATTGTTATGGTATAACCCATGTAAGAGAAACAAGTTTCATTAACACCATGTCATAAAAATAAATAACCATTTTAAGAAAGAATAAGAATGGTATCCTTGGATAATAACCAATATAATACATATGAAACATCAATTTAAGTTCATATACATGGAAAATAATTTTGGAATATCATTTAATACATTGAATGAGGAAAATATCAATTCAAATTTTGAAAAAAACATAAAATAATTTGTAAATTTATTTTATAGAAAATAACCTTGAGAACTTATAAAGGAAGATTCAAAAACAATTTCAAAAACATTAAAACATAAAATATTTATTTTAAATAATTTTACATGAAAATTATCTAAATATATCATTTTAAAAATTGGAAATCATTTTGAGAATACATGGGTTGTCAGTAAACAATATTTCTGACCGAAGTGATAAATAAAGTCATATTTTCCTAGAAACATTTTATTATTAATATTAAGTACAAAGGGGTGTAAAATGGTACCATTGTAATAATATATCATAAATAACTAGAGGAGATGAAATTTCATGATATTTGTTTCATATATATCATAATATTTACTCAATGGAATCTTAATCATGATAAATCCTAAGAAATTATGAGATAGTAGAAAAAATATGTTACCACATAGCCAAAATTGAATCGTAATACCCATGAAATAATTAAATTACATTAATCATGAAATATCATGAAAATAAATATATCTATGATTTTACTTGTCAAAGGAATGTATATACACCTCATGGAAAAATATTGGTCCATAACATGGAATGTGTCTCCAAGAAGGAAAATTGAGACAAAATTACAATATAGATTGGGTAACTTTTGAATAATAAACCCCACAAAATGGAGATATTAAAATATATTTTAAAATTACCATATTTATAAGAATAATAATAAAATAATACATTCATGTTCTGGATGTAAACTACATAAAATATATGAGTGGTGAATAAGGAATAAGTATCGTATAAATAAAAGTGTTATAGAAATCCTATCAGTATTTCAATAAATTTTGAATCATTATACCAAGGAAATAATAATAAAAATTGAAACATTTAATATCATAAAATAAATTAAATTTATTATACTAAATGTAATATATCTGTATATAAACCACACAACAATAATAACTGGTGAATGTAGCATATATCCTAGAGAAATAAAAGTGTGGCAAGAATACCATTACCTTAAAACGTTAATTTATTCATACATTACCAAAACTCGTGTATTTTAAATATAAATTTATTATATATCTTTGAATGAAAAATATTATTATATCCAATATCATATTTTATATTATTATGACTTTATATTACCCTTTTATAAATAATTATATGTTAAATTTACATTTTGGGAAATATTCTATTTGTTTTTTATTTACGCTTTAAATTTTTATTCTTGATCATCTATCATAGATAATGATTTAATTATTCCTATAATATATAAATGATATAAATAAAAAATATATTCATTATATAAGTATTTATAATAATATATATAATATATAAATATAAACATAAATACACCATTCATGGAGACGATAAGTCATATTTATGGATGAATGATGCTTCCATTTTCTTAATTTATTTTGAAAAAAATAAAAGTCAACGATATATAAATATTATATAAATAACAGAATGTTTATTTCAAATATATCTCAAATTTTTATTAAACTCATCCTTTAAACATTACATATAAATGCATGAATTAATCACATCGCTTTAAGGAGGCGATAGTGCACACAACCACAGACGAAGTTATCATATTGTCACAAAATGTAATATATGAATGTATGTGTCATATAATAATTAAATAATCATAAATACATAATAAATATAATATATAAACTATCATTCTACTATTATTACCAACCTTTAAAAGTGGTAATGGAATAATGTATGACATCAGTTCATGTGGTGGTAGTCCACAGTACTCACAAATGATGATTACATATACCATTTTATAGAAGTATATGAAGGTATAGGTCATAAAATTATAATAACAACATATTTGTATATTGAGGACACTATGGTTATTATATAATAATTTAATAATTTGAATTGATGTAGTGGAAAAATAAATAAATAAAAATTTCTTGTTGAATGATGTTATATCTTATTTGGTTAACTCCAATTGGTTTTCACCAAACAGATTAATTGGATGGATTTCTTCCCAAAATGATGAATCTATAATGAAGAGAGAGAATTTGGTAGCTTATTTTGGAAGGGTTTTTATGATCTAATGGATTTATAGTTTTTAATATGTGGGGGGTGAGTACCCTTTTATAGTATAGGAAGAGTGGAATTAATATAAATACAAAACATCAAACACTATTGGGAGGTATCCCTTACATAATGTACCAATCATAATGGTAAATGTTTTATAAAATGGAGGATATGGTAGTAATATGGCCAGGAAATTTTCTTTGGATATGTTTCTTGGTTATTTGACCCCATTTAGTAAAAGTTTATCCACTAAGTATACTCGTTTTACCTTTATTGATTAAAATAATTTTAATTACATTCACTTGTGTTTTCTAAAAATAATAAGCATAACATATAATGAATTTTAAATTAAACTAATTAATAATTTTTAATTCATTTTTAAAAATTATAAAAACATAATTCAAAAAAATTAATTTAAAATTAATCCAACATGTGAGATAAGACAATGATTTTTTAAAGTTAAAATGATAAAAAAATTGGACATGTTTTTATATCCAATATAAATGAGTAATTGTTTAAAATTAATTAATTTATATAAAATTATGTATAGTTTTTATAAATATACATTACATCTAATTTAATATATAACTTAACTATATAAATAAATTATACTATAATGTTGGTTTCAATACAAATTCAGTGTTTTCAATATTTATCAAAAAATGAAACCTCTCAGAAAATAACAAAAAAAATAACGAAATTATACTTTTTTATTACAATTTAAAAAATTAAGTTTATTTTGAGAGAAAATGTTTATAAAAGTTTCAAATTTTATATATAAAATATGTGTTCCATTAAATTGTGGTAAAATTACCATTTAGAGTAAATATAAATCATTATTTGAATAATTGGACTTATTATTATCTCTTGTCTAGAAAACACAATATAATAATTCCAAATAGTTGAATGAATTATATATATATATCATCCAAATCATTTATCAAAAGTGGATAAATTAATTTTTTTCTAATTCTTGTTGGATTTCACAAATATAGTTTTCCAACAAAAGCAATCAAATATTTTCAAAAGGGTTTTATTTTAATTTCTTGATAATTGGTTTCAAAATAATTCTTCTTATATAAATGATGAATCCATATTTTTATAATTTTATTAATATTATTCATAACGTCCATTAAAATGAATAGGGAGAAAATATAATATTATTATTAATAACAATATTTTTATGTATATTTTAGTTTGATAAAACAAAACTTTTTGTGTAATAGAAGATTTTGAAGGAACATTGAATTGTGTTAACACTATAGAAACATAGTGTGGTGTGTATTGAAAATAAAATCTATGTATTTCATGTTGTGAAGGAATAAATTTATGTTGCACATAATCCCAGAATAAAAAGGTGTAGCTTGAAATTCAAGTCATCAAATAAATTTAACTTTCTTGAAAAAAAAATTATTCATAAAAAGTTAGGGTGATACATTCTACATATCGTAAAATGAATTTAATCCTCTGAATTTGTCTAGTTTTTCAACAGCTTATTACATTAACGTTACTTTTATGGAAACCCAAATTGTAAAACTTAATACTAAAACTTCACATAAAAAGAGAATGTTGGAAATATAATGGTTTTCTATAGTAACTCATAATTAAGTTTACTAATATGATAACATTAGTAGAAAGTGAAAAAACTATCATGGATGATAAATATAACTATCAAGTTGATAGACATAATGGACAAGAGAATGCTAAGTATCACAAATCAATAAACCAAAGATACTTAGAAAATGTCATGAATATCATCAAAAATGATGCTAACCCGACAACATTTTATTTCAATACTATTTTAGATGTTATTGATATTTTAATGACTTACTGTATACTCCTTTTACTTATTTTATATGAAATTTTCATAATTTGTGTGAAATATTACTGTTTTAATACTAAGTATAATATTTGAGCATTTTTGGAAGTAGTCCAATTGAGTCAATTTATTATTTTATTTATAAATATCACCCTACAGATGAAAATTGTGTGGTTCTTGTTTTGTAAGATACCTAATTCAATATAAAACATTTCATTAGAAGGGACCATGGGCCAATTCTTCCATTTTAAGGCCCATATAGACCACATAAGAAGGCCCACAGAATCTGTGAGGAAACAGAACCATCCATGAAGATTGAATTACTGGGCTCATTATAGAATTTCAAATTCCTTCATTCTCCTAAAATGTTTGTAGTACAATGTAAGGAGTCTTGGATAAAAATTTCAAGGCCCAAATCAAAATAAAATGGGCCCAACTGATTCATTTAAACTCATCCCACCACTATGTCTAGGAATTAAAATTAGTACAGTATTCATGACATGTCTCCTTATCCAGTCATACAGTCAATATGAGGTTTTCTAGTGTGAAATAGGAGATATATTTATCAGAGTTTTTTTAATAAATAATTTGAATTTTAAGGCATATTCCTATTCTAAAATCCATTCACATTTTTTCCATCGAAAAAGCATGGATTGAAATGGACAGTTTAACATTGTTTAATAAAACCTCCATAACATTGGCTACATAGGTCCAAATGACTCAAACATTTGAGAGAAGCCAGCCAACATTATTATCTACAATATGGAAGAAGGTTATATATCTATATTTGGCTGTCTGGATGTATAAATCATTGATCCAAGTGGAGGGACAGTTTAGGAATGCCAACGGTCCACTTCCTTGGGCTATAAATACATTCCCCTCCTCTCATTCAAAGGAGATGGAATTTAAGAATATAGAAGCACATATTGGCCCGACAAAAGCCTTTAGAAAGGATTGGTAGGACCTTCCATACTCAATTTTTTCCCTTTAGAGACCTTTCCTTCTCTCGTTATTTTCATTTACTTTTATGTTCTTCTTTGTTGTAATCTTGTAAGTCTTTCTTTTGTAATTCTATTTTAATGGAAGTTTCTTATTAAATATCTCTTATTCTCATCCAAATTCTGTAGTTTAATATTATTGTTCTTAAAATAGTTTAAATATAGTTTAATCCCTTTCCTTTCTTTTTTTTCTCATTTAATCTAAAGTTCGTTTTTAATTCCCTTCATCATTTGTGTGTGTGTTCGACGCACCACTCTTTTCTTATCCCTTTCTTTTTCTTATCTTATTAATTTATCATCATAATAGTTATAACCAGATTACCAATAATTTAAATGGCTGAGTAAATCTACCATTAGGTAGAATTATAATTTGGGGATATTGAGTGATTGAGAGCCTTTGCTCGATGAGTATTCTTTGAGTTAATATTGCGTATGTTGAACTTTATATGTCATGGATTAATAAAATGTTTTGTTTAATATATGGATTCCATGTATTATTGGAACCAAAAATAAACTACCATAAAAAATTAATGGAAATGATTAGAAGCCTAAGTTAATTTACGGCTTGGATTAAAGCTTTATCACTTGGGAATTCTGATCAAAATCATTTTGTGAAGTGGGTATTAATTTGATGCAATATAAAACAAATCTCAAGGATATCATAAGCTTAAATCCCAAATAATGAACTCACCCCAATCTTTATCAATTTGTTAAATCAAACATCATCTATAAATTATTTCATAAGCTCTGCAAACAAACCCCCCAATTAGAATACAATTAACTAAAAACAATCGACTATAAAAAAGTATCATCGTCGAGGATTCGACCCGAGTGCTTCTATACACGTTAGCAGAGCATCGGAACTTTGACCGGTCGATAGGCGACAATCGGCCGCACTTTCAAATGGTGTCATTTACAGGGATGGTGAAATTAAATATTCTTTAGTTTCTTTTTATTGTAAAAAAACAAAAAAATAAAATTTATAAAAAAATTGAAAAAAAACACAAAGAAAAACCAGCCTTCCTCATAAAAATCATAAATGGAAAACACAAAAAAAAACATGTCTTCCTCTTTCTTCCAAAATCTCACTGAATGAGCCATATCCTCCAAAACAATCCCTCAGATTTGTTTGACCCTGAAATTGTACAAACACTTCACCAACTTAGGAGGAACATAAGAGATAATCAACTCATTCAAGAACATGTCCTTGTCCAACCAGTTAAATTAGAAATGGCCAATCCTAGGGAATAAACTCTTAAAGAACTTTTTTCCCCTAATATGAATTACCAACCTCTTGGTATTCAATATCCAATCATAGATGATTACTTTGAACTCAAATCGTGTTTGATTCATCTTCTTCCTCATTTCCACGGGCTAGCCGGTGAGGATCCACATCTCCACCTTAAAGGGTTCCAAGTGGTGTTCTCTACTGTGAAACCTCAAGGGGTTTCTGAGGAACAAATCAAACTCCAAGAATTCCACGTCTCCCTAGATAACACTTCCAAGTCATGGCTTTACTATCTCCCCCCGGTTCCTTAACCACATGGAATGACATGAAGCGAATCTTCTTAGATAAATTTGTTCTTGCTTCTCGTACTACTTTTATCCAAAAAGAAATAAGTGGTATTCATCAATTCCCAAGTGAATCACTCCATGAGTACTATGAGAGGTTCAAAAAGCTTGTTGCAACCTTCCCACAACAACAAATAATTGACCAAATATTGATCCAATACTTCTATGAAGGGTTATTGGCTATGGAGAGAACTCTCATTGATGCCGCAAGTGGTGGTGCTCTTGTTGATAAAACTCTTTCATCTGCAAGAGATATCATATGCAACATGGCGGAGAACACACAACAATTCCATACTCGAGAACATGCTCAAATAAAACAAGTACAAGACAATCAATCCATAGATCCAAACAAGATGAAAGAGTGGATGAGTGAACTTACAGGCCTTGTGCGACAACTAGTTGTGGCTACCAAAGCCCCAACTCCATCTTCTCTGAAATCAATGTTTCCTATACCTGTCAAAAACTGTGGAATCTGCAACTCTCCATCTCATCCTAAAAACACATGTCCAAAAATTCAATAGGATCAATCGAATTCATCTGGATCAATGGAGCTCAATGCAGCATATTCTCATAGGAACACCAACACTCAATAATCATTTCAGTTCATTAGAAACTTCAAAAAACCTCACTCTAAGATTTTCCCTTATTCCTATAACCAAGGTCTGAGGTATGGTAATCCCGTCTCTCATCCCCATCAATTCCCTCATCAAAATCCAAACCAGTTCCAATATGGTCAAGGTGTTGGTAACTTACAACAACCTTATCCTTTTATTCCTCAACCTCAAAGGAACAATCCTCCTCCTGGATTCCAATATCCTAGTGAGCCTTCCCAATTCCAAAACCAACACAATCACTTTCCCAAGATCCAAAATCTAGGTAATCCCAATTTGGTATAAGAATCTTCTTCCAAGCAACCATGGGTAAGTGCAGTGGAAGATCGTGCCTCCTTTACCCATTCTAGTCTCAAGAACATTTAAACCCAAAATGTTTTACTTGAATCCCACCTTAGTCAGCAGCAACCATCAAATTCTCCCTAACTCCCAGCTTAACCAGTACCCAACCCCAAGGGTAATGTAAGTGAAATTTTACTTAGATCAGGAAAGAAAATTGTTATGTCTCAAGATAAGTCCTCCAACCCCTCTTTAAATGTTGACCTAGAAAATGAAAAGAAAAAGAAACATGAAGAGGAATCTAAAACCATTCCCTCACATCCTTCTATTCAACTTAAGAACCCAATTCTGTTTCCTCAAGACGATTCTAAGCTAAGTAAGTCCTTTGAACCCGGTCCTAAAATGATCGACATGTTTAGATGTGTTGAAGTCAACATTCCCCTCTTAGATTCCATAAAACAAATTCCTAAGTATGCCAGGTTTTTCAAGAAGTTGTGTACCCATAAAATGAAACTTAGGACAATTGAAAATGTTTCCACCCAATAGTCTATTCCCATAAAGTTCAAATATCTAGGGACCTTTACGGTTCCATGCCAAATTGGAAGTTCTAAATTTTATGATGCACCCATAGACCTAGGAGCCTCAATAAATGTCATGCCAAAATCTATCTTCTCCAACCTTGGTCTAGGTCCCTTACATCCAAAGGGTGTTTCAATTCAGTTAGTCAATCGAAGCACAACAAGTCCTGAGGGAATAATCTAGGATGTCCTTGTTCGTGTCATTGATCTTATCTTCCCAGCAAATTTCTATTTCCTTGACATGGAAGGTGAGACGAAATCTTCTCGATCTCCCATAATTCTAGGAATACCATTCCTAATGACAGTGAGAACCAAGATTGATGTCCATTCAGGCATCTTATCCATGGAATTTGGTGACCAACTGGTCAAGTTCAACATTTTCCAAGTCATGTGATACCCATCTGAGGATCACTCTACATTCTCAATCCATGCTTCTGAGTACACTTCTAAGAGTCAATTAAACACCAATCCATCATGTTCTTCATGTTCAAATGATAAAGGATTTTGTGAAATATGTACCATGATTAACCAAGTTATAAATGGTGAAGTTGATGTTGACCTCTCATTCATAGACACCATCAATATAGAGGAAATTGAAAACTCTCTTAAATCCCGCATCAATTCTGATTTCTACTGCTCCACCTTGGACAGTATTAAAGAGAATGAATCTGAAGCAACTGAAGTCCCTTCCTCCATTCCTAAGTATTATAACCCACAAATGAAAGATGATACTGATCTGAAACGTCCTCCTGAACACCTAAAATATTCATTCCTTTTCCATGACCACTCTTATCCTTTCATTGTCTCTTATTCACTTACCGAAAATGAGGATTTCAAACTTGATCAAGTGTTATAGGAAAACAAAAATTCCTTAGGGTGGACCCTAGATGACATACCATGAATTAGCCCTTCCCTTTGCATGCCTCACATCTATCTTTAGGAATCATCCAAACCAATTAGATAGCCACAAAGAAGACTCAATCCACTCATCCTTGAGGTAGTTAGGGAAGAGATCACCAAGATTCTTCAAGAAGGTATTATCTACACAATTTCTAATAGTGAATGGGTTAGTCTAATTCAAGTTGTACCTAAGAAGGGTGGGATAACTATTGTTAAAAATGGACATGGTGAGGTAGTCACAACTCGAGTGAAGAACAAATGGCGTGTGTGCATCGACTATCAAAAATTGAATGTTTAAACCCAAAAAGATCACTACCCTATTCCATTACTTGATCAAATGCTAGAACGATTAGCTGGAAAGTCACAATATTGATTTCTTGATAGATACACTGGATACTTCCAAATCCCAATCACACCTCAAGACCAAGAAAAGACTACTTTCACTTGCCCCTTTGGAACATATGCATATAGGAAAATGCCTTTTGGACTTTGAAATGCTCCTGCAACATTCCAGAGGTGTATGATGAGTATCTTTTCTAAATTCACTGAACACTTCATGGAAGTATTCATGGATGACTTTACCATTTATGTTGGGTCATTTGAATCTTTCTTGAATTCACTCTCTCTAGTCCTCCAAAAGTGTGTCAAGTGTAACCTTATGTTAAATTTTGTAAAATGTTACTTCATGGTTTTAAATGGGATTTTTCTAGAGAACATAGTTTCAAAAGATGGTATTGAAGTCGATCCTTCCAAACATGAAGTGATTAAATCACTTCCTAAACCCACCACTATTCGAGACATCCGTTCATTCCTCGGTTATGATGGTTTCTATCGGCGATTCATCTATAAATTTAGTAGTATTTCCTTCCCACTCACTCGGTTGCTCAAAAATGATGTCACATTACATTTCTATGAGGTTTGCAAGAGAGACTTCATTAAACTCAAAATTGCTCTTACATATGCCCCAATAATCCAACCCCCAGATTGGTCCTTACCCTTGGAGTTGATGTTTGATGCTTTGGATAGAGCCGTTGGTACTGTTCTTGGTCAAATAAGAGAAAAAATTCCTCGTGTCATCTATTATACCTCAAAAACATTTTATGAAACTCAATCTCACTACACAGTCACTAAAAAAGAACTTTTAGAAGTTGTTTTTTCCTAAGATAAATTATGGGCCTATCTCTTAGGTGCCAAAATCATTATCTTCATAGACCATTCTACTATAAAGTTCTTACTCAAAAAAAGTGATTCCAAACCAAGGCTAATAAGGTGGATCCTAATGCTTCCAAGAGTTTGACCTAGAAATCAAAGATAGACCAAGAAAAGAAAACCATGTGGCTGATCACTTGAGTAGAATTTCTAATTATTCTCATTCTGAAATCATTGATCCTGAATTTCCCACTGAGAACCTTTCATCTCTCACTCCAAAAATACCATGGTATTCCCCAATTGAAAATTACTTGTTTTTTGGTGTTTTTCCTAAAAATTTTTTAAAAGAACATAAAATGAAGTTGAAAAGTGATTCAAAATACTATTTTTGGGAAGAAAATAAACCTTGTAAAACTGGGGCTAACATGGTAATAAGGAGATGTGTCGATGGAAATGAACATTATTCTATCTTAGAATTTTTTCACTCAATGCCTGGTGGTAGACACTTTGGACCACAAAGGACCTCCCGAAAGATCCTAGACTCTAGATTCTTCTGGCCTTCACTCTTCAAGGACTCGCATGAGTTCTATCAATCATGTCCCACTTTCCAAAAGTTTGGCACAATTTCAAAGAGAAATGAAATTTTCTAGAAGCCTTTAATTTTCAGTGAGATCTTCGATGTTTGGGTTATCAATTTCATGGGACCATTTCCCCCTTACAATGGATTATCATACATTATTCTTGTAATTGATTATGTTTCGATGTGGGTCGAGGATAAACCCACTAGAAAGGATGATTCACATATTGTTCGTGAGTTCCTAAAGACACGCATCTTCCACCGATTTGGCACACCACTTGCCCTGATAAGTGACTTAGGAACCCATTTTTGTAATAAAACCATGGAATTATTTTTTAAAAGGAATGGTGTTGTATATAAAACTTCAACTACATATCACCACCAAACAAATGGCATGGATGAACTTTCTAATAGGGAATTGAAAAATAGTGCTTGAGAGAATTGTAAAACCGACCAGAAAATACTAGACTGAAAGACTTGGTGAAGTACTTTGGGATTAGAGAACTGCCTATAAAACACCCATTGGTATGTCTCATTTTAGGATAGTTTTTGGTAAAGAATGTTATTTTCCAATTGAAATCCAACATAAGTCATTTTGTGCTGTGAAAACCTGTAATTTTGATATTGAAAAATCTGGTGAAGAAAGATTGTTGCAATTGGATAAACTGGAGGAGCTTAGACTTGATTCTTATGAGAATTCTAATCTCTACAAAGAGAAATCCAAGGCACTCCAAGATAAACACATCCTGAGAAAGGTATTTCATGAAGGTGAAAAGGTAATGCTCTTCAGTTCTAAATTTCGGCTTCACCCAAGTAATCTTAATTCCCATTTGGAAGGTCCTTTTGTTATTACTAATGTTTACTCCTTTGGTGTAGTGCAAGTCCAAGAACCCTCTTCCAAAAGAACATTTACAGTTAATGGACATCGGTTAAATCATCACTATGAGAGGATGCACAAACCTATATCAACATCAACTTCCACTGGATCCTTAACTTCTGAAGTCAACCCACCATTAGATGAAGATGGAAACCCACCGAATCCAAACTAGGGGCATATATTTCCCTTTAACTCTCTCTGCCTCTCTTCCTCCCTCTACCTCTTTCATCTTCTTCCTCTATCTTTCATTTTTTTACCACTTTCTTTATCAACGCCTTTTTTTTCTCTGTCTCTTTTGTGTGGGTGTGTATTTATTAAAAACTAAAAAAACTAAACAAAAAAAATACAAAAAAATCAAGATTCATGCTTACTCACCATTGAGTTTTGAAACTTTGTCCAACCTTTTTGGGGAGTCAATAGACATGTTTTCATCTCAAAGTTTTTTTATTTTCATCATGACTTTGGATAAAGAATTTTGTGTCAAAACCAACAAATTGTGAATGCTCAATTTTTTATTTGGAAAATTATTTTCCCCAACCGTGAGAACCAATATTGGCTTTCATTCCAAGGCTACTTATGGCCATATTTTCAAAATGTGTGTTTTTCACCCCCATTTGTGAGTCTTGAGTTTATGCACCTTCGATATGAATTTTCTACTTTCGTGTGAATTAATATGATAGAGGCATTTTTTGAACCACATGATAATCACAATGGCCAAATAGACTCCCATTTTCATTACAATAATCCTCATTTTTAAAGCCCATTCAAGCCTATGAAAACCTTTTCTTGGTTAGCCACATTACAATCCCAATACCTTATCGCACCCAATGTTAACAAGGATTTTTCATTGCATTTTTTTTTTGAAATTTAAATGTGGGGGGGGGGGTGGATTTAATTTTGGGTACCCTTTGTTGATTTAACTATATTATCATATTCTTGAAGGAAATAATCCATTTTAGTGTGGAGGAGAGGTATCCATTCATGTAGGATCGAAATAGAGATGTAGATGCTCAATATAGAGGAGGGGGTGAATTGTACACTTTAAAAATTTCCTTAAACAAGGAAAGATCTAAGTTTAACCAAGCTAAACTAAGGAAATTCACAACACCTCTAACACCCACTACTGGAAATATAATATTTCCCAACGGTTCACAACCGTTGGGAAAGCCCCTCTAACTGTTGTTATATGATATACCAACGGTTCTGATAACCGTAGGGAAGTAAGCCGTTGGGAAAGGTTTTCCCAACGGTTTACTGGAAACCGTTGGTATAGGCTCACAAAAGCCACCCTACCCCAATGGTTCTGCCAAACCGTTGGGATAGTTTTTCCCAACGGTTTGGGAGAACCATTGGGAAATATCAATAACCCTCAACTATCCCAACGGTTTTGGGATAGTTTTCCCAACGGTTCTCCCCAAACCGTTGGGATATCCCCATGGATGAACTCTTTCCCAACGGTTTAGAACCGTTGGGAAAAGAGATATTTACCAACGGTTCAATGAACTGCTGGTAAAAACTTCTTTAGGATTATATGCCAACGGTTTTAAACCGTTGGCATACCCTATGCTGCAAATTGCAGCAGCCTGCAATTTGCACAGCCCCTGTCCATCAGGCCCCTCTCCATCAGGCCTCATTTTGACCTCATTTTCAATCCAATTATTGTACCTGCAATAAAATAAAACATACATATACAATTACGAACAAATTCATACACATTTAACATATAATGGATCCTGAAAATATACACATCCATAATTAAATTAGAATTCATAACATAATTATAAATGTACATAATTCATATAGAATTCAATTTAAAATTTAGATGACAATTATATGTGGAATCCGAAATTCAATTCATAATTTGATCGGTTTTTTCTATACCATATATTTTTACCTCAAATGATGTCCATTTTAAACAAAATACATACACCTGAAGTGATACCGGCCACACCGCACCTTAGATTGAGGCGGGGTTGACTCGTACACGTCACATTTGACCCATGGATCGTTGTGCTAAATTATCGACACAATCCGAATGTGTTTGGTCGGTTTTCCGTATTCCAGTTGATGTTTTTCACTTAAAATGACGTCCTTTTGAAACAAAACACGGACACTATGAGTGGTTCCGACCACACCACGTCTCTAATTGAGGCGGGGTTGATTCGTACACGTAACATATGACCCATGGATCGTTCTCCTAAAGTTTAAATGGAAACCGAATGCGTTTGGTCGGTTTTCCGTATGTACTTAAAATGTTGTCCATTTTAAACAAAAGAGTGACACTTAGACTAATCCTGACCACACTGCGACTCAGATTCATCCTAGGTTGGCTCGTACATGTCACATATGACCCATGTATCGTTGTGATAAATTATCAAAAGATTCTGAATGCGTTTGGTCGGTTTTGCGTATGCCAGTTGTTCTTTTCATTTATAATCATGTCCATTTTAAACAAAAGAGACAGAGTTAGAGCGGTGTTGGCCACACCGCATCTCAGATTAAGACGGGGTTGACTTGTACACGTCACATATGACCCATCGATCGTTGTGCTAAAGTATCGATAGAATCCGAATGCGTTTGGTCGTTCTTCCGTATGTCAGTTGATGCCTTTCACTTAAAATGACGTCCTTTTGAAACAAAAGACAGACACTTTGAGTGGTGTCAGCCACACCTCATGTCGGATTGAGGCGGGGATGTTTCGTACACGTCACATAGGACCCATGGATCGTTCTCCTAAAGTTACAATGGAAACCGAATGCGTTTGGTCGGTTTTCCATATGTACTTAAAATGGTGTCCATTTTAAACAAAAGAGAGCCATTTAGACTGATCCCGGCCACACCACGACTCGGATTGACCCGGGTTGGCTCGTACACGTCACATATGACCCATGGATAGTTTTGATAAATTATCAAAAGATTCTGAATGCGTTTGGTCAGTTTTGCGTATGCCAGTTGTTCTTTTCACTTATAATCCTGTCCATTTTAAACAAAACAGACACAGTTAGAGCGGTGTCAGCCACACCGCACCTCGAATTGAGGCGGGGATGATTCGTACATGTCACATATGACCCATGGATCGTTCTCCTAAAGTTTCAGTGGAAACCGAATGCGTTTGGTCAGTTTTCCGTATGTACTTAAAATGGTGTCCATTTTAAACAAAAGAGAGCCACTTAGACCGATCCCGGCCACACCGCAACTCGGATTGAACCCAAGTTTCCTCGTACAGGTGACATATGTCCCATGGATCATTGTGATAAATGATCAAAATATTCGGAATGCGTTTGGTCGGTTTTGCGTATGCCAGTTGTTCTTTTTCACTTATAATCATGTCCATTTTAAACAGAAGAGACATAGTTAGAGCGGTGTCGGCCACACCGCGTCTTGGATTGAGACGGGGATGATTCGTACACATCACATATGAGCCATGGATCGTTCTTCTAAAGTTTCAATGGAATCCTAATGCGTTTGGTCGGTTTTGCGTATGCCAGTTCTTTTCACTTATAATCCTATCCATTTTAAACAAAACAGACACAGTTAGAGCGGTTTCAGCCACACCGCGCCTCAGATTGAGGCGGGGATGATTCGTACACATCACATATGACCCATGGATAGTTCTCCTAAAGTTTCAATGGAAACTGAATGCGTTTGGTCGGTTTTACGTATGTACTTAAAATGCTGTCCATTTTAAACAAAAGAGAGCCACTTAGACTGATCTCGGCCACACCGCGACTCGGATTGAGTCCGGGTTGGCTCGTATAGGTCACATATGACCGATGGATCGTTGTGATAAATTATCAACAGATTCGGAATGCGTTTGGTCGGTTTTGCGTATGCCAGTTGTTCTTTTCACTTATAATCCTGTCCATTTTAAACAAAAGAGACACCGTTAGAACGGTGTCGGCCACACCGCTCCTTGGATTGAGGCGGGATTGACTCGTACACATCACATACGACCCATGTATCCTTGTGCTAAATTATTTACACAGTCTGAATGCCTTTGGTCGGTTTTTCGTATGTCACTTGATGCTTTTCAGTTAAAATGACGTCTTTTTTAAACAAAAGACAGACACTTTGAGTGGTGTCGGCCACAACGCGTCTCTGATTGAGGCAGGGTTGATTCGTACACGTCACATATAACCCATGGATTATTCTCCTAAAGTATCAAAGGAAACCGAATCCGTTTGGTCATTTTTCCGTATATACTTAAAATGGTGCCCATTTTAAACAAAAGAGAGCCACTTAGACTTATCCCGGCCACACCGCAACTCGGATTCATCCCGGGTTGGCTCGTACACGTCACATATGACCCATGTATTGTTGGGATAAATTATCAACAGATTCGGAATGCGTTTGGCCGGTTTTCCGTATGCCAGTTGATGCTTTTCACTTAAAATGACGTCCTTTTGAAACAAAAGATGGACACTTTGAGTGGTGCCGGCCACACCACATCTCCGGATTGAGCTGAAACCACCGTGAAACATTCTAATTATTATTCGCGACGTGTACGCGCAGACATCACGTCAATCGGACGTGCGGTCTGCGCGGTACGGCTCAATATTCGTGTTTTAAGTGATGCGCGTGATTCGTAAACGCGCGTGAGGGGGGTCCAAACGGGCCGAAGGAAGTCGTAATGGCCTGAAATCAGACAAAAAATACGGGTGAGTGATTTATGAAGTGTTTGAGCAGACGGAACGTCAATCGGACGTGCCGTGTGCCCGCGGTGACCGACAACGCAGTTCTGGTGTCATAAAAGGCCAAAACGGGCGTCCAACGGTCAAATTCATAGCGGACAACCTCATATTGAGCTGAAACCACCGTGAAACATTCTAATTATTATTCGTGACGTGTACGTGAAGACGGAATGTCAATCGGACGTGCGGTTTGTGCGGTACGGCTCAATATTCGTATTTTAAGTGATGCGCGCGCTTCGTAAACGCGCGTGAGGGGGGTCCAAACGGGCCGAACGAAGTCGGAATGGCCTGAATTCAGACGAAAAATATGGGTGAGTGATTTCCGAAGTGGTCGAGTAGACGGCACGTCAATTGGACGTGTCATGTGCCCGCGGTGACCGACAACGCAGTTCTGGTGTCATAAACGGCCAAAACGGGCGTCAAACGGTCAAATTCATAGAGAACGGCCTCGGATTGAGCTGAAACCACCGTGAAACATTATAATTATTATTCGTGACGTGTACGCGTAGACAGAACGTCAATCGGACATGTGGTTTGCGCGGTACGGCTCAATATTCATGTTTTAATTGATGTGCGCTCTTCATAAACGCGCGTGAGGGTGGTCCAAACGGGCCCGAACGATTTCGGAATGGCCTGAAATCAAACGAAAAATACGGGTGAGTGATTTATGATGTTTTCGAGCAGACGACACGTCAATCGGACATGTCGTGTGCCCGCGGTGACCGACAACGCAGTTCTGGTGTCATAAACGGCCAAAACGGACGTCAAACGGTCAAATTCATAGCGGACGACCTCTGATTGAGCTGAAACCACCGTGTAACATTCTAATTATTATTCGTGATGTGTACGCACAGACGGCACGTCAATCGGACGTGCGGTTTGCACGGTACGGCTCAATATTCATGTTTTAAGTGATGTGCGCGCTTCGTAAACGCGCGTGAGGGGGGTCCAAATGGGCCTAACGAAGTCGGAATGGCATGAAATCAGACGAAAAATACGGGTGAGTGATTTATGAAGTGTTCGAGCAGACGGTATGTCAATCGGACTTGCCGTGTGCCCGCGGTGACCGACAACGCAGTTCTGGTGTTATAAACGGCCAAAACATGCGTCCAATGGTCAAATTCATAGCGAACGACCTCGGATTGATCTGAAACCACCGTGAAACATTCTAATTATTATTCGTGACGTGTACGCGTAGACGGAACATCAATCGGACGTGCGGTTTGCGCGGTACGGCT
The DNA here is from genome assembly GCA_963277665.1 of Viscum album. Taxonomy (NCBI): domain Eukaryota; kingdom Viridiplantae; phylum Streptophyta; class Magnoliopsida; order Santalales; family Viscaceae; genus Viscum; species Viscum album. The sequence goes on along the minus strand of OY728155.1, from coordinate 81,224,904 downwards.
CAATATTTGTGTTTTAAGTGATGCGCGCGCTTCGTAAACGCGCGTGAGGGGGGTCCAAACGGGCCGAACGAAGTCGGAATGGCCTGAAATCAGACGAAAAATACGGGCTAGTGATTTATGAAGTGGTCAAGCAGACGGCACGTCAATCGGACGTGTCGTGTGCCCGCGGTGACCAACAACGCAGTTCTGGTGTCATAAACGGCCAAAACGGGCGTCCAACGGTCAAATTCATAGCGGACGACCTCGGATTAAGCTGAAACCAATATGAAACATTCTAATTATTATTAGTGATGTGTACGCGCAAACGGAACATCAATCGGCCGTGCGGTTTGCGCGGTACGGCTCAATATGCGTGTTTTAAGTGATGCGCGCGCTTCGTAAATGCGCGTGAGGGGGGTCCAAACGGTCCGAACGAAGTCGGAATGGCCTGAAATCAGACGAAAAATACGGGTGAGTGATTTCTGAAGTGGTCGAGTAGATGGTACATCAATCGGATGTGCTGTGTGCCCGCGGTGACCGACAACGCAGTTCTGGTGTCATAAACAGCCAAAACAGGCGTCAAACGGTCAAATTCATAGCGAACGACCTCGGATTGAGCTGAAACCACCGTGAAGCATTCTAATTATTATTCGTGATGTGTACGCGCAGACGACATGTCAATCGGACGTGCGGTGTGCGCGGTACAGCTCAATATGCGTGTTTTAAGTGATGCACGCGCTTCGTAAACGCGCGTGAGGGGGGTCCAAACGGGCCGAACAAAGTCGGAATGGCCTGAAATCAGACGAAAAATACGGGTGAGTGATTTCTAAAGTGGTCGAGAAAACGGCACGTCAATCGGACGTGCCATGTGCCCGCGGTGACCAACAACGCAGTTCTGGTGTCATAAACGGCCAAAACGGGCGTCAAACGGTCAAATTCATAGAGGACGACCTCGGATTCACCTGAAACCACCGTGTAACATTCTAATTTTTATTCGTGACGTGTACGCGCAGACGGCACGTCAATCGGACGTGCGGTGTGTGCGGTACGGCTCAATATTCGTGTTTTAAGTGATGTGCGCGCTACGTAAACGCGCGTGAGGGGGGTCCGGGGAGTGTCCGGGGTCCAAGGAGCAGGGAGGACTGTTCAGGTGGCTGTCCGGGGAGTGTCCGGGGGGCTGTCCGGGGTCCAGGGAGGAGGGTGGGGGGGTTGTTCGGGGGGCTGTCCGGGGGGTTGTCCGGGGTCCAGGGAGGGGGGGGGGGCTGTTCGGGGGGCTGTCTAGGGGCTGTCCGGGGGCTGTTCGGGGGCTGTTCGGGGGGCTGTCCGAGGGGTGTTCGGGGGGTTGTCCGGGGTCCAAGGAGGAGGGTGGGGGGTTGTTCGGGGGGCTGTCCAGGGAGTGTCCGGGGGGTGTTCGGGGGGTGTTTGGGGGGATGTCCGGGGTCCAAGGAGGAGGGGGGCTGTTCGGGGGGCTGTCTGGGGAGTGTCTGGGGGGCTGTCCGGGGTCCAGGGAGGAGGGGGGGCTGTTCGGGGGGCTGTCTGGGGGCTGTCCGGGGGGTGTTCGGAGGGTTTCCCGGGGGTGTCCGGGGGGTGTTCGGGGGGCTGTCCGTGGGGGTGTTCGGGGGTTGTCCGGGGTACAAGGAGGTGGGTGGGGGGGCTGTCTGGGGGGCTGTCCGGGGGTTGTTCGGGGGGCTGCCCGGGGGGGTGTTTGGGGGGTGTCCGGGGTCCAAGGAGGAGGGTGGGGGGATGTTCGGGAGGCTGTCTGTGGGGTGTTCGGGGGGTTGTCCGGGGTCCAGGGAGGAGGGTGGGGGGGCTGTTCGGGGGGCTGTCTGGGGGGCTGTCTGGGGGGGGGGGTTCGGGGGGTGTTCAGGGGGTGTCCGGGGTCCAAGGAGGAGGGTGGCGGGGTTTTTTCGGGGGGCTGTCCGGGGCTGTCCGGGGGGGTGTTCGGGGGGTTGTCCGGGGTCCAGGGAGGAGGGTGGGGGGCTGTTCAGGGGGCTGTCCGGGGGGCTGTCCGGGGGGCTGTCCGGGGGGTGTTCAGGGGGTGTTCGGGGGGTGTCCGGGGGGTGTCCGGGGTCCAAGGAGGAGGGGGGGTTTCGGGGGCTGTCCGGGGCTGTCCGGGGGGTGTTCGGAGGGTTGTCCGGGGGGTGTCTGGGGGCTGTTCGGGGGGCTGTCTGGGGGGTGTCCGGGGGGTTGTCCGGGGTACAAGGAGGTGGGGGGGGGGGGGCTATTCGGGGGGCTGTCCGGAGGGCTGTTTGGGGGGTTGTCCGGGGTACAAGGAGGTGGGTGGGGGGTGTCCGGGGGGCTGTCCGGGGGTTGTTCAGGGGGGCTGTCGGGGGGGTGTTCGGGGGGTGTCCGGGGTCCAAGGAGGAGGGTGGGGGGGCTGTTCGGGGGGCTGTCCGGGGGGCTGTCTGGGGGGCTGTTCGGGGGGCTGTCTGGGGTACAAGGTGGTGGGTGGGGGGCTGTCCGGGGGGCTGTCCGGGGGTTGTTCGGGGGGCTGTCGGGGGGGTGTCCGGGGGGTGTCCGGGGTCCAAGGTGGAGGGTGGGGGGGCTGTTCGGGGGGCTGTCCGGGGAGTGTCTGGGGGGTTGTTCGGGATCCAGGGAGGAGGGTGGGGGGCTGTTTGGGGTCTAGGGAGGAGGGTGGGGGGGGGGGGCTGTCCGGGGGGCTGTCCGGGGTCCAGGGAGGAGGGTGGTGGGGCTGTTCGGGGGGCTGTCCGGGGGGCTGTCCGGGGGGTGTCCGGGGTCTAGGGAGGAGGGTGGGGGCTGTCTGGGGGGCTGTCTGGGGTCCAGGAAGGAGGGAGTTCCCAAACACACAACCACTAAAAGACAAAAACATCCATAAAAACAGATAATATATAAAAATAACTCAACTCCAATACTATACTACGAGTCTAGATAAAACCAACAACTAGAATAGATTAAATATCAAATCTCAGTAATATTAGTCAAAAATGAAATGGATCAATTTGTCCCACATCACCCTCACCATCATCACCATCATCACCATCACCATCACCATCACCATCACCATCACCATCATCATCATCATCACCATCATCATCACCCTCGTCCTCGTCCCCATCATCGTCCTCGTCCCCATCATCGTCCTCGCCCTCCTCAGTGCCCTCCTCCTCGCCCTCGCCCTCCTCCTCGTCCTCGCCCTCCTCCTCTCCATCATCATCGTCAAGCTGAACATCGTCCTGAGCAGCACTAGAACCGTCACCTGGTGCACCATATATAGAATTTATCGACGATATATACTCATCAAAAGCTGGGCTGGCCTCTGCTGGAAGTGTTGGACGTAGAACTTAAATAAATTTCATAAACGTATTGTTTGCCCTAGAAGACTGTTCTGCCGTCTTTGTGGCCCTTTTCTCAGCCTGTTCTTCCTGTGCCCTAACTTTCTGCAGCTCAGTGGCACTACAGCTCGTACCTGAGGAGGGCCAATACCTCGTCAGGGCTATCCTAGGTCGGCAACGTACTCTGCCAGGATGCTCCTCCCCTAACACCTGATGTAGGTGATCTGTAGGACCAAAATTGTCCGGTTCTTGGGCATCGAGGGCCTCTAAAGCAACCTGTTACAAATATAAATATATTATTAAGTTACAAAATAGATATTAAAATATAAAATCAATAGATTATAACTTACAATCTGCTGATGAGTCGCTTCGTTGACGGCACTTCCATCCTTTTTCCGTCTACTCGAGCAAAACAGTTTTGCTCGAGGCACACGTCCTTCAATATTCTGTATTTTCCTCTACAATGATATTAAAAACTAAAGTTATATGAAAACTTTAACAAATGATCAAATAATTGAGAAAATAAAATAAAATGTAAGTCGTAAAGAAAACTTATAAAAAAATTGTCATACCTGCTTCCTCTCATGATTCGGTATCGTCGTACGTCCTAGTGTGTGGAGATATTTTTTTGCATCAATGTTTTTTTATTTTTTACAGATGATTCCTAAATAAAAGTCAATAATGCAAAGGATAATATTAATGAAAAACATGAAACTTATTATTTAAATACCTCAAATTTAATTCATACCTTAAACTGGGTACTCTTCCAATGAGTAATCATCTGACGATACTGCTCTATAGAAAAGTCATCCACGACTGACACCGCCTCTAACTCAGTGCCAACTCTAGCACTCCATCCAAGATACAACTCATGCTTGTAGGCTCTCCAAAGCTCGCCTAAATCCTTTGGACGTTCCGCTCGAGCACCCTCACCATCGGGAAAATTAAATCGAAGCTGACATCAAAATATTAATTCATTTAAATACAAAAATAATTCATGTCATTAAATACAATAGATTTTTTTACCCATATCTCTGCCCAAGCTCTATCCTTGACTTCATGTGGAAAATGTCTCCATGACAGCGGGCTGACGGGAATGATGTCGGAGTATTTGGCAAGCGTCGCCAAAAAACTCCGACATTGCTACCCAGATTTCTCAACCATTTGGTTGTCTTCATTATAATCTACCATAACATGTGTGCGGCGATTCCACACCGAACGCATGCGTGTACGCCCCCGCCCCCACCTCCTGTCAGTAGCTGTATCTATCATTAAAGAAAAAACAAATATTTTATCAAAACATGTTATAATGAAAATAAATATTTTTATACAATTTTGTTAGGGTTTTATAAATATACCTGCGCCAGTCTGATCGCTGAGTGCCGTCGGATCCACAGAAACAGATGGAACACCCTGTGCTGGAATAAGAGTCGAGGAAGAAGGAATATGGAAGCTCGGAGAGACAGAAATAGAAGGAAAAGAAGATGGGATAGCAGTATGGCCAGCATCTGATTGGGGAGTGGGAATCATCATGGGATGTGAAAATGATGGGGCAGAAGATGCAGACGGTAGCGAAAACATGGGAGGCCTAAATATCCCATGTGTCCCTAACAGAACACCGGGATCATAATGTGGTAAGGATGACATGTCATGAGTGGGAGGGGAAGGGTCTAGTCGGGCACGCGCAGCTGATCGTCGACCTCTGGTACGAACCCCCCTCATACCACCGGCCTGAGTACTAGGACCAGTACTAGGCTCCTCGTCGAATAACTGTCTACGTAAAGGTGGATCCTACGAAAAATTTTACAACAAAATTAATCACATGACATTATATATTCTTTAAATATATATATTTGAAATAAAGTACTCACAACAGGTATTAATGGTGGAACTCCCAACTCCGTCATTCGACGATTGTTGTCCATCATTTTTTTCCTTCGTCTCTCTTCAATAGGCTGCATTTCCTGCTTTTGAAAATAAATATGTAATTAATTAGAAAAAGGAAACTAAAGTGTAACCCAAAAAAATAAATATATGAGGGAATAGGGGGATTCATTGGTAATTTATCTATCAATTGTTTTATAAGAGATTGAATGGATTTAATAAATCATACAAGTTGTAATGTTTACCAAGTTAAAAATATTGTTTGACTAGGTTTGAATACAATTCAATTCCAAATTAGAAAATGCAATTCAAATAAAACTGCAACGAATAAACATTGAAAATTCACATAACGGTCAAGTCAGCCAAAATATATTTGTTATCAATACTAAATCAATTTGAATAGTACCAACCTTAACAACCCAACTCGAGGTAAACCAAAAGAATTGAGAACATGGATGAATGATTCTATATATTTTCAACCACAACTTCAGGTTTACAATCAAATCTGAAAATTGATCTATTGGAGTCATCAAAAGAAATAAATGAATTGGTTCCAATTCCAGTAGGGAAAGTGTCAATTTCATCATCACCATCATCAAAAATATGTCTTGGAATTACTTCAAATATGACACAAAATTTAGGTCGAAGTTGGTCTTTGACATAAAAAACTTGTTTAGCCATTGATGCCAACACACATGGCTCTTCGGTTGCAAGAGTGTGAGTCGTATTAATTACTCGAAATCCACAATCATCAATAAATGTTCCTTGACTCGTCATCGAAACAAACCAATGGAATTTCAACATTGTGACTCGTCCATGAGAGTAATAATACAATATTATTATTTTCTCAACGACTCCATAATAACCCACATTTTAAAATTGCGGTCTACTATCTGATGCACTGGTATAACAATCTGTTGTGGCAGTAACCATAACACCATCATGTTGTGTTCTCATATTCTTTTCTCATTCAGTGATAATAAATTTGTACCCATTGATAACAATTGATTTACATTCACGAACCACGGTATTAGGACCAAAATCCAAAGCTCTTATTTCCTCAGAGACAGAGTCAGCAGACAAACTCAATACCTGCAATATAAATGATTGTTAAACTTAATTAAATATTGATTTAATTATTTTAAATAGTAATATTTTTACCTTCAATTTTAACCAAGCAGAAAACTCTTTTCTATGCAAATCCTCCCTCCTTCTCAAAGATAAAGAACGATGCTTTCTATTTATCATTGTTTTATGTTCCCTATAGATAAAAAATATGAATAGTTTAACAGATATATATGTAAGATATACATAATCAATTTAGTTACCTGATATAGTCATCGAACAAATCACAGTTGAACAAAACTGTGCGATGTGCCATCTCCCGTTCTTCAGGGATTAATGTCTTCAATGTATATGTTCCAGGAATTCCTCCTATTTGAGGAAGTGATGGAAAACTGGGTTCAATTTGCTCATAATATTCTTCTTCATTTCTCATTGGTCTATTCAATCTTGTAGTAACATCAGACAAATACAACGAGCAAAAATCCATACATTCTTGGGCCAGGTAACCATTCACGGTAGAACCTTCGGGATGATTTCTGTTTCCGACATAAGACTTTTATGTGAACATATTTCTTTCAGTTGGATACATCCAACGAAAATAAACAGGTCCTCTGAGAAGTATTTCATTGGAAATATGGACAGTCAGATGCAGCATGCATGTGAAAAATGATGGAGGAAATATTTTCTCCAACTCACACAAAATTATTGGGGAATCTGTCAAAAATTTTTGCAAGAAATACTTAGACAACTTCTTAGCACAAAGATCTCTAAACAAATGGCACAATCGAATAACAGGCACCCTTACATTATTGGACAAAAGATGACGGATTGCTATTGGAAGCAACTCATGCAGTAGAACGTGATAATCATGAGTCTTCAAAGATTTTAGCTTCAACTCTTTTTTTTGACCCATTTAGATATGTTACTTGAATACCCATCAGGAACTCTAATAGTCTCTAATACTTCCAGAAATTTTTTTTTTCATAGGTTTCATCACATAAGAAGCACATGGAAGTTGCCATTTATTTTCACTGATACGCACAGGATGCAATTCTGGTCTGATGCCCCAATCCACCAAGTCACGCCGAGATCGTAAATCATCTTTTGTTTTCCCCTTGACATTTAGAAGAACTGAAAGAAACATTTCACATATATTCTTTTCAATATGCATTACGTCTAAGCAATGACATAACAAATTGGTTGACCAATAAGGCAAATCAAAAAAGACACTCCTCTTCCTCCAATTGTAACAGGTTTCAATGGAAACATTCTTTCTCTTTCCAGATTTCATTTGACCCTTCCCGAACGAAAAACTGCAATCTTTCAATTCATTAATCACATCAGTTCCAGACATACGCTGAGGTGGATCATCGGTATCTATGGTATTATCAAATCTTTGACGATTCAATCTATATGGATGATCCTTTGGTAAGAATCGTCCATGTCCCATAAAACTGAAACTACAACGATGTTTCAGTCTTCTGGATCTTTTATTCTTCATACAAACTGGACATGATAGTTTTCCCTTCGTGCTCCATCCAGACATCATTGCATAAGCTGGAAAATCATTGATCGTCCACATAAGTGCAGCACGCATCTGAAATATGTCTTTAGAACATGCATCGTATGTGTGCACACCCACATCCCAAAGAAGATTCAATTCTTTTATTAAAGGTTTCATGTATACATCAATATCATTGTCGAGATCAGAAGGACCAGATATGAGTATACTCATGAAAGTGAAAGGTTTTTTCATACACAACCATGGGGGAAGATTATAAATGTGTATAAAAACTGGTCATGTGTTGTGTGAAGTAAGCGTCTGCCCAAACGGATTAAAACCGTCGCATGAAAGACCCAGCCTCACATTACACACGTCAGCTGCAAAATCAGGATGTCGAGCATCAAATATCTTCCATGCAAATCCATCTTCAGAATGAACCAACTCATCATTATTCTTCTTTCTCTCGGTATCATTCCATCTCATTTTTATTGATATGTCATCAGACATAAAAAGATTCTGGAGTCTGGGGATCAATGGAAAGTGCCACATTACTTTCTGTGGAATACGGTATGGTGTTCCATCAGATTTCGACTTCCAGCGGGATGTGCCACATTTTATACAATCATTTCGTTCAGCGGTTTCCTCCCAAAATAAACTGCAATCTTTCGGGCAAGCATTAATTTTGTTTCTTGAAAATCCAAGTTCCTCAACTAACTTCCATGCCATATAGTGGTTTGAGGGAATATCTGCATCATCTGGAAGTAAATCCTTCAAGAGGGTAAGAATGTAATCGATTTCTGTATTAGAAATCCCATACATAGTTTTCCCATGAAATAATCGGATTAAAAATTCCAGCTTTTTCATTTTATCACATTTTCGATATACAAGAGTCGTGGCAGCATCATTCAATTTTTTCACCCTATCAATATCATCATTTTCACTAGATGCATCAGCTGTCCTCATATAAAAGTATTCTTGAGTCGAAATCCTTTCTTTTTCATGATGACGAATAAACAGAAACCGATCATCTAACAAATTCTCCATTCCAGTCCTTTCATTTCGATCATCACCAATTTGAGATTTCGTTTTCTCCCCATTGTGATACCACACAAAGTAGTTTGCTTGAAACCCATTTTTGGTTATGTGGTAGCTGACTTCTTCACGGCTCAACCAAGGTCTACCAACACAATTGGAACATGGTCAGTGTATGCGACCACTATCTGAAGCATTGTGAAATGAAAAATCTATAAAGCTCTCCAAATTGTTTTGAAAATCGTCTGAGATCCAATCGGTTTCATACATCCAACTTATGTCCATTCTATAAAAAGAATTTATATAAGTCATTTTGTCATAAAAAATTCAGTAGGCATTAACTTTAATATAAAATACATTTAAGTAAACGATAAAGGAAGAAAATAATCAAGGTATCAACTACACATGTGAAAAAAACATACAAATGTGTTATTGAAAAAATGTAAAACCAACAAGAACTTAATGTGTTATATCACATAACAGCATGCCTCATCCCATAACCATATTAGTAGGGTATCATGAACATGAATAACATCAACCTTGTGCCATCCTCCTACCCTACATGACCCAAACCACATGCCACATCTTATTATAGCCTTATCATATCACACCTCACCGGAAAACACTAGGGAAATCATATTACATCTCACCTTAAGACACATGGACAATCACATCGCATCTTGCCTAAAAACACATGGTCAATCACTTTTGAAGGAAGAGTAGGGAAGACATGGTAGCTATCCAAACATATAACCATCATCCTAGATATTAGAAAAAATACCCATAACTCAAAACCTCTGATTGTTAGTAAGTTTATCCAACTCTGGTTGGGAATGTGTAGAAATAACATAAAAATACATGATATATAGATAGCACAAAATACTCAATCTATGGGTTCACATTAACTACATAATCACACACTTCACTACTAACATAAAACACATAAACCACACCACCACCACACAAGACGCATAGCATTTCTCACATTCATTTATAAGCCACTTCATTCACACTTAAACTATCCATTCATTTAATGTTAAATTAATTAAATCCATTTACCACACATCATACACCACAACTTCATCACACAACACCTCCACACGACACAACACCACCACACATCATCACTATCATACAACTTCACATGTCACCTCCATGCCCACTAACCATCACATTACAACCCCACATATCACAAAGTCCAACTGGTCACCTCAATACCCATAAAACACCCTACAACATACAATGAAACAGAACAAAAAACCTCTCATAGAGGCAACATACCCCAACTTCCACAATGTATTTATTCAAGGTCTTTTATTACATTACCCCTTTATTTATCATGGGCATTATAACACAACTGATATTCCAGGGGAAACTAATTAATTAACAATATATTAATTCATTTCCCTATTTTTCACGGTAAAATCACATCAAAATCCTAACTTAAAACAAAAATATTAGATCAATAACAATAAAAACAAGGTACCATATATGTATAAAGAATAAAATACATGATTTGAGATGAATCAGCTGGGTTTTCACCTATTCGGATGGGGAGTTTAAGATTAGCAGAGATTTAGAGCTGGATTGATAAATTAAAACTCAAATATGAGATCAATAATAATAAAAATAAGATATTATATGTGTATAAAGGAAAAAATACCTGATTTCATATGAGTTTTCACCTGTTCGGATGTTTGGATGGAGGGAGTTCGCGAGAGGAGGGAGAGCAGCCCCGCTGGATAAGAAATTTAGGGTTCTGTCCGAATGGGGGGAGAGCAGTCCCGCGCCTGTATTTGGGGGAATTCTTTCCCAACGGTTTTTAAAACCCGTTGGGAAAGGACCCTTTTCCCAACGGTTCAGGGGAACTGTTGGAAAAGTGGTTCTCTAGGGGGACTTTTCCCAACGGTTCACTAGAACCATTGGCTAAAGTGTCTCCAAGACACCCCTTTACCAACGGTTTGGGGAAACTGTTGGCAAAGGGGTGGCCTTTCCCAACGGTTTCACTAAACCGTTGGGAAATCCTTCCCTGGACATTCCTTTTCCAACAGTTCTGTATAACCATTGGTAAATATGTCCTAATCCCATCAACCCCAACGGTTTATGCCAACCGTTGGTAAACACCCGTTGGGAAAAATCCTATTTCCAGTAGTGACCAATGAAATATTGGGACAATGTATGAAGTTATAAACTTCTAGTTCTATGCACTTGATAAAATCTGGGTGATTCTAAAAAACCGGTTCCGGAAATATGGATCTGGAAATTGAAACTTAACCAAAGTTTACTATATGAGATTATACCTTAAATCATATAGAATCTAAATTAATTAGAGTACAAGTGTATTGAAATATAAGAATATTATACTTTCCTTACAATACACAATGTAGTAGAAAAACAAGTAGTAAAACTACAAATAACAAACAATAACTCTTTTAACCCAAAGAGAAGGGTATCCAACAACCTTGGATAAAGGTCCATTGATTTATACTTTCAAGCAAGTCTGTCTTACCCACAACAGGGTAAGCCCTCAATACAAAGATCGGATTCTCTGTCTTGTTATCCCCACAAGCCCTCAACTTCAAGGTAGTTGGAACCTCTGTCTTCCTCAGTAAGAAAGCCCACAACTTCAAGGCGTTAGAACCTATGTCTTACTATCCCCGGAAGCCCTTTATTGTAATCACCAATAATCGGAGTCGCACGAAGCATGTCTGCACAAGTCAAAGTTTAAACAAGTCGTTCAAACCTTCTGCACAAAGCTTCAGAGTTGATAAGATCCTCTCTCTCTATAAATCACTTCAACAGCATGTAAGCACTGATGTCGAAGTTGTCAAAGTTGTATTGAGCTTGTTCAAATGTGCTCCTATTTATAGGAAAATTTCCAAAGGTCGGCTCCCTCCTCCAATGGTCATATTTCTCCATGAATTTTATAGGGACCTATATATGTGTCACTCAACCAACGGTTAGTTAGAAACCGAATGGAATACATCGTTTTATAACAAAAAATTTGTAACTAAAAGCACGACATCGTTTTATAACAAAACATGTGTAACTGAAAGCACGACATCGTTTTATAACGAAACGAGTGTAAGAATAAGAAAAACTAAAGTTTGGAATGTAAGCAAATAAAAGTTCAGAGTCTAACCAAAATGGAATTCAGGGTCTATAATAAAAGGATATTCAGGTTATATTTTATAGGAATTTGGAACCTGAATTCTGTAGAAATCTGGAGTCTGAATTTCTAAGGAAATTCGGAGTCTGGTTTCACCAGAGTTCAGAATCAGAACTTACAAAGTTCGGAGTCTAACTTGTAGAAGTTCAGAGTCGAACTAGTAAAAGTTTAGATTCAAACTCATAGAAGTTCGGAGTCTAACTAGTAAAAGTTCAGAGTCGAACTTATAGAAGTTCAAAGTTGAACTAGTAAAATTTTGGAGTTGAACTCATAGATGTTCGGAGTCCAGAATTTGGAGTTGAAATTTGTTAGAGTTTGTATCTAGAATTAGGAATGGAACTTTGTTAGAGTTTGTATCCTAAATTCGGAGTGGAACTTTATTACAGTTCACAACCAAAATTCGGAGTAGAACTTCATTACAGTTCACAACCAGAATTCTAAGTGGAACTTCATTACAGTTCACATCCCGAATTCAGAGTGGAACTTCATTATAGTTCACATCCAGAATTCGGATCCTAAAACAGAATACTTCATATCTAAGCATTCTATTATTCCGAGGTTTTTGATATGAATCTGATTTTTACTCTTAAGAAAAATATTGATATGTATAAGGAAATCTAGGTTAGAGTAAATTTCCTTAAGGAAGGAAATTTTCCTTAGAGAAGTAAAATATAGATTTGCTTAAGTATAAGGTGTTTGTGATTTTAAAAACAATAAGGAATGGAAAAGTAATAAAGAAAACCTTTTTGACTCAACAATCTCCCCCTTTTTGGAAAGCACAAACAACCTTACGAAAAAGAATATAATGACTTTGAAAAATTTCATTTGACTTTCAAATTAAAACTTATCTCCCTTTGTTCATAGATGATGATGAATATAACTAACTCCCCCTTAGGCATTGAAACTCTAAGGATTGTATTCTGAATTTCTGGAGTGGAGTTTTCATTATCATGGGAATGAAAAACTTCGTCATGAGGAACTCCACCTTATTTTAAGGATATCTTCACTTAGAAATTTTTCCTTCTCCATTTTAAATTTTTCCTTCTCCCCTTTTGAGTAGTTCTTTTTTCCTTCTCCCCCATTGTGATTTTCAAAAATAATTTAGGGGAATGGAAAAGAAATAAAGTACCTAAAACATTAGTACATAGTAACACAAGATACAACCAACCAAAATTTCATTATAGTTGAAAACAAATTTACAAGGAAATATAAATGCAACCAAATATTGGATTTGACTATTTGTCCTCCTTTTCCTTCGAGATTAGCTTCTGCAACAAGGTTTTCAACTTCTTCAAATATTTTTGATCCTCCTCAGCTTTCCTATCCAAAGATTTTATCCTTTCATATTGAGCTTTCAAAACTTCTTCTTGAGCCTTCATGTCCTCTTCTTACATTTTCAATAACTCATCTTATTTTACAAGTGTTTTTTCAAGCTCAATCCGAAGATATCTATCCCTTATAAATTTTTTAGCAACTGAGTTAACCTTATCATTGAGTTCCTTCACTTGTTGACTCCGATAAATTTTCTCAATGATCATCTCATCCTGAAGATTCTTAATCTTGTTATCCTCGGTGTCAAAGGCATCTTTTACCTTATTCTGAAAATTTTCCAACTCAACCAAGTCATCATCCACCTTCTTTGACTAAAGGGTGATTTTGCTGCAAGATCTCATATGAACATCATAATTGATGATAAAATTTCTATGGTCAGCTTCAATTTTCACACACTTATCCATCAGCATGGATAAGGATTCTGACTTCTGATTCAAGCTATATTGCAGCATCTGACATCTGGAGTCAATAGTTGGAAAAATCATAATGGTGTCTTCCACCTTTTTCAAAGATTCAACAACAAAGTCATAACCTTGTGCTGATGACTCCAAATCTAAAAACTTGCTTGGGGATTGTTCTTCTTCAGTTTGCACCAACTTCCTTCTAGAAGAACCACCAACTTCTTTTTTCCTGATGATATCTTTTGTTGGTGTATCCATGAGAACTTGCTTTCCTTTATCATTTTTCAGAATGGGTTTATCATCTGGAGATTCTTCCTCACTCTCTGATAGTTGAACAATCTGGTATTCATCTATTATCTCTTTTTCTGCTCCTTCTTCAAGAAAAATATTCTCAGAGATGTCTTCCTCAAACAATTCATTGCCTTTTTCTTCTTCTTCCTTACCATTATCTTTGTTACCTTCTTTCTCAGCTACCATTCTAGGAGTGATTAATTTTTCAGATTCAGCCTTTTCTTGATAATCTTCTACTTGTTTGATCAAGTCATCCAGATCAACACTTCCTTCTTCTTCTTCTTCTTCTTCTTCAAGAACCTCTTCTTCTATTTTCTCACCATCTTCTTTTTCTTCTTCTTCAAATACCTGCTTACCCTTAGACTTTTTCAGAGTGGAGTACTTCTTCCCAGGAGTCTCTGGTAAAGGTTGAACATCAAAGGTTTCCGGAATGGGAATATTCTCAGAGGCTATTTCAGTATCTCTCAACAGAGATTGTACAAGCTCAGCTTCAGACATCTTTTTCTTCATCTTTTTCTCTTTTGCTTGTTTTTCTAGCTCATCCGTAGCTTTTTCTCTTAAGGCCTTAGCCTTAGTATGATCTAATCCAAACTGTGGATTCCTTTATTTTATCTTCTCCTTTTCTTCTCTCCACTTAGCAACCACTTCATCTGTATATGCTTTTTGCTTCATCATATTGGGAGGTGCAGATTTGGTTTCCTTAGATTTTGGAGTTTTGTCTTTAGCAACCACTTCCTTACGCTTCCTCTTCTTAGTAACTTTCTTCACTGGCTCAGCTTTTTCCACATTTTCCGGAATGGTTTCAGCCTCTTCCTATGGAAAACTATAAAACTCTCATGTTTCCTTAGAAAAATCCAAATTCATTCTTTTCAGCATATCATCACTAACAAGCATAAGCTTGCAATTCCCAAATTTAGACTTGCATGCAACCTTAAAGGAATCGAAGCACCGAACTATCATCTTTGATAGTATGGAAGGGTAAATGATGATTTCAGCTCTTAAGTTTCCTTCCTTGACATTCTTGATTATCACTAGTACATTCCTCATTAGATTTATTTTTCTTAGATTCACCAAGAAGTCTAAGAAATAAATGTCACTTTTCTTCAGGGTATCTTTATCACCCTTTCTTGGAACCAAGAAACCTTGTACCCAAAGCTGAATAATCCTATTATTAAGAGATAATTGAGCTATTTTTTCAGTCTTGACAATAGAAAGTCCAAGACATTGTAAGGCCTTAACCTTAAAAAAACTACCTTGAGAATCCGGGAGTTTATGTGAACAGAATTCTGCTTCTCTTTCATATGTTAGTCCTACCAAGCTTGCCTCCTTGGTGTAAGTAAGTTTGTAAGTATTTCCATAAGACTTGAAGGAAAACTTTTCTCTTCCATCTTCCTCATAAAAACGTGCTAATTCATAAAATTCTACCAGTAACTTCAGATAGACCACAGCTTGATCACCTGTCTTGGATACACATGCATCTTCCAAACCATTTAGCCTGATATTCTTGGAGATGATAGAATCATACAAGTAAAACTTAGGATGGACCAATCTTTCTCTATATACTTTCCATTTTGAAATTGGCTTTGAGGTATACATATCTTGGGAAGTAGATTCAACAGACATTCAGAATGGAGTGTTCTAGAAGATTTGGAATGGCCTTGAAAAAGATCGGAATAACCTTAAGAAGAGATTCAGGACTTCGATATGCGAAATCTTTGAAAAACCGATGTGGGACAACCATCTAGGTTCCCCTTTATATAGGCGATATATTTGACCTTTGAACTTCCAAAAACCATCTAACAGTTGAAAAACCTTTTGATCTGATCTGACGGTTGAAAACATACCTGCAAGGAAATCTTGAATCTGATCTTTTGAGGTTTTAAGAAAAACAATCGGATTTAAGAAAACTAGAATCTGAGAAATTTTAAAAACTCAAAGGAAAATCCCAACAAGAAAAATATGACTATGAAAACTTAAGTTAGGAAATTATACCTTTCAAATTGGCAAAGAAAATTTATTCGTAATAGGTAATATTCTTATTGAAGAAAAAAATTTGACTACAAAAAAACTAACTACAAAAATATTAATGTTGAAAAGACTTTGAGTACGAAAATTTTGAATACGAAAATCCCAATATGAAAAGTTTGAGTACGAAAATCCTCATTATGAAAATTCTCATTACGAAAATTTCATTACGAAAATTCTCATTATGAAAATTCTCAGTATGAATGTTCCAGTTCCGAAAATTTCCATGATGAAAATTTCAGTTTCAAAAACTTCGTTATAAAAATGTCAATTCCAAAAACATCATTACGAAAATTTTCAGTTTCGAAAATTTCATTACCAAAATTTTCTGTTATGAAATCTTCATTATGAAAAATTCAATACAAAAATTTTGAAAAACTCATTACGAAAAATTTTAGTTACAAAAGTTTTAAAAACTAATTACAAAAATTTTGATTACAAAAGTTGTTTTAAAAAAAACTGACTATGAAAAATTTAATTATGCTAACAAGAATATGTACTCCCCCTATGAAAAGGAGTTTATTAATGTAAGGAGAATGGTTCAACAAGAATTTAATGAAGAAGGATTACCTTACGGTTATAATTCCTAACTTTTTTTTAATGTATTCAAATCTATCAGAGGGTAAATATTTTGTGAAAATGTCAGCATGTTGATCTTGCGTTCCGATAAATTGAAGAATAATATCTCCTTCAAGTGTGTTATCCCTAAGAAAGTGATTCATAATATCTATGTTCTTTGCACGAGAGTGATGTGTAGTGTTTTTACTAAGGGAAATGGCACTTGTGTTATCACACAAAATTTGAGTCTTGGTAAACTCAATCCATAGTTTGTGAGTGTGTGTTGCATCCAAAACACTTGAGAACAACAATTTCCAACTGCTACATATTCAGATTTAACAGTGGGGAGTGCTACTGAGTGTTTCTTCTTGAAGGTCCAAGAAACTAATGAATCTCCTAAGAAATGACAAGTTCCGGATATACTTTTTCAATCTATTTTACATCCACCAAAGTCGTCATTCGAAAAACTCTTTAAAAATCATTTCCAGAAGTGTAAAATAATCCTAGATCCATGGTTCCCTTTAAGTAGCGAAAAATTCTTTTCACTGCCTTTAAGTGAGATTCCTTAGGATTGGATTGATATCTTACAAATAAGCATACTGAAAACATTAAGTCTGGGCGACTAGATGTCACGTATAGTAGGCTTCCTATCATACCTCTAAAAGTTGTTTGATCTACTGGTTTCCCAGCATCATCAAGATCAAGTGTGTTTGAGGTACCAATAAGAGTACTTAGACTATAAGTTTTGTGATAACCATACTTTTTAAGAATATCTTTAATATACTTATGTTGGGATATGTAGATTCCTTCTGGTTTTTGAGAAATTTGAAAACCAAGGAAAAATGTTAACTCACCCATCATACTCATTTCAAACTCAGATTTCATTAGATCCACAAAGGAATCAGTTAATGATTTCTAAGTTGAACCAAATATAATTTCATCAACATATATTTGAACAATCAAAACATTTTCATTATCTTTCTTTATAAAAATGGTTGGATCTGCATTTCCCTTAACATAGTTATTTTTAAGCAAAAATCATGTAAGTCTATCATACCAAGCTCGTGAGGCTTGTTTAAGTCCATACAAAGCTTTGGTAAGTCTAAAAACATGATCAGGATGTTTTGTATCTTCAAAGCCAGGAGGTTTTTCAACAAAAACTTCCTCTTGAACATAACTGTGAAGAAGAGCACATTTGATATCCGTTTGTAAAAGTTTAAAATTGAATACTATTGCAAAATCAAGAAAAATATGAATAGATTCATGTCTGGTTACTAGAGCATAGGTTTCTTCATAGTCTATTCCTTCTTGTTGATTATAGCCTTTGGAAACTAGTCTAGCTTTGTTTCTAACAATGACTCCATTTTCATCACACTTGTTTCTGAAGACCCATTTTACTCCAATAACAAAAGTTTCCATAGGTCTTTCAACCAAGGACCGGACTTTATTCCTTTCAAATTCATTTAGTTCATCTTGCATGGATTTTATCTAATCATCATCACCGAGATCTTCATCAGTGAATTTTGGTTCTAATTGTGAAAGAAATGCTAGATGTTCTACTTCATTCCTTAAGGAACTTCTAGTCCTTACAGGTTGATTGACATCACCAATGATACTATCACTGGGATGATTCTTAAGAAACACCTGACTCGTGTTTTGTAAAACCTATTCATCAACATAGGGTAGAAAGTCTTCTGGGGTAAATATTTCAGAAGAATATTCTTGAACATTTTCCTTATCAGAAGGATCTTCCAACAAAGGTTGATTATCATTTTTTGAAAACACATATGAGGATGTATGTTGGTATGGTTTAAAAACAAAAGGACCAGTTTCACCAAATTTGACATGTACTGTTTCCTCAATAGTACAAGTGTTTTTATTGAAAACTCTATAAGCCTTAGAAGTTGTGGAGTAGCCTAAGAAAATTACTTCATCAGATTTTGGTGCGAATTTGTGTAGATTATCTTTAGTATTCAGGATGAATACCTTGCATCCAAAAACCTTTAAGTAGGAAAGTCTTGGTTTTCTACCATTCCATAACTCATAAAGAGTTTTATTAAGAAAAGTTCTAATCAAAACTCGATTTATAGTATAACAAGCAGTACTTACAGCTTCAACCTAGAAATGTCTAGCTATAGAATATTCACTCAACATGGTTCTAGTTATCTCTTTAAGAATTCTATTTCTTCTTTCAACTACACCATTTTGTTGAGGAGTTCTAGGTGCTGAAAAGTTGTGAGTAATAACTTTTTTACTACAAAAAGTTCCAAAATCAGAATTTTTAAATTCTCCTCCATGATCACTATGAATAGTTTTCAAAGGAAGGTTTTTCTCATTTTTAACTTGGGCTCTAAAACTTTTGAAATAATAAAAGGATTCATATTTCTTTTCTAGAAAATATACCCATGTAAATCTAGTGTAATCGTCAACTAAGACCAATACATAATACGTGCCCCCAATGCTTCCATTTTGTGTTGGAAAAAAAAGATCCATGTGCACCAACTGTAATGCATCAGTTGTTGAGACTTCACCGATTGATTTAAAACTATATTTACGTTGCTTTCCATATTGACAAGGATCACAGACTTTAGAAGAATCAAATATATGCTCTGGTAGATCCTTAACTAGTTTCTTCTTAGAGAGTTTACATAATTTTCTAAGGTTACAGTGTCCTGTTCTTCTATACCATAACCAAGAATGATACTCCATTTCACTAAGGCAAGGTAATTCTTGGCTCCTAAGGTCTTCTAAGTTTAATGTTCAAACATTATCTTGCCTATTGGTAGAGAGAATAAACTCTTCCTTGGAATTGTGTACTAAGTATTTATCAGTCCTAAAATTCACAAGATATCCTTCATCACATAATTGACTTATGCTGATGAGGTTTTTCTTAAGACCCTTAACAAACAAAAAATTTGAAATCAATGTTTTACCAAGAAAAACAATATTACATATACCAACAATTTCTCCCTGGGCATTATCTCCAAAAGTTACTTTTCATCTTTTCATCCTGATAATATTTTCAAAATAGTTTTTGTTACCAGTCATATGTCGGGAACATCCACTATCTATGTACCAAGTATTGTTGTTGGTACTTCCTTTATCTTCCTGAAAATAAGAAAAGAATTAGACTTTTGGAATCCAAACTTGTTTGGATCCGATATTTTCATATAACAAAATTTTGGGTATCCAAATTTGTTTAGAGAAATATGCTTTATGAAACCCAAGAGATTGAACTTTATTCAAAGAACAGTTTTTCTTCCAATCCCACCACTTTGACACTTAGTGCAAAAAGGGGCTTTAAAAGGAACAAAATAGCTATTTTTGAAAACAAGTTTTTGGTGAGTATAACCTACTCTAGTACTGTTTCCTTCAGGATTAATTTAAGAATAAATCTTGTCAAAATTTTCCTTCCCAGAAATAAATTTTTCAAGAATCTTCTTAAGAGAAAAAATTTTGGATTTTAGTCTAATGACTAAATTCCTATCCTCGAAAATCATTTCCTTAGAGATAGATTTTTCCCCAAAAACTTTCATCTTTAAAATAGCATTCTTAAGGCCTTTAAAAAGTTATTCCTTATTAGAATTTGCTTTCTCAAGGTCTTTAGAAAGTTTTTCTAAAAGCTCTTCTTTATCTTTAAGATCTAAAGAATGATCTGAAATATCTTTAGTAAGAATTTCTTCCCTAGTATTTGCCTTGTCTAATTTCTTAGAAATGTTATAATTTTTTGCTTCAAGTAACTTGGAAAATCTAGATACTTCTTTGTATGAAGGTTCTTCATTTTATGAGGATGAAGTATCTTCATTAGAAGTACTATATTCAGAATAGTAATTTTTATCAAGAGATAAATTTTTTAAATACTCGGCAAAGCGTACCTTGGCCATAAGACATGTATGTGGAAAATAAGTATTAACAATGAATCCCATATTCTTCTGATCTGATGAATCATATTCCGAAGATTCACTTTCTGAAGAGTTTCCACAGCTAACACTCCAAGTAGTATTCACTTTTAGACTTTTCTTAGCTTTAACTTTGTAAAACTTTCTCCTGTTCCTTTCAGAATGCCTCTCTTTTATTTCTTTCTTTTTGAGCATAGGGAAATCATGTCATATGTGTCCACTTCTCTTCTATTCATATCATGTGACCTCTGAATATTTTTTATCTTTCCTTTCCTTTTTCTTATACCTGGATTGTAAATTTCTTTGACCAGCTATCTTGTTCATTATTCGAGCAAGATGAGTTAAATTATTCTATGAGACTTCACTCTCACTAGATTCGAATTGGATAGTAACCTTCTTAGACTTAGATCTAGTTACTCTCTCAAGAGTCTTAGCTTTCATGTGATTTGAAGTTCTAGTAAAAGCAACAGTACCATTCCCATTCTTCTTTTTGATGTTGTCAGCATATCTCTCCATTCTTGTTTCATGTTGGAGAAGAGTTCCAAATATTCCATCTAAGGAAATTTGAGTAACCTTCATGTTCTCATCAATAACTGTTCTATTTGATTCCCACTCATTAGGCATAATATCAATAATCTTATACACAAGAGCTTCATCATCTAGACCTTTCTCTCCCATAGATTGTAAGCTATTCATGATTGTCATAAATCTTTGTTGCACCTTAAAAATAGGTTCTCCATATGGAAAATTAAAACCATGATACTCAGCTCTCAACATATCTCTTCTTGTCTCTATGACTTTGGATGTACCAAAATGTGTAACTTTAAGTTTCTTCCATATGCAGTTAGCTGTTTCACAAAAACAAAATTGGCTATATATGTTCCCAGTCATTGAACATAATAAAGTATTGCGTACCTTATTGTTGAGTTGATAATCATGCTTCTCTTGGTTGGTGAAAGTACTAACTTTCTTATCAGGAATTTTATAACCTCCATTAAGCATAACAAAGTTTTCTACCCCATTATTAATAACGAAAGTCTTCATTCGATATCTCTAGTATTCATAATCATTGTCATCAAAAATTGGTGGTCTTGTAGGATTTAAGTTGTCAATGGAGCCAACATTTAAACCTGTCATCTTTAAGAAAATCTTTCTACACAGAAACTTATTAATAACAAAAGTTCATATTCAAGGAAAATATTCCTAAGAAAGGAAAAAATATAGAAAAATGAAAAACTGAGCAAGAAAGACTTATATGTGAATATAAGTATTTCAGAGACCTCCCTCTAATACCAATTGTATGATCGAAATAGCGATGTAGATACTCAATATACAAGAGGGGGTGAATTTTACACTTTAAAATTTCCCTAAACAAGGAAATATCTAAGTTTAACAAAGTTAAACTAATAAAATTCACATCACCTCTAACACCACTGAAATATTGGGACAAAGTATGAAGTTACAAAATTCTATTTCTATGCACTTTCTTAAATCTGGGTGATTCCGAAAAACTGTTTCAAGAAATATGGATCTAGAAATTGAAACTTAACAAAAGTTTACTATATGATATTCTACCTTAAAGCATATAGAATCTAAATTAATCAGATTACAAGTGTAAGGAAATATAAGAAAATCATACTTTCCTCACAATACACAATGCAGTGGAAAAACAAGTAGTAAAACTACAAATAACAAAAAAAAATAACTCTTTTAACCCAAAGAGAAGGGTCTCCAATGACCTTCGATAAAGGTCCCTTGATTTATACTTTCAATCAAGTTTGTCTTTCCCACACTAGGGTAAACCCTCGATACGAAGATCAGACTCTCTGTCTTTCTATCCCCGCAAGCCCTCAACTTCAAGGTAGTTGGAACCACTTTCTTCCTCAGCAAGAAAGCCCTCAACTTTAAGGCATTGGAAGCTCTGTCTTCCTATCCCTGGAAGCCCTCGATTGTAATCACCAACAATCAGAGTCGCACGAATCACATCTGCACAAGGAAAAGTTTGAACAATTTGTTAAAACTTTATGTACGAAGCTTGAGAGATGATAAGAGCCTCTCTCTCTAGAAATCACTTCAACAGCATGTAAGCAATGATGTCAAAGTTGTCGAAGTTGTATTGAGATCATTAAAATGAGATCCTATTTATAGGCAAATTTCCAATAGTTGGCTCCCTCCTCCAACGGTCGTATTTCTCCTTGAATTTCGGAGGGACCTGTATATGTGTCACTCAACCAACGGTTAGTTAGAAACCGAATGGACGACATAATTTTCTAACAAAACATGTGTAACTGAAAGCACGACATCATTTTATAATGAAACGAGTGTAATCATAAGCAAAACTAAATTTTGTAATGTAATCAAATAAAAGTTTGGAGTCTAACCAAAATAGAATTCTGAGTCTATAATAAAAGTATATTCGGGTTCTATTTTATAGGAATTCAAAACCTGAATTCTATAGAAATACGGAGTCTGAATTTCAGAGGAAATTCAGAGTCTGGTTTCACCAGAGTTCAGAATCTGAACTTATAGAGTTTGGAGTCAAACTTGTAGAAGTTCGGAGTCTAACTAGTAAAAGTTCAGAGTCTAACTCATAGAAGTTTTGGTTCGAACTAGTAAAAGTTTGGAGTCGAACTTATAGAAGTTTAGAGTTGAACTAGTAAAAGTTTAGAGTTGAACTCATAGAAGTTTGGAGTCCAGAATTTGGAGTTGAACTTTGTTAGAGTTCGTATCCAGAATTCGGAATGGAACTTTGGTAGAGTTCGTATCCTAAATTCGGAGTGGAACTTTATTAGATTTCACAACCAGAATTCAGAGTGGAACTTCATTACAGTTCACAACCAGAATTCAGAGTGGAACTTCATTATAGTTCACATCCAGAATTCAGAGTGGAACTTCATTACAGTTCACATCCAGAATTCGGATCCTAAAACAGAATGCTTCATATCTAAGCATTATATGATTCCAAGGTTTTTGATATGAATCCGATTTTTAATCTTAAGAAAAATATTGATATGTATAAGGAAATCTAGGTTAGGGTAAATTTATTTAAGGAAGGAAATTTTCCTTAGAGAAGTAAATTATAGATTTTATTAAGTATAAGGTGTTTGTGATTTTCAAAAAAGAAGGAATGGAAAAGTCATAAGTAAAACCTTTTCGACTCAAAAATTCAGTGAGTTTTGGGGAATGTAATGTACTTCCATTCACTAAAAAATATTTCACTTTTCCCAACAAGAGAATATTTGTTGGTAAAAGTATGTTTTCTGTTGGTAAAACGTTTTACCAACACATATGTCTCGGTCACCAAACTTTCAGTAAAAACTATGTCGCTAAATTTTTTTGCGACAGATAAAATCATTCTATTAAAATTATAATAATACCAACAGATAAAATATATGTTGGTTAAACTATTTAGAAACAAGTTATAATAACAAATTTTTCTGTTTGTAATAATATTACCAATATATAATATCTATTTATAAATTATATTTGAATAAAAATTATAAATTTTAATTTATAGTAAACTTTCGTATTGTATTTATTAATTTATCACAAATGAGATTTTCACAAAGGATCAAATTTTGAAAAAAAAAAATAATTATATTAATAATGAAATTTAAAACAAATTAATAAATACTGTAAGAACTTAGTTCTTATTTTTGAGGTACGGGCTTCTCCTTTTTCCTTTTTCTTAAGTGTTTTTGAGAAAATATGGAAAATGGGAAAAAATGCTAAATTTCGAAACTACATGCCATGTACTATATCCACACGTCATGTAATTTTGGCCGTGTTGGGATGAGTACATGGGGCATGTAGCCTTGTCGGCGACAAGGGGGGTAGGAAACGACTACACATCGTGTAGTGGTACTTTACACGTCATGTCGTCAGTCGGCAGGCTTGAATAGTAAGGCGGTGGAGTCGCCGCCAGCTGGGCGATAGTACACGCCGTGTACTTTGGAGTACATGTCGTGTACTCATGTCGATCGATGAACAATGTGGCGGTGCCGCAAAATGAACAGTTAAATTAAAGAAGTACACGTCGTGTACTCAGAAGTACACACCATGTACTTTGTTTTTTCGGCTTAAAACAGGAAGTAGCCTCCTCATTTAGCAGAGGAGGCGTTTGAGCCATTTTGGAGCCAAAGGAGGAGGCTGGACCTTTGAAGATCCACCGGGGGTTCGTCTGGAATCAGTTTCCGCCTCAGACGGTCCTGTTGGAACCGCACGGGTAAGCTCTCTCTTCTCCTAGCGTGTTGCTTACCAATTATTCTCCTAACGTAAGTTATTTACGTTTTAATTGGTTTTTTTCTTCGTTAGATCTACGCCGTTCTTGGGCATTTCTGGAGTCGGAGTTCGATTATAACGTTCTTTGGCGTATAAGGTAGGTGGCTTGGTGTTAATTTTCCAACTGTCGTGCATTTTTATGCGTTTTTGTGCCACGAACCCATGTTGGGGTGTCGTGTGGCTGAGGCCGTTGCTATATTTAATGCCTAGAATTGATTAGGTATTTAATTGTGATAACATAATGCTAGTTGGGATCGTTTCTTGGATCCGGAACCACCCCGGGGGTGTGTTTCACTGTTTATCCATTTGGCCAGGATACCCGAGGGTGTGCTTTTAAAGTAGTAATTGTAGAATTTACTTGAGAGGAATTGCTTGTTACTGCTTTTTTACCTATTGATAATGGCTCGGTTACCTATTTAGCCTGAAAGAATTGTTGTGTTTAGCCTGAGGGTGTTGTTGTGATTAGCCTGATGGCACTGCACTATTTAGCCCAAGAGCTATAGTATTTCACCTGAGGGAAACCTTTCGTGCCTGAGGGCGACACTTCCTACGCCTGAGGGCAATTTTTGTTACACCTGAGGGAAATACCTGCGGGTTGGATTCTGGATAGCCTGAGGGCAATCCTGAGGGCGTGGTTTTACTATATTAGCCTGAGGGAATGCTTCTGGTTGGCCTGAGGGCTTGGTTCTGTTGATCACAAAATGTTACTAAGTTAAATGATTAAACGGATAATAAAATGGAAATGTAACTGGTAGTTAGTTACTTTTTATTACTGCTTACTTTATTGCATTTTACTACTGCACACTGTTGTTGCATGCTTACACGCAGTTGGGCACGGGCCTTTGGTGGGTGCCTACTGAAATATATTTCTCACACCCTATTTGGGTCACGCTTTTCAGACCAAACAGATTACGTTGCTGCAGGTGTAGATAGGGGAAAGAGTCCCTATACAGGTACTTGACTGTTGCTGAGGAGTAGGAGGGCATGGGACCGAGCCTAGGCTCGCGATGCCGCTGCCAGCTGGTTTTCTTGTTTTTTTGTACTCTATATTTTGTTGTATTGTATTGGTGTATAACATGTTCTTGCTATTTTCTTAGAACTTGAAACATGTAGCATCATCACTTGGATACTGTTAGTTATATCCACTTCTGTAGTTATTTCAGTTGTGTATGTTTACTGTTTCCGCTGTCGTTGTATGTTTATTTTGGTATTTCGCTTCGCTACACTTTGACAATTGAGGGAATAGTTTTTCCACTATCAGACCTGGTCCCTCGCTGCTAGTCGGCAGCCTCTGGCATTTGGGGAAATGCTCTTGAGGTCATGTGGCGAACCGGGCATGGGGCACTCATTGTGTGGCACCCAGGTCTGGGACGTTACAAAGTGGTATCAAAGGGGTTCTTTTCTTTGAATTTCTATTTGGAGTCGTAGTCAGGGATAGAACGGAACGGTAGTTGGTAATAAGTTGTGCCCGGGCGTAGCTAACCCACGTACATGGAAAAGCCAATTTACCTCGTGATTTCAATTTTGGTTGATTTTTCAATTTACAGTTGATTTGTTTTCACCGTTGGGTGACGCACTTGAGATTGTGCTGTTTATATTTTATCTGTGGGTTCTCTTTAGTTGCAACCTGATGAGATGAAGGTATGTCGTCACATTCATTATATAGGCACATGTTAGGTATCACATGCCATGCATAGTTTCCATGCCATGTAGGTGCATTAGAATTTTCATGTTGTTGTGATATTTGTTGTGCTAGAAAAGCATGCTGTTGTGATAGCTTCTTGATAAATATCTGCCTTGTGATATGGTGTTTTTGTTTGAGCCTGTTTATAGAATGGACGCCAAACTTTGGTTTTTGGGGATTATGGGCCCCCATTGACAAGAATTTGGTGGAACATTGACTTTTTATTGGTTATAACACATATGAGATGTCAAAATTTTATTCGTGGGGAGTATGGGCCCCCACGGGTCGGAATTTGACACTAAGGTGTTGTTTTCGGTATTTTCTGGGTTCTGGGGAAGTTTTTGAGGCATACTGTCCAGAAACCCAGTATACACGCCGTGTAGTATTTTTATACACGCCGTGTATGTTCTTCTATTCGGGAAGAAAAATGAACTTTTTGAGTACACGCCGTGTACCGCGAGTACACGCCGTGTAGTCTCTTCCCATGTCACAAACCGTGTTGGTGGCGACACGGGGTAGGGAAAGGCTTGGGTAAAACACGCCGTGTATCGAATGGACACGCCGTGTAGTGTGACCCGGAGTCCGGCTGTGTAACTAACAACATGGGTCAGTGAACTCCTTGACAGAACATGCCATGTCAATTATAGACACGTCGTGTAGTGTGACCTAGGGACTCGGCCATGTAGCTAACAACACGGGTTAGTGTCACCTCTCCCTAAACACGTTGTGTACCTGTGGGACACACCGTGTAGTCTTGTCCGAGGACAGACCGTGTGAAGTTAGTTGTGTGGCTGGGAAACAGGGTGGTGTACATGCCATGTGCAGGTGTAACACACCATTTTGTGTCAATCTGAGTAGTCGTCCGTGTCACAGAAGACACGGGAAGTTGGAAATAACAACGTACACGCCGTGTAGATATTATACATGCCGTGTAGTTTTGTTCGACGGAAGTCGTGTGGCTTATCTGTGTAGAAGAACCCGGGAAGGGGAAGGGAAGTCAAGTACACACCCTGTAGTCATTGTCCACGCCGTGTAGTCTTGTTTTTCCAACTATGCATGCCTTCTTCCTCTTGTTTCTTTGTGGTTCCTTCGCTTTCAGTCTTAATAATATTGAATCTGAGGTGTGCTTTTGACCTTGTAGTGTCATGCCGCCTAGACGACCGCGAGTTGTTCTCCAGGAGAGCGGTGACGATTATACTTTGGAGATGGTGGGCCATGGGATACCAGTTGATCCACCAGCAGAGCCAGATGCGGAACCAGCTGCTATACCGGACAAAGGCATGGAGGATCAGTTCCGTGAAGTCATATTTCAGTTCATGCAGACCTTTCAAGGAGCACCGCAAGCTGCCACATCTATGGTTGAGCTGACGTGTATCTTTCAGCAGCAGTATCCGCCTACGTTTTCAGGGGATGGCGGATCACAGGCTTTAGAGTCTTGGCTAGGATCGATGCAGACCATTTTTGAGCATCTATAGATGCCTCCAGGGCGGAGGGTCAAGCTCGCGACTTATATGCTGTGTGATTCCGCCAAGAGGTTGTGGGATGTTACCACCCAATCAGAGCATTACAGAGATATGGCGTGGGAATATTTTCAGGAAGTCTTCTATGACTTCTTCTTTCCCGAGACGCTGAGGGCAGATAGAGCTCGAGAGTTCATGAATCTGTAGCAGGGAGCTATGTCGGTGATGGACTATTCTACTCGTTTTATGGAGATTTAGCGTTTTTCACCCGTGCTGGTGGGTGATGAGATGTTGAGAGCCAGGCGTTTTGAGGATGGTCTTTGGTATGACATCCAAGCACTGGTGAATGTTTTCGGGTTACCTAGTGTACATGCAATTGTGAATCAGGTGTTGATTACAGAGAAAAACCTGTGGGAATCAAGTGGTGTGGTCTAGGGTGGTTCATCACTAGTTATTGGTGTGATTTCTGCTGTAAATAGGAAGAGACAGATGGAATTCTCTCAGGGTGGTAGTACCAGCAAGGTAGCTTCTTCAGGTGGCCCGATCAGGACCTACTAGTGTGGCAGAGAGGGGCACAAGAGACCGCATTGTCCACGAGACCCAGTGGAGTGCCGAGCTTGTGGCAAGATGGGTCATCTGCAGCACTTTTGTAGGGTGTTTCCACCAGTGGCTAGTGAGAGGGGTTCTGTGCAGACTCCGCGTGCGGGAGCAGGACCGGTGGCTTCTTACTAGTCAGGGAACTTGAATACTTCATAGCGTGCAGGCAGAGATGGTGGTTGTGGCCGTGGTAGCCAGACACCAGGATTGCAGAGGCAGCAGGGCGAGACAGCTCAGGGTATCCAAGCTGTGTCGCAGGGCCGCGGAACTAGGCAAGCATATGTAGTGCAACAAACCTAGCAAGATCAGGATCCCGGACCTTCTATAGTCAGAGGTACTATTCTAGTAGCTTCTGTCTTTTCTTCAGTACTTTTTATTAAAGGTGATATGCATAGTTTCATCTCTGTACACGTTGTTGAGAGCCTTGGGCTCCATGTTTCTTGTAAAGACCGTAAAATTCAAGGGAAATTTTTTCTTAATTTTCTTTAGAATTTTACAAGAGCGCGGTTTCAGACGGCACCTGATTCCGAGGCCCGGAGCGCCCGGAATTAATTTCCGAAGTTTGGCTCGGGTACGTTCAGTAAACGAACGAGCGGGAATTCCTAACTTTTGATCCGGTGCTCGGAATTGAAATCTGAGGGCACCGATGAACTCGCAGCGCCGATATTCGCTTTTTGAGACCTTTTCGGGAGTTGCGTTTGTTGCGGGTTGAAAGTTACGTTTTGGGGTTTTTCAGTTAAGTTAAATAAAATTTGTGCAAAACAAATTTTATTTTAACTTATTTTAAAAACCTACCAAAGGAGGTTAGAAGTGGGACCCACACCCACTTAACCTCCCTTGGGAGGATTAAGTGTGGTGGGGCCCACACGAACCCCCTTTTTCTTTTCAAATTCCTTAACCTCTCAAAACCCTTCCTCTTATTTATGTAACTCTCCCCTTCTTTAACTCTTGCCACTTTATCTTTTCATTTAATTTTGTCAACTCTAGACTTAATTAATGAATTGAATTCAAGTTTTGAATTTTGAAAGGTTGGCAAAGTGAGAATAAAATAAGATGTAGTCTTATTTTATTTTTGGTTGATCGTTTGTTCCCTTGAGAGCTTTTGAGAGCATTCCTCTTCATCTTCAACTCTGACGAAGAACGAAGAACGAAGAACGCTCAAACTCTGACGAAGAACGAAGAACGACGCCTCTCTTCTTCGTCCTCGGTGTCAACGAGAGGGAACGCCGCTTCCTCCTCGGACCATCTTCGTCGGCGTACAAGTTTCTCCAACGACGTGACTCTTCGAACGCATCCCTTCGTCATCGGATTTGACGAACGGCTTCCGCGACACCCGACCTCCGCGACGCCGTCTTCCGCGGAGCGTAGCCGAACCTTTGAATCTTAAACCCGAGGTAGGGGATGTTGTTGATTATTTTATTCCATTCTTGAATCATGGATTTTAGCATGACTAAACGTGTGGCTTATTTATTTAAGTTTCGTTATTATTTCTTTAACGTGAGGGGGGCCGGACCGCACGAACACGGCCGAATCCCCCCTCCATCGTTCATGTTTGTTTATGCTGGTGGAAACAAGTAGCGTGGTGCCGTCGCACCACGCGGATGAACGTTCATTTATTTTGCGCAACGCCGTCGCGCTTCACCGAGGAGAGTCTTCAAGAACGCGACGCCGTCGCGCCGCGTTGGAAGGATCCATGGCACGGCGAAAGGGGCGCGGTGCCGTCGCACCGCGCCGGACGACGAACACCGCGGCCGGTTCCGGGCCGCGGCGGGACGAGAAGACCGCGGCCGATTCCGGGCCGCGGCGGGATGAGAAGACCGCGGCCGGTTCCGGGCCGCGGCGGAAGAGGAGACCGGCGGCCGGGCCGCCGGCGTCGGAAGTCGAGGGCGGGACCGGAATTTCCGGTCCCGTTGGTAAAAACCGGCCGGCCAGCGGGCCGGCCGGATGTCATTAAACCGGGGGATTAAACCCCCGGCCGGTTCTTCAAACCCCCCCTCTTAATGAGGGGGGCGGTTCAATTAAAGGAGGGGGGGGCAAAGCCCCCCCGGTTTGTTCCAGCCGGCCCCCACTTGCGGGGGCCGTTTCCTGCTTTTGGCACGGCACAAGGCCGTGCCGCCATTCAAAACCACGGGGGCAATTAAGCCCCCGGTTCGTGACTAAGCGGCCCCCACGTGCGGGGGGCCTTCCCTTCAAAATCGGCGCGGCAAAGCCGCGCCGCCATCAAACCGCGGGGGCAATCAAGCCCCCCGTGTGACCACCACGTGCGGCGCCAGGCGCCGCCGCCGCAGCCCGCCGCCGCCGCCGCGGCCCGCCGCCGCCGCCGCCGCGCCGCCCGCCGCCGCCGTCCGCCGCCGTCCGCCGCCGCCGACCGCCGCCGCCGGCCGCCGCGCCGCCCCGGGAGGGGGGGGTCGGGCCGGGTCGGCCCGGACCCGGACCCCCCCGTTACGGACCAGTTTCGGTTTTTGGCTCATAACTTGAGTCTCGGACCTCCGAATGACGAACCGTCTGTGGCAACGCGATCCTTGGATCGAGGCGGTCGTTTCGGTATATCGCACTCAAGGTTTCGGTTTACTTTGAGTTCGGCCGGGTTGGTTCGTTCGCGAAACCAACCGGGCCTTCGGAGCGGAAACGCTCATATCTTGAGCTACGGACGTCCGATTGACGTGCCGTCAGTCGCGTAGTGTTCCTCTTAGTGAGACGGATCTTTTGGCATACTCCGCCCGAGGTTTGGACGCAGGTGGAGTACGGTCGGGTTGGTTTTGCCTTAAAAACCAACCGGGCCCCGGAGACGAAAATGTCTATAACTCTCAGACCGGGCGTCCGATCGACGCGCCGTCTGTTGCGTTGAGTTCCTGTTGACGATACGGAACTTTTGGATACATCAACTTCGGTCTTCGTGACAGTTGATGTATCAGCCTCTCGGCTCGTGGAGCGGATCCTCCGTACGAGCTTGCTGTGTGCGGGAACCCTAGTGCTGGCCGCGACTGTTCTACTGCTACAACTGCTACTGTGACTGCGACGACGACAGTACAGAGATCCTGTGTGGATTCGACGACGACAGTACAGAGATCCTGTGTGGATTCGACGACGATAGTACAGAGATCCTGTGTGGATTCGACGACGACGACTACAGCACTCAGCGATCCTACGTGGATCAGTGCTACAGGTCCTGTGTGGGCCCGATCCTGTGTGGGTCCGATCCTGTGTGGGTCCTTGCGCTCAGCGGTTCTGTGTGAGCCAGCGCCTACAGGTTCTGTGTGAGCCCGATCCTGTGTGGGTCTTCTGCGGGGGTTAGTTACCTATCGATCCTTCGTGGGTCCGACGACTTAGATGGATCAGTGATCATCTTTATCATCCTTGAAGAAGTATACCTGTGTGAGCTGAATCCTGTTGCTATCCTGTGTGGATTGTGTTGTGCAATCCTGTGTGGATTATGTTTTGCTTTCCTTTGTGGAATACGTATACTTTCCTGCGTGGACTGAGTTGTACTTGGGCTCGGAGGTTGGAGCGTATTTGAATTGATGACTTAGGTATATGTATGGGCATATACCTAAGTAGTGTCGGTTGTTACTTCGTGATTGTACTTTTCTTCGTGGTTTATCCTTTGTGGATTTGAGAGACCTTCAGGGGTCTCGGGGTCCCTACTGAGTAGCTTATACTCACCCCTGCACGGGCTTTGCCCGCACTACGTTGTGTTGGTTGCAGATGACGGACAGCGTTGACCTTAGCTGAGGCTTGCACAGCGGGACGGTACCCGGAGGTGGACCACTGGGCGGGACGTGCTCGGAGCGGACGGCGGGACCCGTGGAGCAGAGGAGCTTTCTGTACCCACCCTTCAGGTGGGATTTCCAGTGGACAGCTCGGAGTAGCAGCTTTTACTTTTCAGTTGCTGTTTTTCCCTTTTAGAGTTGTACTTTACTTTCAGTTTGGGTTTGTATTCTGGCCCATTTACTTTTCCGCACTTTCAGTCGTACTCTGCTTGTTTAGTGTTTACTTCCGCTTGTTTACTCTGTGGTGTGTGTTTACTTTTCAAAGGCAATGCCTTCCCTTTTTACCGGGATTTACGCCTTGGTGCTAGTCGCCAGCCTCTGGCCTATGGAAGGCGGGCTTGGGGTAGTCACGGCACGGACCCCGAGGGCAGGTCGTGACAAATTGGTATCAGAGGACTGGCTGGAGGCAGTGGTTCGAGTGTTTAGGCTAGTGAGGACACCAGCAGGCCTCATGGTGATCCTCGCTGCGAGCCTACTACACGCAGCAGCAGGACGATGGTGGAGCTTGATGCTCCAGGTGCACGATGAGGCATCTCTTCTTTGGACGGACTTTGAGAGCATCTTCCGCTCGGAGTTCGTCCCAGCCACCCTTCGTGCGGTGCGTATCCAGGAGCTTCTACAGCTGCGGCAGGGCAGCATGACGGTCGCTTAGTACTCGGCGAGATTTACCGATCTCTCGCGCTACTCGACCGACATGGTACGAGACCCATTCTTCCAGGCCCGGACCTTCGAGCAGGGTTTGAGACACGAGATCAGGGCATCGCTGATCTCCCTCAGCATACCGACTCAGACAGGAGTACTGGAGCGGGCCCTTCTGATCGAGAGCTTCCTTGCTGAGTCTACACCAGCACAGAGACCCACCGCAGGACGGCACGTGGCAGAGTCATCTGCAGCTGGCAGTCGGCGAATGACTCAGGGGTCCAGACAGACCAGACCTCAGGGCACTGGCTCAGCAGTGCAGGGCACACAACGCGGAGCCAGTCTTTCGAGTGGAAGACAGTGCTATGCATGCGGCGGGCGAGGCCACATGGCTCGTGACTGCCCGACCCGCCATGCGGAGGAGCAGCAGACGGTCGAGGAACCACCTAGGCAGAGGCAGAGGTTCGACCGTGGCGGTCCGCAGGGAGGAGGCGGACGAGGCAGAGGAGCTGGACGAGCAGCTGGTGGTGGCCGACGCTTTGAGGCTCTACCACCACCACCACCAGGAGGTCCACCCCGACCGCAGGGGAGAGCTCAGCTTCAGGCAGCCGAGGCCTTCGATCATGGAGCTCTGGGAGCCGATGGACAGGAGCAGAACTAGTGGATACATCCTTTGTACTTCTGGTTCCTTGTTGCTTTTGTGTAGCGTCTTGTATTACGAGCTGCAATAATAAAAGACGCATACCTTGTGATGTTTTCGTTCCTGTCCTCTATCGTAATGTTACTAAGAGGTTCCAGTTTTGGCTGTTGACTTGACCCTCACTTGTGAGACATCTACTGGAGGAGACCCAGTTACCACACACTGATGCCGACAGTGTGACTCAACCCTTGGAGGCGAGAGTAACGGTTGAATCTCTTAGTAGTAGCGTCGAGGCCTTACGACGTCATCCTTAGTATGGATTAGTATCATCCATGTTAGGATTGACTGTTTTAGGCAAAGAATGTGGTTCATCCAGGGGATGAGACCAGATTTCTCTTTTCGGCAAAAGAGAAATCTTGCAGCTCTGGTGGGACCGGAGATGGTCCGGGCCACGTCAGAGGAGGTCCATGTCATCCAGGAGCGGGTCCTACATGGGCGATCGATTCCTCTTGTGCGCAACAGATGGCGGCACGGGAATCTCCAGGAGAGCACATGGGAGCGGGAGGCTCAGATGCGTGCTCAGTACTCTCTTTTGGTTTCCCTAGTTTTTGATGTAGCTTTACGGGGACGTAAAGCCCTGAGGTGGGAGTAATGTAAAGACCCGTAAAATTCAAGGGAAATTTTTTCTTAATTTTCTTTAGAATTTTACAAGAGCGCGGTTTCAGACGGCACCTGATTCCGAGGCCCGGAGCGCCCGGAATTAATTTCCGAAGTTTGGCTCGGGTACGTTCAGTAAACGAACGAGCGGGAATTCCTAACTTTTGATCCGGTGCTCGGAATTGAAATCTGAGGGCACCGATGAACTCGCAGCGCCGATATTCGCTTTTTGAGACCTTTTCGGGAGTTGCGTTTGTTGCGGGTTGAAAGTTACGTTTTGGGGTTTTTCAGTTAAGTTAAATAAAATTTGTGCAAAACAAATTTTATTTTAACTATTTTTAAAAACCTACCAAAGGAGGTTAGAAGTGGGACCCACACCCACTTAACCTCCCTTGGGAGGATTAAGTGTGGTGGGGCCCACACGAAACCCCTTTTTCTTTTCAAATTCCTTAACCTCTCAAAACCCTTCCTCTTTTTTATGTAACTCTCCCCTTCTTTAACTCTTACCAATTTATCTTTTCATTTAATTTTGTCAACTCTAGACTTAATTAATGAATTGAATTCAACTTTTGAATTTTGAAAGGTTGGAAAAGTGAGAATAAAATAAGATGTAGTCTTATTTTATTTTTGGTTGATCGTTTGTTCCCTTGAGAGCTTTTGAGAGCATTCCTCTTCATCTTCAACTCTGACGAAGAACGAAGAACGAAGAACGCTCAAACTCTGACGAAGAACGAAGAACGACGCCTCTCTTCTTCGTTCTCGGTGTCAACGAGAGGGAACGCCGCTTCCTCCTCGGACCATCTTCGTCGGCGTACAAGTTTCGCCAACGACGTGACTCTTCGAACGCATCCCTTCGTCATCGGATTTGACGAACGGCTTCCGCGACACCCGACCTCCGCGACGCCGTCTTCCGCGGAGCGTAGCCGAACCTTTGAATCTTAAACCCGAGGTAGGGGATGTTGTTGATTATTTTATTCCATTCTTGAATCATGGATTTTAGCATGACTAAACGTGTGGCTTATTTATTTAAGTTTTGTTATTATTTCTTTAACGTGAGGGGGGCCGGACCGCACGAACACGGCCGAATCCCCCCTCCATCGTTCATGTTTGTTTATGCTGGTGGAAACAAGTAGCGTGGTGCCGTCGCACGACGCGGATGAACGTTCATTTATTTTGCGCAACGCCGTCGCGCTTCGCCGAGGAGAGTCTTCAAGAACGCGACGCCGTCGCGCCGCGTTGGAAGGATCCATGGCACGGCGAAAGGGGCGCGGTGCCGTCGCACCGCGCCGGACGACGAACACCGCGGCCGGTTCCGGGCCGCGGCGGGACGAGAAGACCGCGGCCGATTCCGGGCCGCGGCGGGATGAGAAGACCGCGGCCGGTTCCGGGCCGCGGCGGAAGAGGAGACCGGCGGCCGGGCCGCCGGCGTCGGAAGTCGAGGGCGGGACCGGAATTTCCGGTCCCGTTGGTAAAAACCGGCCGGCCAGCGGGCCGGCCGGATGTCATTAAACCGGGGGATTAAACCCCCGGCCGGTTCTTCAAACCCCCCCTCTTAATGAGGGGGGCGGTTCAATTAAAGGAGGGGGGGGCAAAGCCCCCCCGGTTTGTTCCAGCCGGCCCCCACTTGCGGGGGCCGTTTCCTGCTTTTGGCACGGCACAAGGCCGTGCCGCCTTTCAAAACCACGGGGGCAATTAAGCCCCCGGTTCGTGACTAAGCGGCCCCCACGTGCGGGGGGCCGTCCCTTCAAAATCGGCGCGGCAAAGCCGCGCCGCCATCAAACCGCGGGGGCAATCAAGCCCCCCGCGTGACCACCACGTGCGGCGCCGGGCGCCGCCGCCGCGGCCCGCCGCCGCCGCCGCGGCCCGCCGCCGCCGCCGCCGCGCCGCCCGCCGCCGCCGCCCGCCGCCGCCGCCGCCGCGCCGCCCGCCGCCGCCGTCCGCCGCGCCGCCCCGGGAGGGGGGGTCGGGCCGGGTCGGCCCGGACCCGGACCCCCCCGTTACGGACCGGTTTCGGTTTTTGGCTCATAACTTGAGCCTCGGACCTCCGAATGACAAACCGTCTGCGGCAACGCGATCCTTGGATCGAGACGGTCGTTTCGGTATATCGCACTCAAGGTTTCGGTTTACTTTGAGTTCGGCCGGGTTGGTTCGTTCACGAAACCAACCGGGCCTTCGGAGCGGAAACGCTCATATCTTGAGCTACGGACGTCCGATTGACGTGCCGTCAGTCGCGTAGTGTTCCTCCTAGTGAGACGGATCTTTTGGCATACTCCGCCTGAGGTTTGGACGCAGGTGGAGTACGGTCGGGTTGGTTTTGCCTAAAAACCCAACCGGGCCCCGGAGACGAAAATGCCTATAACTCTCAGACCGGGCGTCCGATCGACGCGCCGTCTGTTGCGTTGAGTTCCTGTTGACGATACGGAACTTTTGGATACATCAACTTCGGTCTTCGTGACAGTTGATGTATCAGCCTCTCGGCTCGTGGAGCGGATCCTCCGTACGAGCTTGCTGTGTGCGGGAACCCTAGTGCTGGCCGCGACTGTTCTACTGCTACAACTGCTACTGTGACTGCGACGACGACAGTACAGAGATCCTGTGTGGATTCGACGGCGACAGTACAGAGATCCTGTGTGGATTCGACGACGACAGTACAGAGATCCTGTGTGGATTCGACGACGACGACTACAACACTCAGCGATCCTACGTGGATCAGTGCTACAGGTCCTGTGTGGGCCCGATCCTGTGTGGGTCCGATCCTGTGTGGGTCCTTGCGCTCAGCGGTTCTGTGTGAGCCAGCGCCTACAGGTTCTGTGTGAGCCCGATCCTGTGTGGGTCTTCTGCGGGGGTTAGTTACCTATCGATCCTCCGTGGGTCCGACGACTTAGATGGATCAGTGATCATCTTTATCGTCCTTGAAGAAGTATACCTGTGTGAGCTGAATCCTGTTGCTATCCTGTGTGGATTGTGTTGTGCAATCCTGTGTGGATTATGTTTTGCTTTCCTTTGTGGAATACGTATACTTTCCTGCGTGGACTGAGTTGTACTTGGGCTCGGAGGTTGGAGCGTATTTGAATTGATGACTTAGATATATGTATGGGCATATACCTAAGTAGTGTCGGTTGTTACTTCGTGATTGTACTTTTCTTCGTGGTTTATCCTTTGTGGATTTGAGAGACCTTCAGGGGTCTCGGGGTCCCTACTGAGTAGCTTATACTCACCCCTGCACGGGCTTTGCCCGCACTACGTTGTGTTGGTTGCAGATGACGGACAGCGTTGACCTTAGCTGAGGCTTGCACAGCGGGACGGTACCCGGAGGTGGACCACTGGGCGGGACGTGCTCGGAGCGGACGGCGGGACCCGTGGAGCAGAGGAGCTTTCTGTACCCACCCTTCAGGTGGGATTTCCAGTGGACAGCTCGGAGTAGCAGCTTTTACTTTTCAGCTGCTGTTTTTCCCTTTTCGAGTTGTACTTTACTTTCAGTTTGGGTTTGTATTCTGGCCCATTTACTTTTCCGCACTTTCAGTCGTACTCTGCTTGTTTAGTGTTTACTTCCGCTTGTTTACTCTGTGGTGTGTGTTTACTTTTCAAAGGCAATGCCTTCCCTTTTTACCGGGATTTACGCCTTGGTGCTAGTCGCCAGCCCCTGGCCTATGGAAGGCGGGCTTGGGGTAGTCACGGCACGGACCCCGAGGGCGGGTCGTGACATTTCTTCTTCTTCTGATATCATGACGCTAGACACTCCGTTGGGGACTAGAACGGCTGGTGTGCGTCAGTGCAAGGAGTGCCCCCTTGAGGTTGGAGGGTTTCACTTCCTTTGGGACCTCTATGTCTTGGAGATGACGAGCTATGACGTCAATCTCGGGATGGACTTGTTGGTTCTTTTTCGAGCCTTTGTAGACTGCTATCGTCATGGGGTGTGTTTCACGTCACCAGAGGGCGGAGAGTTTCTATACAAGGGTGAATGGGATGTTCAGGCGAGTCGAGATGGACCAGAGCATCACGGGCGAGGTGGAGTCACAGCCCAGATAGCGAGCATATATCTGGATGATCAGGGGACTTGTCAGACGGATTTCCCTCCGATTGTTAATCGTTTCAGGGATGTCTTCCTGGACGACTTTTCAGGTCTACCTCCGGTGCGTGAGGTGGATTTCTCTATCGAGCTTGTTCCAGGAGCAACACCGGTGTCTATTCCTCCTTACAGGATGGCCACGCCTGAGTTGCAGGAGCTCAAGAGGAAGTTAGAAGAGTTACAAACAAAGGGATTTATCTGACCCAGTACATCTCCTTGGGGTTCTTCAGTCCTTTTTGCGAAAAAGGCAGACAGTACCCTCAGACTTTGCGTGGATTATCGGAAGCTGGACTAGTTGACGGTTAAGAACCGATATCCCTTGCTGAGGATAGATGATCTGTTTCATCAGCTTCTTGGAGCACGAGTTTTCTCAAAGATTGACTTGAGATCCAGATATCATCAGCTATGCATTAGACCATCTGATATACCTCTCACAGCTTTCAGGAGTAGGTATGGTCTATATGAGTATACGGTTATGCCGTTCGGACTGACGAACGTGCCAGCAGTTTTTATGGATCTGATGAATCGTGTGTTCTATCCGTACCTTGATTCTTTTGTGGTAGTATTCGTGGAAAAAATCGTGGTGTACTCTCACTCTTGACACGACTATTCCACCCATCTTGAGATCGTATTGAGTACACTGAGAGAGCATCGGCTATATGTTAAGCTCTCGAAGTGCCACTTTTGGATGGACCAGATTCACTTCCTGGGTCATATCATCTCAGAGGCAGGAGTTGCAGTAGACCTAGAGAAGGTGAGAGCAGTAGTTTCCTGGGATCTGCCTAAGAATGTGTTTGAGATACGAAGTTTCTTAAGGCTGGATGGTTACTACAGATGCTTCATATGAGACTTCTCCCACTTAGAATCACTGTTGACAGGTCTGACTAAGAAGGGTGTGCAGTTCGTTTGGCCAGAAGATTGTGAGAGAGCTTTTCAGGACCTGAAGGGAAGGTTGACATCAGCACCAATCTTGATACTCCCAGAGCAGTGGAAGATCTATACAGTTTACTATGACGCATCAAGGATTGGGCTGGGAGCAGTTTTGATGCAGGGAGACCGAGTTGTTGCGTACGGGTCTCGGCAATTGAGGCCACATGAGCGGAACTACCCGACGCATGATCTCGAGTTGGATGTAGTTGTGCATGTGTTGCGCTGTTGGAGACATTATCTGTTGGGAGAGAATTTTGTGGTTTTCACCAACCAAAAAAGTCTCAAGTATATCTTTACTCAGTGTGACCTGAATCTGAGGTAGAGAAGGTGGGTTGAGTACCTACAATCCTTTTATTTTGAGCTTGCCTATACACCTGGTAAAGGTAATGTAGTAGCTGATTCACTGAGCAGGAAGACTCAGATACAGGCAGTGCAGGAGGCCAGTGGTGAGTGGGAGTTCATGGCTTTGTTCTCTGAGATGCATCTGGAGGTGCACGATAGTTAGGGGAAGGCTTATCTTTCCTCGTTAGCTATGAATTCTACCCTCTTGGACAGAGTGAGGATGAGGCGGCTATAGGTTTCAGAAGGCCTAATTCTACGGGATTCGGTGGAAAGTGAGGACCCTCCTCCCGGTTGGACGATAGGCGATGATGAGGTTTTGTGTTTCCATTGAAGAGTATGGGTTCCAGGGGATATATGTGCAGAGCTGATGCAGGATTTTCATGCTTCATCTTGGGCAGTTCATCCTGAGGTTACCAAGATGTACCATGACTTGAGGCATCTGTACTGGTGGCTAGGTATGAAGAGGGAGATAGTTGGTTTTGTTATGAGGTGTTCCACCTGTCAGCAGGTGAAGGCAGAGCACCAGAGGCTAGATGGGTTGTTACAGCAGTTACCCATTCCAGAGTGGAAATGGGATGATGTTGCGATGGATTTCGTGACGGGGTTGCTGAGGTCACCTCGAGGCAATGACGATGTGTGGGTTGTTGTAGATATACTCACGAACGTAGCTCACTTTTTTCTGATCAAGAATACTTTTGGTGTTGACGAGCTCGGAAGGCGGTACATCCGAGAGATCGTACGTCTTCATAGGGTCCCTCGTTCTATCATTTCAAATAGGGACGCACGCTTTACCTCTCGTTTTTGGCAGAGTTTTCAAAGGGCACTGGGTACACAAGTGATTCTGAGCACTGCATACCACCCTCAGATAGATGGCTAGTCAGAGCGGACGATACAGGTGCTAGAGGACATGTTGCGCGCATGCGTCCTAGACTTTGGGGGCTCTTGGGA
Source organism: Viscum album (assembly GCA_963277665.1). NCBI lineage: Eukaryota > Viridiplantae > Streptophyta > Magnoliopsida > Santalales > Viscaceae > Viscum > Viscum album. Next base: position 81,184,455 of record OY728155.1, on the reverse strand, counting down.
GAATCATATACCCTTAGTCGAGTTTTCCTATAACAATAGTTTTCAGGAAACTATTGAGATGGAACCATACGAGGATTTATATGGTAGGTCATGCCGATCACCTTTGTGCTGGTTAGAGGCAGGTGAGGCAGCTTTACTGGGGCCACAGCTCGTACAGAAGACATCTGAGTAGGTCTAGTTGATTCAGAAGCGGATGGCTACCGCGCAATCTCGTCAGAAATCTTATGTTGATCGCCGTAGACGACCATTGGAGTTCGTGGTCGAGGATCAGGTTTTCTTGCGTGTTTCACTGAGGCTGGGACACAAGCAGCTCAGGAGACATGGTAATCTTTCACCGAGGTATATGGGTCCATTTGAGATTCTGGAGAGAGTCGGGCTGGTTTCCTATCGGTTGTGGTTACAGCGGTGGTACCAATCCATGCACGACATCTTCCACGTGTCCCAGTTGCATCGCTACCATTCATACCCGTCTAACACCTTTCAGCCAGAGGAGGTTGAGCTGCAGCATGATGCGTCCTATGAGGAGAATCTGATCTGTATCGTTGACAGTAGCACAAAGGTTCTCTGAGGCTGGTCAGTTCCTCTCGTATGGGTTCTATGGCAGCATGGTCGGGTGCAGGACGAGACCTGGGAGTGGGAGGCCTACGTACGTGCTCAGTGGCTAGAGCTGTTCTGAGCTTTATCTTTGCCACCCTTGGAAGGGAAATTTGGGGACGAATTGTTATAAGGGGGGAAATTTGTAAGAACCCGGTTCTTATTTTTAAGGTACGGGCTTCTCCTTTTTCCTTTTCCTTAAGTTTTTTTGAGAAACTATGGAAAATGGGAAAAAATGCTAAATTTTGAAACTACACGCCGTGTACTTTTGGTCGTGTTGGGATGAGTACATGGGGCGTGTAGCCTTGTCGGCGACGAGGGGGGTAGGAATCGACTACACGTCGTGTAGCAGTACCTTACATGTTGTGTAGTCAGTCGGCAGGCTTGAATAGTTAGGTGGTGGAGTTTCCGCCAGCTGGGCGATAGTACACGCCGTGTACTTCGGAGTACATGTCGTGTACTCATGTCGACGGATGAACAATTTGGAAGTGCCGCCAAATGAACAGTTAAATGAAAGAATTACATGCCGTGTGCTTTGTTTTTTTGGCTTAAAACAGGCAGTAGCCTCCTCATTTGGCAGAGGAGGCGTTTGAGACATTTTGGAGCCAAAGGAGGAGGCCGGACCTTTGAAGATCCACTGGGGGTTCGTCTGGAATCGGTTTCCGCCTCGTACGATCCCGTTGGAACCGCATGGGTAAGCCCTCTCTTCTCCTAGCGTGTTGCTTACCAATTCTTCTCCTAATGTAAGTTATTTACGTTTGAATGGGTTTTGTTCATCGTCAGATCTATGCCGTTCTTGGGCGTTTCTGGATTCGGCATTCGAGTATAATGTTCGTTGGTGTATAAGGTAGGTGTCTTGGTGTTAATTTTCCAACTTTCGTGCGTTTTTGTGCATTTTTGTGCCATGAACCCATGGTGGGGTGTCGTGTGGCTAAGGCCTTTTCTATATTTAATGCCTATAATTGATTAGGTATTTAATTGTGATAATAAAATGATGTTTGGTATCATTGCTTGGATCCGGAACCACCCCGGGGGTGTGTTTCATTGTTTAGTCGTTTGGCCAGGATACCCGAGGGTGTGATTTTAAAGTAGTAATTGTAGAATTGCCTTGAGAGGAATTGCTTGTTACTTCTTGTTTACTTTTTGGACATGGCCCGATTACCTATTTAGCTTGAGGGCATTGTTGTGTTTATCCTGAGGGTGTTGTTGTGATTAGCCTGAGGGAACTGCACTATTTAGCCCTAGGGTTGTAGTATTTCGCCTGAGGGCAACCTTTAGTGCCTGAGGGCTTGACTTATGTGCCTAAGGGCGACACTTCCTACGCCTAAGTGAAATTTCTATTACGCCTGAGGGAAATACCTGCGGGTTGGATTCTGGATAGCCTGAGGGCAAGCCCGAGGGCGTGGTTTTACTATATTAGCCTGAGGGCAAGCTTCTGGTTGGCCTGAGAGCTTGGTGCTGTTGATTACAAAATGTCACTAAGTTAAATGGTTAAATGGATAATAAAATGGAAATGTAACTGGTAGTTAGTTACTTTTGAGTACTGGTTACTTTATTTCATTTTACTACTGCACACTATTGTTTCATGCTTACACGCAGTTGGGCACGAGCCTTTGGTGGGTGCCTACTGAGATATATTTCTCACACCCTGTTTGGGTCATACTTTTCGACCCAAACAGATTACGTTGCTACAGGTGTAGATAGGGGAAAGAGTCCCTATACAGGTACTTGACTGTTGCTGAGGAGTAGGAGGGCATGGGACCGAGCCTAGGCTTGCGATGCCGCTGGCACCTGTTTTGCTTATTTTGTTGTACTCTGTATTTTTTTGTACTGTATTGGTGTATAACATGTTCTAGCTATTTTCATAGATCTTGAAACATGTACCATCATCACTTGTATATTGTTGGTTATATCCATTGTTGTAGTTATTTCAGTTGTGTATGTTTACTATTTTCGTTGTCTTTGTATGTTTATTTTTGGTATTGCGCTATGCTACACTTTGACAAATGAGGGCATAGTTCCCCACTATCAGACCTGGTCTCTCGCTGCTATTCGGAAGCCTCTGGCGTTTGGGGAAATGCGCTTGAGGTCACGTGGCGAACCGGGCTTGGGGCACCCGTTGCGTGGCACCCGAGTCCAGGTCGTTACAAATACACAATACAAAATTCATCTACCCAAAGGATCCATCACACACCCCACCAACCCACAACAGCACCCCCCCCCCATGCCAGCGAGCCAGTATCCTACCCATCCATGCCACACCAAGAACCAGCGAGTGCCCCAGGACCAGCGAGCCAACAGCAGCCCATCCATTCCGCAGGACTAGCAAGCCAGCTCCATCTCATCCATGCCACCCTAGGGAAAAGCAAGCACCAGCAACTCATCCATACCTTGGTACAAGCGTCCCAACTCCAAATCAAATTAGTGAAAAATATCTGCATGAACCATGGTTGTTCCAAAGTTAACAAACCCAAAAATTATTAGGCAATGTTTAGCATAAGAATTACTTTTCAATAGCAATAGAAAAGACAAACAATAGTCTTTTTAATAGTTTATTTTGAATACATGGAAAATGTGTGATGAAATATGTTATTTGAGAGACATCAAAAACACATAAAAAACACACATTGCAAGAGACCTATCTGAAATGGCGTGAATTCTTCCAAAAATTCACTGAAATTTAAAATGATAGCATCTCCATGTGGAATAAAACCCCTCATAAGCATAGACCTGCCTCCACCCATAGTCATGTCACCAGAAAAGCCGAATTGCATCCACCATCATGTAAAGAAAATCCAGGAGAAAAACATTGTGACAACCCCCCAAGTATAAGATGTCAATGTGCTAAGATTCAAGAATAACTTTTAAGAGAAAAAAACATGCAAAGGAGGTTCACATCAACACATGTCTCATCAGCTCCATGCATTGAACTGTCTTAGTATGGTTAAGACATTGGTGTTTCCTCAGAACCCGTAAACAAAAATAACACAAAATAAGAGTGATTAGAGAACCTTACAACAGATAAGCCGAAATTGTTCAGTTTGCTGAAGATCATGTAAACAGATGTTGTTGCAATTCCTGAAATAGTGGAAACTAGATCCTTGGGGAAACAGGCGATCCATTAGGAGCATAAAAAGTGTATAATTAACATCAGAGTCTCCAGATAAAAGATAAATAAATAGTCATTCAAGTACATCAAATGAAGTGAACATGTAGCACACAATCTACAAAAAATAACACTTTGAGCCCTAATTTTCCATGAACCATCTAGAACTAGAGTCAAGCAAAAAATTATAGTCAATCCTCAAAGAAATCTATAGGAATCATTACCAATTCCAAAGAGGATACCTGGTAAAAACAAAGTTCCTGCTACCTAAATGAAACAGAAAGCAATGTATTCTTCTCTAGAACTGGACAGTAACATTTGCTCCTTTGGATAGTAAATAACTCCCATCATGCCTGAAATAGAAACCATGACAGCTAATCATCACAGCTTCAAAGAAAAAATAGCCTCAAATGTAAGTCCCACACTAATATCATCATCATCTCAAGTCCTATCTACAAAGTCTCAAAAACAAAAATCCTTCAGAGGATTCCACTCTTCAACAATTGAGGATCCAAGCACTAATTGACCAGCCAATGTCCAATGTAATCCATTGAGACCAATATAAAAATCAACAAACTACAAGGTGATCATCAAGTATAAAAATTTCAAGGTGAAGTTAGCCATCATTGAAACATTATGATTTGAAGAAGAAAAGTAACCCTTTGAGTGTTGCTCAATTGGTTAGTGTTGAGACGATAGACCAAAAGAACTCAAAAATAACCTATAAATTACCAACCATATTTCATATAAATCTAATCCATGATTTGAAAAAATCTGTAGTTGTTTCCAAGTGACTGAAAACATACTGGTTAGGTCATGAAATCACCGTGAAAATACCAATTCCAAGTAAATTTTAATGTAATAAACACACATCCCATGTAAAATCATAATTTAACAATTCCTTAGGGAAACATGAGAAAAGACAACTAAATGGATAGAGATGAAAAGACCAGAACACAAAGAAATTTGATTTTGAAAAGTAAAGAATGATGATAGTTTGTTCATTTTTCATGTGTGGATTTAATGATCAAACTCCTAGAGTAAAAAAATATTAAATAACCAATTCACTTTTTCATTTTATTGTTAGTGCATTTTTGATGTGTGGATTTAATGATCCCTACAATAAAAAAATATTTTCTACGTAACATCAACCCATTTTCTAATGTTTTATATAAGAAGAATATATAACATGTATATTTCCTAAAATCATAAATAGAATACCCATATAATATTAGAGTTTAACTTGGGATGTTTTTGTAAACATATATTACATGTTTATGTCAAAAAATCATAAGCAAAAAAACCCACAAAAGATGGACACCTACCTTCACTTCTTATTCTGTAACACCTTCTAACTAGTTTAATCACTTAAACACAACTACTTAAAAATTTACTTAAAACACACATACTTAAGAAACATAAAATTAATTTTAAAACTACATATAAAAAATAAGAAATAATTATAAAAACATAGAAATACATTACATCTCTAGGAATTACGCTCAATGATGAAGTGAAATAATAACTTGAGGAACCTTCATATGTCATATCAAATTCCATAAAACACAAAACAAAAGATAATATTAATAATCATTCATAAATCAAAAACATGATAAAACAATATCATTTTAATAAGGCATGTGAAACAAAAACGAAAAAAAATAAAACAACAAATGAGAATATTTTGTCTCGGTATGAATTTCCATTCCAAATTAATACAAATTTCAAAAAATGGTACTTCGTAGTATTTGAAGACTTTTATGTAGGATTAATAACTATCCTAGAATAAAATAAGAATAATAATAAAATTAAATAATATATAATTTTCATCATTGAATAGGTATAAAATAAAACACTTACTCGACCCTCTGTAAACTCATGTCGTTGATGGGTCTTACTCAACCCCCTGTAAACTCATGTCGTTGATGGGTCCTATTTTTGGAACTGATATTTAAAATTCTTTCTATTTAATGATAAAAAAATTTGGCCCCAAAATCAAAGATTTGCATTAATATAAACTTGAAATATCAAATGTTATATTCCTTAAATAAGTAAATTGAGTAAAAAACCATTTTCTAGTTGCATTACCCAAATTATTCTAATCTTCATCATCACTGACGCCATTGTCATGAGAGAAAATATCACACCAATAGGATATCTTTGAAATTCCAACCTATCTAAAACCACACCATGCACACATTAACTCCCTAACCATTGGGACTGGATCGCCATCAATTTGAATCTCTAGAAATCAATATAATATCACTATCATCTTTAAAACTCAGAGACAACCACTAATATAGTACATAAACCACAAAACTAGAAATTGATGTGGAAGAAACACCCAGAAACAAAAACATCCATGATATGTAAAAGAACCAAAAAAAACAAAATCTTGAACCAAACCAAACCTAACCAGAAGCAAAACTCGCCTTCTATTTTCCTCCAAGCTCCACCATGTTCAGTATTTACTCTATAATCGAGTGCCATCAAGATGGATGTGTTACCTTTCTAGAGAAAAACCTTTGAATAAACTTGGTAGAAAACTACCCTAAAATTAGTTTGGAAAACCATATCCATTTATCTAAGAGAAATATGTTATAGAATTAAAAATAGCCACAACATCCAGATCTTGGACAAGAACCAATAAAAAAATGGCAAGAGGATATCATAGAATAAAATCAACCACTTATAAACACCTACATATTAAAATCCCAAATCACTAAAAATTCCATCTCATTTGACCGGTCTGAAACTCTATGGATAACGGCGGTCGAGAGCAGGGAAAACGGCTTGGAAAAAACAGGACGACAAGGTCCAATGATGGGTTTTGGGCAAGGATGTTGGCCAGGAATAGGGAGGGGGTTACCACAATGATGCCGGAGGGGGACGTTGGCCGAGAATAAGAAGGGTGGTTCCCGTGATGATTACTCTTACAAAGCGTCATTTTACTCTTCTGAAGTCTCGTGTTACCCTTTTTAAACCCTTTATTTGTTAAATTTCGATATCTTTAGTCAACAGTACATGGACATTTTTCAGTCTCAACTCTAGAACTATATATTTCTTCATAAAATCATATATTTACTTTAAATTACTATAGTAGTAGTGACCAGTTTGGATATGTAGTTTGTAAGTAGTTATAAGAAACTAATTTTTGTAAAAAAATATAAAGATAAATAATAGAAGAATGTTAACTTTCTAAAAGAATTTAAAATATCATGAACATTGTAGTTACCTATAAATATTCATTGATATAAAGTGGGGTTTTTTTGTTCTTATGAAATATTAGTGGAGTTGAAAAATTGATGCAGATGTAGGTAGATGTCAGTTTGATAATGTTTCCCACTGGAATTGGGGATGATCTCATTGATTTAAGATTCAAACATTCCAAGAGGTTTTTAATGGGTTTTTTTCGTAGAATCGAAAACATCCAATGATTCCATATCCATTTGAACCTTCTTTTCAAAGGTAGGTGCTCATTAGTTGTGGACTGATGAGGCTTAGTAATTTTCATTGGTCGAGAGGATGGGAGGTCAGACTCATCACACCTTTTTGAGGGGAATTATTTTCTACTCTGGGACTCTCTTTATAGATTTAAGTTATGTTCATGAATCCATAATACATTACCAAGTAAAAAATGACATTTCCTTTAGATCTGAGAATCAATGATTGATATGTAGGAAATTTAGAGAATCTTTTATATGTATTCGAGGTTCTTCATTAATATAGAATCATTTGTATTTGTTATAGATTCTTAGTCAATGGTATCCTTTGATACATAAAAGTATCTTGGTCATTATGATGACCATACTGGTTTTAAAGCAACTCAATGGGGAACTTGAAGTTTATTGTCATTCAGAAGGACATGGATTATTTCAAAGTTGGGATCGTACCCGCAGATGGGATACCTATGTGTCCTTTGTTTTGGAAAAGGAATCAGAACCCACGTGGTTCGAGTAAGGGAGTATGATGTTTATTCATGATTGATGGCTTAAAGAAAGATGTCATGATTACTTTTACACTCTAAGCTCACGTGAGTCATGATCGGTGTGAGAAACAAGAGGTATTGGTGAAACCAGACAATTGTGTTGTGAAAGATGCAATGATATGGGGCTTATATGTGTATGAATTCCCAAATAGATGAGGATTAAGATTTACTTCAGGGATGAAATCCAGGAACAAGTTCCATAAAGGTATATGTGCTTCATAGAGATTTGGATACTCTAATCTTGGGGCTTACTCATAAGGAAAATACCCAAGTTAGGAGGAGACTTAGGATTGGGTTTTACTCCTGAGAAGGAAGCTCATATCAAAAGGAAATTAAGACTGGGGCTTACCCCTGAAAAAGAGGCCCAGGTTAAAGGTATTTGAAAATTAAAGGGAATTGGGGCTTACTCTTAAGGAGGATTCCCAGAATTAATGGGAATTATGACTGGGTCTTATTCCTGAAAAGGAGGCCCAGGTTAAGGGGTTACCTCATCTTAAAGGATGAGGTTGAATGAATTAAATCTCAATCTTTAGTGACATAAAGATGTGTAAATCACTAGTTTTTGAGATATGTTTAACGGAATTCCTTTCGGATAAGGAAGTAAATCAATAAAACATTCCATAAATGTCTTTGAAGAGTGTCTTGAAGACTAAATCTTGAATAGGAGAGATGGAATGGCATAAGAGGGGTTAAATGGGCAGGAAAGGCACCCAAAAAGATAGGGTCATGCAAGTCCCTGGTAGGCGCGTAGGTACTGCGTGGGCGTGCAAGTCCCTAGTCGCGTAGGTATACCTGCACGACACATGGGTACTTGCACGATTGTTAACTAGTACGGTAACACTTGGGCGATTCTTGACCAAAGACTTTATAATTATCCTGAGGTACTTCCAGAAGAGGGGCACACAAGTGTTAATGAGTAGGTAAGGAGGAACGCAAGTATGTACATTTCCCTTAAGGGTAAAACACCTTAGGTGCGCAAGTGTTAGTGAATTCTAACACTTAGACCTTACTCCTCTTGTTTAGACCTTCCATTCTAGGTAAATAATTACCTTATAAGTGTTCGGAAGACATAAAGAAGAGACTTGGGTGTTCAGAGCTCTGTATCTGAATTTTGGAAAAATTCCTCTCGAAATGGGGGGCCCATCGAGGGTATTTATAGGCTGGAGAAGACCCTGGGCGGTTATCACCTAGGGCGCACAAGTGACTTTCGTGACCGACATCGACGCACAAGTGTACTTGCGTGACCATTGTAGAACTTGTGAGACCCTTGCTCAATGTTCTTCTTATTCCTTCCTTTGTCAATTTTTTATATTTGTCCAAAGGTTGAATAACTTTGAACTAAGATATTCTCCTTTTCCAATCATTAGACTCTGTGACAAAAGGAGCGTCAAGAAAATTCCCCCCTCAGAGTTGGATCCAAAAGAAATGAGGATTTGACTCTGAGGAAATCGAGAATCAAAAGGAAATTGGGGCATGCAAGGTATGGCGTGCAAATGAGCTTCAGGCACGCAGGGTCTGGCGTGCAGCGGTACGGCCTTGTCTATAAATAGAGGGCCTCACTTTGTGCAAAGCACCCAGCTCTTGCTTGTTCTTTGCTCTCGGCGCGCAAGTTGACTTCCAACTCTCACTTGTTTGTTCTTCTTGCTTCTTGCGTCGCACTTCTGTTTCTTGTGTCACGCTGCTATTAAGGTATTTAGACTTGCGTGGTGAAACCTGCGCGCCCAATACTTGTGTGACTGAAGGATACTTGCACACCAACTATGGGACTTGCGCACCTTAATGACTTAGTAAATTTCTTTAAATCCTTCACAAATTTTATGAAAAATTAGCATACTTTAAGAGTTAATTATTCAACTTTTGTGAAGATCAAAAGGATCCGAAGAGAATCGGAATGACTGATGAACTTGCGAGAAAAAGAATTGATTAGATGATGGACATCGTTGGCCATGATTACTATTCCATCTGCGAAATCACTCTTCTGGACTTGGATAAGTATCTGAAGAAATATCATCATGATTTCCCATAGAGCATCTATCTGCCTCTGTATGGCCATGGTCATCTGCAAGATGTCAATATTCCAGAGGCAAAGAACTATCTCCCGCCTTTCTAGTTTCATTCGTATACCAACTTTTCTTCATGGAATGTCTCAATCGCAGGAACATTTTCTAATGATAGAATAGTAAAGAAAGCCTATATATTGCATCATATCTCTTGTGAACCAGATCTGAAACTTTACAAACCTGAGCTGAAACCACATTGTTATCCTTTAATCTTTCGAAATTCTCAAATGGATCAATCTGAAGGCTGGAAGGAGAAATGGGAATTTCGTTCTGGAGGAGGGGTGAAGCCAACATGGATGTGGGATTATTGGGTGCGAAAAACTTGTGAAGAGTTTGTTGAGGATCTGAAGGGAGCTACAATTTATGAAGTCGTCTGGGCTGGGCAGACATATGTTTATAGGAATCATAATTTTGCACCGGAGTTGCTTAGCCGTTGGAGCCCAGAAATGAATTCCTTCCATATGACCCATGTAGAAGTAGGAATTAGTTTGTGGGATGTCTACAGGATCTCATGAGTTCCAATTTTGGGTGATATGTATGACGAATTCATCCCTCCAAAGGCAACTTTGAATGATCCGGAGAAGACTCCGAATTTGGTTCAAGAATTATTGAAGATTTATCATAAGCTCAAAATCTAAAAGACTTCAAAGACTCATTCTAGAAGGTCCCAGAGGAATGGATGGATGTGATTTTCAAGAATAAGAGGGAAAAGGGGCCCACCTGTACTCGTCCTACTACTTGCCCTAGAGAAGATAAGAGAGGTGTTCCTAGCACATTCTGGCCGACTCTGGAAGCAGGATATTTTGAGAAATGGGGGTACGATGTGAATCATAAAATCTCGGAGAAGACCCGTCTGGAAGGCTTTTTATCCTTATGGCTCAGTGTCTATCTTTTGCCAATTAGAGATTCGAAGGGAGGCGTCAGGCCAGGGACCTTCGTTATTGCAGCCAAGTTGGCTGAGAGGAAGATTGTGGGGTTGGCTACCCTAGGTTTGGAAAATATTCATAGGAGATTACTCCATATCTACATGGGTAAGTCTCCTTTGAGATTAGTGGGACCATTCCAAGTTTTATGGGGATCGATCTCCACTCACTTCCGGACATATTCTGTTCAAAACGGAATACAGATTCCTGGAAGTTCTTTCAGGCCATCTGTTCAGACCTTCTCTAGAGTTTTTCCTTTTTCCCTCAATGCTTATGATATTAGGCCAAGGCTGGGTATGCATAAGGAATTCCACTTCTTTCCCTATGGAAATCCTCCGACAGGGCGATTTGTTGACGATGGATTAGCCAGCTTGGAACAGAGGTCTTATATTCTAGCCTGCAGAGATGGTGTACTAGCCACCAAAATTGATGGGGAAATTATATGTGAGGCATATGCTCCATATCGATTTGCACACCAATTCAAGTGTCTGCAGACAACTGTTGTATCTCTTCCAGTGCACGTCAGATCAGAGCAGCATCCAATGGTTGCTCGGCAACTATGGTTGCTAATGGCTATGGAAAGTACTGGGGTAGTCTTTGACTTACCAGATACTGAATAGGTAAGCAATTTGACCATATGGTATGCTGAAAACTGGATAGTGTCATATCCTGAGGCCATATTGAATAAACCTGTTTATCGCGTTGGGAAGAAGAAGAGAACCATTGAGAAAGAAACAATTCAGGTGGCAGGTGATTCTTCCACTCCTGAAGCTGGTTCACCGAGTTCTTCAACCGAGGCTGATTCATCAGATTCTCAGGAGATACAACATGTGTCAAAATGGCCACGTACTGTATATAATCCTCCTGTCAGAATCAAGAGAGCCACTCCATCAACTCCTGGTGAGTTACTTTATTGAGGCAATTTTAATTACAAGTAACTTTATAGGGTAAAAAGTATTAATTCTCTTTTTATAGTTGCAGGAGCTAGAAAGAAATTAAAATCCATGGTCGTAGGACCCTCTTCGCAGCCTTCTAGTACACCTGCATATCTATGACCAGAGGCCATCCAGGCATGGTGGGATGTATACTGTGATACTGAAACTATCTGGCTGGATCTATGTGAAGGGTTACGTCTTCCTGGAATAGGGACTCTTCAGGCTCCTGAAAATATTCATTTCAAGGATAACCCTGATGAATTAAGAGCCTATGTCAAAGAGTTGAAGTCCTACATATATGCCACCAAATATTCTATCACTATCACCAAGCGGGTGAAAGAAATGATGGATCACGGCGCCACTGATGAGGAGTGGCATGAGTATGTGGCTTCTGAAGATGTAAGATTTCTTTACTTATTTACTTTCCAACTTGATTTCAGTCAAAGCTTTGTTATTCAAGGAAATTGTTTCCTTCATCTTGCAGCTTTCAAAAACTACTGAGGTTCCTTCTCCATAGTATAGCCCCGGTGGTACTGCCATCAGGGCTGCTGCTGAATCTCCCTGCGAACCGGGCGAGATATCTCCAGGCCAACAAGCCATGAATGAGGAGTTGGACATGGCTTTCCATTTGCCAATTCAAGTTCCAATAAGGGATACTACCGCCACTCCCAAAAAACCAAAAGGACAAAGGAGACGAAGGAGGAATTCCACCACTAAACGCTTTATCAGTAGTGTTAATTACTTCGGATAATCATGAATTTTAAACCATGAAAAAGATTTCCCATTTTCCTAGGGATTACAGGGGATTCTTCAATTTTCCCTCTAAGGGAAAGGACTGATCCTCTTTTAAGGACCACGTAGGGTACTGTGGAACGAACACAAATTCAGGATGACTTGGCTGCTTCTAAAAAAGGGCCAACATCTATTCCCAGTACAGCTCATGCCGCTGTTACAAGTAGAGAAGAACCTGCACCAGAATCATTGGCGGCCGTAGCAACTGAATCTACCATCCTTCCTGAAGAAGCTTTCTAGGGTCAGGGGCTGCAGAATGAGGGTCTCCAAGAGGACACATCAAATGCTCCCACTGGTGAGACTAACCAAGATTCTGAAATATCATTGGATGAAATGATGAATCGTGGCATGTATTTCGAAGAATTTTTTGATCATGCTAAATTATCATGTGATTTAGAAGACCTTGGGCATGAGTGTTTTCCTTCATCCAGTAAATTTTCTTATAATTTACACTTCTAATCATGACTGAAAATAATATGCAATTCCATCTATAGAAGCTGCTGAACTGCCAATGCCTGAAGAGGGTGTGGACATTGATGTCAACCCTACCATTGCAGAAACATTAGCTCAAGTGGAGCTAAACTTGGTAAACCCTCCTGAGACCCATCTTGAAGATCATGTTGAAACTGGGAAAGATGGGGAGGAGCCTTCTCAAGCTGTTGATCTACTGTTAGGTAATTATTGTACTGAGTTTTCAAGATAGACAACCAAATTCCATTATTCTATGAAACTAACCATACTTTTAATTGATCAAACAGGGCTATCAACTTCAATGGATAGAACTGGAGGTGAGGTCTCAACTTCTTCCCAAACAGTAATAAAAGGTGAAGTAACCAGGGTCAGGGGGAAGGAGTAGAACATGTCACTTCCTTAAGTGCATTAATACCAGATTACATGCCCCCTGTGATGATGATGTTGAATCAGAACTAGAGGTTCTTAAGGCGCTCATCTTTTCACGACGCAAGGAATGGAACAACATATGGAAAATCATATCTGAGGTGCCTTTAGAAGAGCTGTCATCAAATATTTCCCGGTTTTCATCCTAGTTCATCATGCTAGGACTTGGCAGTTTTGGATACCAAGAGATCCATACCACGGTGAAACAATTCATCTTAAGAAGGGAGCAGGAGCAAAAGTGCTGTGAAGATCTGACCAGGGTGAAGCTGTCAGTAAATATCAGTGAATTTGAGGTTGCGGTATCCTGATCTGAGGCTGACTATACTGCCAAGATGAAGGAGCTGAATCATAACATCAAAGAAAAAGTCATCTAGCAGGTGCAGCTCCAGCAACAGTTAGATGTTGTTACTGGGGAACTTGACCAGCTCAATAATTCATTGGAGGGATCTCAAACGAATGGTATGAAAGCCATTGCAGATGCCAAGAAGGCACTTCATCAAGCTGAGAAGAGTGAAGATGGTCGAGTGCACGAGCTTCAAGTAGCTGCTGATGAAGCTTGGGATGTTGTATATCAAGTAAAGACTTATGTTTATAGTCTCCTGTAATTTCTTGGAAAAGAGAAGAGACTCCAATCTATGGATGTCCTTCTAATTCTCGTGCATCAAATGGAAATAAGTCTTTCATCTTCAATCACTTGTGCACGTATTTTCCTACTACCTACTTTAAATTTTACCTAAGCCAATGGGCCTAGTAAGCATAGTTTGATTTTTACTAGGATTAATATAAATAACCCTACAAACTTTGAATCTCTTAATTTCTCAATATTACCTAAATCATACAAAATGTATGTTTAGTGAGCTGGAACTTGACTTTTATTCAGAGTTCCTTTTTCTTTTGTGGGCAGTTTAAAGTCATGCACGTCGGACATAAAGAGGCTAATTTTTAAGGTCGAAATAGCTTTGACCGAATAAATTAGAATTGACTCAATTATTTGAGAATTCATCTGAAAACATATTACCATACTCAAGTATGAGGGAAAATATGTAAACTATGACTTAAGAATATTTGAATCTGAGGAATGATATGAAAAAGAGCTAAAAGGAATTAGAAGAAGTAATTCCCAAGAATGAAGTTGCCATTATTTAACAAACTCATTAGGGGGTTGAATTATGCAGGGACACCTAAGGGCATTGGCTGCATAGTCAAATAAATAGCATCTTTTGGCTGACGAGTCCATTATGTAGACTACTTATGCAAGGACACCTAAGGGCGCGTGCTGTATAGTCAGGCAAAAGAACTCTCAGAAATTTACTTTCCTAGTGCTAAAAAGCCAGTGAAAGTTTATGGAGATTCAAATTTTCCAAAGTATAGAGTTTGTTGTATGGAAAGAGGTACTTGAATATGGAGAAGATATTTCCAAACAAAATTATCGAAGAACAGGATGGTAATGACTCCTATAATGTTCTGGCCCAAACGTAGGGAAGGAGAATATAAACCATAGACTTGAATACTTTCAGATCATGAAAAAGGATACGGGACAAATATGTTAAGGATGGCTGTTTTTGCAGATCCCTACATATTATTAAGACAAATAAAGACAAAAGAGGTGTTCCTCCCAAGAATGAAGTTACCACTATTTAACAAACCCGTTAGAGGGTTTAATTATGTAGGGCCACCTAAGGGAATTGACTGCATAGTCAAATAATAGCATCTTTTGGCTGACAGGTTTGTTATGTAGAGTGTTTATGCAAGGCCGCCTAAGGGCACATGCTGCATGGTCAGGCAAAAGAACTCTCAAAATTTAAGGCCTTTTGTGATTAGAAGTTAAAAAAAGGGTTATAAAGATCTGAAAATATTTAAGGTTAGGATTATGACACATAATGATGGGTATTGTCCAATGTATGCAGAGATACACAGATCAATGCTAACCATAATCAAGTTATGGCTGGGTCCTGAATGGAAATGTTGGACTTCACTACGTATCCCATAAAGATGGGAATCAAGCCATACGTAGTTCTTGAACTACAATTTAACGTCGTGTGGGACAAAAGGATTGGAGATCTTAGTTTTAGGTCATAGAGCTTGGACCATTATAAGAAATACACATTGTGTGTTTTCATGGGGACTTTTCAGCCAAGGAACTGAAAGATGAATTTGGGGTTAGGCCCAAAAGACTTGGGGCTGGATTCGAGGGACACTCGAAAGTTCCTACGTATCCCATAAGGATGGGAATCAATCCCACGTAGTTCTATAACTACCCTCTATACAAATTAGGTTCGTACAAGTGAAGGGTGAAAGGGGATTTTAGTGCAATGATGGTTTAACCCAAGATAAAAGGTTCAGGTATTTCCATGTATGCACATAGTCTTTGAAATGAAACATGATTGAAAATCAATATAAATAATGATTCCCTCTCAGGTAAGGGTATCAAAGAATATTTTAGTTTATTGTCATACTGGAAAAAAGTTTTGTATAGTTTAACGTCATATAGCAAGGACGAAATGTAATGATATTGATTCTAGGGGTGGTTTCATGAATCAACATCGTATGAGATGGAGGTGAATCGATGTGAAGAGATTGGTTTTGGGATTGAACCTTGGGAGGTTGCCTACGTACCCAGCTTGGAATGCAAGGATCAAAGTCCGCGTAGTTCAATTAAAGAATGAATTAGTGATCAATTTTTACTTGGGGACAATGACCTAAAAAATAGTGTTGGGACTTACACATGGTTTGTATCCCAAAGAGAGTGTTATGGTTAAAGTTTTCTCTAAGCTCATGTGAGTCATACTCGGTGTGAGAAACAAGAGGTAGAAACAACCCTAACGATGCACAGTGTACTGTCATGTAGGACATATGAAGGGACTATGCAGTTTTAAAGTCTTGCAGTTAGGACTATTGGTGCTGCACAGTTTAATGTCATGTAGCAGGGACAAAGTACAGTTTAATGTCAGGTAGGACATATTAAAGGACTTTCTGTATAGTTTAGAGTTATGTAGTTAGGACGATGGGGACAATACAGTTTAATTTCATGTTGGACAAAAAGAGGATTGTGCAGTATAATGTTATGAAGTGAGGACAAAAGAGTACACCATTTAACGTCATGTTGGATGTATTAGGGACTTTTTCACAGTTTTACGTCATGTTGGATGAAAAAGGGATGATACAGTTTAGCGTCATGTTGGACGTAAGTGCCAATAGTTTAAGGTCGTATGCATGGACCCTGGATGGTTATGCAGTTTAATGTCTTTCTGGACATAAGGGACTTCTATATATTTTAACGTCATATAGCAAGGATGATGAAGGGAAACACAGTTTAACGTCATGTTGGACGAAAGTGCGAATAGTTTAAGGTCGTATGCATGGACCATTTCTGTATAGTTTAACGTCATATAGCAAGGAAAATGAAGGGTATATTTTGTGTTTATACAAAATACTTCTTCAGAAATATGTCATTGGTTGGAGTAGTGATGAGTTCTCCATTCATCGAGATTAATGAATATGCTCCATTGGAGTAGACCATATGTATTGAGTAAGGTACTTCCCATTTTGGCTCATGCTTGGGAGGTTTCCTTCCTGGTATCATTGTAGTTCTGAGAACTAATTCCAATTCTCCCTGAGTGAATGAATGAAGACAAACTTTTTTGTTGAAAGCTCGTGATATTCGATTCTGATAGACTTCCAAGTGGTGAAAAGTGCACAATCTTTTCTCATCTGACCATTCCAATTCATTAAATCACTTTTGAGATTGTTCATCTGTAGATGACTGATCAAAAATGGCTACTCTGAGTGATGGTAGTTGAAAATAAATGGGAAAGGCGGCTTCCATTCCATATACCAGTGAATATGGAGTTGACTGCGTTGCAGTGCGGGTGGTCGTCCGATAAGCCCATAAAGCATGAAAGAGTTTATTAGGACATGATTTCTTATCTTTATCCACCATCTTTAGCAGTATATTTGAAAGAGTCTTATTGAAGGCTTCTATCTGGCCATTGGCTGCTGCATAATACCGAGATGAATGGTTGGATTTGATGTTGTATTCTTGATACAACTTCTTCACCTCGGATGAACAGAAGTTGGTGTCATTGTCCGTCAATATGGTATGAGGGGAACTAAATCTGGTAATGATGTTAGACTTGATGAAGCTAGCAATGCATTTAGAACTGACTTCCTTAAGAGGTATTGCCTCTACCCATTTGGAAAATAAATCAGTAGCAGTAAGAATATACTTAAACTGCTTGGTTGTAGATGAAAGGTAAGGTCCCACCACATCCATTCCCCATGTGGAAAATGGCCAAGAGTATTTAGCTGTATGAAGCAACTCTGGAGGTTTATCAATGAAGTTGGAATGAACTTTGCATGAATGAAACTTTTTTTTGAAATCAACATAATCTTGTATCATTGAAGGCCAAAAGTATCCAAGCCTTCGAATCTGATCAGACAGTCTATGTCCAAACTGGTGGGCACCATAGACCCCTACATGCACTTCTTTCATGACAACCATTGTCTCTTCACCATCAAAGCATCTGAAGAGAACTCCATCAAAACCACGTTTGTAAGGATGAATTTGAGCGGGTTATTGCAAGATACCAATTGGAACTCATGATGTTGCAGGTAGTTTCTGAACTTCTGAACTGCAAATATTAATGCCAGGCAGCACTTCTCAATACTTGAATACCGGGTTTCTGCTTCAAGCATTGTCTGACTGAGGTAGTAGAGTCTGTTTTCATTCCCAGCATCATTCTTCTGAGCAAGAAAGGCACCCAATGATCGCTTTAAGGTTGTCACATAAAGGATAAGTGGCCTTCCTTCAATAGGTGGCATAAGTACCGGTGGGATTAAGAGGTATTTCTTGAGAATATCGAATGATTCTTGACATTCTTCATTCCACTGGTAAGTGAATCCCTTCTTCATAAATTTGGTAAAGGGTAAACTTTTGCCTGCCAAATTGGCGATGAAACGCCGAATATAGGCTAAATGTCTCTGAATTCCTCTTAATTATTTAAAATTTTGAGGAGGTGACATACCAAGGATTGACTTGGTCTTCTCAGGATCGACTTCAATTCCACGATGGCATACAACAAAGCCAAGAAATTTTTCTGAGGTTACCCCAAAAGCACATTTTAAGGGGTTCATCTTCAAATTATGTTGTCGAAGCTTGCAGAATATGACTTACAAATCAGCCAAGTGATTAGAACATTGTTTGTATTTGACCACCAAATAATCCACATAACATTCAACAAACTTCCCAAAAAAGGGATAGAAGATGCGATGCATTGCACGCTGATATGTTGCACCTGCATTCTTTAATCCAAAGGGCATTACCGGATAGGAAAACACACCCTGAGGGGATCTGAAAGCTATAGATTCCTCATCTTCTGAAACCATTCGAATTTTATTATATCCATAATATCCATCCATGAAGGAAAGTGCTTCATAGCTATCCATTGCATCAATTAAAAGTTCTGTAATCGGAACTGGAAAATCATCCTTAGGACAATGCCGATTAAGATCTCTGAAATCAATGCAAACTCTAATTTTCCCATTCTTCTTTTTCACTGGGACAATATTAGCCAACCACTTATGATATTGAACTTCTCTGATGAATTTAGCTTTGATAAGCTTATCCACTTCAACCTCAATTTTGGAAGGATAGGTTGGGTGTGTTCTTCTAGCAGCTTGTTTGAATCCTCGATGTTCTTCTGGAAAACCCAAACGATGAGTGGAAACATCAGGATCAAGCCCTAGAATCTCTGTATAGTTCCAAGAAAATATGTCTCAATTTTTCTTTAAAAAGGAAATATACATCTCTTGTTCTTCAAGAGTCATGGCTACACTAATTAAAGTGGGGCGTGGATCTTCTTTTGTACCCAGATTTATTTCTCTGAGTTCATCCACGGTGGTAGAGATACCCTCTTCAAATGTTATAAGAGAATCCCTTAGATCTTCCTCTTCTTCTTCAACATGTGTTATTTCTTCCGTTTCTACTTGCATTGTAGATGATGAAGTGGAATTTCCATGATCAGAAGAGATGTTAAAATTTGAACATCTTGAAGATGAAGCTTCCATTTCTGATCCGATTGATGATGAAGGGTCTTCCTTAGGAAATAAAGAGGATATGATGGATTGAGAGAATCCACATCACTGTTCACCTCTGATGTTGCTATAACTTCTTCTGGCCTGATTGGTGAAGTATAGACTTGTTGGATTTCAGCAGATGAAATGAAGACATCACCATTTGGTCTTTCATCATTACCTGGAGGATCACCAATTTATCCCATGTTTTCTGGCTTGATTGCCATAATTGACATTATGGATCTTTCCATAAGAGTATTTTGATTTGGGTATATCTTTTCAATTTTACTGATAGGCAACACATAATTTGTACTCACATGTGAAAATGGATTTACTGGAATATTTTCCAAACCATATGGAGCATTAACTTTGGTAATCTCCCTTGTTGTGGATTTCTCCCTTCCCTTCATGTGATAAAATTCTGCCTCAATGTATTGAGATTCACATGTCTTGAACAGGGACTTATCACCATACAATGTCCCAACTTGACCATCGAAACAATATTTGAGACATTGATGGTATGATGAAGGGATAGCCGCATATTGATGTAGCCAGGGTCTTCCAAGCAAGATGTTGAAGGCTGAGTCTTGATCAACAACCATGAAATCTGAATTGGATACAAGATCTCCAAACTGAGTTCTGAGTATAACTTCGCCTAGTGGTTCTTGTTCATTTTTATCATATCCTTGTAACACCATGGTAGAAGGAGATAAATCAAATTCAGTAAGGCCGAATCGATGAAGTGTACTAATGGGCATGAGGTTGACTCCTGAACCATTATCAATGAAAGCTCTTCGGATGTCTACGCCATTGACCTTGTCAGATAAGTACAAAGGTCTAATATGTCCATGCACGAAATCCTCTTCATCTTCATCTGTGAAAGGTATCACTACATGGAATTCCGCAGGATTATTCTCTACGTGATAGACTTCAGCTGTAGAAATTTCAGTTTCAAACTCCTGAGGACTTGACAAAGCCTCAATGAGTGCCTCCCGAAGATCTTTTGACAGATTCAAAGCATCCAGAATTGATAACTTGGCCGGTACTTGGGATAGGTGTTTCAATATATCATACTTTTGATCCAGAGGTCTGAGTTTCCCAATAGTAACATGTGGTTTAGCAGGTTCCTTGGAAGTTGATGCTCTGGAAGTTGATGCATCTTGTATCGGGATAAGAGTTGGCAATATTCCTGGCCTTGTAAGATTAGATCGATTAGGTCTATTTACTTGTTAAGAGGATGAAGATGGAACCCCCAACTGATCCTCCAGAATAACTGCACCAGGATTGAATTTTTTATTGGTGGAAGAACTTTCTTGTTCTTGCTGAGCTCGCTGAAGGTCTCTACCATGAGTTTCTACTGCGTACACAGTTCTAGTAGGGGTAGAATTGGAATAGTGGCTTCTGAAAGATCCATGTCTTCCCTTGTATCTTGAGCCTCTGGAACATCCTCTTATTCCTCTATTTGATATAAGGAATTCTGGCTCATCAAAATCGAAATTGCAACTGGCATATGGATCTGTTAATTGAATCATATTAACAGAACCGAAAATTAACTCTTCATTCGATGAAGACTCTGCCAGATTAGCCTATTTAGGATGTGCCGTTTGGTGGGACGGTGCCCGTAACTTTGAAATAGATGGCATGAAATCTGCCAGAGTCAAAGACAACTTAGGCTTTGATACATACTCATCTTCTTCTGATTGTTCCTCTTTCTTGGAATTGTGCTGTTTCTTTGAGCATTTTCCCTCTGATGAAGAGGTTTTTTCTGCGGCATTCATGGCAGAAGACACAATTGGTTTCTTCAATTGTGTTTGAAAAATAGCATGAGTTTGTTTAATCATCTTTCTGACCATCCAATCATCATATTTTTGTTCATTTTTCCTTTTGACTTCTTTCCATTTTCCTTACTCCTCTAGAACTTTAGCATTAACACATTCTACCTGAGGTGAAGAACCTTTCAGTTTGACTTATCTCGAGTTGACCATCTTTTGTAGGAGGTCTTTGAAGACAAAACACTCCTGGATGGGATGCCCTAACATCTAATGAAATGGGAAATAATTGGGATGGTCTTCATCTCCTTCCTTGTTTGGCCTCTTGGGCCTTAGCAGCTGAACCAAATTATTCTCTAGGGCCAAAATGAAGTAACCAGGAACTTGTTCATTTCAGAAAGAATAAACATTACTCTTCAACTCATCAAACTGTTTCTGTCTTTGATCTCTTTGATCATCTTGATGAAACAGCCTCTGTTGTTGACGCTCAGGAGGTGGAGCCCTTCAAGAAGACGAAGGTTTTGAGGTAGAAGTAGGTACAGGTGCTTGTTTAAGCATAACTGTAGTAGTCTCTGCTTTACCCATTCTCCTTCCTGGAGCTGATGGAATTACACGAGCTTTATCCTTAGTCTTTATAAGATAATCTTCAATATGTTGAGAGATTTAAGTATGGTCTCAAAACCCTCCTGTGTATTTCACAGGGATCAGCGGTGTGCATAATTCGTCACGCAGATTTGACACACAGATTGGAAATAGTTACTCTTGAGGGAGTTCTAATCTTAGGGAATATGTTAATCCCTTCCAGCGAGCAATGAAATATGAGACCCTTTCATTCTCTCTTTGCTTACAGTTTGTAAGATAAAAAATTGTTGTCTTTGGAAACGTTGAGTTTAATTGGAGAAGGAATCTTTGGAGAAGATCCTCCCATCCGGTAATTGACCGAGATTGCAAACTTGTATACCAAAAAAAAGCTGGTCCTTGCAAGGTTTGCATGAAGCATCTGAGTTTCACTGCTTCTTGATGCTCCGGATTTCCCATCGTAGGATCGCCACAAGACACGTAATGCATCAAATGTTGTTCAGGGTCGTCTGATTCATTGAAAATAGGGAATACAGGGTTCCCAAAACTTGATGGGGGAGGGATTACATCAACCCATTCAGGGTAATATCTCTTTTCTTGTTGAACCTGCACACGCTTTCCCTCCATAGTCTCTAACCGAACTGTTAATGACTCAATGGTAGTTATTAACTTTTGAGAAACATCCGTTTAGACTTGGACTTGGGCAGGTGAAATGACTGGAGTTTGGACAGGTATAGCAACTAGTACTGCAACTGATGGAATCACTGCCAATTGTTGTTGCACTTGACCCGTAGGATTAGACCTGTGAGGGTGTACTGATAAAGGGGGATATTCTTGATCCATCTCAGTAGCTGAAACAAAATCCCTTGCCTGACTGACTCTAGCATGCTTAGGAGGAAGACTACCCTAAAGTAGTTCTGCATTCATCCTTCTCAATTCTTTAATTTCTTCCTCTTGTTATGAAAATCTTTTCTCTAGTGAGAGTGATTGACCTTTTCCAGAGGAAGGATATGTAACCTGATTCTTTCCCATCCCCTTGTTTTATCCCTTTCGGAGAGGGGTAATTGGGTTACTTGAAGGATTACCTAAGTTCTGAGTAATCCTTTGATTTCGTGTACACACACCTTCTTTGTTTGTGTCTGTGCATACAACTTCTTGAGCAGGAACCTCTTCATCTGATCCCTCTTAATGAGCATCATCTGGTGGATCAGCAACAATGGCATTGATGACATTGATTGATGCATAATGAATTGCATCCCTCTTATCGGCATTCCTGCGATATTGTCTCCTTCCATGCCCCTGACGAGAAATTGCCTTTTGTTGGTTTGATCCCTCAGGAACTTCTTGGTGAACCGTAATTTGGATAGAATCTCCTGATAATTTGGCTCTTTGTTCCTCTTGATGATTCTTCTCCAATCGAGAAAATAGTGATTTTCATTGAGGGAGGGATTGAGGATTTGAAAAAGTCCCCAGTCTGGTGGGTTGGGGCTGTTCCTACTATCTTTGCTCAAATCTTCGAATCATATTTGTTGATTCTGAGGGTTGGTTTAAAAGAGTCCCCAGTCTGGCAAGCTGGGGTGGCTATTGACATGCTATGTCTGATACTTTCTTAAAAGATCTCTTGATCTTACTGACCTTGGTTCGTAAATTAGCTGGATGCATCAATCGACATCCACTTTTATTACCTGGTTCAAAAGACCGTTGGATGATTTCCGACACTTCTGTCACTTGATGATGTCCTTTCTCTATACGAGAGGTATGTTCAATATTCTTGTTCGCTTGAGGCAGGAGTGATTCAACAACTTGTCTTCTGTATTCTTGATTTTGAGAGGAACTAGTTGAAGCCTGTTTTTGGGAAAGATTTTGATTACAAACAACACCCATTGACTGTGGTTGGCCACGGGCAATAACATTGCATGAGACCATTTTCGGCGGTCTTTTCTAACTGGAGAGCACAGTGAAATGTAGTGCACCATGAACACCCCATCCTCGGACATGAATACTAGATGGCGCATTGTCAATTAACTGGCGCAATCTTCTTAGTGCGCCAAGTCATGAACGCTAAAGGGATCTCTGCTGCTTTTCAGCCTTCAGATATCAAGAAACTGATAGAGATGCCAAATCAATTTGACATTGTAACCCTTCTATTATCTTAACATGATTTTAATATTCATCATAAGATAATACTTTCTTTTTCAATTGACAAAGATTTTTCCATATGTTGAGATGAATATCATGAATTCCATCTTCCGTCAACATCTCTGGAATCTCATACTGAGAGTCAGCCATAGGCCAAAACATGACTGGCACTTCACCTTTTTCTAGTTGTTTTCTCATGTTCAGCATTTCCTCTTTATCATTCAATGAAGATTCTTCTACCTGGTTTGACCAGAGCTAGTGCTTCCTTTTTTCTTCATCGGATTCAACAAGATTGGTAGATAAATCTTTGATCAAACTAGAAGATGCATGACTTAGGGATGGTTTGGAGAATGATCTACACCCTGGGCTATCTTACGATTGAAGAAGTATTTCACCTGCTAGCGATGAAGCATCATACATGACTGGTTTTTCATTTGCAAGTGCCTCAAGATAAGAGGGATTTCTCGGTACTACATTGTCCACTAGAACATTTTATGGGAAATGTGCATCACTATTGCGGAGAGGACTTTCGCAGTGAAATTCATCATCATGGGGAGGAACACCATGGTGGGTTACAGCAAAAGATGATATCTCTTTCTCCTTGGTCTTCTGACCACACAGAGGGTTCATGTGGCTCTCATATGAAGATGACACTTTGAGATCGAAATAATTGTCATGAAGCAAGCCTTCATGAGGAAGTGTCTATTGAAGACCTTCAGAATTAATGTTCCCACTATTGGGAAATGAGGGAGTAGAATCTTGAATTCCAACAGATAACTGTCTGAGTGCTTCAAGAACTCCATCATCGAGCAAGGCCTTGTTACAGATTGGATCTTGATCTCTTGACTGTGCTGGGTGGGTCTTCTTCTTAGACGCCTTCTTACTCACCTTGGAAACCACCTATTGATGAAAGTGGACGCTCTGAGCAGGTGTATGTGCCTGATCAGGAGAGATGGCTAGGTTAGGCTGACGATCTCTACTCAAATCAGGTGTATGTGCCTGATTTGGTTGTCTTTATGATATGGGGGAGTATGCCCCACAACCCTCTTGGACTGGAACAGATGTGTGTGTATGTTCCAGAGTGAACTGTTGATGTGTCACTCCACTGGTAGGGATAGATTTATGTGTCTTTCCTTAAGATTCCGCTAAAGTTGTTATAATATCCTAGCAAGCATCCAGAATATGAGCAGGGATTTTCTTCTTCTCTTTCACCATTGACAGAATGTGCTTGGTGACTTCAGCTGCCAAAATGGGGATATACATCTATTCCGTGCTTGGATTAGGTGTTTGTTCCTTCTCCTTTCCTCCTTTTCTTATCAGTGAATCTTGACAGTACTCAAGTGTGGGGGCATAGAATTGAGTCTGCCTTCTGTTTGTCACCAGATCTTTCTGACTGACTTCTCCTGGTGCTACCAAACGAGACTGTTGGTAGGCTTGATCAATTCTAGCAGGTGTATGTTCCTGCTGATTGCACTTCACCGAACGTGGTTGATGAGCTCCATCATATGTAGTCAGACGAGCCTGCTGACTAGATGATGATGTATAAACTGGTATATGTTCCTGCCTATAGTACTCTGCCGGAATTGCCTGGCGGGATTGGCGTGATGCTGCCAGACGATTCTGCTAGACAGCGGAATTAAAATGGGCAGGTGTGTGTGCCCGCTCGTTGCTTTCCACCAATTTAGGTTGGTGTACTTCTCCGGAGATGGCAGAGATGAGAACCTGCTCATTGTTAACCAGATTTCTCCTCTGGCGATTCGTCTTCCCTGCTCGGGTTCGAGGAACCTGAGCCGAATTCCTGGAGTCGATACCCTCATCATGTTGAGGGCGCACTGCCACATGAGTCTGGCGGTGATTGTTGGTCGGAACCCTTGGGAAGGACTCTTGTATCTTTGAATTAAGGCCCTGAGGGGCCTACTCATTCACCTCCCTAGAATATGGGAGTGAATGGTGATTGAGTTCCGGGGATAACGACCCGAAACGGTTGGAGACGGTGGTTGGAACCGCCTGCTTCTTGATCACTGGTCGTCGCTGTCCGGACGACCAGGGTGAATTGTTCACTTGGAGGGCTTGTCGGGCAGTCTCCAGAGTTGGAATGGTACCATGTTGACGGTACTCCTTAACCAGCGCGTTTGATACCCAGTGTTGAAGATGCTGAGTAGGTGATGTCATCCTCAGAGCGGACGACGATCTAGTAGGAGTAACAGCAGTGGCATTCGCAGTAGCGGTATTCACAGGCGTGAACTTGAGAGCAGCCATTTCTTAGAATGCAGAAAATATTGGAAATGAGTGCCTGTTGGATATAACATATGTAATCAAGATAAATCTGGCCACTACATCTTTTGGATGAACACATATGTCAATGATTGTTTTTGTTGTCCCTCTCATTGAGTTTTAAATAGGGTCCTAATAAATAAGTAAAACATCATTTTAACTTGGTTAAGGATTCATGTAGGGTTCACCATTTTTTTGTTTCCCTCTAGAATTGGGGATGATCTCATTTATTTAAGATTCAAACATTCTAAGCGGTTTCTAACGGGTTTGTTCATAGAGCCAGAAACATCCAATGATTCCATATCCATTTGAACCTACTTTCCAAAGTTAGGCGCTCATTAGTTGTGGACTGATGAGGCTTAAGAATTTGCATTGATCGAGAGGATGGGAGTTCGGACTCATCACACCTTTTTTAGGGGAATTATTGACTACTCCGGGACTCTCTTTATAGATTTAAGTTATGTTCGTGAATCCTTATTACATTACAAAGTAAAAAATGAGATTTCCTTCAGATCTGTCAATCAATGATTGATATGTAGAAAATTTAGAGAGTATTTTATATGTATTCGAGGTTTTTCATCGATAGAGAATCATTTGTATTTGTTAGAGATTCTTATTCAATGGTATCCTTTGATACATAAAATTCTCTTGGTCATTATGATGACCATACTGGTTTTAAAGCCACTCAGTGGGGCACTTGAAGTTTATTTTCATTCAGAAGGACATGGATTATTTCAAAGTTGGGATCGTACCCGTAGATGGGCTACCAACGTATCCTTTTTTTTGGAAAAGGAATCATAACCCGCGTAGTTCGAGTAAGGGAGTATGATGTTTATGCATGATTGATGGCTCAAAGAAAGATGTCATGATTACTTTTACACTCTAAGCTCACGTGAGTCATGCTCGGTGTGAGGAACAAGAGGTATTGGTGAAACCAGACAATTATGCCACGAAAGATGCAATGATGTGGGGCTTATATGTGTATGACTTCCCAAATAGATGAGGATTAATATTTACTTCAGGGAAGAAATCCAGAAACAGGGTCCATAAAGTTATATGTGCTTCATGGAGATTTGGATCCTATAATCTTGGGGCTTACTCCTAAGGAAGATTCCCAAGTTATGAGGAGACTTATGATTGGGTTTTACTCCTGAGAAGGAAGCCCAGATCAAAAGTAAATTAAGACTGGGGCTTACTCCTGTAAAAGAGGCCCAGGTTAAATGGATTTCAAAATTAAAGGGAATTTGGGCTTACTCCTAAGGAGGATGCCCAAAATTAATGGGAATTATGACCGGGGCTTATTCCTGAAAGGGATTCCCATGTTAAGGGGTTCTCTCATCTTAAAGTATGAGGTTGAATGAATGAAATATCAATCTTTAGTGACATAAAGATGTGTAAATCACTAGGTTTTTAGATATGTTTCATGGAATTCCTTTAGAATAAGGATGTCAATCAAGAAAACATGCCATAAATGGCTTTGAAGAGTGTCTTGAAGACTGAATCTTGAATATGAGAGGTGGAATGACATAAGAGGGGTTAAATGGGCAGGAAAGGCACCCAAAAAGATAGGGTCACGCAAGTCCCTGGTACGTGCGCAGGTACTGTGTGGGCCGCATGTCCCTGGTCGCGCAGGTATACCTCCGCGGCACATGGGTACTTGCGCGATTGTTAACCAGTAGGGTAACACTTGGGAGATCCTTGACCAAAGCCTTTAGAATTCTCCTGAGGTACTTCCAGAAGAGGGACGTGCAAGTTTTACTGAGTAGGTAAGGAGGCGTGCAAGTATGTTCATTTCCCTTAAGGGTAAAACACCTTAGGTGCGCAAGTGTTTGTGAATTCTAACACTTAGACCTTACTCCTCTTGTTTAGACATTTCATTCTAGGTAAAGAATTACCTTATAAGTTTTTGGAATACTTGAAGAAAACACATGGGCGTTTAGAGATCTGTATCTGAATTCTGGAAAAATGCCTCTCGAAATGGGGGGCCCACCGAGGGTATTTATAGGCTGGAGAAGACCCCAGGCGGTTATCACCTAGGGCGCGCAAGTGACATGCGTGACCAACTTCAGCGTGCAAGTGTACTTGCGCGACCATTGTAGAACTTGCGCAACCCTTTCGCAATGTTCTTCTTATTCCTTCCTTTTTCAATTTTTGATATTTTTCTAGAGGTTCAATCATTTTGAACTAAGATATTCCCCTTTTCCAATATTTAGACTCTGTGACGAAAGGAGCATCAACAGATAAGCTAGGAAGAAAACACTGGAGTTGACCTAAAGCATAAGAGCATTAATAAACAAATATAAGAAAATTGATTATGTAAATTGTATTATGTCATTGAACTAAATTTGAAGAACATGAATAACATAATAGATGGTATCTATAATGTATACAAGTATGAAATTTGTACAGAATAAATCACCTGGATTTGAACATTTCCACAAATGGAGTGTAGGGATTGAACATTAATTTGGTAGCATTCAAGCTTGTAGTAACAATTACAGGATCTGCAAATAAATGTATGAAAAAAATAATTGAATAATTATTAAGATGTATGATATTGCTTCTAATAAATGAAACATTGATATTGGTGAAAGCATACCACTATTTCGTTTCGCAAGAACTAATTGCGTCACTAAAATAGTGTTTGGAAGTGAATTGTCATTCAAGTAGAGTGTTCCACTACCATCGATTCAAGCACCATTACCCAAACTAGGAGCCATTATTGTCAGACCAACTTCATCGCCAATTGGAGTCACCACAAATCCAACTGTAAATCATGGATTTCACATGAGGAAGCTGGTCGGGAACATAGAGGGGGTTCGTGCGACGATGTTTGTGGGTGAAGTTGGCCGGGAACAGTAAAGGGGTTCTTCCGAGGCCCATGAGGAATGCCATCTACAGGGAAAGCCATCCATGAAGAATGCTGGGTTTGGGGAACTCCGGGCATGGGGAACTTCGTCCATAGAAAACGATGGTCGTAGGGAACGCTGACAGTAGGGAACATTAGCCGTAGGGAATAGATAGTTACGGTTGGGGGAGGGAGGTCGTGAGGATCGACGAAGGGTGGGGGTTGGGGCGGTGGGACGGGGGTGTCCTTTTGGGAAATTTTTGGTTTTTTTTCATATTTTATAATTTATTTATTTATTTACATATAAATAATGAAAAAAAGTTAGGAATTTATATCAAAATTATATTTTATAAGGATTATATATGTATGTATCAATATATACCAATAAATATTAATATATTATGGATATTTTAATTAATTATGTATTTTTATTATCAAAATGATATGCTCGAAATGTGTAAAATATATATCTATATATTCAATTTTTGGTAAAATATTTGATGTTATTGAATGATTTAGTGGTAATGGATTTTTTTAATTGAAAAGCATTTATTAGTAATAATAACTAATAATAATAGATTCAGTTATTGGAAAATCAATTGTTAGTATTATTATGATAAGACAACAGATTTAAATGTTGGTAAAATATTTGTTGGTATTGAAGAACTAATATAAACAGATATTTCTATTGGTAAAAATAATTGTTGGTATCTATAACCAATATCAACATGATTTAATATCTGTTGGAATTAATCATATTTACCAACAAATATATTCTCTTTCTGAAATTTTCTGTTGGTAGAGGTCACTTTTTTTGTTGGGATTTATGTAATTTTGTAAATGTTATTGACAAGTGTTCAAAAAAATCAAAAATGATGAAAAAAATCAAAAAAAAATGAAAAAAATGGGTTCTGCCCTGGGTAGGTCAAAAACCACTCTTCCTCAACCTTTGATCCTATTATAAATATTTCAATTAGTGTCGTGAGAAGATCAAACATGGGTTGGGATATGATTGTGAGATCTTTTTTAAGTTCAACTTTCGAAAAATTCAAAAAAAAAAGAAGAAAAAGAAAAAAAAAACACTTGTGTCATTGGGAGAAGTTTTGTGTTTTGTAAATATTACATCTTCTCATTCCCTTAATATTTCCTTCCAATTTTGTGTCTTATTTCACATTTTTATTCCCTTGTAAATATAGGTTTCCATTTTATTTCATTTCTCATTTAAAAAAAATGTGCATTGCTTTTTCCATGTTGGTGTTTTACTCTTCTTCTTCTCTCTCTTGGACATTATATTCTTACCATCCCATAGCCATCGAAAAACCCTTTCAAAAGACCTCTTTATTCTTGTGCACTTTGTATAGGTATTGGAATCTGAGAGATCTTACAAACTCTAAGATTTTCACTTTTGGTTGGTGAATGAGAGAAGCTTCATAAATTAATTTTATCATCCTGAGACGAGTAAGTTTTGTGTGCCACCATTTTCCATTTCTAAATTTGAGCATGAAAAAAAGAGTTGTTTTTGGAACATTGTTTCTATAAAAATTTGAGGTGTAATTCAATATGGATGAGTTAAATAGTCTAAACCTCCCCTGATTCGAGAAAACAAAATTTTAATATTTGTTGGTGAGTGAAAATGATTTTGTCATGTTTTTATATTTTTTTCACATGAGGACATGCACAAGACTATGTGTGGGGGAGTTGATGTTATTAATATTTTTATGACTTATTATATACTCCCTTTATTTATTTTATATTAAATGTTCATAATTTGTGTGAAATATTAATGTTTTAATCCTAAGTATAATTTTTGAGCATTTTTAGAAGTAGTCTAATTGAGTCAGTTTACTATTTTCTTTATAATTATCCCCCTAAGGATTCAAATTTTGTAGTTTTTGTTTTTGCAGGATTCCTAGTCCAGTATAAAACATTTCATTAGAAGGGATCATAGGCCAATTCTTCCATTTTAAGTCTCATATAGACCACACAAGAAGGCCCACAGAATCTGTGAGGAAACTGAACCATCCATGAAGATTGAATTACTGGGCTCAGTTTATAAGTTAATATTCCTTCATTATCCCCATAGGTTTGGGGGAGAATGTAAGGAGTATTGGATAAAAATTTCAAGTCCCAAATCCAAATAAAAGGGGCTCAATTGATTCATTTAATCTTAGCCCATCATTCTGGATGGGAATTAAAATCAGTACAGTATTCATGACTTGTCTCCTGATCTAGTAATCTAATAAAGCTAATATTTTTCAGTGTGAAAGAGGAGATAAATGTGGCCAACTTTTTTGAATAAAGAATTCGGATTTAAAGGCATATTCCTATTCCAAAATCTATTCACATGTTGGCCATCGAAAAACCTTGGATTGAAATGGACAATTTAACTTTGTTTAATCAAACCTCCATAACTTTGGATCCATATGTCAAAATGACTCCAAAGGTTTAGAGAAGTCAGAAAACAGTATTATCTACAACTTGGAAGAAGGATATATCTCTAGATTTGGCTTTCTGGATGTCCAAATCATCGAGCCAAATGGAGGAACAGATTGTAAATGCCAACAGTCCACTTCCTTAGGCTATAAATATATTCCCTTCATCTCCTTCAAAGGAGTTGGCATTTCAGAAGAGAGTAGCACATATTGGCATGACCAAAGCCTTGCCAAAGGCTTGGGAGGATCTTCCAAACTCTATGATTTTCACTTTTGGTTGGTTAATGAGAGAATCTCCATAAATTAATTTTATCATCTTGAGAGGAGTAAGTTTTTTGTGACACTATTTTCCATTTCTAAATTTAAGAAAGAAAAAAGAGTTGTTTTTAGAACATTGTTTCTGTAAAAATTTGAGTTTTAATTCAATATGGATGATTAAAATAGTATAAACCTACCCTGATTGGAGAAAACAAAATTTTAATATTTTTTTGTGAGTGAAAATGATTTTGTGTTGTTTTTATATTTGTTGCACATGAGGACATGCACAAGAATTAGTGTGGGAGATTTTATGTTATTAATATTTTAATTACTTATTTTATACTCCCTTTACTTATTTTATATGAAATTGCATAATTTGTGTGAAATATTAATGTGTAATACTAAGTATAATTTTAATCATTTATAGAAGTAGTCCAATTGAGTCGGTTTACTATTTTTTTATAACTATCACCCTAATGATCCAAATTGTATGGTTCTTGTTATTTAATATTCCTAATTCAATATAAAAAATTTCATTATAAATTATCATGGTCCAATTCATCCATTTGAAGGCTCATATGGACCACACAAGAAGGCCCATAAAATCTGTGAGGAAACTGAATCATCCATGAAGATTGAATTACTGGGCTCAATATAGAGGTTAAAATTAATTAATTTTCCTCAAAGGATTGGGGAACTATATAAGGAGTCTTGGATAAAAATATCAAGGCCCAAATCCAAATACAAGGGGGCCAACTGATTCATTTAATCTCATCCCACTATTCTGGTTGGGAATTAAAATCAGTACAGTGTTCATGACATGTCTCCTGATATATTCATCAAATAAATCTAAGAGTTTTCAATATGAAATAGGAGATATAGGTGGCAGAATTTTTTGAAGAAAGAATTCATATTTGAAGTCATATTTCTATTCCAAAATCCATTCACATTTTGGCCATTGAAAAATCATGGATTGAAATGGACAGTTTAACTTTTTTTAATCAAACCGCCATAACATTGGATCCATAGGTCACAATGACTCAAAATTTTGATAGAGGTCGTCCAACATTATTATCTACAACTTTGAAGAATGAGATATCTCTAGATTCAGATGTCTGGATGTCCAAATCGTCGATCCAATTGGAGGGACAGATTGGGAATGCCAACAGTCCACTTCCTTGGGCTATAAATACATTCCCCTCCTCTCCTTCAAAGGAGTTGGCATTTCAGAAGAGAGGAGAACATATTGGCATGACCAAAGCCTTTACAAAGTCCTGTTTGGACCTTCCATACTCAAGTTTTTACTTGAGATACCTTTCCTCCTCTCATTGTTTTCATTTAATTTTATGTTCTTCTTTGTTGTAATCTAGTAAGTATTTCTTTTGTAATTCTATTTTAATGAATGTTTCTTATTAAATATCTCTTATTATCATCCAAATTATGTTGTTTAATGTTATTGTTCTTAAAATATTTTAAATACAGTTTAATACACTTACCTTATTTTGATTTCTCATTCAATCTAAAGTTCGTTTTTAAGTCCCTTCGTCATTTGTGTGTGTGTTCGACGCACCACTCCTTTCTTATCCCTTTCTTTTTCTTATCTTCTTAATTTATCATCATAATAATTATAACTAGATTAATAATCATTTAAATGGATGAGTAAATATACCATTGGGGTGAGTTATAATTTGGGGATATTAAGTGATTGAGATCCTTTGCTCGATGAGTATTCTTTGAGTTAATATTGTGTATATTGAACTTTATATATCATGGATTAACGACATGTTTTATTTAATATGTGGATTCCATGGATTATTGAAACCACAAATACCCTACGATAAACAAGTAATGGTAATGATTATAACCCTAAGTTAAGTTACGGCTTGAATTAAAGCTTTAACACATGGGAATTCTGATCAAAATCATCTTATGAAGTGGGTATTAATTTAATTCAATATAAATCAAATCTCAAGGATATCATAAGCTTAAATCCCCAATAATGAACTCACCCCAATATTTATAAATTTGTTAAATCAAACATCATCTATAAATTATTTCATAAGATCTGCAAACAAACCCCCCAATCAGAATACAATTAACTAAAAACAATCGACTATAAAAAAGTATTATCGCCGAGGATTCAACCCGAGTACTACTTTACACATTAGCAGAGCATCGGAACTTTGACCGGTCGATAGGCGACAATCGGCCCCGTCTTTCAATTTTCCAAAATGTGAAGAATATTCATGATAAGGAACAATTAATTGATTTCAAAACAATCTCAACCATTTTTGTGCCTATATCAATTTCCACATCATCTCTTATCACAATAAATAAAGGTGAATTTTTCATTTCTAAACCATTTGGATATCATGTGATCCAAAATAAAATGACAATTCATCCCATATATCTTTATCAAAAAAAAATTACTAAATTTTATCCAATTTCCATAAATCCTCATATTGAGAGACAATACATTATCCCATAAATTCTCATTCTATGTTTAACAAAAATAATTTCATAAATGGTTAACCCTATAACCCTTAAAAAATATCAAAGTCCAAAAAATTATAAATAATACCACTAAATTTATCAAAATCAGCATAACATTGATACCCCATATATCATAATTTAGTTCTTATTTTTCACATACCAAATATGTTAGTACCTTAGTCGTGTAATCACTTCAAACATGGTAATTACCTAAATTTCCATAAATCCTTTTTGAAAACATGCATGATTTATTTTCTGAAAGATTATTTTATATATTCATTAAATCCAAAAAAAGGTTTTATACTTTATCCAATATAAAATAGAAAACATTTTCAGAAAATCAATAATAAGTTTCATGGTAATAAATATTATCCTACTTACTTTATTCATATTAATCATCTCATTATCCATTATAAAAACAATTTACTCATCATCATGACCACAATTAGGGTTTCCTTCCATTAAAAAAAATATCAACATTCCATTAAATTATGATTCTTTATAGTTGGAAAAATTAAATATATCAATTTGAATCATTAATTAAAAACATATAATTATATGTTTTATTATTAATATAAAAAATTCTGTGAATTATATAAAATATACAACTTAATCATCTAAAATTATTCTTACACTATTACTCATGCTTCATCATGTTTTTCCTTAGTACCCCTTTCTAAGTATATGAAATTTGAATCATGTATTCAGGTTTATTAACTAAAATATAATCATGCTTCTAATGTTTAATGGGAACAATAATTCTAGAATATCCCATACCTTCACATTTCATTTACAGTATCTTCGTCATCGGTATTATAACAAATACCCATACTATCTTCCTAACTCATTACGTGTCATTTACAATTAGGTGATTAATTTATATAATGTCCATACATTACACATCTAAATCATTTAATGTTAACCAAATTAATTATAGTTCATACTATTTAATGAGACCATAAATCATAGTTTTACCCATAATTATCACTAAAAATGACACACAATCATGAAAAATTACTCATAGGATTCCTAAATAATGACACATTATTTTAAATATATGGAAACATAGGCCTATCCTTAGATACAGCCATAGAAATATACTTATAAATATCCCTAAGGATATCACTAATGATTTATCATCCCTGTTTTGAAAGTTTGACTAATCCTATCCTTTGATACCTACTATAGAAACTCAATCTAAACATACATGGATATTACTTCATTTTAGATGAATATTCAGCACAATACAAATGTACATTCCCGATAACCAAAATAGTTTCATGTGTTTTGAATCACATAACACAATAATCTAAATTGGTGAATGATCTTCCAAATCACCTTTAAAAATATAAAACATTATTAATCCTATATAAAATCTTTCATTCTAAAATAGTGAAAGTAAATAGAAGAAATAGTGAGATCATGTTCACAATAGGGGTAAATAAGGGAGATACATATGTCTAACAAGAGAATAGGGGTTTTAGAACATAAGAATAAAATTTGAATATCATACCCTTCATATAAAAAATAATGTACATGAGTCATGAAATACTGATTGGGAATTCATAATACATAAATCATAAGGGAATCAAGAGAATTATCCAGGAAAGAAAAACAAAGGTATAAGACATAGAATTGTGGAAAAAATATATGTAAAGAAAATCATATATTTAGGATTCCAACTAAGACCTTCATTACATGTTTGGATTTGGATAATCACCAATGTACCTACTTTGGTCATGGGATAACAACCTAATTACCCTTTTATTTTTGGGCTAGGTAAAGAACTAATGTACATTCATTTTTACAGTCTTGGGATATAACCCATGTACCCTTCTATTTATGGGATTATTCTCTAACCCATGTACCATATTTTTTACAAGTATGAACTAAAACCCATGTAACCTCTGTTATTTAGGCCTGGGATACAAAAAATGTACCCTCAAGTGTACAGTCTTGGGCTACAACCCATGTAGTGTATTGTTTCTTGGATTGGAAAACAACAAGGGTACCCTCTGGTTTATGGGATTAGGATGCATCCCTTTGTACCTTCTTGTTTATGAGCTTATGAAACAACCCATATACCCTCTATGATCACATATCATTTATCATTACCCAATTAATTAGAGGTATTTATAGGTCTAAAAAATGACATAATAAAATCATACATGTTTTTTCCACAAGTTAATATAACGTTAATCATATCGTGGCCCAGAAAAAGAGATGGATTTCATAAACATCATATCATAACCCATGAAATGAAATGGTTATAATAAAATTTTAATAAAATAATAACATATATAAATGATAGGTTTTATTAAAATTTAACCATAGAATAATAATACATGAAGATAATCTAGTTTCATAATCATTTATCATGGAATAACCTATGTAAGAGAAACTAGTTTCATAAACAACAAGTATAAACTATTTACAAAAAATAATAAGAATGGTATCCTTGGAACATAACCATAGTAAGTCATAGGTAACATCAACATATTTTATCATTGATAGAAAATAATTTTTAAAGATAATTTAGAACATTTCTTATGAAATGTACCCTTTCTACATTAAAAAATCATAATAAAACATAATATTTTCTTAAAGTAATTTTCATTGAAATTAACATTAAAGACAAATAAAGAACTTTTGAAAATTTCCTTAAAAATATATAACATAAAATATTTAATTAAAATAAATTTACATGAAAATAATCTTAAGCTATTGTTTAAGAATATTTTTTAATTTTTTTATAGAAAATATGGAATGTGAATTAAATAGATTTCCGAACGAATAGAGAAATAAAGTCATATTTTCATAGAAACATTTTGTTAATCTTAAAATGTAAAAAAGTTTGGAAAAATGATATAAATATATGAATATATCCTGAATAACCACATGAAAATAAAATTCGTTGTAATTCATGAGATATGGATCATTGTATTTATTCATTGGAATCCTAATCATAAACAATCTCGATAAATGATGAGTTTTTAGCAATAAAATAGTACCACTTTCCGAACATTGAATCATAATACTAATGAAATAATAACATTATATTAATATTAAAAAAAATTATTAAAATAATTATATTCATGATATAACATGTAAATGGTTATTATATAATCCTTGTAGTACAATCCAGTTCTATAACGTGTCATGTGTCTTAAAAATAGAAAATTAAGACAAAATTATTTTACTGGTTGTGTAACATTTGAACCAAAAACACCATAAAATGGATATCATAAAATGGATAATTAAATTCTAATAAAATTAAGTATAATAATCATATAATGTATTTATGAGTATTATATACATCACACAAATGAAACAAGTGGTTAATATTGCATAAGTCTCACAAAAATAAAAGTGAGACTAGAAATCCACTTACTACTAGAGTAATAATTAAATCGTGATACCCATGAAATAATAACATAAATTATATAATTTAATATAATTAAATAAAGGATATACATGACATAAAATTTAATAGGGTAGTATATACACCATAGAACAAGAATAACTGGTGAATATATCATATATCTCAAAGAAATAATTTTGAGACGTGAAAACTCATATGTTTCGTCTTGAATTTATTCATTCACATTCAAACCTCTAGTATAATAGATATAAGTTTATTATAAATCTATCAAAGACCCTGATTATTATATATTATACCATATATTACTTTACTATCACTTTATATAACCCCACTTATTAACAATTCCATGTCAAATTTGTGTTTCAGGTAATATCTTATTTGTTTTTCATATTTGTTTTGACTTGTTATTTTTGATCATCTTAATTAATTTAGGATTTACATATTTATATATTTTCAAACCTGAAATTAAAATCATATATCATAATTATATAAGTATTTATGATATGCTATAAATTTTTAAAAAGTGAAATGAAATACATCGTCCATGGATACAGTTTTTCCTACGTATGCATGAACACGATGTCCATTTTTTATCATATTTTAAAATAAATAATCATAAATGATAAATATATAAATATATTGTAACATAATTTTACTATTTCTAGGTATCCCTAAACACTCCTTTTAAGTTTTCCTTTGTTGTATTTCATTTGGGATGTTGCAAGTTAAAATTTT
Organism: Viscum album; assembly: GCA_963277665.1. Taxonomy (NCBI): domain Eukaryota; kingdom Viridiplantae; phylum Streptophyta; class Magnoliopsida; order Santalales; family Viscaceae; genus Viscum; species Viscum album. The sequence continues at coordinate 81,146,179 of OY728155.1, read as the reverse complement.
ATAAATTCTGGGAATTCTGGGCTAGTTTATGGTTGGCACACATCTTGTGCATGGTTTGTCAAATTGTGTTCCCTTCTACAAGAAAATAAAAAAAATTATACCAAGAGTTCCACACAGCATACACACCATTGTTAAATCTATTAATACCCTTAGGAGAAACCATGTGACCCATTTATAACGATCGTACAACATTCACATGGTTTATCCAAACCGTGCGTTGTTTCCTAGGAAACCATGTGAATGAGATTTTAAGAGATCCATTTTTTATAAAAATTTAATAAACCCCATTTTAACACCCTAGATAGACAGATACAATCCCTGGTCAGTTTCTTTCTTCCTCAAAGCTCAAAATAATAATTTTCACCCCCTAAATCCCTCACAGAAGCGATCTAAAGCTAGAGGAATGCCATTCGGTCTCCTCTCAGTTAGTTTCCACCTCTCATTCATGATCTCCCTTGATATCTATATTTCTATTTAGGGTTCCACAGATTAATGGGTTGATTTATGGATCTAATAACCAATTTTATGGATCTAAACCTAGCTTTTTATTCTTGTGTTTGGTGTTGTTGTTCTTCATCGGAAAATCCCAATTAGGGTGTGTCTCCTGGAGTTTTAGTAGCTTAGAGATATGTGGTTCAGCTATGTTTCACAAATTTTATTAAACCTAAATTGATTTATTTAATATGAAATTTTTTGAATTAAATACCTCAAATGTTTAAAATTATGTGTCTTTCAATTGTTTTTTTGGAAAAACCCACATCTAGCGAATTAGGGGTTTCTAAGAAGAATGTGTTTTTCACTTGAAATTGGAAAACCCCCAATACCATTGTATTGTGGAATAGTTATAGAAATAATGGTAATTTAAATTTTTAGACTTATATTCTAGTTTGGATGGAAATTGAATCAATTAAATTTTTTAATTTAATTGAAAAAATATGTTTTGATGGAATGTGTTTTAAACAACCCTAATTGCAGTGAATTGGGGGTTGTGATGAAATTGATGGAATTGATTGGAAAATAAATATTTTTTATTAAACTGTGTAATGTATTGACAAATTTCATGAATTGGTTTCAAATCCTTTCTTATAAAAAAAATTTAAAATGGATTTTATGGATACCCAATGGTCTCATCTTTTTGAAAAAAGAAATTTCTTTATTAGAGACCCATTGTGGTTTTTAAATTAAAAATTGGTATATTTAAATGAAGCATGGTATTTAATTTTATTTTAAGGATTTGTATAATAATTTTCCCATCATTGTTTTTTACTAGAGAACATGTAATCCTTTGGTAGTTAGTGTGTCATATTGGTAAAAACATCATGACATAAAACATTCTAAAACATTATATCAGCACATCACATCCCTTAGGCGATGGTAATGAATTCTATTAGACTTGGTTTAAGGGGAGTATGTACATAATTTTCCATATTCTTGGTGTGGGTTCCCTATGTCATGAAACTATCATACATATATGGAAGATGACCGTGTTTCTGGCTTGTTTGTATTTGGAATGTATGTATATGTCATTGATATAAACCATTTTATATGCCTTATGGAATTATATAAAATTATTTATTTAAATGTGTTTATTTAAGATGTTTTGTAAAAATTTCCATATTTGTAATTCAACCTTTTTATTAAAGGTAAATTTCATCTTTTGAAATGTATTTCCATCAAATGAGAGATGATGCATGAATTGATAAACGTATTTCTATACTGTAAGCTGCAAAGAATGATTTTTTTAAATATGATTTTGTTAATGTCAGACATGTTATTTGAAAATTGAAATCATGTTACTGGTTAATTTGATATTTTCATCTTGTAATATATTCTTTATTGAAATACTAATCGGATTTTTCTCACACCCTACTTATTCCTACAGTTGTTTGTAGGTTACCGCCTTCTGGTTTCAAGCATGGGGAATATATCTCTTAGAGGTGGATCTAGCTCTTGAACCTCAGACTTCATGAGTTGTGTCCTTAGGGACATAGGTAGTGTTTCTATGTTTTGGTACATGGGATTTAGTACTTCAGAACTTAGTTCATTGTTTACCGCTGGTGCTTTACTCCAAGTGGAGTTTTTTTTTTGTATGCATATTGTCTTTCTTGTCTTTCTTCTGCTATGTTATCCTGAAAATTTGTTCCCACATGCATGTTGTATGATGCTAGGTTCTATTTGATGACCCATGGGAATTAGGAATTCACTTCAGGCTATGTCAAGACTGGCTCAATTATTAGGTTATCAGGGTATCTATTTTGGTACATGACAAAGTGGTATCGCAATGATATTCACCTTTTTTCGTGAATTCAATACGCATTGTGAAATATTTTTTGGACAAAGTAGGTATTTGGGATTGAGTTCTTCGACAGATCTCACTGCGATGATCCTTATGTTTCTAGGGTGGTTAGGGAAAGACTCCTTTTGTATTAGTTCTTGTATTATCCATGTTTTTATTTGGATGTATTGAAATCGAAATCTTGTTTGGATATATTTTGGGATTATTTTCCATTGATTCTCTGTTTGAGAGTTAATATAATGTCTTATCTATTTTCTAGTCATTTTTTATAACATTATGCCTCATAGAAGACATGTGAATCAGATCTAATTGAATGGTTCTGAAAACCTCATTGAATGAATCCCCTTGTGGACCTGAGTCTTGATGAGGTGATTGTGCACATTGGCCAAGCTCTAGGATAGAAACCACCTCTAGTTCTTATTTAGGTTGCAACTATAGTACCGTAGAGGGACATTCTAAAGAATAGTTCTCAAGAGTTCCTTAGCCAAAATCCCACCCCCATTAAAAGTCTCAAATGAACCTCAAAATTAGAATGTTTAAGTGGAATGGAACATTATTTTGGGTTCTTGGACACGCCCCATTAAATAAAGGTGAAGTGTTCCACATTCATACTGGAAGAACCGAGCATGAGATTTTGTGACATGATGGTGATGATTAAGAAACATGATGGATTAGAGTGGAAAGACATCAAGGTTCATTTCACCAACAAATTCTATCTAGATTTGATGTGTTTCCCATGTCCATACAATTTTTCAATCTTGATCAAGTAGATAGGACCATGAAAGATTATGCAAACTTTTTTTTTGAGCTCGTTCATTTTTCACCAGAGATAGCATCATAAGGGAAGATGGAGGATCAAATATTCTAGTTGGTTCTTCGACCAAATATCCTTTATTGGGTTTTATTGTAAATAATACCTTCTTATGATGATATATTGGATAGATCACTAATGGTCGAGATAGACCTAGCTTGAAAGCTAAGGTATTTTAGAGTATCTCTCCCTCTAATAGGCAGTGTAAATTCCTCTATGGTATAGAAGAATCGTGATGAATCTCATATTTGTTCTTGATGGTATTTTTCTTCTCATCCTCCTTCAGTTCCGAGCAGAGGACCGTTAGTTTTCTAACATTGTGGAACGCTAGGACATTCAAAGTGGGTTTTAAGAGAGGCACCTAAGAACTATGGCTCTAATGGATGTCCATGACACTTGAAGTGGTTCTTAGATGTTTATTTCACTCCATGTAGTGTCACAGAGTCATACAAACCTTCAAAAACTATGAAGAAATCAGATGACTAGTGTGAAAAAGGGTTTCATACACATGTATCTATAATAAAGATTCTTTACATTGTGGAATAGTCTATAGAGGAAGCTGATTTGGGTCTATATACCCTGAGAGGTACAAATTCTATCACTTCGTCATTAGTGACTTCTCTTTTTAGAACTGTTTCATGTCATTTTTTTATTTTATCCTGTATTTTTAATATTCAAAATCATTTTATAGATCATTTATCTCTTGCAATGGATATTACTACACCCTTTTTATGAAGAGAGAGTAGGTTATCCATTGTCCTTCTTGTGTTTTCTCTATATCATATGTTACGATTTCTTAGAGTTTTATGATTCTCGACATGAATCCTCTTGATATCAATTTCAGGATAGATTTTCTCATTTCCAATAAATAAAAAATTGACTATTATATTTTTTGGGTGTCCTTTAATACACCTGATGTTCTACACTGTGTCATTCAAGGAGAATGAGGCCTGAGGATGCGCAGAGCTAAACCCTACAACCCGAAGATGGGGAAAATGATATCATTGTTTTCATTTTTTTAGTTGTAATATTTGATTGGTTCTCTCCCTCAAGTCTTTATTGAGTTCCCCGATGTGTTTCCTTTAGTCTAGTATTATTTCCCACCAGTAAGGGGGTGAGTTTACTATTTACTTGATTCTTGGTACTCAACTAGTTTCTTTACCTTCATACCATAAGGCCCTAGTAGAAATGAAATAGATGAATCCCCAATTGGATGAACTTTTATAAAAATGATTTATACTCTAGAGTGTGACACCTAGGGTGGCGCATGTTCTATTTTTAAATAAGGCTGACGGTACACTTAGCCTATGTTTTAATTATCGAAAACTTAATAAAGTAATTATAATAAACAAGTATTTGTTTTTATGTATTGATGATCTATTTAATCAGTTGAAATATGAAAAGTGGTTCTTGAAGATTGAACTGTGATCTAGTTTCCATCAGTTGTGGATAAAAGAATATAACAGTCCAAAAACAGCCATTTGGAGTAGTTATAGTCATTATGAGTACCCTGTTAGGTCCTTTGTCCAAACCAATGACCCGAAAGTTTTCATATATTTGATGAAAAATATTTTCCATGAGTATCTTGATAATTTAGTGGTAGTCTTTTTTATTGACATCTTGGTTTACTGTACATACAAGGAGGATCATGTGCATCATATGAGATCAGTTCTGAGTTTTCTGAGAAACCACCAACTTTAGGCCAAATGATTGAAATGTGATCTCTGGAACTGGGAAGTGATGTTCTTAGGTAACGTGGTGTCATAACGTAGCATATCAATTGATCTAGAGAAGGTGAAGGTTGTTATGACATGGGAAGAATCACCAAATTTCATCAAGATTCAGATCTTATAAGATTAATTGGGTATTATTTTCGGTATGTTAAGGACTTATCTAAATTTTATTCTCTAATTAATTCACTAACTCAGAAGGTAGTATGGTTTTTGTGGGATGATAAATGTCATAGTTCTTTTTTGTGGTGAAACGAATTTTAATAAGGGTGTCGGTGTTGACTCTTCTAGAGGAAGGTAGAGCTATGTGCACTTATATGATGCATTGTGTTTAGGTTTTGTCTGAATTATATTGCAAGTTGGTCATGTTGTTGCTTATGGTTCTCATCTTTATAGGTCACATGAGAATAATTATAAGACCCATGAGCATGAACATGTAGTTATGATAAACGCACTGAAGAGGTAGCAGAATTACCTTTGTGGATAAATGTTTTCCATGTATTCATACCATAATAGCGTGAGTTATATCTTCTCAAAATATATTTTTTTATTCACTAGTGGTTTTGGGTGTAATACCTATAGTAGTTTGATTTTCAAATCACCTATACCTCAAGGAATGTGAGTTTTGTTGTTGATTCTATGAGCATGAAATTTTCAACCCAGACTATGAAGGAATCATCACATGAGTGGAACTTGATGGTTCTTTTTTCATAGTTTCACATTAGCATTCATGAATCATGGGATGAGGTTTTCTTGGCCAGTATTCAATTGATATATGCTCTTCACAAGTTGATTCTTTGGGCGCAGCAGCATGATGATGAGTTCCGAGTCATTAGAGTCTCTATTTATAATGGGGAAGTTGTACCTGATTGGTCGTTTTCTAAGGAGGACATTCTATGATTTAAAAATATTTTTTTGGTACCATCTTTGGTAAGGAATGTTGTGATAAGAGATTCCCATAGTTCCCATTGGGCAGTGCACCCAGTAACCAGGAATATATTTTATGATATGTGGTGAAATTTCTGGTGGCCAGGTATAAGAAGGGTAATTACTGAGTTTGTTTCAAGTTTCTATGCATGACAGTAGGTTATGTTCTAGCATCAGATTCCTCTACGTTTTATTCAGCCACATCCAGTCTATACATGGATATGGAATGATATCTCTATCAAATTTGTGGTTGGGTTGCCTCATACCTTGAGAAATAAGAATGTGATATTGGTTTTCATTTACGGGTTGACCAAGTCAGCTTAGATTATACCCATTAATGATAGAAAAAAGTTTTAAGAGTTGAGAAATATCAATGTGAAAGATATTGTTAATTTTAATTGTGTTCCATATGTTATAATATCTAGTAGGGATCCTTGGTTCACTTATCATTTTTATAGAGGCCTTCTAGAGTAATTCAGATCTAATGTCCTTTTGAGTACAGCAAAACATCTGCAGTCGGATGGCCAATCATAAAGTGAAATACTAATTATTGAGGATATTCTTCATGCTTCTGTTATTTACTTTAGTGGGTCATGGATGATCACTTATGGATGGTTGTGTTTTAATACAAAAATAGTTAAAATTTCTCAATCAAAATGGCTCCTTTTGAGTCCTTGTATGAAATACCTCGTAAATATCCATTATGATGGTCAGAGATTGGTTAAAGTTCCTTGGTTGTTCTAAGAAAGGTCCAAGAGATGAAAAAATTATTCAGATAATTCTTCAAAGGATTTTGACAGAAAAGAGATGATATAAATCTTTTACTGATCTTCACCATATTACTTTTGAGTTTTCAAATGGTTACCAGATGTTCTTGAATCTTTCACCCCGGTTGGGTCATCGATGGCTTGGGAGTCAAGGGCAACTTTCTCCTCATTTTATTATACCTTTGTAGGTTGTTGAGTGGGTGGGAAAATATTGTTACCATTTATCACTAACACCAAAAATTATGTTCATACATAATGTGTTTCATGTATCACAGTTAAGGAAGTATCTATCTAATCCATCTCATGTTCAGAGATGGAGCGATATTGAGGTCAAATTGGATTTACCTGTGACTGAAGGACCAATAAGGATAGGTAATTCTAAAATAGAGGTAATTCATGAGAGGAAAATACCTTTGGTTTTTCTTCTTTGGAAGCATGGTACAGATTCTCATGAGATGTGTGAGAGAGAGGCAATGATGAAAGAGTAGTGGACCTATATTGTTTACATAGAATCTCCATCATAGGATTTCTGGGGATAGAAAGTTTATTTCGTGGGGTGGCTATAACATCCTATTACTATTTCCAGGTATCCCTAAACCCACCTTTTAATTGATCTATTGTTGGATTTTGTTTTGGTTTTTTTCTGGTTGAAAATGAATGAATTTTGTAAATTTTGGGTTGGTGCACGGTTGGCAAATGATATGTGCATCGTTTGTCCAATTGTGAGCTCTTCTATAGAAAAAATGGAATGTTTTGGATAGAGAGTTTCCCACGGCTTACAAACAGTTGTTAAAGTAGTGTGTCCCCTTAGAATAAATCGTATGACCCATTTATAGTTGGGGAACTGCCTTCACATAGTTTTTTCCAACCCATGCACTGTTTCCCAAGAAACCGTGCGAATGGGATTTTAAGAGAACAAGTTTTTTATAAATATTACCCAAAACACCATTTTATTCCCTAAATAGACTAGTATAAACTAAAAATAGTTTCTCCATTATTCATAGCTATGAAGGATGTTTTTTATTCATACAGATTCCTCTCTAAAGCGATCTGAATATATATGAAATCCCTCTGATCTCCTCTCCATTAGTTTCCTCCTCTCGTTCGTGATCTCACGTCATCTCTCTCATTCTCCATAAGGTTCCATGGATCCTTGTGTTAGATTATGTATAAAATGTTCAGTATTATGGATCAAAACCAAGGTTTTGATTATTATTTCTCCTATATCCAATTGTTTTCATTCTTTATCGACAAATCCTGATTAAGGATTGATGTTTCGAGTTCTAGCATCTTTGATATAGGTGGTTTCATTATGATTTCCAAATTTTATTGAACCTAAATTTCATTATTTAATATCATTTTTTTAATTAAATTAAATTTATTGGATTAAATGTTGTGGCTTTCAATTGTTTTATTAGAAGGAACCAATTCTAGTGAAATGGGTTTTTTTGGAATAATGGGTTTCTAGATTAAAATTGAAAAACCCCCAATTACATTGAATTGGGGTGTGGTTATGGAAATAGTGGTAATTTAAATTCTAAGATTTCAATTATAGTTTGGATGGAAGGTGAATTAATTGAATTGTAGAATTTAATTGAATAAAAAGTTTTGATGGAGAGAATTATTAAAAACAAAAAATCTAGTGAATTCGGCGATTGTAATAAAATCGATATAATTGATTGAAAATAAAATTTGTCGAATTTAATTATGTAATGGATTATGAAATTTATGAGTTTGTTTCAAATACTTTTTTTATTAAAAATGGATTAAAAATGGATTTGATTGAAACCTAGTGGTTTTAACTTTTTTGAAAAGGTATGTTTTTTATTAAAGATATGTTATGGTTTTTAAAAGGAAAATTTTAATATTGAAATAGAGTATGGAATTTAATTATATTATAAGAAGTCTTAAAATAAATTTTCCATCATTTTTTCTAATAGAGAATATGAAAACATTAGGTAGTTGGTGTGTTATATTGGAAAACACTTCATGATTTACAGTGTTTTAAAACATCATATCTGTAAATAACATCCCTTATAAAATGGTAATGAATTATCTTAGCCTTGGTTCAAGGGGAATATATACATACTTTACTATATTCATAGTGTTGGGTCCCTATAGCCTGGAATTATCATACCTATGTGACACATGACCATGTTGCTCACTTGTTTGTATTTGGAATGTGTGCATATTCTATTATAATAAACTGTTTTACTTGTATTATTAATTTATATAATCATTTTTATATAAATATATTTATTTATTCCATTTTGTGAACAAATCCATTTGTGTAAAGTATCCTTTTATTAATGGTAAATTTTATATTTCGAAATGTATTTCTATAAATTAAGATATGAATAATGAATTATAAAATGTATTTACATCTTTTAAGTTGTAAACCATGATTTTTTGAAATATTTATTTTCTAAATTTGAAATTAGTTATTTAAAAATTGAATTCCCATTACTGGTTAATATAATATTGGCATCTTTCTAAGGAATATTTGGTAAAATCCTACATGGATTTTTTCTCACAACCTACTTGTGGCTTTAGGTGTTTGTAGAATACCTCCTTCTAGGTTTAATCAAGGGAAATGTGTCTCTTGGAGGTGGATCTAGATGTTTAACCATAGACTTGGTGAGTTGTGCTCTTAGGGACACTAGCAATGTTTCCCTATTTTGGTACTTTGGTTGTAGAACATTGGGATTTAAGGACTTGTTGACTTCAGGTACTTTACTCTAAGTGGAGATTATTTTCTATGTCTTTTCGGTCTTGATTCCTTTATGTTTTGTGAAAAAATCATTCCCAATTTCATATTGTATGATTTCAGGCTCTAGTAACTAACCCATAGGGATTGGGATCACCCTTCAGGCTATATCAAGATTGGCTTGGTTATGAGGTTCCAGGGTACCCGGATTGGTTCATAACATATATATATTTAGAGTTTGATTATTATTTCATATATATCATATGATTCTTAATCCCATATTCAATACACTAAATGTAAATCATGAATGAATAACATCTCTTTGAGTATGTGGTAGTCTAGACGTCCACAAGAGAAGTGATTGTATTCCCACAAAATAGAAATCAGGAAGTAATGTGTTATAAAATAATTTCATAATCATAAAGTCATCATAAATATAATATATATAATATAAAAATAGTAATTCCACCATTATTTTTATCCTTTAAATGTGGTAATTGAATAATGAATGACATTAGTTCCCAAGGTGATAGTCTATCGAATAAACGAATGATGATTGTGTATCCCATTTGACGAAATTGTGTCAAGGTGTAGGTCATACTATTAGAAAAAAACTATTTATATTTAATATAATTATTTTATTATATAATCATGATACAATATTAATTTAATGTGTGGATAAATAAATAAAATAGAAGTTCATGTTAAATGATGGTTTATCTTCTTTGAGATACTCCTTTTTGTTTTCAACAAAGGGAATCCTTTGTCGGATTTATACTCACTTTGAGGCCTCTAGGATGATGGGAGGGAAGTGGGGAGATTTTATAAGAATGTATTTGTTGATACAAATGGTCTGATAGGTGAGAATATGTGAGGGTGGAGTCTTCCCTATTATAGTGCCTGAGGAGTGGTATTCATGTGAATACAAAAAGGAAAGTACTTTTGGGAGGTCTATCATACACCATGTATACAAAATAATGGTACATTTTCAATAAAAGGGAATATATGGACTAATAAATTCTATATTTTTTTTGGATATGTTTCTAGGTTATTTGGCCCATTATGTAACTGTTTAACTACTAAGCAAACTCATTTTTACCTTAATTGATGTAATTAATTTTAATTACATTAGGTAATATTTTTATTCAAAAAATAAGTTCACCTTACTTGAAATTATAAAATATGATGATTTCAAAAAATTTACTCCATTTTAAAAAATTATAAACACATAAAGGGATGAAATTAATTTAAAATTAATCCTGCATGTGGAACCAGAAAACGGGTTGTTAAAGTGAAAATTTTCAAAAGATTGAATTTTTTTATATCCAATTTCAATGAAAAATTGATTCTAATAACCAAGATTGTATCCAAATATTTATAAGTTATATAAATATACATTAAAACAAAATTAAAATATAATATAACTAAATAAATAAATTATTTGAAAATGAAGGTTTCAATTAAAATTAAATGTTTTTCTCTATTCATTAAAAAATGAAACTTCTAAGAAAAATTATAAAAAAATTACCCAATATAAATTTTAATATTATAATCTCAAAATTTAATTTTATTAATCCATATAAAATTTATAAATGGTTCAAAACATAGATTTAAAATAGGTGTGGAATTATAAAGTAGTAAAATTACATAATAGAAAAATATAAATATTTATGTATAAAATTAGATTTATTCTTATCACCTTTCTAGAAAAAAATATTATAAACATTAAATATTTTAATTAATAATATATATATATATATATCATTAAAATAAATTATTAAAAGTGATTTAATTAATTTATTTTGGTGAAATATATTTTTTTACAAAAATATAGATTTCCAGCAATAGGTTTCCTATATTTTAAAAATGGTTTTTTACAATTCTAGTTAATTGGTCACCATATAATTATTTATATATATGTGTGTGTGTGTGTGTGTAAACCAAAATTTATAATTAACTAACATTATTTATAACCTTCATTGAAATTAAAATAATAAAATTATAATAATATTTTAATAACAATAAAAATTATATATTGTCATTTGGTAAAACTTTTCATTCAGTATAACACAAGCTATCGAAGAAAATCTTCATTATGTGTAGCATAATCCAAAAATAGTGTTGTGTGTACCACAAGAAAATACATGTTTTTTATATAGTCCAACCATAACATGGTGTTTCATATTAAGAAATAATAACTTATTGTAGCATGGAATTCAAGCCATCAATGAAATTTAATTAATTTGAAAAAAGACTAACTATTAAAAACTCAAGGTATTAGAGTCCTCATAGATCATAGGTAACAAAAAATTATCATCAACAAATAAAACAAAAAATAATCAACATATTATTTAATACTCTATTTATCAGATCCATAAATATATAAGGGGAATTAGTCAATCCAAATAGAAATATTATAAACTTATAATGTCCATACCAAACTCAAAATGTTGTCTTTAGAATATATTCCTTATTTAGTTAAAATTAAAGGTAAGTAGAGCAATATAAATTTTTTTAAAAAATTTGAGTTCCTTTATATTTATTGAATAATTTATCAATTTGAGGTAGATTATTTGTGTTTTTTATCTTGATTTTATTTATTTCCATATAATTTATGATCAAGCTCATCGATATATCTTTTTTATAATGAAATATATTAGGGGTCCCCAAGGAGATACATTATAGAATATATATCCATTATCAAAGAACTCATATAGCTCTTTCTTTAACTCAACTAGTTGAACAATGAACATTCTATTGGGAGGATTTGGTATTAGTTTTTCACCAAGGATTAAATAAATGAAAAACTTAACTTTATGATCTCGTGGATTTCAAGGTGATTCCTCTATAAATACACTAATTTTTTCCTGTAAAATAGGTACATCCTAAAATTGGATATTACATTTTTCAACCATAAATTTTTTCATCATTATTTTTAAATAATCTCATTTATAAGAGATATTATGGGTTGATATGTACATGACTAATTTTATGGAAACACAACTCTAAATATGTGGAATTCTAAAAATTCATCTCAAATATTAATTTACATCTCTCGAAAAAAAAATCTACTTATTTTGATATCATTTCCATAAACATTATTTATCCAAAATTCCCCAAATATATAATAATGAGACATGTTAGATATAACTATGTATGATAGAGTAGTGACGTCACATTTTTTATAGATCAACCTTAATTATTGTCTCGTTTGCGGGATATAATTTCATATGCTATGGATAAGATGATCCTTATTTCAAAAATGTATTTATTTTATATTTAAGAGTATTTGTTTTAGTTACAAAAGGTGTCATAAGAGGCTCAGTACAGTTTTAACATGAATCAAACTTAAATGAGGGTTGCATATAGCCATAGGACCGCCGATGGAAAACTGGAATAGTGAGGTTCCTATAAGTACACCACTATCCATCTAATGGAGAGCCATAACATATATGCACTCTACTTATACTCACCTCACATCCACTAGGCCTTCACCATCTAACTCGTAGGCACTCTCGTATCCACTGCATGAATATAGTAGTCACTAGATAATTGATGGAAACCTCCGTGTAGTGGGAATACTTGGGATGGGCTGAAAACATAAGGACGTAAACATAAATATATTTCCCCTAAAACTATAATTAACCCCTCAATCCATCATTTTCAAATCAATATGACCAGTTCTCTAAAAGTGGATTTCCTATGGAGTTCTAGTATCCTTCAAACTTATTATCATATAGTTTTTATTTTGATTTGATCGATTTTCAATGTTTCAAGTAATTTTTATTGAATTAATATTTTTCTTCCTTCCTACAATGATTTTTCATCCGATATATGTTGTCTTAATCAAAATTATCAATTTTTTTATAAATCTATCTCAATTTCTCATAGATCTATTATGTTTTTGTTTTGTGGAGTCTAGATCTATTATTCATTATAGTGTGGAACATGCGATCCTTTATTTATGTGTTGATATATGTCCCCCTCCAACCCTTTTCTTATGAAAGTAAATTATGTGTTGAGATTATTTATTTAGGGCATCTATCATATTTCTCGTTTATTTTATTTCAGTATGGTGTGAATGGATCTTATTGTTTTTACCGTGAAACCCATGATTTTTGTTGGAGGTTTCATCTCTAGCCCATTTTTTATGACAATTAAATTTTTATGTATTTATAAATAGTTTTTCTTAATGATAATTGGAAAAAACACATTAATTTATTGATATGAAAATTTTAATGGGTGTTTTATAAACGTTGGGCTTCCCCTTATTTTAGAAAATTAAATATCTCAAAAAAATGTAAAATGGTTTTTAAATAATTATTTTGGGAGCCAAAGGATTGTTTGGTAATTCTCTATTGAAATGTGAATAAAAATTTTAAAATAATTTAAGGTGTTCCTCATATGGGTGTCTTGGATTATGAGTAGAAGGGATTAGTATTAGGGTTTTTTCTTTTTCCATGTTCAAGAGGATTAGTTTCATTGGAATTCATATACCTATATCATTAAATATTTGGCTCTAGGAAATCGATTATAGAACTATATGTCTGTTCACATTCTTGGTTGTTTCTTCATCCCTAGATCATAGAATAATTTGATATGGATTGATTTTGAGAACCATTAATTGATTATTATTGGGGGATGAGTAACCTAGTTATCATATACCATTATTATCCTAAGGGTAGTATTAATTATTTTTGGATTTATTCTGTTTAAGAATTGATATTATAAGTTGAAAGATTTAATAAATGTAAAATTTTTTATTTGTAATATTTTTTGAACTATATTATCTGAATTTTGAAAAATAATTTGTCATGGTTAATTGTTTTTCCTTAGTTTTGATATAAATGTTTCAATTATATGATAATTCTTTGTTTTACCAAAGTTTAACATATTGGGGTTATTTGATTGAAACTTGTTATGGAACACTTTGGTGGGATCCTACTAAACCTATTTAGCACAATCCCTGCACACTCCATTTGTGGTGTGTAGATCATGTTATATTTATTGCAGGACAAGGCATGGTGACAAAGTGAGGTTGAAAGGTTAATGTTATCTCGGTATTATTATTTAGTGGTGAGATGGTGTGGTGTTTCCAACATATCACATGGAGTCGAAGACGATAGATTGGTTTGTCCATTCATTAATTCTTGTAGACTTATTCCTTGGTTTTAGCTTCCCACCATTAGTTTTACCTCAACAATTTTCTCTATTTTTATAATTCAATACCTCTTTATAGTTTTTCTCCTCCAAATGTTAGACATGTATTCATTTTTTGTTAAGAAAAAATTTATCTATTTTCATTGACGGATTCCCAGTTTCTTTTTATCATCTTGTAGAAATCAATAATGTCTTTTGGGTTATTCCATTATCATTTTTGGATCCTAGTAGGATATGATCTCTGTTCCGGGTCATGGAAATAAACTACTAATGGGGATTATCTCTTTTTTATTTCAATTTAATTAGTTTTTATTATATTTATTTTCATTGACTTATTTGTAGGAATTACCACTTTTATTTTACATTATATCAATATTATTAGGTTTAATGATAGAAAAATGGATTTAATGTTAATATAAATAATTAAATCACTGATATGGTGGATTTGGTTCCATTCTCATTTGAAAACATCCAAGTGTTTCCCCGCTCTTATATCATTTTTATTCATAATATTAGGACATTTAATGACCATGGTATCCAAAAATGTAAGATTTAATATGTTTAAAAATATTCTCTTCTCCATTCTACCAATATTCTCAAGGTTTTTTAAGCATCATCAATTAATGGTGAACCCATGAAGACTGAGTGGTGTTTCAATACATTTATTTACATTATCCTAAGTAGAATTTTTTGTCACAACTATTTTTTAATTGTTGAAATAATGATCAATGACATTTTATATTATACTTTTTTTAACATCATAGTTTAAACTTTCTATGTCTCACCCTCATAACCATTTTTTCCTGTACCTTATAATCTTTGTAGTCTTTTATCCAAAATATTGCTGACACTTTTTGAGACTCTTTTAATCATTCCAATATTTTTACTATCATTGATCCTACTAAAATAAATTTTCATCTTAGGATAACATGATTTCATTTGTGTCTCTAATTTTTTTATGGAGCCAATATATTCTTATATTAATTCTACCTTCTTTCTTTTGTCTTTAAAACAATAATCAAAGTAATTTATATCCTTTGTCTATTCATTTTTTATCATCATTTATTAAAAATTTAATTTAAATTTATATTAATCACAAAACGATCATACAACTCTTCACGCAACCATTTAATATCTAATTCATGATGGTTTTCACATTTAGATTATTCTTATATCAATCCATTTATCTTTCTTTTATATTGATCTCTTCATGGAAAATTTCATCATCCATATTAAAATCAACTAATCACTTTTGTTTTTGGATATTTTCAATAAGAGGTTATTTATTCTAAACATTATCCATCATAACTTTGTTGATATCATAATTTAATTCTATTTAAAGTTTCTATATATGGTTTTATTATCACTTTCTTATTTTCTCACAACCCTCCTCCTATAGAATTTTATTCCATATGAACACCCATTTTTATATTGGAAGAATCATTGTGGATTCTGTGCAACAACTACAACACATTCTTCACCACTAAATCTCCGTAGATACATTGTAGTATTATTCAAAAAAATTTAAAATCGATAACATGAAAGTTGTAGCTCTACATAAAATCTATCTTTTTTATCACCTGAATTTACTTTACACCATTGAAAATATTTTCTTCTTCCAAATAATCTCCAAATTCATCTTTATTTACATTCATTTTTTCCATTTCATTGAATTCCATTTAATAACCTATACGGGTTGAGGTATCCTCTGGATAAATTTTCTTTTCATAAGTAACAGAACTTCTTATAAGGTTATCTATTGAAATTTTGGTCAAATTGCGTTCATCATGATCCAAAACATTGGAATTGTATAGGGGGGGGGGGAATTTGAAATAAAATTTGATGATGTATAAATATTTTATTTTTTCTATATGACATTAGATAGATCTAAAAAAAATATATGATTCATTTAAATAAACTATAATAATTTTCAAGTGCATTCATTTTATGATCATAAAATCTAGTTTAAAACACAAACATTGTTTTGATTCATTCACAATGATTTCTACTTTATTTAGAGTTTACAATTTATCCCATGTACTATAAGTCATTGTTAATCTAATCAAAATGAATAATATTTTATATATAGGAGATCAAATAAATTCAATTAAATCCTTGGAATCAACATCTATATGTTCTCTACCAATTTTAGACTTAAAATGTTCTTCCATATCACTGACCTGATCCCCATTTATTACTTCAAAGAGAAATTCCAAATAAAGAGAAATATGATGAGACATCATACCTTTTCTCAATATATGAATGTTATTCACATTATAGAATTTAATTCCTATAATATTGAAAATGATATCCTTGATACAACATGTTAATCCTTGAGATTAATTGAGTGGAGATAGGTAAATTCGAGTGCCAACCTTTTACTTTGATTTAAATAATATTTTTTTATTTTAGTGGGACTCATTTAACCTATTAATTTGTACATAGCAGACACCAATACAAATTTTGTAGTAAATTAAATTAGAAAAAAAAATGAATATTAACTGGTTAACCATAAAGGGTCGCACAAAAGGTGAATGCACTGATGATGTGTAAGTCATAGAAAAATGAACTATGCCTCACTAAACTTTTTGGATTATAATATTCCCCCCATGGGAACTATATTCCAAATTAAATACAATAATAATATATTTAGTGATTTTTCAATGCCTTACTTAGATCACAGCATTTGACTCATCCTTGTACACTACTTCGGATGAAGACGTCCTCAGTTTAAAAAAATAATGGTCATTTTACCTCATTAAAAGTGAGTGAAATGTTTCAAAACATTAATGAAATAATATTATTCTTTTATATGTTATTTATTATAAAAAATAACTTTAAAATTATCCTCTTTAATAATTGACACAAGTTTTATATTAAAACAATATGAATATAAAAACTCAACGTATAAAGAGGTTGTATAACTCCATGGCTGCGATCCTTATCTCATAACCTCAGTTGCATCGACATCATCAAAAGTCCATGATTGATTAACACCTACAGAATATCACATTGGGTATAACCATGTTTAAAAGAACCTTATCACAATACCCTATTCTCATATATCTATTACAAGATATTCTCTAAATGAAATTTATCATATGGCATGGATCACAAATCTCTTCCTTGTTTATGTGATCACAAGAACAATCAATTTGAAGACTAGTGTATAACACTGACTATGTAACATATTCATGTAAACCTACTAAAATATAGTTAAATATCTAATATTTATATTTTCCAGTTAGCTATGTGAAAGAGGTATTTATAAGGCTAACCAACTCACTTGTTTTCTGAAAATCGTGGTAATCCTTCTAATCTACCATGTCAATCAATCTTACGAACGATGACGATTCTATGTGACTCCCATAAAGGAAATCATATATCCTATAATGTAACACCCCTTTCAAAAAAATTCCTTTACCTTATAACAAATGTATGATCTCTATACAATAATTTTATGATATCTCCAATATTTCTAGGGTCTTATTCAATAAATTATTCACAATACCATGTCATATGATTCATTCAAAATCACATGCCCATAAGAGGTATTTATTATTACACACTCCATGTACTCCTATGATTCAATAATCATTCCACCGTTCCATGAAAAAACAAATCTATAAACATTTTATTTTTTTACACCACTTCTGTGATCATGAAACACCTCTATATATATGCGATCATATAACCCTGAAGGGTTTATGCGATCTTGCAATGAATTATCACTTATGTCATTTTGAAAATAACTCCAAGGAATTTTCCTATATGATTGAAAAATAATGCCATCTTATCCAATGCCATTCATTGATTAATATAAACATATTACTCAATGAATCATCCACCATAGAAATCACACTACAAAATCATTCCATCAAAGGATTGATGACATACACAACACCAACCTTCAAACTATAATTAATTTAGGCAAAGAATATATATATATATATATATATATATATATATATATTTAGGTTTCTAGGAGGGATTCATTAATCAATATAGACATTAATATATTGGATCTTGGGGATACTATCACTGTTATTTACATTTGAGTTTTATTATTATATTTCATGTTTGTAAACATCTTATTTATATGGAATTTAGTTTCATTATGGGATATTAGATTTTATTTATATTAAAGGATTGATCAGTGGTTATATTATTTTTTCTCCTGATTTCATGAGATTAATGATCCCCATTTGAATGTTTTATAAATTTGGTTCTACTCTCCATTTTGTTATATATTTGTAGAAGTATTCTGGGATAACTATCAACATTATAATAGACCTTGGATGGGTTCTTGGTTGGGGAAAGTCCTGGAAGATTTGTATAAGACCTGTGGATGATATATATTCTTGATATTGGAGGTTAGAACCGATGTAGAATGCATGGATATTTAGGTAAATAGTTTTATTTGTACATAGTGTGTAATAAAGCATGTGATACAAGTTTTGATATAGTCAATTATGATACCTAATGATCTAATGAAAGGAAACTTAGTATATTATCCACCCAATTTTTGTTAATGTGGATTATATGGTAAATACATTATATAGGTTAATACTTCATTCATTTTATAAATATTACAAGAATCATTATGATAATTGGATAATTTAAATGAATCTTATTAAGTGATATTAAATAAATTACAAGTTATTTGGAATATGAGACTCTATTCATGTTTTCATAGATTTCTACTGGTCATCTATAAAATTTGGTAAATCTTATAATTGGGTGGTGAGATTATTATATATACATTAGTAAGGATAAAAAAATTAATAGAATGGTCATTAGGGGAATGTGTCAGGTGATTTTAAGTTGAAGTGATGATAAAGTAAGTGGGGATTGAATCCAATTTGTAGTCGAGTGTATGTTTATGGATCATGATATCTCTTTTAGTATAAACCACTATTTGATAGAAATTCAGTTCAAACATGATAATATTATTATTATAAGGACTCCACATCAGTGTTCTATAATATTCCATACACTTTGGAAGAAATAAGAAACTTAATTAGAAAATCTCAAGAAGTATTTTCTGGTAGAATAAATTTTATCAATGGTGAAGGAAGTATATAGTAAATATTTTCTCTCCCACTTGTAGGGATCATATCTTTGTTGGTTATTATAATATATTTTAAGGCTCATAATCTATTTCATCCAAATTTTTTATAGGTTATGATTCGAGATTTAAATTTTAATTTTAGGTTATATATACTTATAATTTATTTACAATAAACCTAATTACATTAATTAGTTATTTAGATGTTCTGATTGAGTCATGTATAATAGAGAGGAAACATACATAGTTGGGATTATCCCAATAGTGTGGTCATCATGGTTTCCCAAGAATTAAATCTATAGATTTAGGGTATTAAAATTCAGGACCATTGGTGATCAACAAATTGAATGATTCGATAAGAATCTTTTTCACAATTCAATAATGATTTAATTTATTCTAAATCTACTGAGAGTGTTGTTATATGTGATTCTATTTTATAATTATTTCTAAAAAATAGTATTATTTGTCTTAGTTTTTATATTAGTTTTCTTTTAATAATATTTCTCACTAATTAGAGATTCACTATGTAAGGGATATCCCCAAGATGTTCCCCATCCTCAGGGACATTATTCTGAGCCCAACCATGGAGGTGGACATCAATAGGTCTAGTAAGGTAGATGATCTATGTGTTTTCAATTACAAAATATATAATTATTAGTTCCATGTGGCACATATATTATTTGAGGAAATAGATTCTTATTTTATACCATTTAATTTTCATTTATTTGAATCTAGATAATCACACAAATTCATTTCTCCCACATGGAGTGTTCCTTTAGTCTCAAGGTTTATAGGATTATGCAGACCCATTAATATAAAATTTAAATTAAAGGTCTATCAATATTCATTGATAATTTATAGGGATATGATATAACAATGGTGTTTCATCTGTCATTTGGGAGTTTATTTTTATTTCATGCTGATCAATGTCAATTATTATATGACCCTTGTCGGGTATATTTTCTCCATGATTTCATCTATTTCTTCTAGATGAGTTTTTTATTCTATCATGTGTAACCTAATGGTGCCATGTTCATTAGGATTTTTATATTTTAGATTTATCAAATTCATTAATAGCTTATTTTTTTCTTAGCTAGAAGATTTAACAAAGGGCTCAATAGAGGCTAGGGCTATAGTGTTTCATTATAAATTCATGAATTGTTTGGATGTATTTCGTCATGTTATTTGGATGGAACCCCCTTATTGTGATATTATGTTCGGTATTGTGTTTAATCTTGGTTATCCAATGGTCTCAATGGATCCATATCAAATTTCAACTTCTGAGTGGTGGGAGTTGAGAATTATGATTTATTATATAATGTACAAGTGTTTCATTTGAGCAATTGTAATATAATTAGGTGCTATAGTGTTTTATCTAAAAGTTGGATAATATTATAAGGGTTTTCTATAGGATATGTGATGTGGAGTCACATGATAAAAATGAATATTTATCCACATATAAATATTTTATGTTTTTTCGAACAAATAAACAGATCTTAGAAGATATCATTTACCAATATGTGATCTAGGTATCATAATATGAGTGAAAATGAAGTGGAATTTATAAATATGAAAATGATATATAAATATATAAATTATGAGTTAATGGTTATTTTATTTGGTTTCATAACCTCCCCCCAATTGTTTTCATGGGACTCATTATATCAAAGATTCATGATACCCTAAATAAGTTCTTTGGAATTTTGATAAATAACATCTTAAAATTATAATTGTTGTAATAACATCATATCGAGTATCATATGTCCATTTTGAAATTATATTATGTTCATAATCTATATGGGAATTTCTGTAATTTTATTTTTTGGATGTGTGACACGGAATTTGTAATGTATATGGTGTCTCAGTGGGGAATAAAATTAGATAGATCAAGAACAAAGTACTTTTTTGATTGAATAACTACTGAATGTATATAAGAACATTTTCAACATGATATCATGATCTATTATGAATGGTTCATGTTTTATTTCTCTTATTATTCATCTAAATTATCAAACATAATATGAATAGAATTGGTAATTATATATTATGATCTATGTCAATAGACTTTTGACAACCTAATTGTGAGGTTGACTAGAACTCATGTTCTTCTATTACTAGGAGGTGATATTTGTTTTAAAATTTTATATGGTGCTACCAATATTGATATTTTTCATTCATGATTCAATATAGTGTTGTGATGTAAAATGGGTATAGGTGTTTATTTTAATATATTCATAAATATACCACCTATAAGTTATGATGGGAGTATGGATGTTTTCTCTGATGCAATAATATAATTTCCATATTTGGGAGAAAATTGTATTCATCAAATATCATGAGTGATTGATGAATATTATCCCACAATGAGATATATATTTTCATCAATGGTTGTGGGGTAGGTTTAGTTCATAATGGAATTTGAATTCAAGATATCTTATATACTAGTAAATCGAAACTAGTTGTTCATTTGAGAAGAAAGAATTCATAAAAATCATTTTTGGATAATTGAGACTATAAGAGATGGGTTAATGGTCATTATGTGATTATTTAAGATGTGGAGTAGCCTAGATGTATGGATTTAATGTATCAAATAGTAGTCTAATTATACTTGTTACTATAGGTGGGAGTCTCTCTATTGTGAGAATCCAAATTTGATTTGATACTAGATCATGTCATTCATGGAGATATTCTACAACATTGATTTGAGGATGATCAAAATCATGTATAGTGACAATAGATATTTTTTATCCAATTTCATGTACATGAGTTGTTTCGTCATGAGTTTTTTTCTCTTTCTTATCAGTGTATACTGGTGTATCCAAGTTGTATTGTTCCTTGGGGAGTTAGTTATGATGGGCCGATATGAATCATTCTATATGTATCTGGATTATGTAATTGCTGTATTTTCATCATGTTAAAGTTTAGCATCGTGTTATTAGTGGGTTATCACATCCATTAAATAATCCACCCTTGAATTTGGTGCACATTTCTATGGATTTATTCAATGGTAATCCATGAGATTGTGGAAGATGCGATGAATTTGGATGATTTTTGTATTCTCGATGAAGTCTAATAATTTCAAATTGATCTTTGAGTAGGTTATTGTGGATTCTTGGGTTTGGTAGTATGTGGATGTAATAACACATATTTCTAGTGTAGAAATAAAAACAATTTCTAAATTGGGTTCTCTTTCTACCTCATATGTCTATGGAATTATTAAACTTTTTTTATCCCTCACATACATCATAGAAATTTAATTAATCATTAGATGGATTGATAGATATAGAGTAGTGGTAAGTTAGTAAAATATATGTTTCATGAATATATTATTGAATTTTTAGGATCAACGGTGAAGGATCTTACCATGGATGAGTATGCCTACTATAATAGTCATCACTAATCCATTATTATGATTAATTATAAGGAATTGTATCAATGAACATTAAAAACTATTTTTTCTTAGATTGAGATTGGGGAAAAATTTATAATGTCCCATATGTAGATTATAGAATGAACACAAATATTCAAATGATCTAAAGTTTTTGATGGTTTCTTAATGCCATATTATATCTTATGTAGATACAAGGTGAGGAATAGAGATTTTCATAATCTGAGATCATGTGTTCATGGGGTTTTCTCCCAAACTATATGAAACATATTTATCTGGGGGAGTAATTATTATTCATATATCATTAGTCCTATTAATGTATTGTGATTCATTATTTATGGCGTATACTTATTTTTACATTCCAAGTAGTTGGTTGGGTCCATGAATTTTTCCAGGATATAATTCCATGTTAGTAACATCAAAATGACTCACAACTCATTAACTATGAAGTGTTTTGTATATTGAATGAATTGAGGTTCACTGAGTGGAATGTTCAGAATTTATATCATAAATAGAAGGTGTTTCATGTGTTTTTTATTCACTTGGGCTTATATCTATAAATACATGGTGTCTAAGTGGAATTTATTTTGGAATACAATTAGTAGATTTATGTTTTTTACACTAATATATTTTGAACCATGTTTTATAATGTTGATAAAATATCTTAATAGATGGTTTTTTTATTAGGGTTATTTTTTATAGACTTCATAATGAATTATTGATGATGTTGGGTTTGTTTTAGAGGAATCACACAAAGTTTTTTTTAGCTTGTTGATGTTTATTTTTAAGATAAACATGATTATAAAGGATTATGTTCTTATGAGAGGAATATAATGTAATGAAACAGGATTCCATATACTATTTCATCTGGATTAATTAAGATCTATTTGTACAAAAGGGTCATTTTAGCATTTTCTAGTGGAATATAGATGAGTGTTTTCTCTTAAGGGACCACACGACCCATGGATCTAAACATAGTGGATTCTTTAGTTTAAGTATTTTTAGTGTTGTGGGCATGGTGAGTAAGGAATTTTGAAGAGTTAATGAATCTAGGATTATAGAAATATATTTTTTTGATTCTCCTTTCCATGGTGGTTTTACAGTCCAAGGTTGATCTAATTTGGCGTTTCTAGTACTACATTGAGGCTTGGATGAGTGAATATGTGACATGGGGAGACATGTAAATCTCGTTTTTAAGAGTGTGGAATCATGGAAGATATAGTGTAAACTAATCATTTTGTTTTCATCATTTTAGGTTACCCTTTCATATTAATTTAATTATTTCAATTTATTGTGGCTTCAGTTATTGTGTGTAGGGATCATCACATAATTATGGTGGCCACCTAGATCATGGATTTTGGGATATTATCCATTGGGAAATGCAGAATGATGAAACTACTTTGTTGATGGATATAGATATGTTGTACCATGTTGTGGTATAGTGTTTCAATTTTTATGGAAACTAATATGGTGAATTCTCAACATTGTGTTTTGTGTTATTTTATGTTGGAAATTATTGGAATATATCACCTGGTTATGGTGGATCTAAAAAGGGTAGTCCTAATCAACCTATTCCAGGATATATTGGGCATAAACATGTCATGGTTTTGGGAAGGTATATTTCTATATAGGTAAAATTTTTATAGAGAAAATGGGGAAATAACCATTTTGAATTTCTAGGATCTCATATCATACATGATAGGAGATTCCATAACCTTTGTTAATATCACCACACTATGGTGAATTCCTAAAATCATTCATCAATAAATTAGTAATTATAATTTCTACTTATACTTTAATAATTTTCCATTGAACCCTATTCAAGACCATCAATTTCATACTATTTTCCATTCATTTTTTGGGGATTTATACATATTTCTCCATGGGTTGATCTCTCTTAAACCAAGGTAACACTTTCTCCATTTCCTTCATGTTTATTTAAGTCTTTCCTCCCAATAAAATATAGTTATGAGGGTTCTTATAGTGTAGTTAGTATTTTGAGTATGAATTGATTGTGGATGATTTTTTTAGTCCCTTGAGTGATTCAAAATAATTTTAATCTTTGTTGATATTAAATTTATGTATTCTTGTTAGGTGATTTTCATAGATTCATACTAAGTTATGATATTTTGAGACATTATTGAATTTATTAAAGTGCATCTATTGTGTTTTTTAGAAATCTTTTTCATTAGGTTGATTTTTGTAATTATGTTATACTTGATTATGTATAAGTATAAGGTAATTAATGGAAAATAATTGATGATTACTAGAGAATTTACTAGAATCCATAATAATTTATATCATTTTATGTAACTATAATGTTTATTATTTTGATGTAAACCTTGTGTTTTATAATTGATAATTCTCAATAAACATCTCTAATGTTTTAATCACTTAATGAAGTTATTTAAATGAAGTCTCGAAAAATATAGGAAGTATTATTTAAATTCTTATTCATATATTTTCTGAATGGAAATAAAATATTTCAAAGATTGGATTGTTTTATGATAATAGTAATACATTTGGTAGATGTATCCTAATGGTACACATTTTTTCCTCTTGTGATTTATTTTTAATTAGTTTTGGGTTTTCATGGATGGTACCAACCTTATTTTAATGACATAATTATATATATTTTTAATTTATGATGGTTCGATTATTTTGTGCTTTTAATATGTAATTGGTAATAATGAATATGGTAATGCTTGTGGGATTTAATTTGATAACATATGGTGTTTTGATGAATTTTTAATTTATGGAATAAATTGGTAAACATTAAATGTTGATAAATGAATGTCATGATGAAATTAATATAGTTACTAAAATCATATGTGTGGAAATGAATCATATATTTGATTAATTAAGAAGAAGATATTGTATTTTTATGGTAGATTTATGTTGAAGGTTGGACAAGATTATATTGTGGGGATAATAGTGGGTTCTTATGAATGGTTGTGATAGTTGTGGTCTATGTAGTTTTTTTTGTTTTAACCACTAAGTAAGTCGTGTATGTAGATATATATATATATATATATATATATAATGTAATATCCATTGGATTTTATAGATAAACCACCCAATTCTAATAACATTCAAAAAAAAATAGTTTACAATGCTTTCCCAACTTCCTTGTTAGTGAGGGAACATATGTGTGATAGATATATCTTACTCTCTATCCCTTTAGTAAGTGTATCAGTTGTGCTGTTCTATTTATATATTTTATGATATGTGACTTAGTGGTAGTTTTCTATTATTATGTGATGGGAATGAGATTTTGTGTTTAATTCATGTTGGGGGTTGTGCGTAGTAGTATGAGGTAATAGAGTTAATGCATATCCTATTCATGATATCCAACTATTATGCGGATATGATTTGTACATATGATGTAAGTATTTTGATTATATTGTTATGTGATTATATTAAAAAAATTAATAATTAATATATGTGAATGTGGTTATATGGAAGGGAATGAAGAATATTAAGTTTATTATTAGGGAGACTGAGAAAAAACCAATGTGTAAGTTGTTCTAGGGTTCCTTCTTAAAATATATTTATATAGATATTCAGTTGATATATATTGATAGATGATTTATTCAAAAATATCTGTTGAGTATGGGTGATAAAAAACCTATAGTAGGTGTTAGTTGGTTCGAATGGTCATTCATTGAAGCATTAATATTTTTTTTACACAATTACATGAGAGGACTTGATGTGGATCCTACTATGTGTAAATACATTTTGACCCATATATATATATCTGTATATATGTATATATATATATCAATTTTTTAGGTTTCCATGTTTGATTTATTAATTATTAAGTACATTAGAAGATTTGATATTATAGTTTTTATTATAGATTCTTCCATATGATTTGTCATTTATTTTTTTCTTTTTGAAAACCTATAATCTATATGAAATTTACATGGATTAGTGGATTTTGGTTTCTAATTGAATTTTATGCTTGGATGGTTTTTTCATTACATGTTATTAGGGTCTTATGGGGGAATACATCTCATTTTATTGATTTATATTCTTTCTTTTCTCATTGAATAGTGATATACCACACAACAACTATATGGGTTACACTCACCTTTTATCCATGCCTTATAAAGAGTTCCCAACAAAGGTGGGTCATGAAAATAAAAAAAGTATGTGGCTAAAATCACCTTGTGGAATGTTTTTCCTAAATGAAATTTCATATATTTTAGAATAATAATGACATTATGTGGAATGGTATATTAGAATAAACATTATCATTGGTACCAGTAAAAATGGTTCTTTATAGTTAACAACCTTAATTTTTATATAACCATTTATTGTATGTGGTGCATGGAAGGATTATTAAATTTTAGAAAATTAAAAACATTCACTGTATAATATATATCATAACATTACCTCTAGTAAATGACACTTGGTTGACAACATGATGACCTCTTTTGTGTTACATAAAGAAGGAATATTTAAAACCAAAATCATACATAAATCAAATTTGATTAAAATAATTTCTTATAAATGATATAGAATGATGTATGAAGGAATCGATGGTATACCCCTTTATATTTGCTATCACAGAGAACTGATAAAGTCTTAGATATAATGATGATCCATGAATATCATAAGCATAAATCTAGGAAAATTAATCTCCATAGTTTTTCTTTGAATGGTATATTTTCTATCAATGAAGTTAGTGGGAGTCGGTTGGGGTTCATGAGTTCTTGGTTATGAGTATTACAATGAAATTTACATTCTATGGAATAAATAAGTCTCTCAAAACCATAGAAAATATTATTTTTAACATATGAAACGTTTAACATTTTGTAATGAATAAAAAATGACAAATTTAAATTAAATACATTCTGTAAACATTTTGATAATTTTATTATCAAAACTTTACATTAAAATACAATTTTTGGTAAAATACAGGGTAATAACTCAATTCAACTCTCCTGTAAATATTAAATATAAATTGAGTAATAATATTTGTTTGTTAAATATTTTTATTATATTCTAATAATTTATTGTTAATAAAAAATATAAATAATATAAACAAAAATTACTCTAAATTTCCAGATTAATGAATTTTTCTAACTCACTATTGATAAAACATGGACATATCTCGACCCCTAATGTAGGGAACATAATGTCTTAAACTCCAATTCATTATAATTGGCCATAATTTTGAATATTCTTTTTAAGTGACCCTATAATCTGTTATCTCTATAGAAGTTAGTCACACCTATAGACCAAGATAGGTATCTAGTAACACTTTTTGGCCTCTAAAAATATATAGTTCACTCATAAAAAATATATACTTCTATGAGAAAATGTTTTTTAATAGATTATCATCGATATCAAATAATTTAGGATAGATATTTGGTGTCACTTTCCTATCATGATTTATTATATTATAAATTTAATAGAAATACATACCTTTTTCTACAATGTCCATTTATTAAACAATGATGCTACCAACCTGGTTGACTAGGCTTGAGATCAATCTTCCATCCGACTAGGTCAAATTAAATATTGACCATTCATCAAATTTAATTTAACCAATGACACACCCAACCTAGTAAACATTTTCATAGATATAAATTCTATATATTTCATGTCGTATACTTGTATGAGATCAAGTTCTACACACTAATAATGAACTCTAGTCAATAGACCTATACATCAGCTTACTAATTGAAATAACCAATGTCATCTAAAATTTAGTTTTTTTTTTGATAGATCATTCATTATGATCTCAATTATTTGATATCGCCTTGTGTGAACATAATGATAAGAATTAAAGATTCTTATGAACCCCTAACAAAAAATACTCATACCAAATATACATCCCATCAGTATGATGTATCTATAAAAATATAAATATATATATAATATTGTTGATAAAATATATTTAGATTCTAATTATACATGGGAAACAATTTAACATATTGATACAATGAATAATCTAAGGGAATATATCAGTAAATATTAAATAGAAAACTATTCACACTATTTTTTAAATAATAAATCATACTTAAGTATTTATATTTAGAATATAGAAATTGGAAATATTGTTCGAGTTGGGTCTTGGGTGCCCACATTTTCAATGCTCCCCCTTGAAGTTTAGCATATATTGTATCCATTATCATGTTGAATCTCACATGATTATATCATTCTTCTACTAATTAATGGATTTAGTGGTTGTTTATACCATGTATTCATGAATTGATATTATGATATCTTTTAATTTAAATCATTCAGTTAAACTCTTCAACATATGAAATTCCAGAGTAGGTAGTATTTTTTCCATAAGCATAACATTAAAATCAAGGGTTATACCTATGGTATAATTATAAAAATTGAAACAAATTTTTGTATATTTTACACGCCTTAATTTGATACATAATATGATTCAACATATTCAGTATTGGTATATGATGATCTATGTCATTACAGTTTGGGAAAATCAAGGGAAATATAAACTATTTTGTTCAAGGAGTGTTTCAGTGGAAAATCATAATTTAGAAAATAAGGTGATCTCATATAAACTTTTGACTACTCTTTTAGTCTATGAATATAGTTTTTACACTAGGTTATGATATTGGATGAAATGTGAGCCATTTAAAAATTTATAAAATATATTATATTTATTAAATTAAATAATAATTTATCCACAATTTTATAATTTGGATTCTATCATTTATATGGAGTATGGAATGGTAGGCATTCATAGGTGAGGAATAATTTTATGATTAGCATTGGGATAAACCCGGGGGTAGTTTCATACTTTTTTAGTGTTCGTTTTTTCTTTATTTTTATTTGTTTACACTTTTATTTTCTCTCTTTTCCCTTTGAATTCATTTGTAATTCCATGGGAAATATCCCATTTGGTTCTTTCTTATAGAGGGGGAGTAGGAAAAGAGAGGGAGAGAGATGATATCGTTTATCCTTGGGGGATAATCCATAGGTTGATAGAGGCTCCGAGGGTGTGTGGTACATATTTGGTGTGAAATGTTGGTGGTTTTATCCTACACATGGTAATGATTTATGTTTTTATATGTAAATATTTTTAGTTCATTTTTTATTTTTTGAAATCTTTTGTGTTTCTAGGGACCCTAGGCAGGTTGATCTAGTATTGATAAGGGTTCTCAAGAATTTGGGTCCATTTTGAGATGTTTCCATTCGAGAATACACATGTACATTATGTGTGGTATAGAAAACAAAATCCATGTGTTCTTCATATTATAGAAAGTTGTTTTTTGTAATAGGTGTTATGTAGTGGAGTCCTAGATATTTTTAAAGTCACATAGTACTAGAAGTTACAAGGATTTACCCCATGTAAGGTTCATAAATAGTACTCATGTATTGCACTTGGTTAGACCCCATGTGGGGGGACTACACAGAAACTTATATTTATGGGAACCCCATATAGGGTACACTCTAAGAATGTGGAAGTACAAGCCATGTATTATGATGTATTAAACACAGTGTGGTGGATAAGGTACACAGGTAGGAACCTACGTGGTGGTACATTCCATGTAACACAAATAAAAATAGTGTACATTTAAAAATTATATTTTGATTGGATATATTTACATATTGATGGAGTATATTTTAGTTATACACCATGTAAAAAACATAAATGTCCTATAATTTTCCCAAACATTTCATTATTTGAAAATTATTAACCTTTCCATTTGAATTGGATTTGTGAGTACTCCATTTTATGATTTTGTCTATATAGTTATTGATGGTGGAATATTCTCAAGGTTTAAAGGAATTATTGATGGTTTTTTGGACTGAGAGAGCCCATCAATAGTATTTCCTCATGTTTTGATTTCAAAATCTTCTTTGGGGTTGGCTTGTGAGTTGTGAGCCTCATCTCATGGTTATAAGCTTGTTATTTGGCATGGGTAAGGGATTCCAAGCCAGTTTAGACTAATGTTATTTCAATCATATCATAGAATTAATGATAAATTATTATGTATTATCACAACATGGATTATCCCTTCATGTCGAGATAAGTTTATTGACAATAGAATAGTTGAGGTTTAGATCCTCTATTTAAGGATTATTTCTTTTTGAGAATTTAGGAAAGGTTGACATCGTAGGATTATGGTAACAACAATATATCCTTGAAAGGTAGGGATGAGTTTGAGGGACTCTTTTGGATTACCTGATGGTAATGTTAGTATCTATTGTTGGGTTTTTTATAATTCCATATTTTTTTAAAGGGGAAAACTATAATCAACATCGTATGTGATATGAATCACCAAACCCAATCAAACAATGACTATATAAATATGACTATTTTAACCTAGATATTAAATAATTTTATATGAATAGGATTTACTAAATATATATATATATATATAAATTTATTACTCAACATAAATATATTTATTCATTTTATGTAAATAATCACTCAATTTTTAGTAATGACTTTTCTTTCTCAAAATTTGTATTTTTCACAAAAAATGATTATTTTTTTTTGTGAAAATATATTACAACTAACTTCTAAAAAAAATTAAAAATGTATTAGATTAAATTAAAATCATTTTTTAAATCATAATATCAAAATTAACAATGAGGGGTTTTTTTGAATATATAAACTCTTCAATGAATAGTGAAAACAAAGTATTTTTTATAAAACAATCATTTCTCTAACATTATTATTTTACTAGTATATGGAATCAATAGAAGTATTTTTTAGTAATTTTTAATAAAATTATTATATTAAAATCATATTTCTACATGATTTTAGTATAAGTTTATTTTTAGGCTTGGAAACAAATTTTGCATAAAACTATTTGAAAATGAATAATGTTTCTCCTTTATAATTAATTAAAAATAACCCCTAATAGGGAATGATATAAATTAAATTTAAGGATAATATATCTATAAATGTTAATTTATATCCAAATAGATATTTTTACTTATTATAGAGTTAAAATAAAATAAATTTTTTTCAAAAAATAATTTTTCAGAAATACTGGATTTCATCACCCTTACAATGTTTATTTTATACTAAATTCTTCCACATCTGCGAATTGATTTTAATAAAATAGATTCTTTATTTTTAATAATTATAATTAATAGTAGGTAATATCTTTAGCATATTTTTTGGGCAATATGATTAGTAACCACAGTAAATATTAATTTCTATAGTAAAAGGATAATAAGTTAATAAAGAGTAAAAATAATTTAACAAGGAATAAATAAAAGTAACCCCATTAGTATAAATATTTATATTTTAATATAAATATAATAACTATTATTTTTTATTATTAATTTATAAATTATTAAATAATATTTTTGATAAAAATTAATTTTTTTAGTTTTTGAAACATAAATATTATTTAGATTAATATATATTTTTAATCAATACACACTTTTTATGAAATAAAATATTTTTTAAATAAGTTATATTGTAATTAAGTTTTATTATTAAATAATATATGTTATAAAAAATTATAATATCATATTTTGAAGTGGAAAGTAAATTTTTATAGGGGTTAGAAAATAGTTATTCTAAAAACCCTAGAATTTTTATATAAATGAGTATTTTGAATATAAAATATAATTTCTCATATTTCATGATTTTTTTTTAAAAAATATATATTATTCTTTGATTCATCACATCAAAATTATCCAATAATGAATTTTTCATAATTTTATGAGACATACGAATTATTGAGTAAAAATTAAATTTGTTATAAATGAAACATATGTATTATGCCATCATAATGACACAAAGTGATGTAATATATACCATATAATCTATCCAAAACCATATATATGTTTTTATTTTTAAATAATATGAGTTTTTGGTTATTTCATTAATTTTAAAAAGGCCTAATAAATCCACTAAAACCTGTATTATATTTTTTGGTTTTAAGATCATTTCATTATGAACATGACTCACTTGCACATTAACCAAGGTTATATATTAATTGGTTATTCCATTTACGTTATAAAATATTGAAAAACAGCCCTCTTTAGTATAAACCATAAGAAGTAACCCCGGAAATTTTTTTGTTTTTTATTATAATATTTTATACAGTCTAAAACATATAATTGGGAAGTAATAATGGACTCACCTCACATTTATTATATAAATCCACAAATTTTCATACTAATAATCTCTCAAAACCATTTATCCCAACTTTACTATACCCTATCATTTATAAAGCCCTTCCTAGGTGCCCCCATGTTCTTAAGAATCTCCTTACAAGATTTTTTCAATCACCATCTCCCGGTAGGGGTGACATATAAAGCCTAGTAGGGGAATTAAAAAATTAAAACATGATTAAATTGTTACATGTTAGGAAATGGGAATTTAAATGGGCCATTAATGGGTTGAAGGTAAACTAGACATACTAATAAAACTAAATAACAATCTTCAGATAAATGGGTTTCTTTTCTTTGGTAAACCAATCCAACCACCCCTATTCATTCTAAACTCTTAGAAAAAGAGACATAATAGAAAACATCCACTTCTCACAGATTTAATTTTCAGACAAGACAATGTGATCCTCAAGACATGGGTTTGGTGGCTTCTCAGGCATTACAACATGAGCCTTATTTTATTCTTCTATGATATGCACATCTCAGTAGTCCATGAGGGTGTATGCTTCATATTAGGCATTCAACATGGTCTCAATAAGGATGAGAAAGAGGTTAAGTGTTTTGAGAGAGATAGAGGGTTTCAGTTTCAAGAGAAGTGAGCTCAAAATAATTAAAACGACGTGAATTTATCAGTTAAGGAGTTTAAAAAACTCAAAAAAACGTGGTAAAAATAAACAAAGCACGCGATATAAAAAGAAATATTTAAAAATGAAATTATATATAATTCAATGAAACAGGTATAGGAATTCATAGTGTCAATATTATATTGTGACTCTAAATGGTGTGATTGTAACAAATGAGAGAGAAAACATAAGATATCAAGATGTGAGATAGTAGGCTGAGACAGAAATCTTGAGATAGTAAACTGAGATAGTAACCCTGAGACAGTAAAATGAGATAGTAATCCTGATACAGAAATCATAAGACAGTAAATTGTTTACTCAATGTTAATCATTCCTAATTCATGTATGATGTAATTCATCCTTTCAGAATTTAATGTCTTAGTGGAAATTTTAGCAAGATGATGTTCTATGCCAGTGAATTATAAAGTAATATCACCATTTTGATAATGACCTCTCAAAAATTGATGTATTACATAAATATGATTTGTTATAGAATGATAAAAAAGATTCTTTGATGTGTTAATATCACTTTTGTTATCAAAAATTTGAGAAACATTCCTAAATTTATATCTTTAGTCTGGAAAAGTGTGTTTGACCAACAAAATTTATGCACAACAACCACTAGAAGATATGTATTCAGCTTCAGTAGTAGATAATACTACAGAATTTTTTATTTTACTACACCATGAAACTAGTGACTTTCTTAGAAAGAGAAATGTTTCATAGGTACTTTTTATGTCCAACTTACAACCACCAAAATCAGCATCAAAATAACTAACTAAGTCAAATGATAGTCCTCTAGGATAGAAGAGTCCTAGGTTTATAGTATGTTTGAGATATTTGAAAATCCTTTTAAAAACAAGAAGATGTAACTCTTTGGGGTTTTATTTTAAACGAGCTCATATACACACACTAAACATAATATCATGCCTACTAGTAGTTAAGTAGAGTAAACTTCCAATAATTCCTCTATAAGTGGCCATATCAACAGATTTACCATTCTCATCAAGATCCAACTTACAGGTGGTAATCATTAGAGTATCACTACTTTTGTTATTCTCTAAACCAAAACATTTTAGAAGGTCTTTAGTATATTTACATTGATTAAAAATAATACCTTCCTTATTTTTAAATATTTTAAATCGAACTAAGAATTTTAGTTCACCCATCAAACTCATTTCAAATTCATTTTGCATCACCTTTGAAAAATCAATACATAATTAATTTTTTGATGATACAAACATAATATCATTAACAAAAAATTGAACAACTAAAATATATTTATAAATTTATTTCGAAAAAATAGTAGGATCAACTGTACCTTTTGTAAAACCATTGGAAATAAGAAAACTATGTAGGCTATCATACCAATATCTTGGAACTTGATTTAAACCATATAAAGAATTTCTTAATTTGAAAACATTATTTAGAAAATGAGTGTTTTTAAAATAGTGAGGTTGTTCAACAAAAACATACTCAACTATATACCCATTTAGGAATTCTCTCTTCACATACATTTGATATATTTTTAAATTTAAATGTGCTTCTTATAAAATCATTATTCTAATAGTATAAAGTCTAGAAACTGGTGAAATGGTTTCCTCATAGTAAATCCCTTATTCTTGACTATAAACTTGAGAAACCAATCTAGATTTATTTTTTACTATGGTACTAGATTCATATGTATTATTTCTAAACACCCATTTAGTGCCTATGGTCAACATATCTTTAGGTATATCTACATGTTTCCAAACATTATTTACTTCAAACTCATTCAATTCTTCTTGCATAACCATCACCCAAAATACATCATTGATTGCCTAATTGATGTTCTTAGACTCAAGGATGGTAAGAAAGCTTGGTGTCCAACATTATTTCTTAAAGAATCTCTAGCATAAGTTCCTTTATCTAAATATCCAGCAACATCATCTAAAGGATGGTTCTTAAGGTTTATAACATATCTACAAAAATAAGGACTAGTAAGTTTAGGTTCTTCAACAGGTTCGGGTTCATCATGGCTCGAATCTAGAGAATTTCCAAAACTGGAAGTTTTAACAGATTCCTTCATATGGTGGAAAGAAGATTAAAAATTGATGTCCATATTTGAAATATCATCCTAAAGATTTTCTAAAGGGGTTTTTGTGTCATGTGAATTTGTCTCATCAATCTTTACATGTACAGATTCTTCCACACATTTGGATCTCTTATTAAAGACTCTGTAGTATTTACTAGAAATTGAATATCCTAGGAAAATTTCTTCATCACTCTTAGAGGAAACTTTTTCTAGATTATCCTTAGTGTTATGAATATAGACTCTATAAAAAAACTTTTAAGTAATTAACCTTGGGTTTTCTATTTTTCCAGATCTCATAAGGATTTTTCATAAGAATTTTTTCGATTAAGAATCTATTAATTATAGATCATACTATATTGACCACTTTTTTCCAAAATATAGATAGGTAGGTCATATTCATTAAGTATTATTCTAGCTATTTATTATAAGGTTAAATTTATTCTTTCATCAAAACTATTTTTTTGAGGTTTCTTAGGGGTAGAGAAGTTATAACTATAAAAATGTTGTGAGAAAAAAAAGATTCAAATTCTTTTTTCTCAAACTCATGACCATGGTCACTTCTTATGAATTTAATTCTAAGACCACTAAGATTTTCTACTTCCCAAGCATACTTGGAAAAATGAGTACAAGATTCTCTTTTGTGAGAAAATAAGAAAGTCCAAATATATCTAGAGTATTCATCTACAAGAACATAGTCATAGTGCTTCCCATTAAGACTTGAAACTCTAGAAGGTCCAAACCAATCCATGTGAACCAACGCGAGTGCTTGAGAAGTTGAAACTTCTTTCTTTGGTTTGAAAGATATTTTTTCTTATTTACCCTTTTGAAAAGGATTATATACAATGTCATTTAAAAACGTAAGTTTTGGTAGATACTTGACTAATAATTTTCTAGTAATCTTTCTAAGGGAGTGTATATTTTAGTGTCCTAGTATTATATGCCCAATCCAAGACTGTTTGTGAAATACACATAATCATTAAACTTTTTGACAAACTAAATAATCTATGTTAATAACAAAAACACTTTCATTTCAAAAATAAGAAAATACTAACTCGTTTAAGGAATTGAAAACATTTCAAGAATCATATTGAAATTTAAAATGAAAACCATCATCACATTATTATAAAATACTAAGAATATTATATTTTAAACCATCAACGAAAAGAACATTATAAATTAAAACTGAGTTAGAGTTACCAATCTGGACAAGACCAATGATTTTCTCTTCATCATGGTCACCAAAGGTGATATTTCCACCATCAATATTTATCAAATTCTTGAAACATGAGTAATATCTTATCATGTGCCTTGAACATCCACTATCTAAGTACCATAGAATTTTACAGGATCTCTTTAAACAGCTTTCCTACAAAATAATTAAGTAAAAGATGCTTTTGGTACCCAAATTTTTTGGTTCCAGTAACATTAGTAATAAGTTCTTTGGGAACCCATACTTTATTCATGGGATTCCTTTAAGAAAATTGTGATGCATTTAAAAAATAAACTCTATTCGGTCTTGAGATACTAGAATCAGTAAAACAGTTCCTAGTATTGGAACATGCATAATATTTATAAGTTTTAGGCCCAAAAAACTTCTTCTAGATATTATAGCAATGTTTCTTTTTCCTAGTTGATAACCTATACCATTAGTGTATCTAGGGGATATTTGTTTACCAATAATTTTTGTTAGAGAATACATGCCATTTGTAAATTTTTCTGAGTCCTTTTTCAATTGATCATCAGATAATATAAGTTCACTATTTTCTTTAAGTAATTGAGTATTCTTCTTCTTATTTATAGTAAGATCAGATTTCATAGTATAAGTGATAGCATGTTGTTTCTTCAATGATTTATATTTATCTTTTAACTAATTTCATGTAACTTCAATAATACTACAATACTCGAACATTTCATCATTGGTCATATTTTCATAATCACATTCATCTCCAGAATAATAGGAATTCTATACAGGAGACTCAAGGGTTACCTCAGATGTGTTTATCATAAAACACATATTGGATTTGTCAGACTTTTCATCATGTGAAGATTCAGAGTCACTTGAGGTATCTTCACAAGAACTCTGTGTTTCTTTTATTTCTTTTTATAATTTATATCTTTGTCCTCATATCTATTCTTTTATTTTATCTTGGAACAATCTGACTTTACATGTCCCTTTCTCATATATTCATAACAGACTATTTCACTGGAACTATCACCTTTCTTCCAATCCTTTTTCCAGTTTCCCTTGTTGTCATATTTACCTTTGTAGTTAGGCTTCATGAAGAATATATTCCTTCTATAAAACTTCTCAAACCTTATAGCTAATTTTTCCATTTCCTCATCACTATTAGATGGTGAATCTTTATTACTTGTACTGTTAGAATGTGTTTTTATCCTTTTCTTTTCATTATATTTGGAAGTAGTAGTTTTTTTAGCCATTAACATTCTATTTGCTTATTATTTCTCTTCCTTGTTGACTTTTAATTCTTACTCATACATTATTAGCATCCCTATCACCTCCTTCACTGGAAGCTTGTTGATGTCACAGGATTCTCTAATTGATATAAATGTCCTTCTCCATCTATCTGGTAAGAATATGAGTATTCTCATGATTTTTTCTTTGGTTGTAACATACATCCATCCAATGGCCCGAAGGCCTTATTTATTTATTTATTTTGATAATCCACCTTTCAAGGGGTGAGGTGGAACCCTTACAATTCATGTATGCATAAGTATTACATCTCTCATATGCCTTAGAGGAATTCATTGCCCGTAGGCTTCAAACATTACATACAACCCAGACAAACTACTTGGAATTTCTCCTCCCCAGCATCTTCATCGTGAAATCAGCTCTCCACCTTCACATGTCTGTTCAGCTAGGCTATCCCATGCATGAATCGGTTTTTCCTGATGGTATGTGTCATACCCTCTCATTCTTGCAATCCATGTAGCTTCTACTGTGGTGAAAGCTCCCTGATCATCCTCCTATAGAGCTTATTCCTTGTAGGTTGTCTGGTTTTCATCTGCACTTAAGGTGTCCCAAAGGCCTTGATGTAACACCCCAAGCTTCCACGATACACTTCTCTTGGAATAATACAGTAGCGTGTGTTTTACGCAACTTCGAGTTCTAACACACACCACAACCAATCAAACTAGCCATTATAAATAATAATACCCACTTTTTGAAATTATATAAATTTTATCTTTAAAAATGGACTTCATTTTAGGATTCGGAATATTGAAATTAGCTTAGGGTGAATTTTTGGTATTTTTCTAAAAACATTAAATTTTTGATGAATAGTGAAAAAACACTGAGTTTTAATTTAAAACCGAATTTTTATTTAAATAATTATTTATTTTATTTAAATTTAATTAAGGTTAAAATAGATACATAATACCCATATAAGTTCAATATAATTCATTGGAGTCAGTTTAGAATAATTTTAGATATATAAAAATTTTATTGAACTTTTCACCACCTTTTACCCACCTCCTAGGAGAATTTGGAAATTCACATAAAACTTAATTTTACCGCTTCTGTGAGTGAAATTTTAAAAATCTGAGAGACATTTTTAATATCAAGGAGTAAAATTTGGTTCAATGAGATGAAAATAAATTTTTGTGAATAGTAACTTTTTACATTTATTTATCACGGTTAAAATTAAATAGGGTAATTAAGGGTACAAATGATATTAATATTACCCTAAAAATGTCCTAATTCTATTGGACAAGTGTATCTCGACCAAAAACAACCTTAGGAATAAAATATTATTATTTAGGTCCACTTGGATTAGATTAGGACATTTATAATTATTTAATTCAAAGAAGAGTTAAAAGAGATAAAATCAAAGTTTAATAACTAAAACATTTTTAATAAAGGGTTATACATAAGTTAAATTCTATTATAACTATTAATTATAAATATAAATATATTTCTTACATAATGGTAGTTTATTTATAATTTTTAAACATTAAATAATTTAATTTATTTATGACACAATGGTGAAGCAGTAATTACCTAATTAATGAAATATTAGAATAATATATATTATAAATATCAAAATAAATTTAATTTGAGACTTTTATTAATTACACTGATTTTATAGGTTAATATGACTTATTAGTATTGGTTGTGGAAATTTTTTGTGACGTAATAATGCTGTTATGAAATTATCAAAAACAAAATACCAAATAGTGTCAAAATTGACATAAAAGAGTTTTTAAAACAAATATTATATTATTAATTGATATTCTATTCCTAAAAATCTAAGTTTCGGCCAAAGGACTTGTATAATGATAGGTGTATCATTAATGGACCACTTGGGGGTCTCTTGGAGGTATATAGTAAGTTTATTTACTATATAATATAAAAATACAAAGAGACATGGCAAATGTCAAACTATTTAACTAAGAGTTAAATATAAATTATAAGGTTAATATAGTAACCCAAACCTGTCTAAAATATATTTGTTGAAATGATTTAGACCCATACCCACCTTAAACTTTAAATAATCCACTTTGGAGCTATTAGAAACCGAATATGAGTTTATTATAAAATAATATTTCTAGCTTTTCCAAAGGTTCCCCTCACCCCTCTTATAAAAGGGTACTCCCCCTTATCTCTAATTTACACCTTCAAAGCCTTTTGGTTCAGCCAAAACCTACCCAAATATTCTCTCAACTTACCTAACTTCAACCTAGAGGCCTTATTTTGATTAGATAGCCAACCTAAGGAGCCCTTTTGAGCAAATCAAAAGGAAGAACCCGAAGAAGAGGGAATGTTTTCACAACCCTCTTTCAAGTTCCTTTCTTCTTCAACTTCTTATTTCTTTGTTATTTAAATTATAAAATAATAACTACAGTATATTTTATATACTGATATATTATTATAAATATGTTAGAACCATATTCAGTATTCTATCGATCCTTTGAATGACATGTCACCATACGTGCGTACGTACGACCTACCGTCTCTACGTCGTGGTGTAATTGTTATTAAATACATTATTATTTGGATGGGTATAATAATGATGTTTAATTCATGTAAATAATAAGTATAACATGATAATTATTCTTTATACATGATATACCATCCAATTATATATGATTTTAATTTTAAAATAATGATATTATCGCTCGTGCGTACGTACGTACTACCGTCTCCACGAACGCGATGAGATTCATTCCCCATCGTATCCATACAAGTCTTATTCTCGTTTTATGATTAAAAAAAATGTTTAACGATTTTATATCATTATCTATATTAATAAGATACAACCTATCCAAAAAACACGACTTATGTAACAAAACATATAAAATAAAACGAGTAAGTTAACACCCGAAACGATGATAATACTAAGATATTATTAACAAAGAAATGTTAAAAGAACATATATGATATCATATTAATGTATATGATTATTGTATAATTAAATAACAATTATTTGACCATTATACAGGAGGATAACCTTCCCTCTAACAAGGAAAAAGTACAAAGTAAGGGGTTTCTTATCTCACTTTTAATTCTGTGATAATTCAATTATTCACCAATTATTGATTGCATGTAGTGTGCATACTACCCATGTTTGTATTAATTGTGTAATATACTTTAATTCATGTATATTTACATCATTATTTTATGATCCTTCTTTCATGGGTGTATGTTTCTTAAGTTAC
This sequence comes from Viscum album, assembly GCA_963277665.1. NCBI lineage: Eukaryota > Viridiplantae > Streptophyta > Magnoliopsida > Santalales > Viscaceae > Viscum > Viscum album. The sequence goes on along the minus strand of OY728155.1, from coordinate 81,104,827 downwards.
CAAATAAATAAGGGTATTTTAAATTTCAATTACCACTCATTCGGCTTTACACATACTTCATTGATTATTTTACTCCAAGATTATGTGTGGAATCACTATTCATTTGATTATGTCATAATTTACACTCCCCTTTCTGTTGATATACTTTTGATTCACATAATCACTCCATTGATAAATTCTCAAGTCATCGGTATGAACTTGATAAGATTAATTTTTACTCAATCTTGATTTGTTGAGTTAAACATCCAATTCATTGGTGTTGTTTTTACAAGAATATCTATGAATGTCCTTTGATTGTTTTACACTGAATATCCAATCATATTGAGTGTATTTATACTTTTCACACATAATTATGTCATTGATTTGTCCTTAACCTAAGGATACGGCCTTTATGAGATATTTCATCTCAATTTACATTCCATTGAGACTCCTTTGTTGTTATACACCAAATCACTTTTATATGGTGTATATAATGTACTTTGACATAGTATATCATGAATACCTTTATTCTCATGATATTATAATGTTTTTATTACCTCAATTATTTTTATTCAAGTTTCTCTCTTTTGGTTAGGAACTCTAACTAAAATATCATTTTAAAATGTTTTAAAGATTTATTATTCTAAATATTTCTCATTAATGTCCATGTTTTAAAAATGGTTTTAAGGATTTATTTATTTGGACATTAAAGTTGTCAAATAAAAATTCCTTTTAAAAGTTTAAAAGTGGTATGGGACACTTTGATTCTAAAATCTATTTTAAATGGCTTATTGAAAAATAGTGTGACATTTAAATGTTTTCAAGAAAAAGGGGGATATTTCTCTCAATAGTTTGATGATTATTTTAATCTATGTCAATATCCTTCATTAATCTTGATTGAGGTTAATCTGATATAATAAAATCTTCCATATTGTATCTAATGAGTTATGTTTGACTGCGGATGTGATGTTTTTATACCATTCATGGTTTGTGGTTAAAGTATTGACATTTCATATGCTATATTTAATACGAATGTTTATTTTATGTTTCAAACTTTTCATATGAGGAATGCATTGGACTTAGTAAGTGACGGGTGGAGCCCGCTATAGCTCCTCGATGCATCGGTAGGTATCATGAGATAAACTAGTGTCTTGGAACAAGTCCTTTACAAAATCTTATTTTATATTCTTGGCACGAGGCCTTGACTATGTGGTTATGATAGTCTGGCATTATGCATTCCATCATTATGAAAGTGGTTATTGATATTTCATGTGGTTATTAGACTAGTATAATATCCATGAGAATAAGTAAATGGGATTCTTTCATTTTATCTTTTCCATATTATGCTTAAGTTCAAGTTTAAAAGGATTTTTTTTAGTTATGCATTGCCTTAAATGTTTATGCTTATTTATGAAAGTTTCTGCTATAAAGTTATCCTTCCTGAGCATCTGATCTCACCCCTTTCAATGTTTTATTTTTACCTAGATGTGAATAATTAATTTATGAATGACCTCTGGGGATAGTATGAGGGGATATGAAGACAAGATGTTTTTTTATTTTTTCTTACTTTATGATATAATGTAAGACTTATGAATATATCTAGTTTTTCTAAGACTACTAAACTAATCGGTCTTTCGAGACTTGATCTTTTGTGATCATGAAAATATTATGTGTTAATGCATGAACTCTGGATAACTAGGGTTGGGGTGTTATAGTTGGTATCAGAGGAAGTTTAGTACAAACCTTGGAAACTAGATTTAGATAAACTCTAATTAGAGCACATAGCCCTAAGATAGACTTTGAGGATTAGTATAGAAGAACTTCCTAGAATATTGGTATTGTGTAGATTTTGTGAGTTTTCCAAGAAATACATCCCTGTCTAGATATGAGTAGGTAGAGGTGGCTCTGGAACAGATGTACCTAGGGGTAAAACCCGAAAACACCGCTTTGAGCTAGACTCGAATGAGAAATGGCGTACGACAACAGGACTTGATGCACTCTTGGTTACGACACACCTGGGGTATATGCTTAGGATAATTTACATTTTCTTTATAAACCAATTTGAAGTATTTTAATATAAGATGAGAATAAATGAACTTGGTTAATCCTAAGGTGTTTTAAATTGAGAATATAGTTTCATGATATTCTCTAAATTATTTTATGACTATTATTACTCACACAATGCTTTATGGTTTTAGTCAATGGCTGGAGTCCAAGAAAGTCATAGTAACTTTGAGAATGATGTAAAATGTGGGAACGGTGGTGGAAATGAGCAATAAAATGGAATGTTGATAGGCGTAAAATATATCATGTTCATGCCAAATCAGTTTTCCAAAAACATGATCAACAACATATATATTAACCAACTCCTGGACTTGACAAAGAAGATAAAGGTGATGAAAGATAAGAGATCCAGCAGTGGAGACCATGGAGAAAAGAATCCTAAATTTCTATCATGTAGGAAATGTGGAAGGAGACACCCTGGAAAGTGTCTCAACGGAACAAAGAAATGCTTCACGTGTGGGAAAGAAGGACATAAAGTGAAGAATTACCGAGGAAAATTGAAGAGTACTATGGAAGAAAATAAAAATGGTCCCAAAAATCCATTTACAGTCATTTTCCATAAATGTAGGGGACCTGGCCATTACCTGAATCAATTCCCTATTCTATAGGATATTTTTTTGTTCAAAGAAGAATCTATGTGGAAATAAATGGCTGAAGAAATGTTTAAATGTATTAGTGCTCCTTGTTGATGGGATTAATTTGGAATAATTTTCTCTTGTATTTGTAAGCCCGCAGTTTTCCATGTGAGAATGATATTTGGGGTAGACTTATCTTTTCCCTTGTGGATATAGTTATAAATTACCATTTGGTTTTATATGATCATTAGGTTTGAGGCAATTACAAGTAATTATATTTTGGGATGAAAATGTAAGGTATGAGATAACATTTCTGGTTAAAATTATGTTATGGTTATTTTAGAGAATTTATCTCATTTTGTAAATGTTTTAAAATATAGTTTTTGAAAAAGGAAAACACGCAGACCGTGTGACCACCCATCACATCAGACAAAGTTGTGGGAATCAAACACACAACCAAAGTGCGATTGGGATTTATCACCTACCACTGGACTACGTGAAGTCCTTGGTTAGTGTGACTAATTATTTTTAGTTAAATGGTTTTATTGATCAATAATAAGTTGATTTGGGTTCTTATGTCTTATCAAATGAATACCCTTAGTATTGGAAAATGATTTGGTGATTAAGTGATAAATGTTATTTTGGTAGATGTTTACTTTGTTGGGAACACTATATTCCCAAGAAAACCAGAATACTATGGGATTTCATTTGAGGAGTAATGGTGGATTTTTATCTATGTTTTTATTGTGGATTTGTAGTTATTTGGGTTATTTATGGAAATGATTAACATATAATAGAGAATATGTGATTAGGTTAATTACTTTTAAGTATGTGACTTTAAGATTAGTTGATGTCATTTGGAGGTACAATTTAACGTGGAAGACTACATAACCAAATTATTCTAAGTTTCGGGTTTCAATATTAGTTTGGATTATATTGAAGGATTTTAAGGACAATTGTTTATTGAATGGTATTTATTTAACTTTGGGGTATTATTGGTTTAATTTTAGAAATTAAGATTAGTGTTTCTTTCTCTAAAGGAATATCTTTTTGGGGGATCATCAGATATTGTACTAACCATTTTGGTTTTGATTAATCTCTAAAGACGAGGTAAATATATAGTTTATCCTTCGTAGATCATGTGATTCTATAGAAATTTATTCTAGCTCTTCCAGTATGACCAAGTCTTCTTGAATACTCATCGTTTAAAAAAATGGGTTAGTGGTGTAAATTTATTAAAGAATGAAACTCTACTTAAAAAGTAAGTATATCTCTTTATTTTTTTAGTCAACCTCATAAATTAATTCCTCGTATTTATGTAATGTAACTTAAAAAAATGTTTTCCGTATACGTTTTCTACTGGGAAACTAATGATTGTTTGTCCCATCACAATTTTGTGGCTTTATTGTTGTTAACTTTCTCCTAATCATGTTTTCTATCCCTCTCCATCAGAACTTGACACTTAGTTTATCTTCCATATCCATGTTTTCCTACATGGAATCCTGGTATTAGTTATCTTGGGTGACCTTTATACTCCTCTTTCTTTCTTTTAAGGTGATGGTTTTATTTATTATTTTTCCGATGTGGGACTTTCCATTATATTCCCAAGCCCAATTTTAAAAATTTCGGGGACGAAATTAATTAAAGGAGGGGAGAATGTAACACCCCAAGCTTCCATGGTATGCTTCCCTTTTAATAATATAGTAGCATGTGTTGTACGCAACTTCGAGTTCTAACACACACCACAACAAATCGAACTAGTCGTTATGAATAGTAATACCCACTTTTTGAAATTTTATAAATTTTATCTTTCAAAATGGACATCATTTTTGGATTCGGAATATCAAAATTACCTTAGGGTTAATTTTTAGTATTTTTCTGAAAACATTCAATTTTTGATGAATAGTGAAAAAACACTAAGTTTTAGTTTAAAACCGAATTTAAATAATTATTAATTTTATTTAAATTTAATTATTTTAAAAATAGATACATAATACCTATATAAGTTCAATGTAATTCATTGGAGTTAGTTTAGAATAATTTTAGATATATGAAAATTTTATTGAACTTTTCACCGTCTTTTACCCACCTCCTAGGAGAATTTGGAAATTCACATAAAACTTAATTTTACCGCTTCTGTGAGTGGAATTTTGAAAATCTGAGAGACGCGGTTAATATCAAGGAGTAAAATGTGGTTCAATGAGATGAAAATAAATTTTGGTGAATAGTAACTTTTTACTTTTATTTACCACGATTAAAAGTAAATAGGGTAATTAAGGGTAAAAATTATATTAATATTACCCTAACACATGTCCTAATTATATTGGAAAATTTTATCTCAACCAAAAACAACCTTAGGAATAAAATATTATCATTTAGGTCCACTTGTATTTGATTAGGACATTTATTATTATTTAATTCAAAGAATAGTTAAAAGAGATAAAATAAAAGTTTAATAACTAAAAGATTTTTAATATAGGGTTATACATAATATAAATTCGATTATAAATATGAAATATAAAGATAAAACTATTTCCTACATAATGGTATTTTATTTATAATTTTTAGACATTAAATAATTTAATTTATTTATGACACAATAGTGATACAGTAATTACCTAATTAATGAACTATTAAAATAATTCATATTATAAATATAAAAATAAATGTAATTTGAGAATTTTTATGAATTAAAATTGTTTTATAAGTTAATATGACATATTATTATTGGTTATATAAATTTTTTTTTGAAGTAATAATTCTGTTATAAAATTATCAAAAACAAAATACCCAATAGTGTCAAAATTGACATAAAAGATTTTTTAAAACAAATATTATATTATTAATTGATATTTTATTCCTAAACATCTACGTTTCAGCCAAAGGACTTATATAATGTTAGGTGTATAATTAATGGACCACTTGTGGGTCTCTTGGAGGTATATAGTATGTTTATTAACTATATAATATAAAAATACAAAGAGACATGGTAAATGTCAAACTATTTAACTAAGAGTTAAATATAAATGATAAGGTTAATATAGTGACCCAAACCTATCTAAAATATATTGGTTGAAAGGGTTTAGACTCATCCCCACCTTAACCGTTAAATAATCCACTTTTGAGCCATTAGAAACTGAATATGAGTTTATTATAAAATAATATTTCTAGCTTTTCCAAAGGTGCCCCTCACCCCTCTTATAAAAGGGTACTCCCCCTTATCCATAATTTACACCTTAAAAGACTTTTGGTTCAGCCATCCCCTACCCAAATATTCTCTAAACTTACATAACTTCAACCTTGAGGCCTTAGTTGGATTAGAAATCCAACTTAAGGATCCCTTTTGAACAAATCAAAAGGAAGAACACGAAGAAGAGGTAATGTTTTCACAACCCTCGTTCAAGTTCCTTTCTTCTTCAACTTCTTATTTCTTTGTTATTTGCATTCTAAAATAATAACTCCAGTATATTTTATATATTGTGATATTATTATAAATATGGTACAACCATATTCAGTATTATATCCATCCTTTGAATGACATGTCACCATACGTGCGTACGTACGACCTACTGTCTCCACGTCGTGGTGTAATTGTTATTCAATACATTATTATTTGGATGGGTATAATAATGATGTGTAATTCATGTAAATAATAATTATAACATGAAAATTATTCTTTATATAAGATATACCATCCAATTATATATGATTTTAATATCAAAAGAATGATATTATCACTCATTCGTACGTACGGACTACGGTCTCCACGAACACGATGGGATTCATTCCCCATTGTATCCAGACAAGTATAATTCTCATTTTATGATTAAAAATAATTTTTAAGGACTTTATATCATTCTTTATATGAATAAGATACAACCTATCCATAACAAACATGACTTATGTAACAAAACATACAAAATAAAATGAGTAAGTTAACACCCGAAACGACGATAATACTAAGATATTATTAACAAATCAATGTTAAAAGATCATATATGATATCATATTAATGTATAATATTCTAGTATAATTCAATAAAAAATATTTCATAATTTTAAGGGAGGATAACCTACCCTCTACCAAGGAAAAATTACAAAGTAAGGGGTTTCTTATCTCACTTTTAATTCCGTGAGATTTCTATTATTCACCACTTATTTATTGCATATGGTGTGTTTACTATCCATGTTTGTATTCATTGTGTAATATAATTTAATTCATGTATATTTACATCATCATTATATTATCTTTCTTTCATGGGTGTATGTTTCGTAAGTTACCAAATCAATAAGGGAGTTTGAAATTTCAATTTCCACTCATTCAACTTTACGCATACTTCATTGATTATTTTACTCCAAGATTATGTGTGGAATCACTATTAATTTGATTATGTCGTAATTTCCGCTCCCTTTTCTATGGATATACTTTTGATACACATAATCACTCCATTGATAAATTCTCAAGTCATCGGTATGAACTTGATAAGAGTAATTTTTACTGAATCTCGATTTGTTGAGTTAAACATCCAATTCATTGGTGTTGTATTTACAAGAATATGTGTGAATGTCCTTTGATTGTTTTACACTGAATATCCAATCATATTGAGTGTATTAATATTTTCACACATAATTATTTCGTTTATTTATCCTTAACCTAAGGATATGGCCATTATGTGAGATTTCATCTCAATTTACATTCCATTGAGACTCCTTTGTTGTTATACACCAAATCACTTTTATATGGTGTATATAATGTACTTTAACATAGTATATCATGAATCCCTTTATTCTCATGATATTAAAATGTTTTTATTACCTCAATTATTTGTATTCAAGTGTCTCTCTTTTGGTTAGGAACTCTAACTAAAATATCATTTTAAAATGTTTTAAAGATTTATTATTCTAAATATTTCTCATTAATGTCCATGTTTTAAAAATTGTTTTAATGATTTATTTATATGGACATTAAAGTTTTCAAATCAAAATTCCTTTTAAAAGTTTCAAAGTGGTATGAGACACATTGATTCAAAAATCTATTTTAAATGGCTTCTTGATAAATAGTGACTTTTAAATGTTTTCAAGAAAAAGGGGGATATTTCTCTCAATAGTTTGATGATTATTTTAATCTATGTCAATATCCTTCATTATTCTTGATTGAGGTTAATCTGATATAATAAAATCTTCCATATTGTATCTAATGAGTTTTGTTTGATTGTGGATGTGCTATTTTTATACCATTCATGGTTTGTGGTTAAAGTATTGACATTTCGTATGCTAGTTTTAATACGAATGTTTATGTTATGTTTCAAACTTTTCATATGAGGAATGCATTGGACTTAGTAAGTAACGGGTGGAGACCGCTATAGACCCTCGATGCATCGGTAGGTCTCATGAGACAAACTAGTGTCTTGGCACAAGGCCTTGACAAAATCTTATTTGTAGTCTTTGTACGAGGCCTTGACTATATGGTTATGATAGTCTGAAATTATGCATTCTATCATTATGAAAGTGGTTATTGATATTACATGTGGTTATTCGACTAGTAGAATATCCATGAAAATAAGTAAATGGAATTATTTCATTTTATCTTTTCCATATTATATTGAATTTCAAGTTTAAAAGGATTTTGTTTTAGTTATACATTGCCTTAAATGTTTATGCTTATTTATGAAAGTTTCTTCTATATTGTTATCCTTACTGAGCATCTGAGCTCACCCCTTTCAATGTTTTATTTTTTCCAGGATGTGAAGAATTAATTTATGAATGACCTATAGGGATAGTATGAGGGGATATGAAGACAAGATGTTGTTGGCGTTTTTTTTTTACTTTATGATGTAATGTAAGACTTATGAATATATCTAGTGTTTCCAAGACTAATAAACTAATCGGTATTTCGAGACTTGATCTTTTGTGATCATTCCAATGTTATGTAATAATGCACCGACTTTGGGTAACTGGGGTCGGGGTGTTACATTGAGGTGGCCCGAAGGCCTTATTGTCCCAAAGGCTTGGGTGGCCTGAATGCCTTAAAGGACTCCGGGACCAAATCAGTGGCCCAAAGGCCCTAAAGAGGGGCAAACTCCCAGCTGCTACAATGCCAAATAGTTCCTTCTACAGTTCCTGCTACAGTTCCTGGTACAGTACTACACATTTCCCACTACAATAACCTGTAAATTGTGTCTCTACCTAGATTTGATCCCGGGTCACCTGGATTCACTTAAGAGTCCTCACCAATAGGGCTGAGGCTCATGTGCCCTTGGTTATACCATCCCTTCTCAAGGAGATCACAGTTTTTAAAATTTCATTAAACCAAAGAAAAATTTCATAAATAGGATCAACCTTCTTCATTTTAAAGTTTTTATATTCAATAGTATATGTGTTAAGTCTCATTTCCTTAACACTATAGATTTCTTCATGTGAAAGAGATTATGTATCCCAAATTTCATGTGCCATTTTACATGTAGAAATTCTATTATACTCTTCAACTCCTAAGGAACAATATATGGAATTCATGTATTTTCAATTATTTTTATATTAAACCTTAGTAGGGTCATAAAATTTATTATCATCAGTATCAAGAATCTTATATTCATCTATAATTGAAGGCCAAATTTCAAAACCCATACTTTCTAGGTGCATTTTCATTTTAATTATCCATTGTGCGTAATTTGTTCCATTAACAAAAATAGGTGTGTTTTATAGAAACACCTTATAATATATTATCCATGATAAATAAATAGCCTTTTAAGGAACTAGATATTTAGAACTAACAGATATTCAAAGACCTTCTAAACACAACTAAATCACAGTTGAAAAAGATTTTAAAATAGATTTAAAATTTTGAAATCAGCAACTTGAAAACAACAACTATTACCAAATTTTAGTCAGAGAATGAAACTCAAGAGGTGGGTGAATTGATTTTCTATAAAAAAATTGTTAAAAATTTTAGTTAAAAGACTCCTCCAATTAAAAAAACCAGACAGTTAACCAAGGTAGTAAAATTATAATAGCTTGACTAGTCAAATAGTTTCTTAGAGGATTGATTATTTTTTTGTTATAACAATATGAGATATTGAGGAAAATTTTGAAACATCTATAATATGGAAAAATAGTTATAACTACTATCTATGACTAACTATCAATGTAAAATGTAGTTTTATGAAATAGGAGCTAATGTAGAGAAAGACTAAATTGAAACACATTGTAGAAAAAACAAGTGGTTCAATCTCAAGACAATACCTAATCCACTCCTCTTAGTGATCACCTGCAACTAAGAAATATAAATAAAAATCATGTATCCACACCTTGGATCGGGGTTAAAAAAATTACACAAGACTATCTAGGTCACAAGACCTAAACCACTATTCTACATGGGAAAACTAAAATCCAGGTCACATAGGACCTCTTTCATAGTTATATGTGGTGAAACTAGGTGTAAAAAGATATTTTAGTGATGATATATTGTATCTTATAGTTTAGTGTATGAGACAGTTCTTATTTTTAAAACAGATACACACACTGCTCAAGGAGTATTAAAACAGTACTCGACAAAGCATAATGCAATGAGATGGATATTTAGAAGGATCAGTGTGTCCTAAAATGCAGATATGGACTCTTTGGATGAAACAGATGCAATCTTTCAGTCCTCTTATAAAAAATATTTTTGTGAGTTGAGTTTTCTAGTTTTCAGTGTCATGACATGTTCTTCTTCTCCTTTATGTTGATTCAAGGATTTTTTCAAGATGATTCATAGTTGGTTCATCTTTTTTACATCTATCATTAATTGAATGTTCTTCCTTCGTTGAATTCTTGAATTTATAGTTGTTCTTCTATTTTGCATGAATTCCACTTCACCTTTCTTCTCAAGTGTCGCACTTTTTTTATTTCAGGTGCTTGTGTTAGGGCTGACAAGGTGCATGATCTCCACACCTCGTACCTTTTATTGTCTTCTAACATGACTGAACAAGAAAATTAATTATATTAGTGTCATGAAATGACACAACTATGACCGTTAGAAATAGATTTTAAATTTAAATAAAAATACAGAAAAAAAAATTTATATGGAATGATTTCACAGATGTGGTGAGACATTCATGGTTCCACAGTCACGATGTGACATTCATGGTGAGACAGTCATGGTGATACAGTCATGGTGAGACAGTCATGGTGATATTTTTAACCAGTAGAAAAGTTATGGTGTCTGATCTTTCTAAAATTTGGAACCAGTAGCACAGTTACGGTGTCTCAGGTAAAGGTGTCTAGAACTTTGTCAAAATTCTAAACGGTATCTTGGAAAAGGTATCATGGAAACGGTGTTGGGTCCTTTTCAAAAATCTAGAACCGATTGAAATCTTACGGTTTCATAGACTTAGTCAAATATCTGTATGTTTTATTAATATGTAATCTTCATAGAATGTATTAAGATTAAACACAATCATACAAAAACATAATAAAACAAAATTAAATATTATTCACAAGTTTAAAATAAAATTTGTGATATTTTGAACATTGTCTTGTGGGAGTTTAGAAACATGAGTAATAGGAGTGTAAAACATGATCATTCCAACAATAATCAAACATAATTTATGAGCATTAAAACATGAGGAGTACAAAAATATCCAAACATGATTTTTGAGCATTAAAACATGAGGAGTCAAACAATCTCCACCTTATTGATGATCACAAATATTGGCATTTACAAGAAAAATATTTTATAATGAAATAAATAGATTACTTATCATATCAAGATATTAAATAATATATGTAATAAATAGAATAAAGGGTAGTTCATTTATTAGGTATTATTTTTTACTTTTAGTTCTCCTCCTTAGTATTTATCCCTCTTGAAATGCCAATATTTTCTACCCCTTTTGGGATTTTCAAAAATAGAGGTGAGGGAATGTGAAAAACAAATACTAAAAAAAATAAAAAGTGAAGAAATAAAAGAATTCAACATTCTATTAAATAAAAGAATAAATTCCATTCCAATAAATAAATAAAATACAACAGATCCCTATAAAAATCATCATTAACATCTCGGTAGAGTCATCAAACTTAGATTTTCCTTTTTCATAGACATTGGTCTCGCCCAAATTTACACGTGTTTTTAGGGTTAAGCAGTCAATTGTAGAAAAGCTTGGGTTGTCGATTCCTCAGAGACCTAAGAAGAAACCTTTAAACATGCACATTCTATGGACTGATTTTGGCTATTAAGTGTCCAACTTTGGGTTTATTTTAGATAAGTTTAATCAAACACTGCCTGACTTAAGTGAATTTGAATTATGAGAAGGGTTTATCCTAGGTCATTACAAGGGGTGGATTTGATGAAATTCTTTTTTAATGATTTCAATTTCTTATATTCAAGATGGGTTTATTCAAGAAGATCAAACAACTTCATAACTTACTGGTTTAATACCAACACGCCATAATACTAATCACCTATACACTTGTAGGATCAAATTTATGAGAACTCTAAGGTAAAGGTTCTTATTAGAACTTAAAGTATGTGGTCTTAAAATTCAACAAGGATGAAGAAGTTCTAAAATCATCAAATAAAAATATAAATTAAAAGAATTGATTAGACATTAATTGGGTGATCAATAACATCCAATACAGCCCCTTTCTACTCCCTTGGATAAAACTAGAAGTGGTTTATCCCTCCATTTATTCTATGGTTTCAATGGAAGAAGAAAGTAGATTCATGAGGGAGGAATGGGAGAAGTAAAAAAAAGACAATGAAATAACAATCACTCCACCATTGTGTGATAATTTCACAAGGTTTTGTGTGAATAAATTCACACCATGAACCAAAGGTATAAAAGTGATATGAATAAAAATGAAATAAGAGTAGAATAAGAAATTTTATTAAGAAACTAAGGTTAATTGAATAACTTACATGAGAAAGAAAAACTAAAGGCAACAAAATTGCAGCATAATATTATAATTGAACAAATCACCAAAGATGATTAAATCATCCAACACCACAACATTAAATAAAAATTTTAGGAGCCTTAGGTCAAGCCTCCAATAGTGAAAGTCGTCCCACTTGAGTATGGTAGGATTAGGGTGGTGGAAAGCTTGTAGAATTTAGACTTTTCCACCCTTGACCCGAAGTGGAAGGCATCTTGCATCCACCAAACAGACATGTCGAAATGACCTTCTCGATGGAAGAATTATATTGGGCCATAGAATAATAAAATAGAGCTCCGGATATCTCTTAGGACCAAGTAGAAGATGAAATCATTTGTTTTCAAATGTTGTCTTTTTTTCTCAAGAAAGCATCCGAAGAAAAGAAATAACCTCACTTTGTTTTTGGAAACAATCATACTAACCATTGATTTCAAAATAATCGGACTCATATTTTAAAAACAATTGAACTCATTTTTAAATTCCATCATAATGAGAAGATTTTGTTTGTAAGAAATGATTTTCATCAGATTCACTTTGAATTTTATATGAATGAAGTAATTTTTTTGATGAAGTATCAAAGTCAGCTAACTACGATAAAATTAAATGTGATGATGCTTTATTGATTCAAATTTCATACAAATCATAAATTGATTGGAGAAATTTGGATACAATAATGTTGAAAGAAATATATAATAAGATTGGGTGCCAATTTTTTTCAAAATGATTGGATCTGGGTGGAATTGAAGAAAGAGATTATATTGATTCATTATAGCATCCAATCATCCATCATAAGCATAATAAACTTTTTATAACTAGGATAATTGTACTCATGATTAAGAGGAAAATTATTGTATCCATAAATGATTTTATTCATAAAGGATTTTACCTAGGCCAATCATACTTAGAAAGATCATACTCTTCATAATCACACTCAGGTTTAGTTGAATGGTTAGTTGAATGGTTAGTTGAATTACTAAGGGAAGAGATATAAGAACTCTAATATACTCTCAAATGTTCTCTTCAAAGTGGGTCAAGAGAAGTGTTGAATAAAAGGAGATGATTTTTTTATAAAGGGGGTCTGAATTCAATGATCAGTTTTCATTTCTTCATTTACAATTTCAATTGGTACATAGTTTATTTTTAAGAAATCAATTGGACTCAATAATTGAAAATTAGACTCAGTGATTGAAATTGGACCGGAGATTCAAATGAAATTATGAAGTAGGAGAAAAGGTTTGAATAAGAATCGAGAATCTTATATAAGAGTTGATGAATTCAAAATGCATCAATATATTTCAAGAAAAATTGACATTTATGTGAATTTGTGTGATTGGGAACAATTTTAGGGATTCCTACCAAATCCATTCAAGGGTAACCTATAAAAGAAAAAAATTACATTTTATTTTTTTGATGACTGATGTATTAATCATGAGAGAGAATCTTGATGTTTCTATGGAGAGAATGAATTTTTCTTATTCACTTTTGGTGAATAATTTTTGATGGAGAAGTGAAAGATAAGAGAAAAGATTGAAACATTGTATTCATCTGATCATTATACTCAATGATTATTGTATTCAGTTGATAACCATTTTGTCTTGTGAATTTTTTTCAGATTATCATCATATTGGACAGGATTAATCAGCTCTGAGATTTCTATATTAGAGTTCTTTGACTGAGGAAGAATCGTACTAATCTTATCGGTCTCAAGAATTGAATTAGTGTTGATTCATTTCTATCATATTCTAAAAAGAAAACTGGACAAGAAGAATCATATTGGGTAGAATTGTACTCTGAGGAATCGTACTCGGAAAATCAGATTGATTTTTACTTAACAAAGCCCATGAAGTTATTACCATCTTCTAGGTAAGAAATTGAATAATTTTTTACATTTTCTAAATTGAAACGAATCACATGTAATATGAGTTGTTATATAAACATTATATTTTCCTATTTGTGATAAGAGGGTGCACACACACTATTGGATTATCTTCAAAGTGCTACATGAGTGTACGGGAATATCTTACTCATTGTAACCCAAGGATTTTTTTCTAGTGTACTATATGGTATTGGATTATCTCAAAACCATACCATGGATGTAGCTATTTAGATTGAATAGTAAACCTTGTAAATTCTTGTATTATTGTGGATGTGTCTTTGATTTCTTTTCTATAGGGAATTGAAATCTTTAATAGGAGGAGATGTTTGTTTCATTTGCAAAAGAAAAAAAACTAAAAAATATCATGGATTCACCCCCCTCCCCCTCTCAATGATATAATTATACTGATTGGGAACTTTCATATACAAGTGGAAAATTCCCACCAAGGTTGATCTTCAAATTATTATAAGATCGATAGTATACCCAACCTCCCCCTGATTATCTAATACTAAAGGATTTCAAAATAATTTTATCAAAGTATGGAGGTTCTCATGCTATGTATATCTCCAACCACTAGTAAAGGATTCAAAATCAGCATACATCCCTAAGTATATAGATGACTATATGGAAGTCCATGGGATATAATTTGGAAGGATAGACTCAATAATATGTCTACCTATATTATATCATGATTCCACTAGTCATCTTAATCTTATGATATCAGGAAAATACAAAATACTTCATGATGATCATTGATTATGTACAAATTAATGTCACACTTTGAGGTTATCTTATCATTCCATTGTTCATGTAATTTAAAATATATCACACGTGAATGAATTATAGATATTTATTTACCTTATTATAAATTATTGATACATTATACAACCATTACATTTAATCTCTTATGTATCCTATACCAAGAGATTCAACATGAACCTCATGATTTTGTTGATATAATTGTTTCATTAATGGATCTTCTAAATTGTCCATTGTAGGAACTGAACTGAATTAACATCGCCCCACTCAACAATCTCTCATTTAAGATGGTATTTATGAAGGATATTTTTGGTCTTTTGGTTAAACCAGGGTTCCTTGGTCAAATAAATTTCTCTATTATTGTCATAGTAAATCTTCATTTCTCCCGCAATTCTAGGAAATTCTCAAATATTTGAAATGAAATTCATGAACCAAAAAACTTCCTTTGTAGAA
Organism: Viscum album; assembly: GCA_963277665.1. NCBI lineage: Eukaryota > Viridiplantae > Streptophyta > Magnoliopsida > Santalales > Viscaceae > Viscum > Viscum album. The sequence goes on along the minus strand of OY728155.1, from coordinate 81,089,213 downwards.
TCTTGTGTAAAATGAACTCTTTATTTTTTGTAAAGTTCACAGTGATTGATGTTTTGGAATTGTAAAACCCCTATATTTTTTCAAAATATTTTTGTTTTGGAATTAATTTAATATTTTATATATTTTTATTTTCAAACAATATAGAATATTAATTTTTTAAAAGAAATAACTAAGTATGGATTGTATTTTACACAAAACTAAGTTAATATTATGCTACATGAAAAACCTAGGTTAACTTTTGGTATATGAAACAATACTTTTTTCTATTTTTATACACAATTATGAGTTCCCTAGATAGCTTAAATTGCACACAAATCCGAATTTTACCAAACTAAAATACACTATAAATATTGTTATTTAAATGTTATTATAGTTACCACCTAGCCATTGGAATGGATGTTATGAATCAGATTATCTAATTAGTTAAAATATGATCTACACATGTATATAAAATGAATCCTATAGTTATAAATTAGTTATAAGTGAAAGTAATAACAATTTGAGAATGAATAAATTCCTTTCCAAAGAAAACTATTTTTCTATGTACAAACACCATTTTATGTCAATAAATTAAAAAAAATTCTTGGATGTTTTTAATAAAATTTATATATTATATATTAAATAAAATAAATTTGAAAATAATCCAAAATATTTTATAGGTATAATAATTTAATAAATCAAATTTTATGAATAAAAAGATATATTTTTTAAAAAGGCAATTTTGACACCTTTTAATAGAGAACCCGTTTTAAATCTTATTTTTTACAATAAAATAAATTTTATTTGAAAAAAAATAAATTTAATATTTTAAATGATAATATAAAAATTTAATTTAGGTGATTTTTGTTATTTTTTTGGAGAAGTTTCATTTATTGATGAATATTGAAAAACATTGTATTTTAATTGGGAATTACTTCTTCATCTAATTTATTTATATAGTTCAGTTATATTTTAAATTGGATTTAAAGTGTAATTAGATAAATTCTACATAAAATAATCTAATATAGGTAGCTTGAACCAATTTCACATTGAAATTGGATATAAAAACATTTCAAACTTTTGAAATTTTTCACTTTAAAAACCCATTGTCTCATCCAGCCTGAGGGATTAATATTAAATTAATTTCTGACACTTATGTGATTATGATTAAGAAAAATGGATTCCATATTTAGAATAATAATAATTTATAATTTATTCTAAGTTGAACTTAGTTTTTGACCAAAAATATTAGTGAAATTAAATAAAAGTAATTAGCACGATTGAGGTAAAAATGATTTTACATAGTGGTTCAACTTTTACTTGAGGGGAAAAATACCCTAGACACATGTCAAAAAAATTATATGAATATTTCAACCATATCAACCCTTTTATAGAAAATGGAAAATTATTGGAGGCACGTGATGTAAGGTATACCTCTCAATAATGTTTACCTTTTTATATTTATAAGAATGTCACTCCTCCTCCACTATAAAATAGAACTCACCCCCTCCCCCCCCCCACAACTTATTCACACCTGTAAATAAAATTTTCTCATACAAACCCAGCCCAAATCACCTCCCAACTTCCCTAACTTCATCCTAGAGTCCTAAATTTTAGCATAAATCCAATCAAGGAACCTATTTGGTTCAAACCAAAAGGAGTTACCCAAAGAAAAGGTAGCATTCATCCACAAGCCCTTTTGTTTTATTTTCATTCTCCACCCCCCTAAAATATTTTCATTGCATGGTTATATAATAAACTAAGTATCATAAATATACTAAGATGTTTTTATGTCAAGTTTTATACCTAAACCAACACACACTTCCATCAAATGGGATATGCAATCATCATTTATGTGTATAACAGATTACTGCCTCACGAACTGATGTCCCTCATTTTTACATTTCCACATTTCAAAGTTGAAAATAAGGATTTAATTTCTATTTTTATATAATATATATGAAATTTATGATGTATTTAATATTATTTAATTACTATATAAAAAATAACTTCATAATTTATATTTTTTAAAATATGATAACTTCATTTTTTTGATGTGTGGACTACCGCCTCCTCAAAGTGATGATATTTTTTCACACTTAACATGGAATGTATTAAAGATGGTTTTAGTAAAATTATATGGAATATATTAAGAAATAATTATAATATAATTCTAATTTATATATATACATATTTCATTTACTTTCGTCCAATATTATAAGAAAATGGAAACAGTATCTATACATATGTACGGCCTACCATCTCCATGAACGATGTATTCTGTTTTATATTTCAATCACTTATAGATTATTATAAATATATATATATAGTGAATATATATATTATATTTATACCATTTTTTACATTATTTAAATAATGTAATAATTATCTAATTAATAGGGCCATGAATAAAAAGTCAAATCATGTTCGAAAAACAAATCATTTATTACCTGAAACATAAGCTAAACAAGGAATTGTTAATAAACGGTTAGTATAAGGTCATAATAAAATAATATATGGTATTTTATATAATAATATGGTTATGTGGTATATTTATAATAATATTATATTATTTATATATTAGTTTTGAATTTGTATAAAAAATCAAGACTTAAGGTAAGGTTTTTCTTGTCTCACTTTTATTTTAGTGAGACATGTGCCTTATTCGCCACTTGTTTCCTTTGTGAGGTGTATATAATGACCATGAATGTATTATATGATATTTATCATTAAATTTATGGGTATTTAAATATAAATTTTATGATCTATATTTCATGGGTTTTAATGGTTCAGAAGTTTCTAAATTGGTAAGGTAATTTTGTCTTAATTTTCCTTCTTTAAGACATATGTTTTGTCATGTACTGAAATTCTTTTATGATGTTTATATAATATCTGTTGACATTTTTTTTCATGGATTTATTTAAATAAATATATTTTAATCTTCATGTAATTTTATTCTCTCATTTTTATGCTGATTCAAAGTTACTAAAGTGATGATATTTTATTACTACAATCTCATCGTTTATTGGGATTGTTTACAATTATGCTTCCATTAATGAAATAGTATGATACATCTCTCAAAAAACACATGATTTTTTAACCTATGGTTATTCATTATATACTTACATATTGGTACCATTTTTAAACTCTTTGGTACTTACTGTAATTAATATAGTCCTTTTAAGAAAATATGACATTATATCTCTCTTCGGTGAGAAATCTATTTTATTCAAAAACCATGTTTTCAAAAATGTTTTCAAAAATGTTTTGTTAAATGATATTTTAATATAAATTTAAAGGAAAAATTATTTTATTTTTTATTTTATTTTTTTCAAAGCTTACATATATGTTTTCAAATATATTTTCAAAGAAATATGTTTTTATAACATTTTCAATCTTTCGTTATAAGTTTTCAAAATATTTTCAAATAAAAATGTTTTCAAAATATTTTCACGATTTATTTATAATTTTTCAAAGTATTTTTGATGAAAAAGTTATTAAAAAAAATTTCAAGATTTTTTTACAATTTTTCAAACTTTTTTCAAAGAAAATGTTTTTTAAAAAAATCAAAATTTATTTATAAGTTTTCAAATTATTTTCAAAGAAAAAGGTTTTAAAAATATTTTCAGGATTTATTTATAAGTTTTCAAAGCAATATTAAATGAAAAAGGTCATAAAAATGCTTTATTCATTAAAAATAATGTTTTTCAAAGAGGAAAATATATTTTCCTCAATAAATGTTTTCAATGAAATTTCAAATATTTATATATAATAAAAGGATTTTTGAAAATGTTTTATGAAAGGGAATTTCAATGAAATGATATTTTCCTTAAGAAATATCCCATGTGATCTTTCAAAACCCTTATCTTTCTAAGATAAAATACTTTGAAATAGTCTATGGTTTACTGGGGTTATGATCCAATAAAACCATTCTTATTCTTTCACTGAATAGTTTATGTTTAAGATGAAATTTTTTTTTATTGAACTCGTTTCTCTTCTACAGGTTATGCCGTTTAAAAACCCACTTCTTTTCATGAGTTTTGATTTGATGAAATGAACCTATATCTTTTCCACATGTTATGATATAATGACATCATTATGATATGCATTTCATTTCATGGGTTATGATATGATGTTTATGAAATCCATCAATTTTTATGGGTCATGATATGATTAATGTTTTATTATCTTATGGCACATATATGTATTATTTAATTATGTGATGTGTGGGACCTATATATCTCACCAATTCATTGAGTAAATATTTATATATCAATAGATAATTATGGGAGACATGTTGACGAGCATGTTCCGCAAGGGTGAACAGGTGTTTCCTGATCCACAATGGGAAATAGGTGTTTCATGATCCAAAATGGGAAATAGGTGTGTCCTAATCCAAAATGGTAAATAGATTTGTCTGGATCCACTATGGTAAATAGGTGTGTCCTAATCCACTATGGAAAATAGGTGTGTCTTGGTCTAAAAAGGGGAAAAATGTGTCCTGATCTACTATGTTGATGGTCTTGGTAGTTAAACTTGATACATGAAATGGTTTTCTATAGTTATAATGGTGCCACACTTATATGAATTGTGATTATGGTTCATGATTAATTTATGATGGTTTATCGCCCTTATGATTCATGTCTTGTGAACTGACAATCTTTATGTCATGACTCTTGATTATGATCTTTGATATGCAGGGTATGATCCTATAATATTAAGATCATTTTCTTATACCCTTATGCTCATGTTATTATTACATATCTCCCTTGTTTACCCTTACTGCACATCTAAGCTCACCCATTTTTTATGTTTCTTTTCCCTATTTTATGAATAATCTTTTTAAGTAGGATTACTAAAGGGTAATATATTTATGAGAGATGTTAAAGATCTTTCACCAAGTTATAAGATTATGTTTCCATGTATCCAAATAGAATAAACTATTACTTTCTTAGTGAATGTATTTTTGTAATGTGGTGAATATTCATCTAAAATGATGTAATATCCATGTATTTTAAGGTTGAGTTTATATAGTTGGTATCAAAGGGAAGGTTTAGTCAACCTTTGGAAACTAGGATGAGAAAACATTAGTGATATCCCTAGGGATATTTCTAAACATATTTTTGGGGATGTATCTAAGTATAATCCTAAGGTTTCATATATTCAATTATAGGTGTCATGATTTAGGCATCCAATAAGAAATTTTTCATGATTATGTGGTTTTATGATATGATAAATGTTACTTGCACTAGGATTTCTCATCTTAGTCAATAGCAACAACTAGAAGGTGCTAGGTTAACATTGAATGTTTCAGATGTGGAATGCAAGTGAATTCTACAAATCATTGTCCTAAGTGGAAATATTAGGAAGAGAATCGGGAATGTGGTACAAGTATTGGTTATACTGCTAAAGATAGTGCGGTCATGAATGACATGTGAAAGGTATGGGATGTTATAACAACATTTTTTACTTTAAACATAAGTGGAATGATTAAATTGAGGTTTAGGAACATTAATACAGGATTCATATTTCATATTTTATTAAAGGTGTATTAATGAATAATATGAAAAATCATAATTAATTATTTTATAAGTATGATTAATTAAGTATTTATGTTTTGGAATTAAAATATTATTTTATATGAATCATGATATATATAATAATTTTTGTTATAAGTTTTTCATTAAGGATTGAAAATGATATGTTGAATGGTGATGAAGACTTAGATAAGTGATTTAATGTAAAGTTGATATTCTGATTAAGGTAAGGTACCCCTTAATGATTTCAAGATGTCGATAAACTTTTGTTTAACTTGGATAAATAGATGATTATAGATAAATTACATTGGATAGTACTGATTACCATGGAACTAATTATTGATTTGTTGGAAAAATATTTTGTGGTATTATGGATAGAGTTTGAAACATTTGTTTTATTTAGGGAATATATCCAATAATATTTGGAATAATGAAATATTCATGTTTTCAATAATTATTTATGGTAATTCAGGTTATTTATATGTTTCAAGAGAATAGAAAAATGATGGAATTCACATGTATGGTATGTGAAAACAAGAGCTATTTTATGATATATGGTGGGTCAATGTAAATATGATTTTAGGAAATTTAGTGACTATATTTCTAATGTTTTGGATTTTTATATTTCAAAAGGGTCATAAGGATAACCCTTATGGTATGTTTAAGTTAAATATCAGATTAATTTTTGGATATTAAACTATTATCTCAAAATATGAGTATTTATTCATATTGGATAACTTGTGCATATTTTTTTCATAAATATATAAGTAATAACCTGTCATTCTATTTATGGATCTCATGATCTGCAAGTTCTTTAGGAATAAAAAATTCACCTTCATTTCTTGGAATAAGAGATTACGTGGAAATTGATCGAGGTATAAAAAAGGGTGAGGTTGTCCTAAAATCATGTAAGTATATCATCTCATGAATATTGTTCAACTTTATTAAAAGGGGTCTTAAAATAAAAATTTTTCCTGTTATAATCATTTTTGAGGACATCAATGAACTTTTTTAATCTTCTTTGGGTTGTGGCTTTGTGATCGTTAACTTTCTCCTAACCATGTTATCTATTACTATCGATTAGAACATGATAGTTATATTTCTCTTTTATGTCCATGTTTTCACTTTCCATATATGTGGAAACCTAGTTATGAGTTACTTGGGGTAACTGTTTTGTTTCTAACATTCCTTTTTTAAGGGAAGTTTTAGTATTCATTTTTATGATGTGAGTTTCTAGGAAAGAAACTTCCAAGTATTAAACCTCTAATAACTAAGAAAAAATTAGAGTGAGAAATTCATTTTAATGGGGGTATAATGAAACACCCATAGATTTTGGGAATTTATTTTAAATTAATTTAATATTTTCTATGTTTTTTATTTCACAGAACATTTAATATAGCTTTTTGTTATAAGAAATCACTACGTCTAGCTTACATTTTATGCAACACGAAGATAATATTGTGCTATATGAAACACCTAAGTTATATTTTGGTACATAAAATAAAATTTCTTCCTTATGTTACACACAATTTTGATTTCCCTTGATATCTTACTTTACACAGAAATTAGAGTTTCCCCAAAATGAAATATATTATTAATATTGTTATTAAAATATTACTATAGTTACCACCTAGCCATTGGAATGGAAGTTATGAATAATATTAACTAAATCTTGAAAATATTATTTATACATATAAATAAAATTAATCCTTGGGTTATCAATTAGTTGTAAATGAAAGTAAAAACTATTAGAGAATGAAGAAATCCCTTTTATAAGAAAACTATTTTTATATGTACAATCAATATTTTATATCAATAAATTAAATAAACTTTTGATGAATTTTTTTAATAAAATTAATATATTATATATTCAATAAATTATTTTTACACTCATCCAACATATTTTATAGGAATAAGATTACAATAAATCCAATTCTATGAATAAAAATATTTATTTTTCAAAAAGTTAATTTTACCGCCTTTTAATGGAGAAGTCATTTTAAATATAATTTTTGAAAATTTAATATTTTTTATTCGAAAAAATAAACTTCATATTTTATATAGAAATATTAAAATCTACTCTGGGTGATTTTTTGGTATTTTTCTGAGAAGTTTAATTTTCTGATGAATAGTGAAAAACACTATATTTTAATTGGAAATTGTTTATTCATCTAATTTATCTATATAGTAAAATTATATTTTAAATTGGTTTTAAAGTTTATTTAGATAAATTTTATATCAATTAATCCCAAATTGATAATTTGAACCAATTTTACATTGTAATAGGATATAAACCATTTCAAACTTTTGAACTTTTTCACTTTCAAAACCCATCGTCTCGTCTTGTCTACGGGATTATTTTAAAATTAATTTATGTCACTTATTTGATTATAATTTCAGAAAATGGATTACATATTTTTAATAAGCATAATTTATAATTTCTATTAATTTCAATATAGTTTTTGACCAAAAAAATAGTGAAAGTAATTAAAATTAATTAATGTGATTAAGGTAAAAACAAGTTTACTTAGTGGTTAAACTTTAACTTAAGGGTACAAATACTCAATAAACATGCACAAAATAAGTTGGATTGACATATTTTGATTATATAAACACTTTTATACAATATTTATAATTATTGGAGTCACATGATTTAGTGGGACTTCTCAATAGTGTTTACCTTTTTATATTTACAAGAATGACACTCCTCCACTATAAAAGGGAACTCACCCCCCTTCCCCTTAGCTTATTAAAACCAATAAATAATTTAGTATTAGTAAAACCCTAAACAAATATCCTCCAAAAATCCTTACCATAATCTCAGAGGCATCACTTTGGGAAGGAATACAGTCAAGTAATCCCTTTAGTTTAAACCAAAAGGAGTTACCCAAAGAATATATAACATCCTTCCATAAGATCTTTAGTTTTATTATCATTCTCCACCCCTAAAATATTCTTATTACATTATAATATAATAAACATAGTATCATAAATATATTAATATTTTTTTATGTTAAGTTTTTTACCTACACTCACACACACCTCTATCAAATGGGAAACACAGTCATCGTTCATGTGTACGGAAGACTACCCCCTCACGAACTAATTTTGTTCGTTCTTCCATTTCCACATTTCAAGGTTAGAAATAAGGATGTAATTTATATTTTTATATGATATATATGATATTTTTTATGTTTTTATGCTTATTTTATTACTATATAAACCATAACTCCATTATTTACATTTTGTGTAAATATGATAACTTCATTTGTGCGCGTGTAGACTATCGCTTCCTCAAAGTGATGTGATTCATTCACACTTTACATGGAATGTATTAAGGATGAATTCAGAAAACTTATATGATATATATTACATAATAATTCTACTATAATGATTATATATATATACATACATATTCTATTTATTTTCATCCAATATGATAAGAAAACGAAAACAGCGTTCATGGGTACAAACGGTCAACGGTCATCAGGAACAATGTATTAAATTTCATATTTATATATTTTATACATTATTATAAATACATATATACTGAATATATACTATATTTATACCATGGTGTACATTATTTAAATAATTAAATCATGATCTAAGTAAGACAACCATGAATAACAAGTAAAATCATGTATGAAAAACAAAATGGTTATTACCCAAAACATAACCTAAGAATGGAATTGTAACATCCCATTACTGTTTCAGGTATTGATAAACCCTCTTCTGTTAAATTATTAATATCTTATGTTAAATAGGAAAAATGGTTCATCAGTGAAAAGTTTTTTTTGTTAAACACGGCGTAGAATGGTAAAAACGCCCAATTAACACTCCATAATATTCAATTAAATATTTTTTGAGTTAAAAACTTCGTAAGAATGAGTTTATGAGGCCCAAAAAAGCTCGGAAAAGACAGAATAAAATTATTAAATAGAATATATTAACTGTTCACTTTTTATTCCAAATATTTAAATAACTCCAAAATGATGCATTGTTTTAGAAATCTGAGACCACTATTATGTACGAAATATAGTTTTTAACCTAACAGAGGTATAAAATTTGAACATTTCAAACATCTGTATGTCTCGCTCGTGAGATAAAGTTATTAAATAATATTTGATATATTATTTAATAAAAATAATTAAATATCTCTCAAACGGTGTGTCGTATGTGAAATCTGAGACCACTAATGGGTCTGGAATGAGGGGTTTGCCCTATATAAGGTATAGCATTTGTTAGTGTCAGGCATTTGGATGCCTCACTTTCAAAAATAACCCTTTTATTTTAATTATTTATTTATTATGATTTTTAAATAATAAATCATTAATATTTTTTAAACGGTGCATCATAAGAGAAATCAGATACCACCATTGGATCCGAAATGGGGTGTTTACCCTAATTAGGGTATAATGTTTGTAAGAAACTATCATTTGAAATTATTTTAGTTTTTATATTAAATAATTGACTGTTTCAATAATTAATCTGATTTTTAGTTCAAATAAATCATTTTTAATGGGTCATCTTCTTCCTCTAAAAAACATGTGGACCTTCATTATTAACAGAAGTGGTTTTTAAAACCTTCAATTTACCACATGTTAGACTGCGATTAAATTATTAAGGTCATAATAAATGAAAATCAATGAATTTTCGTTGATTTTTGGGTTGATTAAAGGTTGAAACAGGCGTTTTAAAAATGGGTATAGGGTGCTGCAATTTTTGGTCAAAAAATCACCAAAAGCCTTGGTATTCTTTATTGATTGATCTTGTTGGATTTCTATGATCTCAAAACTCCCCAACGTGAATTTATTGAAGTCCATGGTGGTCCGGTGATAGATGTAAGTGGTCTTCCTGACTCTTTCATGTTCACTGCGTGAATATGGAAATGTGAGTTTAAATTTTTTTTGTTATTTATTTTATTATTCCACCACTAATTCATTAAACAATACTGGAATTTTATTAAAATTTTGAACCATAAATTATCAATGGTTGTTTTCTCAAAAAAATGGAAGGTAGATATAAAAATTATTAGCCGATAATTTTATCAAATTATCTAAAAATAAATATGAATAATTATCAAATCAAATTTTCATTGAATGATCAATGATAATTTCACCAGGTTATAAAATGATGTCTAATAAAATTATCAAAGAGTGATTGTAAATAATTATCAAATGATAAATACTTCAATAATTTGTTTTTAGAATATAATCTTGTTAAAATAAAAGATATTCTCAATGAATTATTAAGCAATGAATAATTAGATGAATTTGTCAAACAATAACTAGATTGATTTAACAAATGATAATTTCATTAAATTATTGAATGGATAACTATTTAAAATTATCAAACGATACTTATCTGAATTATCAAAAGATAATGAATTATCAAAAGATATATATATATATATATATTTAATTACTTTAGAAGTTAAGGATAATTTTATTAAATATAAAATTATCAACATGTAATTGCATGAAATATCAAAGATAAGTTTTTTACATATATTATCAAAGGATAATTAATATAATTATCAGACGATAACTTTGAGATTTATCAAAGGTTAATTATTAATATTATTAAAATGGTAATTGTGAGTTTAACAAAGATAATTATTCTGATGGATAAATGAAATTTCATGCATTGATCTAATAATAAACTGAATAATTTTCTATGAAAGATAAATATTATCGCATGTGACAATATATATGTTTTTTTTTTAAATTATCACAGTGAGATAAATTATCATCACTTGTGATAATTTAAAATGAGAATCCAGAGATTATCTAGGAGAGAGAAAATGTTATCACATGTAATATTTTTAATCGATAGTTTGAAAATTATCTAAGAGCAATGAAATATTACCGCATGTAATATTTTTAATCAATAATTTGAAAATTGTTCAGGAGAGAGAGACTGTCATCGCATCTGATATTTTATTTCCTTTTTAAATAAAATATATAGTTTTTGTTCTAGGAACCTGTGATGAATTTTGAGAATTGGTGTGTCAACACTTAAGATAGTAAGGCTTTGAGGAGGTGTATTGAACCACACGTAGTGGTTTATCTTGTTGCTTACATCGACGACCTATGAGGTAGGTGGTTCTACTCTGATTAGCCAAATTAATTATCCTTGTATTGGTTGATTTATTTCAATTATTCATTTAAATTCAATTTCTAAAATTTTCTTTTAATCAAATTGATAAAAACCTGATTCCAATGAATCGATTTATTTAAAATAGATTTGGAATAGAAATTTGGAAAACCCCTAATTCCATTGAATTGGGTGTGCTTATGGAAATTGGGTGATTTAAATTGTTTAATTTAAATAAAGGATTTCATGGAAATGATTTCAATTAAATTATTGAATTTAATTGTGGAAATAAATTATGTAATGATGGAATTGGTTTTGAATGGATTTCAAACTGGTGAAAATGGATTAAAATGATTTTATAGAAACCCAGTGGTTTTATATTATGAAAAAGGAATTGTTTTGAATAAAATTTGTTTTGGTTTTAAATGGAAAGAAATTGGAACTTTCTAAATGGAAGAATGGGATTGATCATATTTTTAAGAAGTCTTAAAATAGTTCACCCATCGTGTAAGAGTGCATGAAAGCCTTAAATAGTTAGTGAGTTATTTGGATACAATCTATAGTACAACAATGTTCTAAAACATACTTGTGGTGAGTCACATCCTCAACAGGTTATTGATGAGTCTCCTTTGTCTAGTTTCATAGGGATGTGTGTATACACATTTTACTCAGTTCACATAGAGAGTGCAGAATCCTATAGTTGGTTAATACTATTGTACCTTTTGGTGGATAACCATGTTGCTTTCCTGTTTATTTATATTTGAGATATAAATGTAGACCAGTGTTTGTTTGAACTGCTTACATACCTTCGAAATTTATATAAACTATTTTACATAAATGTTCTACATGAGCCATTGTTTTAGAAATATTACATCATTTGTAAAATCATTTATCAAAATATTTTTTTTTGTTATTTGAAAATGTGTCGCATGTTTTTTAATATGATTTTAAATTTCCAACCCTGTTTATTTGAAAATTGAAATCTTTTCTTTGGATAATCTATATTTGGCATCTGTTACGGAATCTTTGGTGGTATCCTATTAGGCTTAGGCTTATACCCAACTTTTTTCTTCAGGTGTTTGTAGACTTTCTTCTTTCGGGTTCAAGAAAAGGGAAGGGATCTATTAGAGTTATATCTAGATTTTGAGCTTTGGAGTTGGTTAGTTGTGTCCTTAGAGACCTTGGAACTGTTTTCCCAATTTATTACTTTGGCATTATGCCTCTTTGTATTCTGGTACATTACTCCCAGTGAAGTTTCTTTTGTTATGTATACTATCATGTTTCTATTATTCTGCATTTTTTTGGTGGAAAAATCATTCTCACTTGTATGTTTTGTGATTCCAGGTGCTTGTCACTGACCCGTGGGGATCAGGAACACCCTTCGGGCTATATCGGGGCTGGCTCGGTTATCGGGTTACCAGGGTACCCGGGCTGGTTCGTGACAAGAATTTTTAATAAAAGGGTAATATAAGGTCATAATAAAATCATATATGGTATGATATATAATAATATGGTTATGTGTTATATTTATAATAAACTTATATTTATTATATAGTATGTTGAATGTGTAAAAATAATGTCAAGACTTAAGGAAAGGGTTTTCCCATCTCACTTTTATTTCTGAGAGACTTATGTCTTATTCGACACACATTTCTTTTGTGTGGTATATATACTACCCATGAATGTATTATAGGATCCTTATAATTAAATTTATTAGTATTTACATAGAAATTTTATGATCTATATTTCTTTGTGTTTCGTAAATCAAAAGTTTCCAAACCGGCAAGGTAATTTTCTCTTAATTTACCTTCTTTGAGACACATGTTTAGTTATACACCCACATTCTTTTACGAGGTGTATATGATGACCTTTTGCATGCTTTATCTTGAATATAAATATTCCATTATATTTTAAAACTTATTTAATTTTATTCCTTCGTGTTGACTATGAGTCAAGGATAAGAAAGTGGTAATAGTTTTTTGTTATAACCTCATCATTTATTAGGTTTGTTTACGATTATGCTTCCATTGATGAAATCTTATGATCCATGTCTCAAGAACACTCATTAATTTTATTATCCTATGCGTATTCATGATATCATCATGTATTGGTGCCATTTTTTCACTCTTTGGTACTTAAGATAATTAAGAAAGTTCTTGTAAGAAAATATGAAATTATTTCTCTCTTTGGTTAGAAATCTATTTTATCCAAAAATCATGTTTTCAAAAAAAAATCTAAGATTATTTTTTCAATGATATTTTAGGCTCATTTTCTAGGAAAAAATAATTTAAAAATGTTTTATATTTTTCAAATATTTCTTATATGTTTTCAAATATATTTTTAAATAAGAAGTTTTTCAAAATGTTTTCAAACATTCTTTATAAGTTTTCAAATTATTTTCAAACCAAAAGTTTTTCAAAATATTTTTTAACATTTTTTATAATTTTTAAAAGTATTATCAAGTAAAAATTTTTTAAAAATGTTTTCAATATTTATTTATAAGCATTAAAATTATTTTTAAATTTAAAAAATTAAAAAAATAAAGATATATTTATAATGTTTCAATTTATTTTCCAAGAAAAATGGTTTAAAAATATTTTCAAGATTTATTTATAAGTTTTCAAAGATATTTTAAAATAAAAAGGTTTTTAAAATACTTTATGTTTTAAAAATAATTTTTTCAAATATGAAAATATATTTTCCTTAATAAATGTTTTAAATGAAATTTCAAAGCTTTCTTTAAAAGATACAAATTTTTGAAAATTGTTTATAGAATGGATTTCTAAAGAGAGGATATTTTCCTTATGAAATGTTCCAAGTGATATTTAAAAATAATTCTTCATCAAATATAAAATCCTTTGAAATAGTTTTTTTTTTACTAGGGATATGATCCAAAGAGACCATTCTAATGCTTTCTTTGAATGGTTTATGTTTAAGATGAAAAGTTTTTTATGAAACCTTTTTCCATTACATGGGTTATAAGCTTTTGAAACTCACTTATTTTCACAAGTTATGATTTGATGAAATGATTATAAAACCTATATTTTTTCTATATGTTATAATATGATGACATTTTTATGATACCATTTCATTCCATTGGTTATCATATGATGTTTATGAAACCCATATTATTTATGGGTCATGATATGATGAATGTTTTAATATCTTATCAAAATTATATGTACGACTTAATTATGTTTGGGGAAGGACCTATATATACCTACAATTAATAGGGTAATGATTCATATATTATGAGATAATGATGGTAAATAAGTCGATGGTATTGATTCACAAGGGGAAATAGGTGTGTCCTGTTCCAAAATGGGAAACCAATGCATCTAGATACAAAATGGAAAACAGGTGTGTGTGGATCCAAAATGGTAAATAGGTGTATCATGATCCACTAAGGGAAATAGTTGTGTCCTGATCCACTATGGGAAATAGGTGTGTCTTGATAAAAAAATGGGAAATATGAGTGTCCTAATGCACTATGTCGATGGTCTTGGTAGTTAACCTTGACACACGAATTTTTTTTCTATAGTTATAATGGTTCTACACTTATATGACACGAGAGTGTGGATCATCATTGATATATGATGATTTATCACCCTTATTATTCATGTGTTATAAACTAACAATATTTATTCCATGACTATTGATTATGATATTTGATATGAAATATATTATCTTCTAATGTAAAGATCATGTTCTCATATAGTTATTCTCTTGTTATGCTTACATATCTTACTTGTTTACGCTTCCTGAGAATATGAGCTCATCCATTTCTTATATTTCCTATCCCCATGTTATAAAGAGAGGTTTTTTGTAGGATTAACAAAGGGGATATCTTTAAAGGTATTTTTGAAGGTCTTTCTCCAAGTTAGAATATTATATTTACAAGTTTACTAGTATACTAAACTATTATGATCATCGGGAATGTATTTTTGTAATGTTTTGGATATTCATCTAAAATGATGTAATATCCATGTATATTAAACCTGGGTCATTCTATAAACTATTCTAACCAATAACTTCAATTTTCAAGAAAAAAGTTAATTCATATTGAGATCGCATGACATATTTATTGAATTGGAAACTTTATTTTGTTTAACCCCTTACATAGAGATTATCCTATCAAAAAAATATATTAAACTTATCTTCAATTGTTAATAAGTAATTAATTATGTTCTAAATATTAATCTATTGAATCTCACATGGATTGGATTGGTATATATATATAATTCTCTAAGAATAAGTGATATCAGGTTAATAACCCAACATGGCAAACATTATAGATCCTAATAAATACATGGAAGGAATTCTATCTGTACTCTCTCTCTCTAGATATATCTTGAATATTTATAAGATTTGTTCCATGAAACAATGGTAGAAACCCATTTTAGAGTTCTCCATGACAAAACTCATTAGCATTTTATCAATATATATATTTTGGATTAATCTAAGAAACCTCTTATATCAATATCTATAAATATTCATACCCAATACATAGGATACTTCACCCATGTCATTCATTGAGAATCATTTTCCTATTCACTTTTTTATACAGTGTAAAGTTGGGGTAACATTTCTAATATGAATTATTTTATCCAAATAAAATATAAAAAATGTTATAACACTTACACTAATCAACTTATATACACAAGAATAATATTTTTTTAATTAAATCAAACTTTTTAATTTCATTATTAAACTATATATTCCAACTCTGATAATCTTTCCTTAACCCATAAATGGATTGTTGTAACTTTCACATCATAAAAGACTCATTTAAAAATTCAAACCATTGTACTATATTATATAAAATTCATTGACTAATGTTACATAAGGGAAAGTTTTTTTGACATCCATTTGATATATCTCTTAATAAAAATATTTTCTTATAAAAAGAGATATCTGAATAGAATTTATCATCACAATAGGTTAAAAGATTTATCCATATTTGTTACCATGAATTCTTTTATAACCTTTTTTCATTAAGAATGATTTTTAGGTAAACACTCTGCCATACATGTCAATTTTATTTTGGAAAAATTAATTTCACCATATGGTTCTCACCCATTCAGGTGCATCCAACAAGTTCCATACTTTGTTAGTTTTTACGGAGTCCCTTTTAGATTTCATTGATTTTAACCATTTCACATATTCAGAACAATCAATGGCCACTCAAAAGGTAGTAGATTCATCTCTTATTAACATTAATCTATCATCATTTTCTATAATAAATCCATATCTCTCCTGATCATGATAAATCCTATCAAACATTCAAGGATCTTGTGTATCTTGAGTAAGTTCTTCTTCTATAACTCTTTAGGGAACCAGATAAACTTCTATATTATAAACACTTCTTGTTTATTGGTCATAAAATTCACCAATTTTAACATTTCTTATATTAAATCCTTGATTTATATTCTCATTATCAATGAAAACACAAATTCATTCCACAAACACATTGTGTTCAATAGGATTATAAAATTAATATCCTGAAGTATTTTTTAGATAACCAATAAATGAGAATTTTTCTCACTAAGGATGATTTTATCAAAAGATAAATTTCAAAAATGTTTTTTAGAAACCCAAATCCTTATAATGTAAATATTGGGGAAATTCACATAAAATATCTTATAGGGTATCTTTATCAATATTTTAGATGGAATTCATTTAAGTAGTAATGTGGAAATATCTAACTCATATCCCTAGAATGAATTAAGAAGGTCACACTAACTCATCATCAATCGAACCATGTATAATAGGGTATGATTCCCCCTCTCAGACTCACCATTACACTATGGTGTTCTGAGAGGAGTGATTTGGGTAACAATTCTACAATCTCTCATATTATCAGTGAATTATGGGATCAAGTATTCACCACACTAATCTGATCAAAGAATAAAAATAATTTTTCTCAGTTCATTATATGATTTTTTATGAAACTATTTAAACTTTTGAAATGTTTCATACATTATTATAATAAAAAACACATATTAATATTGACTAAATTCATCAAAAAAAGTAATAAAGTACCTAAACCTAAAACTTTCTAGTGTACTCATTAGATTATATATATTACTATATATGGGATCCAATAGTCCACTAGCCCTTAAACTTTTCGACAAAAATGTTCTTTGATTATTTTTCCAATAAATAAGATTTATATTTATTGAATTATTCATAAATTAAGGTTTTCAATAATCCATATATAGAGAGTCTTTGAATGTTTTTCTCATTTATATGTCCAAGGTGATAGTTATAGAGGTAGGTGGGATTTCAGTCAACCCTAACCATCTTATTTTGAATACTATAGGTAATATTTTCGGTATCCAAAATATAAAAATCATTAACCATATTATTGATTCAATAAAACATTTAATTATTATATATATAAACCATATTTTCCTTAATAATGAATTAAAATCCAATCTTGTACAAACAATATATATAATTCATATTTATATTTATCATGGGAACATAATAATTTATCTCTAATTATAGAACTAATACATTTTGTATACTTAAATCAGAAGTGATGAATTATAATGTAGAAACACTTGCCCTATTTATGAAATTAATATTTACTTATCCCATTTACAATTCCAACCCATCTTTGAATCCATATTTATCAGTATAAATTTTTTATGCACTATGGGTATCCAAAATTCATGTGTCGAAGTATGATAAATTGATCTCTATAAAATTCATATTCAGATGCGTAAAATGATTCTCATTGAGAACACTTATCAACCTTTGATACCAATATATAATTATTTTATAGTTCATATATATAATATATCTCAATATGATTAGTAGTATGTATTCAATAATTTACAACAAATACATATCTATGGGTGAGTACCATGTTTTATATCTTTTCATAAATGACTTTTAATGAATGTATTCCCACTAAAAATTACAACCCCATACATCATATCCATTAGTGATCCAAGATCAATATTATTTCCTAAATTTCACTAAATATCACATAAATAATCCAAGATATATCTTGCAGATAATTATTTCCAATAATATCAAATATGATTCTTGGAAAGTTGACTATCAAAATCCATCTTCTAGATTTAATAAATTTTATTCCTCTGGTATCCTAATGGTTTGGTTTTTTCAACTATGTGTGACCTAAATAAAATTCCAAGAACAAGTCACATAATGGTTATAATCACCTCATTACTTGATTTCCTTGCACAAGATAATCCATGGGGACCTAATGGTTAGGGTCACCAGTAAAAAATGATCAATGTATTTATAAGTGACTCCTTGGATGAAATCTTACACATAGTTTTTATCAATTTAATATATGTCATATTCATATTAAATTCACAATTAAATCATCATATAAAATATTTATAATCTAGTGTTATATTCCTTTGTGTATTCATGATTATAATGATTTAGTTTTAGAATCCCTATTCCATTCATCAAATTAGTATGTTTACGCCATATTAAGGTGTAACTCCTTACACACCCAAAAAGTTTTCTTTATTCACTTAAATATGGAATTTGAACATATTCATACATATCAAAATAATTCTTATGCATATGGTATATGAAATATACATGAAAATGTTTAGAATTATATAAGATTGACAATATCCACATGACTAAATCCAAAGAGACAGATAACCAACCCCCGCTTTTCTAGAACATGGTTTAAACATCCAAAGAAGCAGGAAGTCCAACCACAACTCCCTCTCCCTGGGAAAAATTTACTCAAGTTTGAATCCAATTCATTATAAATCTAAAACCTAATATGTATAAACAATATTTAATAACTACGTTAAATCATATAAATTTAATTACAAACCAAGGTAAATTTAGATGAAAACTAAATCCTATGTTGTCATACCTTTAATTCGATACATAGATAGATAAAATAATGAGAAATTTATCTCATAAATTAAAGAATATATAATATTTAATTTCATAAACACTTTATAAGAATGAATATTATAAAGGACTGAAAAATTAAAACTCTATTATTTTACAAAAATGAGAGACAAATATAAACTTTTCAAATTTAATTCAAGCATGAAAAATATCATTTTACAATGTGTAACACTTATAATTTATAAACCATAATAAAATATAGAAATTATTAATTTTTTACCATTTTATCCTTTATAATATTTTACAATTGAAAATATCAATTGTAAAATATAATTGATATTTTCTCTTATGATATGAGATATCATAATGCTCATGTAATATTTTACGGTATATCATGTATAATTAATATGACCTGATGATAAGTTTTTTTTTTGAAATCTATAGTTCAATCATACCTTATGATGTCATTTATCATATCCTATAACACATAAAAAATTAAATGGATTTTGATATATCATGACTTACAATATATTATTATCGTACACTATGATAAATCTAAATATTAGTAAAACCTATATATTATAAGTTATGACATGGGATAAAACACATTATGATAGGCATGTTATTAAAAAACAAAATTAAAAACATGTTTATCTATTGATGATCAAGGATTTGATACCACTTCATAAAATGACCATTTGTAGTGAAAACCCCCATTAAATAAATAATCTAATATCAACTATTTAAACATGTATATGAAGAAAATAAATTTTATTATACCTTTACTCTTATGATCTAAATCTCTATCATATGTGATACAGTGTTCCATATGGGATTCACAAAATCAACAAAAACAATTATACCTCTAACAATATTACACCATCCTTGTATCATTGTTCAGAATGATAGGATTCCTGTTCATCGAAGGTGTTTAGCGCCATCCTCGATGAAGATTAACAAAAAAATGTGATATTTAACTGAGTATTGGATTATCTTTCATGTATCAAAATTACCTTAATTATAGAAATCCCATCCCTTTTAAAGACTCACTTCATTTAATGAATATATTTAATTCACTCAAGTTCCAACTATCATCTCATGGAAACTATAAGATGTTACTTCCCATTGAAGAATATTCACAAACATTTGAACTCTTCAAGAGATTATGCATTTTTAAGCATTCAATGAATCAATGCCATTAATTAATAACTTATAGAAACCAAGAGAATAAATCACAGTTATTCATGCATGAAATAACATATATCATGTACTCTCATCATACACTATAATGGTTACTAATCATAAGATATGATGTAAGCATCAAAATGTACAAATAAGTAGTTATAATTTATGGATATCATAAAATATAAAATCTCTATTTTAGAGAAACATCAATATTTTTTTATTTGAGGGAGGAGATATTTATAATTCATATATATATTATTTTAAATGGAGATAGACCTATGATAATTTTTATCTAAGTACACATTCATCATTATTACCCATCACTTTATGTTTGAGGTAGACTGATTATTATGGAGATTCTCTAGCCTAATATGTAATATTTAATTAGGTTTATCTTGAGAACATGACTTATGTGAGATTTGTGACATTATATATCATTATTTTATGTTTCTCATAAATATTATTTGGTTCCCTTACACTTATATAAGGTATTATTTATGAATATCATTGGGGATATGTTATGTTATGTGACAACTTTCCATGTAGGTGGAAGACGTGCATTTTAGTTCCACTACTCTAGTTATGGTTCTTGTTTAGGAATACCTATAAGGACTTGTTATATTATGTGACTATTATTTACATGGGTGTATTTGATTACTAAACCCATTGAGAGAGGTATATTTTGAAATTTATTAGGATGGATAGAGTGGTACAAGCATTACCCACTCTTAGGGTAACTAATCACCAATTTTAAGCATTTGGTTATGTTCTTGGGTTTCTCATGGCATATAGTATGACATAGTTTAAGTGGACCATTATATTATGATTTTTGTATACTTTAAATTATATGAATCTAAACATTTTTAGTTTGTTTTTGTGATTGTGGTGATCAATTGGTACCTTAAATATGATATAAACTACAAAAAAGGATATTTTGAAATCTAATTTTTCATTTTCTAAAAAATACCACTTTGGGTTTGAGTGGGAAATATATGTGTTACCAAAAACCACAACCTATGTAAAATTATTACAAAATAAAATGACAAAAAAATATATAACACAAAATTCAAATTTCAAAAAAATTTAATTTCAAATAAGGGGATCCTAGTGCCCCTATGCTCGAAAATCACTAGTATATGACTCTCATAATTGGCGTGTTCCACGATCTATACACAAAAACCCGCATATTTGAGAAGATCACCTGTATGGGATAACTATTAATGTGACTGAAACCACATGTCACATGTGAGAACATTGCTGTCAAGAACATCGAAACTCACACCATCAATATTCATATTCATCATCATCGCTAACACTGACTTTCTCTGTATCTAGGTATATAAATGAGCTAGATTACTCACGAGCTACTCAGGATTATATCGTAAAATACTCAAAATCGTCTTGTTTTTTTATTTGATCTTAATCTCAAGATACTTGAGTACTAACTTGAGTCGAGTTTGTATATTATAACAACATAATATAGTATATTTCAGGCCTAATAAGGCTTCTACATTTTTAATATATTATTTTTTTACAATATATATATATATATATATTTAATTTGAAGATGAATATTTCTTTATCAATTAAAAATTATATTTCAAGCTCAAATTAAAGCTCTATTTTTTAATTAAAATTATAAAAAAAAGTGTCCAGGTCTAATTGAGTCGAGCATAATCAAGTGATAAATTACTCCCAAGATGAGCTTGATCTTGAGATCGAGTAAGAATATTAATATTCAATTGAGAACTAAGTTCAAGTACCAAGATCGAGCTTGAATACTGATATACACATCTTGAATTGACTCAATTACACCCCTATCTATCGCTCATTATCTCTGGATGCAACAACACTAAAAGCCATCACCATATCAATAAATTCCATTTTCACACCTCATTACCTCTAACTACCACCTAATCATGATGCATAATTTGAAAACCATCCATGACCATCACCCAATACCATTAGAGTACACACATAATTACACAAAACAATCCCCCTACAATGTCTACAAACTCAACTCAACCGGTACCATCAACAATTACCTGGACTAAGATGACAAAGAAGGATAAAAAAAACCTTCAAAATTATAACAACACACTAATACCATCACAAAAAAACATCACTTCATAACATCCACCCTAAAACTAGGAACTAATGACATTGAGAAGACACAATGCTCCAATGTGACAAACCATCATGGATATCTATAATGTGAAGGGAAAGAGAAAATCCTAAATAGGACAGGCCTCATGAATCACCATTTTCCACTGAAAAAAAAATCCAAAATCCCCCTTGAAACCATCATAGTATACTGAACTAGGAATGAGAAATGTAATTGTAAGCCAACACATAGATGAAATAGGATATGGCCTCAATAGGAAGCCATGACCTATGCCAAAACTACCAACCCATTATTTTCTATCCACAAGTAAGAAAATTCCAAACCAATACTTTACCAATGAAACAAAAACCACCCTAATGAACACCCTAATAAGAAAAATTATGAATATACCATGTTCTTAGAAAATTATTTTTACATTTAGGTTATCCCACTGCCTAGGATGACCACATTGAGTATTATTTCTCACCCAAATATTTTCATATGTGTGTTTTCACTCTTGTGTTCACACAAATCAGATTGTAACATCCCATACCCACTTCTCCCTCAAGTAATTGAGTCGGGTGGTTATGTGACATCAAGTGGATGTAGAGACCCGAAGCCTAACGTACATGAACATTACATTACTTTTGCGGAATACTTAATACATAACAAAAATACACACACAAGGATCGTAATAGTTTAGTGTCTTTGGAAACTCGGAACGTAATCTTCTAATCCTGGTGAAAGATCTTCAAAATATCCCACAAAGATCTTCCTTTTTTTTTACCTAAAACCTTTCTTTATATCCTGGGGAAAAGAAAACATAAAAGGGTGAGCTCAAATGCTCAGTAAGGGTAAACAAAAGAAATATCAATCACATAATTTTCATAAGAACATAACATTTTTGGAAATCTTAACCTGCAAAAGAGAGCATAATTTCATAACATGGGATAAATCATAGTAGTGAAAATGAAACCCTTACTTAAAACATTACTCATTGTGGCATACACACATAATCATAGAGAATCATTTCTTGTTAGTCAAGACTCATTGCCAAGACTATCTTAGTGGACAAAGTCCCTTTCTGAATCGAGTAATCCTCGTTTCAGTCCTGTTTCACTGAACCGGTATAACCTACCATTCCAGCCATGTCTATCTCATGAGATATGAAATCTTTACCCAATGCATTGGAGGGAGATATAGGTCCCACCCATCTCATAATGATACCATTCTTATGTGTGCCACAAAATCATAAATCATACATCATTGCATAACCCATGTAATAAAAATGGGATTCTTAAACAACATGACATCATAAAACCATTCATATAAGATAAAGGAATTCATAAACATAATTCCATCACAACATAGTCAAATCAATGTAAAAATATGGATAGAAACAGAACCCTTTATTATCTTAGATGGAAAATAATTTTGATAAAACACTTGAAATGAATTCTTGAGGAAAATATCCTTTCTTCTTCAAAATCAATTTCTTTTCACAAAACATCAAACAATTTTAAAAGAAAGAGATTTTATTAAAAATAGTCATGAAATATTTTGGAGTAAGGTTCATGAAAATAAGGCTTTATAAAACCGTAAAAATCCGTTCGTGCCGTATAAGTTAAAAAAACATTCTTCGTACTTTTGTCGGAAAAGTCAAAAAGTACCTCGTACGGAAAAACGACAAAAGATTCCTTTCATATTCTTTACTAAAAACTCACCTAAGGGTAAAATTGGATTTAAACTATTGCAAGTGGATGGAAACAATATTACATATTGAGGGAACATGGATGTGGATGATAAAATACACCCCAGTAAATACTTACGAATAAACAATCTCGAATAAAAATGAGATTGTGATATTTTCCCTTACCTTAGGTCCGACTTGCTTTGTAAGTGTCCGAACCTCCTGTATAATGATTTAAATCATGTTATTGACTTATTAAAGAATCATATTCATTGTTATGATATCATATATGGTTCACTTATGACATTATATTACCCGTTCTTTTGTAAATTCCATGTTAAAGAAGCGTTTTGGGTAAAATCGTTTCATTTATCGTAGGTGTTTTGACTTGTTGTTCTTGACATCATTATTACTTATATCATGATTTACTTACTTCCAGAATATAAAATATGATTTATATATCATATATATTCAGTATAAATATATATATAATATATAGATAAATGAAATGAAAAACACCGTTCATGGAGACGGTAGTCCGTACGTACGCATGAACGCTGTTTTTCCTCTCCTTATTGTCTTGAATGGAAGTAAGTAGATGACATACATATATATATATATATACATAAATCCAGTAGATTTATAATGTCATATATTTCATTATTATTTCTTATATATACTTTATAATCATTCTTATAAGGTTAACATGGAGAATGAATCTCATCGCGTCGTGGAGACGGTATTCCGTACATACGCACGCGTGGTGATTTCTTTTTCCGTAGGATGGATAGATGGTGAAATAGGGTTGTTTCATACTTATAATAACATATCAGTATATGAGTGATACTGATGTTATTACTTCATAATGAAACAACCTAAGAAGAAGAAGTGGAAGAAGAAATAAAGATGAAAGAATTGGTAACGGTAATTACCTCTTCTTTGAAGCGCCTCTTTGAGACCTCCTCTTAGGGCACTAGAATTGGTCTTTGAGGAAGACCAGAACCTCTAGGATGTTGCTAGGGAAGTGGAGAAGGGATTTTGGCAGGGGTTGGCCGAGCTTGAGTGCTCAAATTGGTGTGAGGAGGAGGGGGAGGAGGTGTCCTTTTATAGGGGAGGAGAGGGGCACCTTAGGAATATCTCAAAATATTATTTTATATAAAAGTCAAAATCGGTTTATAATGGTTACAAAGGGTCTTATTTCGAATATAATGTAGGGATTGGTCGAAATAATATCAACCAATAGAATTTAGACAAGTTTAGGATATTATTTTAACCTTATCAATTAGATTTAACTCTAAGTTAAATAATTTAACTTTTACCATGTCTTTTTGTTTTCTTTCACTATATGGTTAATAAACTTACTATAACATGCCAAACGAACCCCAAATTGTTTATTATTAATATATATATCCTTATCTAAGTCATTTGGCCGAACCTTAGATTTTTAGGAATACAATAACAATTAATAATATAATATTTTATTTAAAAACTATTTTGTGTCAATTTTGACACTATTTGATATATGATTTTTGTGAAAGTCATAACAGAATTAAATGTTCGAACCAAGTTGATTAAATCAACATTAATATATCATAGTGACCTAGAAAATTAGTGTAATTCATAAAAAATTTCAAATTACATTTATTTTGGTGTTTATAACATCAATTATGTCAATATTTCATTAATAAGATAATTACTGCATCATCGTTGTGTCATAAATAAATTAAATTATTTGATGTCGAAAAATTACAAATAAAATACCATCATGTAGAAAATCTTTTTATCTTTCTAATGAATATTTACAATCGAATTTATCTTATGTATAACCCCATATTAAAAATGATTTACTTATTAAACTTTGATTTTAACTATTTTAACCTTTCTTTAAATAAATTAATAATAAATGTCCTAATCTAATCCAAGTGGGCCTAAAGGGTCATATTTTATTC
The DNA here is from genome assembly GCA_963277665.1 of Viscum album. Lineage (NCBI taxonomy): Eukaryota > Viridiplantae > Streptophyta > Magnoliopsida > Santalales > Viscaceae > Viscum > Viscum album. The sequence goes on along the minus strand of OY728155.1, from coordinate 81,062,813 downwards.
CTAAGTTTGTTTTTGGTCGAATTACACTTGTCCAATAGAATTAGGAGATGTGTTAGGGTAATAGTAATATCATATTTACCCTTAGTTACCCTATTTACTATTAACCGCGGTAAAAAAGGTAAAAAGTTACTATTCACCAAAAAATTATTTTCATCTCATTGAACCACATTTTAGTCCTTGATATTAACCGTGTCTCTCGGATTTTCGAAATTCCATTCACAGAAGCGGTAAAATTAAGTTTTATGAAAAAATTCAGTTTTTTAACCTACCACTTAGTAGTTTCACTATTCATCAAAAATTGATGTTTTTCAGAACAATGCCAAAATTTCATCCTAAGCTATATTTTATATTCCGAATTCAAAAATAAAGTATATTTTACCAAATTCATAACATAGAAGTTTCATTAATTATTTTTATAATTAAATCCCGCTGTTAAAACAAATAGCGTGTTTTTAAGAAACAATATCTATCAAAAGATTGACACTTGATTATGTCTGGTTTAAATGTGGAATTACAACCAATGACCAACATTGTATTAAATTGTAAAAAATATATTCTAAATATACTTTAAAAACACTCAAATTAATAATTTATCACTATTAATTATTTCGATTAAAAAAGTTGTTTTTAATTATAATTTAGTAATTTTCACTATTCATCAGAATATGAAAGTTATCCGAAAAGTACCAAAATTTCACCTTAGGCTAAATTCGATACTCCGAATCCAAAAATGAAGTTCATTTTGAAAAATAAGATTTACATAATTTTAAAAAGTGGTTATTACTATTCATAACGGCTAGTTTTAATAATATTTTAATAGCACATCGTTATTGCGTATTACACACGCTATCGAGGAAGGTCGCGATTGCGTGTAATGCAAGGAAAGTCAAGGATGCGTGTTGTGCAAGCTCCTTTTGGTGTAGCGTACAACACAAGACATTAATAAAATTAAAAAGAATATTTTTTTATAAAATCTTGGGCTGTTACATTCTACCCCCCTTAAAATGAATTTCGCCCTCGAAATTCGTCGGGGTTATAAATGGTTTACTATTTGAAAGTTTCTTTAATAGAAACCCACATCGTAAAAGGGAATACCAAAACTTGGCTTTAAAAACTAAAGTATGAAATGTAACGATTACCCAAATAAACTAATCACTGGGTTTCCACATAGGTGAAAATATGGATATGGAAGAGAAATCTAACCATCATGTTCTGATGGAGAGTGGTAGAGAACATGGCTATGGAAAATCCAGTAATCACAAATCCATAAATTTGTGACGATCTAAGGTACCATCTGATTCATCAGGTATAAGATCACTAGGACAACATTTTTGGTTTTCAAGATCATTTCCCTAAAGTTGAAAATTTGAATTAGAATAAATACTTACTTTATTTTGATACAATATCACTGTTGTTCGTGCCTTGAACAATTTCCACTTCATCTCTTAAATAAATGAAGTTGAATTTGTTATTCGTGAAGTGTTAGCAGATCATGTGATAGAATGACGGGTCATTCCATCTGTCTCAAACAAAAGGTAAGCAAAAGTTATTAAATATACATAAGCCATTCTATAGTGAGATTAATCATATATAGTTCCTAAAATGGACTTATACTTCATATATCATACTTCTTAATATAATAAAACTAGTTTCTACTAAACAGGGACTTCCTGTAGGCCAGTGGTAGGCGATAAAGGCCAGTCGCACTTTGGTTGTGGGTTCGATTCCTACAGCCTTGTCCGAAGCGATGGGCTGTCGCCCGTCCTGCAGGATGTCCCTTTTTCTAAAACTACGTTACTATAACATCCCATCAATAATATCAAAAATCTTCTATCCTTAAACAATACTAACTTATGTCCAACATAATCCAGTCTAATCTTTAGGCTTATAATACTGCAGTCCACTCTCATAATATAGTGACAACGATTACCAGAGATTTAAATACTGTCGTTGATCCCCACATATCATAAGATATGTCTTGTTGGTCACATTCCAAACATTCAAAGTCCTTAATCGTGTATTCTCTTGAATACCTTAGTGAAAACATGAGTGCAGTTAAAAGTTAACACTTTCCACATACCAAAATCCTCAAAATTCTATATACTCAAACCATGATATCACTTAGTCCTTATATCAATCATGAGCTCATGAATACTATTAAACATTTCATTTTCTCGTCTTCATTATGCGCATATCATCTTATTTCCAAAAAATATCTCAATCACTTTGAATACCACATCAATAAATATTGCAATACTCAATGATACAACAATATTTTGGAATCCCATTACATAAACACTTAATCATTCCACCACATCGTTGTCATATTCAACATTGCCAATAGTGAGCGCATGTGATTTCCCTTTGTCCTTTGCCTTCAGTGGTTGCTCATGTTGATCATCACTAACCCTTGGATTAGGGCAATTATTAGCATAATGCCCCATTTCCTTGCACTTGAAGCATTGAAGTGTTGGCGGTGCGTTCTCTGCAGTGTTTGCTTTATTCACATCATTAGAAACGCTTTTTCCATTACTTCGACACTCAGCTTCTCGATGACCTTCTTTTCCACTCTTAAAACATTTTCTAGTCCCTTTTAGACAATCTCCACCATGCTTCTTTCCACACTTTGTGCATAAGGAAACATTCATCTTCTTTTCACCATTATTCTGAGATTTCTCCTTGAACTCCATCTTTCGTTTCTTGTCAAAACCATGAGATGGATATGTAACATCAACTTCCATTTCTACCTTGATAGCACAACGCACAATTTCTTCATAGCTACTGAAGTCTCTTATAGCTAATGCCCTTCGAAGACTTGGTTTTAAGCCACAGAAAAATCGATCAACTTTACTTTCAGGTTGGATGATAATTCCAGAAGCATACCTTGCAAGTCTTGTAAAATTTTCTTCATAGGTACCAACAGATTCATCGTCCCTTTGCTTCAGTTCAAGAAATTCTTTCTCCATATTTGTTCGAAGAATACGAGGGAAGTACTTACTGAAAAACAAGTTCTTGAACTCGTCCCATTCCATGGACTCAATTTCATCTCTTGGCCTCGTATTATTGATAAGATTCCACCATTGATCAGCTTCACCTTCCAAACGATATACTGCTAAGATGACTTTATCATGTTCAGAACATTGAAGAACTGAAAATATCTTTTCAGTAGTACTGATCCATTGTTCAGCCACAAGTGGATCAGAAGACCCACTGAAAGAAGGTGGACGTTGCCTCATGAAGGACTAAATAGAATATTGTTCCCTTCTCTGCTCATTTGGAAGTCCAGAATGATTCATAGCTTGTGTAAGTATAGCAATAAGATTTTGCACTCCATCTCCCATAACATTTGTTTGTTCAGGAGGGCAATCATTGCATTGTCCATTGCATTGATCAACACGGTTCCTTCGGGTTCCAGCCATCGTCTAAAACCCCAAAAGAATAGTGTGAGAGGAAAAAATCATGCTAGGGAAAACAACATAATAAAGGGGGAGTACCTTCAATATCCAACATCTTAGGTTTAATTCTATGATCGTTAGCGTAATTCTATTACTATAACCTATACGTATACTTATCCCTAGGGACATCCCTAGACATACCTTAGAAATATCTCTAGGGATCTCACTAACGTTTTCGCATCCTAGTTTCCAAAGGTTGACTAAACCTTTCCTCTGATACCAACTGTAGAGACCCGAAGCCTAACGTACATGAACATTACATTACTTTTTGCGGAATACTTAATACATAACAAAAATACACACACAAGGATCGTAATAGTTTAGTGTCTTTGGAAACTCGGAACGTAATCTTCTAATCCTGGTGAAAGATCTTCAAAATATCCCACAAAGATCTTCCTTTTTTTTACCTAAAACCTTTCTTTATATCCTGGGGAAAAGAAAACATAAAAGGGTGAGCTCAAATGCTCAGTAAGGGTAAACAAAAGAAATATCAATCACATAATTTTCATAAGAACATAACATTTTTGGAAATCTTAACCTGCAAAAGAGAGCATAATTTCATAACATGGGATAAATCATAGTAGTGAAAATGAAACCCTTACTTAAAACATTACTCATTGTGGCATACACACATAATCATAGAGAATCATTTCTTGTTAGTCAAGACTCATTGCCAAGACTATCTTAGTGGACAAAGTCCCTTTCTGAATCGAGTAATCCTCGTTTCAGTCCTGTTTCACTGAACCGGTATAACCTACCATTCCAGCCATGTCTATCTCATGAGATATGAAATCTTTACCCAATGCATTGGAGGGAGATATAGGTCCCACCCATCTCATAATGATACCATTCTTATGTGTGCCACAAAATCATAAATCATACATCATTGCATAACCCATGTAATAAAAATGGGATTCTTAAACAACATGACATCATAAAACCATTCATATAAGATAAAGGAATTCATAAACATAATTCCATCACAACATAGTCAAATCAATGTAAAAATATGGATAGAAACAGAACCCTTTATTATCTTAGATGGAAAATAATTTTGATAAAACACTTGAAATGAATTCTTGAGGAAAATATCCTTTCTTCTTCAAAATCAATTTCTTTTCACAAAACATCAAACAATTTTAAAAGAAAGAGATTTTATTAAAAATAGTCATGAAATATTTTGGAGTAAGGTTCATGAAAATAAGGCTTTATAAAACCGTAAAAATCCGTTCGTGCCGTATAAGTTAAAAAAAACATTCTTCGTACTTTTGTCGGAAAAGTCAAAAAGTACCTCGTACGGAAAAACGACAAAAGATTCCTTTCATATTCTTTACTAAAAACTCACCTAAGGGTAAAATTGGATTTAAACTATTGCAAGTGGATGGAAACAATATTACATATTGAGGGAACATGGATGTGGATGATAAAATACACCCCAGTAAATACTTACGAATAAACAATCTCGAATAAAAATGAGATTGTGATATTTTCCCTTACCTTAGGTCCGACTTGCTTTGTAAGTGTCCGAACCTCCTGTATAATGATTTAAATCATGTTATTGACTTATTAAAGAATCATATTCATTGTTATGATATCATATATGGTTCACTTATTACATTATATTACCCGTTCTTTTGTAAATTCCATGTTAAAGAAGCGTTTTGGGTAAAATCGTTTCATTTATCGTAGGTGTTTTGACTTGTTGTTCTTGACATCATTATTACTTATATCATGATTTACTTACTTCCAGAATATAAAATATGATTTATATATCATATATATTCAGTATAAATATATATATAATATATAGATAAATGAAATGAAAAACACCGTTCATGGAGACGGTAGTCCGTACGTACGCATGAACGCTGTTTTTCCTCTCCTTATTGTCTTGAATGGAAGTAAGTAGATGACATACATATATATATATATATACATAAATCCAGTAGCTTTATAATGTCATATATTTCATTATTATTTCTTATATATACTTTATAATCATTCTTAAATGGTTAACATGGAGAATGAATCTCATCGCGTCGTGGAGACGGTATTCCGTACGTACGCACGCGCGGTGATTTCTTTTTCCGTAGGATGGATAGATGGTGAAATAGGGTTGTTTCATACTTATAATAACATATCAGTATATGAGTGATACTGATGTTATTACTTCATAATGAAACAACCTAAGAAGAAGAAGTGGAAGAAGAAATAAAGATGAAAGAATTGGTAACGGTAATTACCTCTTCTTTGAAGCGCCTCTTTGAGACCTCCTCTTAGGGCACTAGAATTGGTCTTTGAGGAAGACCAGAACCTCTAGGATGTTTCTAGGGAAGTGGAGAAGGGATTTTGGCAGGGGTTGGCCGAGCTTGAGTGCTCAAATTGGTGTGAGGAGGAGGGGGAGGAGGTGTCCTTTTATAGGGGAGGAGAGGGGCACCTTAGGAATATCTCAAAATATTATTTTATATAAAAGTAAAAATCGGTTTATAATGGTTCCAAAGGGTCTTATTTCGAATATAAGGTAGGGATTGGTCGAAATACTATCAACCAATAGAATTTAGACAAGTTTAGGATATTATTTTAACCTTATCAATTAGATTTAACTCTAAGTTAAATAATTTAACTTTTACCATGTCTTTTTGTTTTCTTTCACTATATGGTTAATACACTTACTATAACATGCCAAACGAACCCCAAATTGTTTATTATTAATATATATATCCTTATCTAAGTCATTTGGCCGAACCTTAGATTTTTAGGAATACAATAACAATTAATAATATAATATTTTATTTAAAAACTATTTTGTGTCAATTTTGACACTATTTGATATATGATTTTTGTGAAAGTCATAACAGAATTAAATGTTCGAACCAAGTTGATTAAATAAACATTAATATATCATAGTGACCTAGAAAATTAGTGGAATTCATAAAAAATTTCAAATTACATTTATTTGGGTGTTTATAACATCAATTATGTCAATATTTCATTAATAAGATAATTACTGCATCATCGTTGTGTCATAAATAAATTAAATTATTTGATGTCGAAAAATTACAAATAAAATATCATCATGTAGGAAATCGTTTTATCTTTCTAATGAATATTTACAATCGAATTTATATTATGTATAACCCCATATTAAAAATGATTTACTTATTAAACTTTGATTTTAACTATTTTAACCTTTCTTTAAATAAATTAATAATAAATGTCCTAATCTAATCCAAGTGGGCCTAAATGGTCATATTTTATTCCTAAGTTTGTTTTTGGTCGAATTAAACTTGTCCAATAGAATTAGGACATGTGTTAGGGTAATAGTAATATCATATTTACCCTTAGTTACCCTATTTACTATTAACCGCGGTAAAAACGGTAAAAAGTTACTATTCACCAAAAAATTATTTTCATCTCATTGAACCACATTTTAGTCCTTGATATTAACCGTGTCTCTCGGATTTTCGAAATTCCATTCACAGAAGCGGTAAAATTAAGTTTTATGAAAAAATTCAGTTTTTTAACCTACCACTTAGTAGTTTCACTATTCATCAAAAATTGATGTTTTTCAGAACAATGCCAAAATTTCATCATAAGCTATATTTTATATTCCGAATTCAAAAATAAAGTATATTTTACCAAATTCATAACATAGAAGTTTCATTAATTATTTTTATAATTAAATCCCGCTGTTAAAACAAATAGCGTGTTTTTAAGAAACAATATCTATCAAAAGATTGACACTTGATTATGTTTGGTTTAAATGTGGAATTACAACCAATGACCAACATTGTATTAAATTGTAAAAAATATATTCTAAATATACTTTAAAAACACTCAAATTAATAATTTATCACTATTAATTATTTCGATTAAAAAAGTTGTTTTTAATTATAATTTAGTAATTTTCACTATTCATCAGAATATGAAAGTTATCCGAAAAGTACCAAAATTTCACCTTAGGCTAAATTCGATACTCCGAATCCAAAAATGAAGTTCATTTTGAAAAATAAGATTTACAGAATTTTAAAAAGTGGTTATTACTATTCATAACGGCTAGTTTTAATAATATTTTAATAGCACATCGTTATTGCGTATTACACACGCTATCGAGGAAGGTCGCGATTGCGTGTAATGCAAGGAAAGTCAAGGATGCGTGTTGTGCAAGCTCCTTTTGGTGTAGCGTACAACACAAGACATTAATAAAATTAAAAAGAATATTTTTTTATAAAATCTTGGGCTGTTACAGTGGACCTCATCATGTGCTATAAGATATTGAATAGTAGTGAGGGTGTAAGGAATATATTGGGGAGGCTATAACCTCTAGAACATAGTTGCAGTAATAATGGAAATATGATGAATAATCAACATAAAACTCAAGTAGATAACTGAAGAATACCAATAATCAAAATAATAATAATAATAAACAATATCCTTCCATACTGAATGTCAAATAAATTTCGAGTTGAAGTAATAAATGTTAAAAAACAGAATTAAAAATAATGAATTAAAAAATATACCAGACCTGAACCCATGCTTGATCTTCTCTCCATACTCTAATCCCGTCATGAATAGTGTGTGATTAAAACTTACTAAGCTGACGCCCACAATGTCTAAACAATCCAGTCTACAAGAGTATGAAAATGGGGAAATTAATTCATAAATTAATTTATAACATCAAATAACCCACTGACCCTACGTGCTATAGGTTAACACCCAAGTTCAGTCAATACTATTTTTCCCTGATGTTGGATCTCTCTTTCTTTGAAACCTAATGCACATATCCATGAAGGAATTCTATGAACAACCCACAATCACAACCTTTGGTGTTAAATATAAACACATGTAATTCTCTAAGGAATTCAAGTAATCATACATATAGTCCTCAATAAGTATATACCCATACACCTAGAGCTCAAGGGTATGTACCCATGTATATATCACTTAGGCAGTGTGTAACCATAAATCAGTACCTTATGTGGTATGTTATTATTAATATACCTCTCATGTGGTATGTAACCATGAATTTATCCCATAGGTAGTTTGTAACCAAGTATTTTGCCTTCATGCAGTATGTTACCATGCATCTGGCCCAGAGGCAGTATGTAACCATGCATCTAGACCTTAGGCGGTATGTGATCATTCTCTTATCCCTCATAATTAGACATAATCAAGAGTTATAAAAAATAATATACCAATAAATACAATTTTTAATTTCATCGTAAAAAATTCCCAACATTTTGATATATGAAACTTTGGGTAATATATCCAAATTACCCATCATCAACATTTATTCTTTTTTTTCAAATTTACCAATTGTCATAATAATTATAAAATTATTCAAAACATATATCGATTAAGCCTAATTTTATTAACATGTTATTATATCCAAATTAAATCATGTTATCACACCAAGGCCAATTACATTCCATTTAAACAAATTCAAGATAAGTGATACTTTGCCAATTCATTTACCTTATTCATATTTTTATCCTCCTAAATAATTAATCCAATGAATAATCAAATCCCAATTCAATATATGGATCTATGTTCAACCAATCCATATTTCAACCAAGGGTTAAGGGTTAGAACATCACTTGGGAGAAAAATATCCTAGTCTAAATTCCAACAAAACCAAAGGTTCCATGAGAGTTCTAGGAATAAAAAATTAACAAAATCCATTGAACGAAGGTTTCACACATGGAGTTTCTATACGAACACACAGGTTTCACATACTAGAAAAGTTAAACATAGTTTAGGGAGTTATTTTAGACCACCCACCTCAAGAAATAATGAGGAAGGAAAAAAAGATAAAGAATCATATCCATGGGAAAAAACTACACTATGTACAGTGGTTTACACACCTCACCACGACTAGAAGAAGAGGATCCAGGGTGAAGACAAGAGGAAAAAACCAATTTCCAAAATAACTTATCAATTCATATTCCCCATATCAAACCACAAATCGTGAACCAAGAAAAGGTGTTAGGCAATAATAAAGAGACTATGAGGTGACTTCAAATTTATAAACTTATATTTATGTTTGAATTTGGGGTTATAATTTAATTATAAGAGTTTTTGGGGGGTAGAAATATGATTTTTTTCCCTCTTAATCCCGGCCCACCTTGATGCCACTGGGTGATCAGTGGAAACCCACTAGCCGGTCAGTATGTCTCTTATAGGGGATCCCTTTTAGCCTAATCCCATTGAATAACTGTTGGGTCTCACCGGATTTCTAGTGGGACTCCAGTAGCTTTACTAGGTTACAGGATAGCCCAACAGTTGGCCAGTGGAGTGTATCAACTAGCCTACGGCTCTGCAGTTTCTCCAAACTACAAACCACCCCTAGAATTTATCTAAATTGGAATTTTTAATCCCCCAAACACCCTTAAGACCAAATTTTAAACTTGTAATTGTTCTCGTTTACATAACATAATCTCTCAACCAATCTTTTAAATAGGGGAATACCTAAAAAAGATGGGATCCTACAACCTCCCCACCATATAAGAGTTCATCGCTGATCTATTCTTAAAAGAATTGTTGTGGGGTATCAGTGAAAATTTCAATACAATTAATATATATATATCTAACAATCTCTCTTAGGTATCCTCTTTCTCTCACCCATTCTGTCAATGTTCTCATACTAGTGGCATAGTCCTCTCTCAAATATTCATTCCACTACGATCTATGATATGGATCAAATGCTCCTCAAAGGAATGCATCAACATCAATCTAAAAATCATAAATATCTATCATGTGAGAAGGATCATAGTGATATATATGAATTCATGGCTTGTGAAAGACATCATTCATGTCATTTTAGCACTTTGGAATATACAATTAGTATTTCATTAGAATAATTCTCACTATTATCTCAAACGGCCAGACAAACCTGAGTGATAGCTTCCCCAGATTCTAAAGTATGGAATTTCCCCAGCCTAAGAGCCTAAAGAAAAACCCAATAACCAAACAAGAAATATATAGGTTGTCTCTTAAAGTCAACATACCATTTATTTATATTATTCATGGCTTCCAATAACTTCCTAGTCAATTGAACCTACTAAGACATCTCTTGTATGAGACTATGTCTATTAAGAACTTACTCGACTGCCTATAACTATTACAAGGAATAACAACATGAAATTCCATAAAAACCCTCCAAATTTTCTATTTGGATAAATTCTTGAATGTTTTTATAATAAGTGAACTCCTTAAGTTCTGTATTTTTCTCCCAAGACCACAAAAATCCAAAACAAAAGATCGTAAAAAGTTCTTCAGAATCTGTATCATCCATTCATATTTTCCATCAGTCTGAGGATGGCAGGATATTATCATTAGAACTTGTGATCCCATCACCTTATGAAGGCCCTTAAATAACCATGATATAAAATTAGGTTCTTGGTCATATTTAATAATCCTGGGAACATTATTTAATTAAACTAGATTCCATATGTAGATACCACTCTGATCACAATGGTGATTTTCTCCCTAGTTGGAAAAAAGTGAGATGTCTTCATTAGTAAATACATAATCACCCATACTATATTAATTTTTAGAGGTATCCTAGTTAATCATGTCACGAAATCTAGGTTAATATCATCCCACTTCCATTCCAAAATCTGAAAAGGTTTTAGTAATCTATATGGCCACTAGTTCTCATCCTTTACTTGTTGACAAGTGAAGAATCATTCCACAAAGGCCTCTATCTCTTTCTTCATCCCTAAAAATCAGTATTTTCTATAATTATAATGATAAATATTTGTAAAATTTTGATATACTTCCCATTTAGTAGATTGTAATTCCACCATCAACCCCTCACATATTCTCGTAGGAACCCAGATATGACCATGGATTTGGAGAAACTTATCATTGTTGAGAGACCAAACTAATAGTGTTTCCCCACCATATATGATGTCCCTGAATGTTAAACCTTGTAGATTCAATAACTAGCCTCTCTTTATCCATTCTAGAATCATAGGAACAAAATATTTTAAATTTAGGGTAACTCTTCCATGGAAATTCTGAACATTTGTATGCATCTATGGAAGGTGTTCCATTTGCCTCCACTCATAAAAAGATTTCTGAACTTCCTTTTTCTGCATCTTTCTACTTAAAGCATTATAAAAAACATTTCCATTTCCTAGAGTGTATTCCAACTCAAATTTTAAGGACTGTAGAAACTCAACCAACCTCTTATGATAATGATTTGGGCCCCACTACAAAAAATATGTACTTTAGGATTCTATGGTTTTTTTATACAAAAAATATCTCACCCAAAAGATATTGATTCAAGAATCTTAAGTAATTTACCCCCAAAACTAACTCCAAATCCTGAATGAGGTAATTATTTTCATGTTTCCTCAACTTTATACTATATGAAACCACTCGACCCTTCTACATCATAACTGGTCCAAATCCAAATCCAGATGTTTCATAGTACATGGTATATTCCTTACCCATATTAGGTAAGGTGGGGATCATTGATGAGGTCAAACTACTCTTAAAATTCTAGAAATACTCCTCAAAAGAATTTGAACAAACAAATATCACCACTTTCATGGTCAACCTTGACATTGGCACTTCTAGATAAGAGAAGTCCTAGGTGAAAAACCAATAATAATATTCCAGACTGAAAAATATCTAAATCGTGAAGGAATTATTTGTTCATTCCCAAGATACCATGGATTAAACCTTTTATGGGTCCATTGGAACTCCAGAATCTAAGATAACATGAATCAAGAAATGAACTTTTTAATCCAGACTTGATATTTAAAATGATTGGTGTATAGTCTATGCTCTATTAGTGTACTCAGGATGATGTCAATATGTTGGGAATGATCATCTCTAGACTGGGAGTATAAAATATTTCATCAATGTAATCTACCATAAACTGATCCAGAATCATTTGGAAGATCTGTTTCATCAGGGTCATGAATACCTCTAGTACATTTATTAAACAAAATAGAATTACAACAAATTTTTATAGGGAATACACGATCCTAAAAGTAGTATAGAGTATTTCAGATGGTCTCACCATCAAATGATGATGCCCTAACCTTAAGTAACTTTTGGAGAAAATATGGGAACCTCAATGCTGAACGAAGAGATCATTGAAGTGTGTATGGGGACACCAGTTCTTTACTATCATCTTGTTCAGTCTCTGATTATCCACAAAAAAAGTACAAAGACTATTCTACCTTCTTGGAAAATAGAACAAGATAACCCTATAGTGAAGTACTATATCATATTAATCCCTTAGATTCTAGATCTTCCAACTATATTTTTAACTCCCAAATATCCACTGGTTTCATCTTATAAGGCATGATATAAATTGGTTCAACTCTTATAAATAACTCAATAGTGAACTCGATCTCTTATTCAGAGGGTAATATAAAGAACTCTTCAAGAAAGAATCCTTTAAAAAGAACCATTTTAGTAGGAAATGAACTTTGATAAATTTCACCATTATCCAGAACAAGGATTTTTATTTGGTCAATGAGACAATACAGTCTTCACTAGTGGTGTGTTGATGTTCATAACCCCATCCAAGTTATCCCAAAAAAACCTAAACCATTGAAAAATGGAGTAGATATAAAGTAAGGTGATACTCCTGTATCAAATAGAACAAAAAAGTATCAATGATAAAATAATCATATCCCTGATGGTGGAAGTTCTTACATCCAAACCCGTAGTATTAGACTTTACATCATGAATCTGACTCTCCTATCTACCATGGGTCTGGTTTGACTCCGCAGTGATTCTCCCTCTGATGGGGACTATCACTGTAGCATTGGGGTGCCTCATCCCCTATCTCGGCCTAAGAATTTAGTTGAATTATAGTAACTATTCAACTAAGTGGTAGCAGAGTCCCTTCACAACTATGGTTCCTTCCCTAATTCTCTACCAATACCATACTAATAAGTGATTCTATAAAACCTCTATAGATGGAACATACTACCATAAGGGTGGTGAAATACATTCGGGTAAGAAAACTGTGGGAACTTTTGGAAATAAATACTATATTAAAAACACTACACTTGGACACTATTTTTAGTTAGTTTTCCACTCCTTTGGCTACTACTTTTTCCACTAACATTGTGGTAACTATCATACTGATGTTTTTTTCTACGTGAATAATAGATCCTCAATAATTCTTTGGAGACTATCTTCTAGACACATGGTACCTCTCTAGGGTTCCCTTCTATGATGGGAGCCTGATTCATCATTTCAATGAGTTTTCTTAGCTAAAATGCATTCACATGTGACTTTATCTCATAATAAATTCCATCCTATAATCTATTCACCTTGGAGATCTCATCAAAAACCAGAGATGGAGAAAACACTGTAGGTTAATAAAACACCCAACAGAGTTGTAGGGTCCTGAAAAATCCACAAAGGAAGAATGAGAATCCCCTTTAATCCAAGGTAGATTCTACTCAATTTTCCCCAAAGAATTGGGGAAGAGTGTAGAGAATACTCAAAGTATGGAACAAGCAGAACCGGTCCACAGACTGGTCCAATGATAACGGTGTATGACCGGTTCCACGAAGCACCCCCCCCCCCCTCTGTGGACCGCTGTCATTCACGGAATAGAGGTGGAATCCCTCCGTGGGTGCGAAGAAGGACAGGCGCCAACCCGGTTCACCATCACGAACCGCCCCATCCACAGACCGCGTGGACTGGCCCAGGCCGCATCCACTATCGTTCATGGAATGGAGGTGGAACCCTGCGCGGTCGCGAAGCACTCCCCGCTCTAGTTTGGTTCATGTAGGAGGTGTGTTCAATGCCCCCCACGAGTTGCGGATTTACCAAGTCATCTGTAAACCGGGTTTCCGATCATGGGCTTCCACAAAAGGTGCCACATGACCTTAGATACATCCCTTTCCCCACTCTATAAAATGAGATCGAGGAGGAAGAGTGGAAAAGTAATTGGAAGTCAATCAGATTCAGGTGGAAGGATTTCAAAGGAAGGATCTTAGGATTTTGCAAACAGCGAAGTTCCAGTTCGCGAACCAGAAAATGTATGAAACTGGAAGCGAATTAATAAGGAACAAAAAATGAATAACAACTTGGTGAAACGTGAACTTAAAATAACAAAGAAAAGAATACCACAAACCATGGCACCTCTACAGATGCACTCCCCACGGACTGGGGAGTTTATGCCCCTTTTCCGATCTGTCACACCGCGTAGCACCCTCCTACGCGGGCGAAGCCCCGACCAACAAACCCCCGACCGACGTCGCCCTTGGCCGTCGCTGCTCGCATGGAACCCTCCATGTACCAACCTAGTACGCGGGCTGAACCCAAAGCCGCAAACCACCCTGGTTTGCGGGATGCCCACCAAGCCACGAACCACCTTGGTTCACAGAATGCCCATCAGTCCGCGGACCACCCTGGTTCGCGGACGTCCTCTCCAGCCGCGTAGCACCTCCCTACGCGAAGGGAGCCACCACTCATATACCTGTTTGGCCTTCCAGATCCTTCGAAGTTCAAATTCCCCAATGCAGCTAAAATCCTTCCAATCTAGCCTGATCCTCCGTAACTCCCTCATAGGCTCATTCATCGGCCCCGAGCCGAGGCCTCCACCGGAGCCACCAGACCCATGTGATGTAACCCTAAGGCGCATCAACACGCTGTTCTGAGTTCACATTCCCATGGTAATGCAGAGTCCGAGCCCGGGAGTCCCCCTTCTGCCCCTCCACTTGTTAGTACTGGGGCACTTCTCCCCTCCCCGAGGTGTGGCGGACTACCCATCACAAGGAAGCCCCCATGAACCTTCGTACTTCCCCACGGCAATGGCCAAGGAAGGGCATAGTGGAGAAGGGTGTTTCTCCGTCCTTCTTTGGGGCCAAGTACCTCTCCCGCTACGCTTTGTCGCCATGGGCATCCATCTTAGAGTTAGCTATAAATTTTTGGGCTTCTCAATGCATAAGCCCCGCTCCACTTCCCACAGACGCACCTTTCGCGACGTGATCCTATGGCCCCTGCTACCTCTTGTTTCTCACACCGAGCATGAATCACGTGGGCTTAGAGTAGGCATCGACCATGACGTCCTCTTATGGTCCTCCTCAGAGTGTATTCCCCAATCCACACCATGGGCCTCCTCAGAGTGTAATCCCCAATCCATTACCCTGGGCTACCTCAGAGAGTAATCCCCACTCTCGTTCGAACTACGTGGACTTTGATCCAAGTCTCCTAGGGAGGGTATGTAGGAAGCCTCCAAGAGGCTCAATCTCGATCACCACCGGACCCCCGGGTCCACCTTCACATTCGTTCACCGAAACTCCAGTGTGAAATATGAGTACTTTGATCCATGTTAAGGCATGGTACGTAGGAATCCTCCACAAGGTTCAAGCCCAACAATCAGCCGTTTCGACCCCCTTCACGTCGGTTCATCATTCGTCCCGCATGATGTTAAACTGTATTTTCGAACTACAAGGGTTCTGATTCCTCTCATGGGGATACGTAGGAAGTATGTATCACGGATTCGATCCAAATGCTAAAGTCATTATATGTCCCCCCCGAATGACAATAAACTCCAGAGTGCCTGGTTACGAGGCTTCAAACTAGTTTCGTCTCAGTGAGTCCAGACTCCTCGGGGTCATTAATCCAATAATGGATGGTAAACCTCGGGCATAAATGATTCTGAACCCCTACATCCAGCTGACCATTGCCAACCAGGAGTAATCCGTGGATACTATGCTTGGGTATAAACCAAAGATTATAAAACATATGAATACGTGTTAAATTTATAAGAGAGTCACAGAACAAGAAATAATTCCCCACAAAAGGGTGCGATGAGCCCGACTTCCCATCCTCTCCACCAATGTGAGTTCTTAAGTGTCACTGGCCAAATCGCCCAGCGAACGCCTGCCTTTGGAAAGCAGGTCCACGTATTGTCAGATACGGAACCGTTGGGCGTTTTCGAACTGATCCGAGACAAAAATGGTGAACTCGACGTGAATCTTTAACCAATCATGACGGATTTAACCTAATCCCATGATGTTCCCCCTTTACACTCACAAGGAGGTCCAATCAAGGTCATTAATTACGCATGGGATTATGAGATGCTGCTTTTATGGGTTTTCCTATTTGTATTTGTTAAAATATTTTACAGGTACCACACAGAACTCCCTTCGATCCAATGGCATCACGAAGGAACTCACAGGTGTGTGCTTCCAACAACGCAATGACCGGACTTCCTCACCAACGGAGGACCCCATCACCTACCCAGCGTCTTCAACGTTGGGTCTCAGATGCATTGATCTCAGAGTACCACGTGAACGGTATTCTCCCAACAGTGGAGGCGGCCATACACGCCCTCCAATCTACCAAGACTCACGCGGTCTCCTGCCCAGCAGGGTCCGCAAAAGCAGATCCATACGGCCCTTGTTGTTGTCTCTATTCGTTTCGGGAGTCTATCCTCAGAACGGGACAATGCTTAACACCCTTATCTTAGGGAGGCACATGAGGTCGACGCTGAAGACTTCAACCCCGCTGAATGGGGGTTCCGCTCCAAGGCCCCCACGACCAAACGTCATCGCGGTCACACCGCGACTCAACATCCTCAAGATAAGGAGGATGTGGACCGAGGATCCAGGCCCACACTCCCCGAGCTTCGGCCCCTCAGACCACCCGACGAGAGCGGTAAACGTACAACCAGGGACCGGTCATCACCCTTATCCCTGAGGAGGAGCTCCGCTGCCCAGCCACGAAGACATATCACGAACAGGAACATACACCTATTCTCTCCACCAAATCCCACCATCCAGACACGGTGGCATCATACGAGTAGGCGTGCATCCCCGCCGGGCTCCATCAAGCACGTCGCTCACGCAGGACAGCACCTACCCGGCAGGAACCTCTCCCTGCCCAGGGTCGTGAAGCCCACCAACTCGATGTGGTGGCAACCCAGTGCCTGCAGGACCATCTCCTAGCAGATTCTCTTGACGCCTACCATCCTGGAATGGTGGCGATCAACAAATCCCGCCATCCAGATGTGGCGGAAATTAATATGTAGGCATGTCTCCCTGTGAACAAAGGCCACCGACTCAATATGGTGGGAAACCAACATATACAAGTCCAGCTCCCTGCGGATGGAAGTAAAGTATGCTACCCCGATGTGGCGGAAAATGGAGAGATAAACCGGAATATCCCGGCCCAAGGGAAAATTCGTTCACCTACCCCGACACAAGAGAATTTTCAGTACCCACTGACCACCGGAGGACCGGAGTAGGATATTCCTACTCCGATACCAGAATGGTCCTTCATACCCGTTCTAGCCAAAGATGTCTCTCTGCATATCCTGACAATGATGGAGGAGCAGGTATTGATCCCAGACCTTATTTTGCAGACTTGTCAGAATGTAATTTCATCAGCGGCAAAAACAAGGACTCGGGCCCGTGAGCCCATCTCTCCAATTGAGGCGACTCATCTAAGAGACGATATAGCCGCCTCGGAGCAGATATGTATCCCTGATTCCGCCCAGGAGGGTCGCCGGCCATATTCCGCGATGCAAGGGAACCCGAATCGAGCAGATTCACTCGTTCCAATTGGGGGACACCCATCCATCACGATGGAATCTCCAAGGCAGGAATATATCCCTACTAAAATTCAAGATGTTTGTAGGTGTATCCCGGAAACATCAATGGACCCAATTAGAGAGGGAAGCAAAGGTGAAGGTCCTTTTCAACAGCATACGGTCCCCGCTACCCACAAGAAAGCGCCCCGAACCCGCCAAAGGAAGCCGTAAAATAATGAGCGGGTTCATAACTATGATATGCTAGAAGATGGGGTTTCTAATGCCGCCAATCACATATCAAAGGCTCATAACCCTTCCCACCCATTACCGTATTATGGGAGTGGCAGTAGTAGTTTCAAAGGTCCTCCCATAATGTCGCTGCCATTAGCTCTAAAGGTCCTCCCCAGAGCACCCGTAGGGGCCTCCCCCGCGGGCATATAACGATCAATCACAAGAGATCTTCTTTTTATGTGAGTCACAGAAACCCTCTATGTGACCATAAGATTGAACATCAAGAAGGACCTCCACTTGTTGTGGTCCACCCTGAAGTTCCTCCCCAGGGTATACACTGCAAGCACTCTCCATGAAGTGGGACCATAGATTATGATAGTAGTCCTCGCTATCATAGTCACAACTATGGAGGCCCTCCCCGCAGTGACATCTCATCACGACAAGAAGGTACTCCCCTTGTCGTGGCCTTCCCTGAAGTTCCTCCCCAGGGGTTAAGTTACAATGACACTCCGCGCATCTGGGGGTCAGATCACGGTGGTAGTCTTCGCCACCCTGATAACGGAGGTCCTCCCCGTAGAGATGTCAAGCAACAAGAAGGTCCTCCCCTCGTTTCAGTACATTATGAAGTCCCTCCCCAGGGTGTACCCCGCATATATTCTCCATGTGTCAGCTGTAATGGTAGTCCTCTCCATTGCAGCAGCATTTATGGTAGTCCTCGCCACCACGACCACCATTGTGAAGGTCCTCCCCACAGTGTCCCCAAGCAACAAGAAGGTCGTCCCCTTGTCGTAGTGTGTCTTAAAGGTCCTCCCCAGGATGCACATCGAACGTCAAACCATGATGGTCATCCTCACCATGATGGCAGTTGTTGCGAAGGCCCTCCCCGTAATAGCGCTATACAGCCAGAAGGTCCCCCCCTTGCTGTGACATGACTTGGAGGTCCTCCCCAGGGTCTGCAATGCAAAAGTCCTCTATGTAGTGAGACATCAAGGATTAATGGTATTCTTCACCATTGTGGTCGCCATTTCGAAGGTCCTCCCCGCAATGACATATCACATCGAAGGGAAGGTCCTACCCCTGCCGAATCAAGAACAGAAAAGCCCTCGTATGCTGAGGCACTCAGAAGGACAGGATCAAGCATGTCAGATTCCCAGATAGTCGCTAACGACACCCTTCTTCAATCAGGAGACGGTCTAGGTCCATGTTCATCTTCTGAACCACCCCGGAATTGCCCATATGATAATTCAATACCTACCGGTCCCACTACCTCCGACCACACTATCAGTGAGCATCTCAGTTGGTCTTACTAGGTAGAGGAGTCACTAGCGGAGGAGTATGCCGACATGTTGCACCTGAGGAAACGACTGACCAGGGATGATATCTCAGTTATGTTTTGGCCCACGGCCACCTCTCAATTCGACATACCCAGAATGTTGTCAGAAGAATGCATGCATAACATCCGCTAAAATATATGGACAACCCTTGGTCGGCTGAAATCAAGCTTCCTGTCCTACGAAGGATATGTAGACCATGTTAAGACAATTGTATACCTCTTGCATCACATTGACCTGGAATCTCTTCCTTCGTCGCGGCAACAGCGACTCGAGAGGCATAAAGGAAACATGCAGATAGCCTGCCTCCGTGTGCTGCACCAGCTGCGCCGCCTCATCGATGACGCCCCGACGGGAGTCCATATCAGGGGATGGGGGGAACATGGAGCTCTGCATTTCACTCTGCTCCCCACCCAGAAGAACCCATTTAGCATGGTGTCTTGCAACGTCATCACGTCAAGACAGCAATCGAGTGGAGACCATGCTCAGGAAAGGCAACATACCAAACAGCTTCAGGCCTTGAGTAAGTCCCAGAAGCGTCAGGCCCAATAGGAACAAGCCATTCAAGAACTCATGAATCAGGCCACCGAGAGCATACAACGGGCCTCTCGCCTAAGAGATTCTAATCAGTAGTCATTTCCTGCCTCCCAAAAGGGGATTGATTCACAGGAGAACTCGGCACCAAACCCAGTTCACCCCCGAATAGGGGTATGCAAGATCAGGCAGGTAGTGATAGCAGCAGCCACTGCCGCAATCCAAGGTAAACCCCAGCCTGCAGGGCCAGGGGAATTTTTACCAACAAATGCCCCTATAAGAACAATAAAAATTGGAAGAGACTCAACATCCAAGGAATGAATCCATCCCCAGCCCTCAGGGCTGGGGGAATTTTTACCTCCTCAACAACAACCTCCCCCATGAGAATTAATATTCTATCACCTAGGTAGGACAGTTAAAAAAGGATGTTACTGTCTTATCCTATCATTTGAATCATTATCCCCTTCAAGAGGGAGGCATACCGTAAGGTCGCATCGAAGAACTCTCCGTGTCACCCTTCGTCAAGGAGCCCGAAAGCAATCCCAGGATAGAAGATGGAAGACCAGTAAAAGACGTGGGAGATCCTCTTCCTATTTGGAAGATGACATCTTCTCCGCCCCGTGATATGCATCCATCAATGCCATAGAGGATAACCCCAAAGGTAATGCCAAAGATGATGCAAATCTGGATGGATTAGGAGATGATGGTTCCGATCAGGCTGTGACTCACAATGAACCATCAGGTGTACACATCCGGAATCAGAGGGCCGCCCTAAATATGGTCGCCTCTTCAGCAAGCCTTCCTCCCCTGACCCTGTGAGCTTCCAATAAGGATAAGAATAAGGGACTGGTTTCCCTTAACCTTCCCCCCTCTCTCGATAAAAATGAGCCGCTCATGCCCAAAGAGAGGTTCGCTCGATAGGAAGAGGAAATCAAAGAATTGAGGCGGCTTAACGCCAAGCTACTCCAGAGGAACCATCTTATTGAAAGTGCATCCCAAGAGTAGCCACATCATACACTCCCAGTATGTGCACCTCAAAGACAAAGGTTTTCCCCAGCAAACGAAGCACCGGCAGGGCTCCCGCCCAACGAGGCGCCTGGCCCGTCCAACTACCTAAATGTGGATCTGGACGAACACTAAGACTTCCCTCCACTCAGGAAGAAACCGAAGCAAGTACGTCTGAACCCTCTGAAGGTGTCGCAAATTGCACATGCACACCTGGTGTCAACCGCGCTGGATCCTCAATCAATGCCTCGGGCTACACCTGCCCAGGACCGGGCCCAACAGGACGTAAACCAGGGACTCAACAGCACCATTGAGGCACTAACAGCTTGATTGGAAGCAATGGAAGGTCTACGCGCTCCGATACAGCCAGAGCGGAAACCTTACCTGGATTTGGTGAGCGACACACCACCTCCACCCAACTTTGGGAGCCCTATATTCTCTATTTTCAATGGATCAGGTGACCCGAAACAGCATTTGATGCACTACGTGTCTTATTGCGACCCTATGATGGGAAATCAGGAACAACAAGAAGTAGTGAAACTCAGATGCTTCGTATGGACCTTGAAAGGATCTGCCTTCGTCTGGTATACGAGTCTTCCAGCCCATTCAATAAAAACCTGGGAAGACCTTCGGCAGCAGTTCTTGTTCCACTTCAGCTTGACGTTGCCTAAAAGAACGGTCAGTGACCTCATGAACTGCAAACAGAGGTAGAACGAGAGGCTCTCAGATTTCATCGCTAGATGGAAGGGTCTGAACTACTCCCTGAACAGGATAATGCCTCAAGAAGAGTTTCTTTCTATATGAATCGATAATCTTCGAGATGAGCTGTGAACATCGCTCATACCAATGGAGTGCACCAGTGGCTTTCACCATCTCTCGACCATTGCCTAGAGAATTGAGGACTCCCTACAGCGGACCAATATAATGTCCTGAATAGCCTCACAGGCTCCAGAAAAGCGAACAGTTAGAGTTGAAGCATCCTCTGTCACGCTCAAGCCAGCCCCTTCACCTGCTCCACTACCTAGGCCTCCACCAAATAATCAAGGGCCCCCTTTATATTAGCGGCCACCTCCACCCAAGTGGGAAGATCAGAGAGGGTCGAAGCGAAACGAGTTTGAGGAACGAAGACAAAATGTATACTCGTTCTGAGAGGAGCAAGTCCACGGCTATTTCATCGCCGCCATGAATTGAAACCTGATATGCCTCTCAGAGTCAAGGAAACCTGAATAAGTTAGTCATGATGACAGGACAGATTACTGTCCCTACCATCAAATGTTGGGGCACAATATTCGGGAATGGTTTGTCTTCAAAGACCTCCTGCAAAGGATGGTAGACTCCGGGAAGGTCGAGCTGGGACCACCCTCAACACATGTGACATATATTTCTACCACCGACTCTGACAATGGGGAGGGGTGGAAGGAATTCACCAACAAGAAGGGGAAAAATTTGACAACTGGATGACTCGGAAGACTGTCAACCGAGCCTAGGGAATACTCCGAGCTCAACTACAGTAGCCGGTGTTGCCGGCAACAGCCCCTGATGCCGCACAGCCGACAATATCGGCCTCACAACCCTCCTCGATCTGGTCATCCAGTCATAATCGAGAAGGTAGAAGTCAAGAGAAAGAGGAGCAGTCCGCAACAAGGCCAAAGTTAGCTCTGACACTGTCGGATCTTATGCCCTCAAACTTGGAGCCACGGGCACCGACCCACCAAATGGAACCATCAGGGACAACCGAACAGGTTGACCTGTCAGAGGATGAGGAACCAATTTTTGGTTCCATCAACATCATCCATCTAATAGAATCGTTCCCTGACGCAAGGGGCCAGGATGAGGAATCGCAGAGGAAGGGGATACCGAGGAAGGTGCATTCGCGGCCGAAACCAAACCTATGGTTTTACCCAGGACCAAACCGTTAATATCACGAAAACCTGTGGGAGATCCCTTCAATGGACTCATCATGAGAAATAATATCCCTCCACCTCCACAAGCGGCCACTCTTCCCCCATCATTCTGCGGTACCCATAAGAGGAGGAACAAGCGCTTACTCGTCTAGTGCGTACGAACAGACCGATCGGGCCATGTCCCCAGAATGTGGCAATGACGACAACCTCTGACCCCGCGGCCGGTCCCTCCTCATCTCATATTCCAACTCCCAAGCTTCCTGCTAAGACTTCCCCACCAACGGAGAAGCGTCGGCCACTGGAATAGAAATACGATATCCTTACGTAGATGGCATCAGTACTATCCAAACTGTCGATCCTGGATTCCCTGAGTTTGTCAGAAGACCTCAGGGAGGCACTTATAGAATCCTTGCTCAGCCCCCAGGAGTTTCTAGCCGAGGTAGTTGCCGCCGAGATTTACCGGACAGAGACTGGCTCGGCTGAATGGTATGCGGTGATTTCCTTCACCGATCAGGATGAAGATGCCATCATGTAAGGACACATCAAACCACTATATGTGTCCGACACACTATATGATGTTGAGATCCGCAAAGTCTTTATTGACAATGGCTTTGGAGTTAACCTCCGTCCCCTATGGACACTCCGTAAGTTGGGCTATAGTGAGGGTGATTTAATACTCTCGGCCACAACTCTGATAGGTTACAACAAGAATGAGCAGAATCCAATGAGACAAATTAAGCTAAAGACCCATTTTGGAAACCTTGTGGCCTATTCGGAATTCCTGGTGGTTCGGCAGAGCACAGAATTCAATGCCCTGCTGGGAAGGTCGTGGCTCCATAAGCACATGGTCGTTCCCTCATCCTACAACTAGTGTATTAAGTACTACGTCAATGGGTAGAGTGGGACATTGCATGCCGACAAGGCCCCTTTCGAGCTCTCTGAGTCACACTACACTGACGCTGGGTTTTACGAGCAAAAGAAGAAGAAGCCCTCGGTCGATGGTGTCGAATGGATCTCCGCTCCAAATGGTCTGGAAATGGTTCCTGATGACCCCCTCATGCATCTTGGCAGAGACTACGTACTTCCCATCAACCATATTGAGAGCAAGGGTTCAAGTCCAAACACACACTCATCTGTCCTCATGACTTCAACCATAACGGCCGAGTGTGACCATGCAGGAACATTCGCTAACCCTCAATTTGGGGGAGAATACTTGAGCAAGGACGCCCGTAATGCCTTGCCTCTGGATTCCCAAGAACCCGTGTTGGGATCTCTCCCTTCATCAGGTCTAAAAGATGAGGATTTGGGAGAAGAGGAGGAGGAAGATCTCAGGGATGCACCTCCCGCATTTGAGGAAGGTATCTACACCATGGTGGACGTGCTCAGGGAAATAAACCTGGGTACCGAGGAAGACCTGAGGCCCACTCTCATTAGTGCAACCATGTCTGCCGAGGAGCACGAGGTATATACCTATTTCCTGAGGAATCATCAAGATTTTTTTGCCTGGATTTACACAGAAATGTCGAGACTCGATCCCGAAGTGGCGACGCATCACCTAGGTCTTTTAGAAGACCACCGGGGCTATAAACAGGCCACCAGAAGGACACACCCCTCACATGCTGCCAAAATAGAGGCTGAATTTGATAATCTCATTAAAGCAGGCTTCATTCGGGAGGTCCAGTACCCCATCTGGTTGGCCAACATCATCCCTGTCAAGAAAAAGAACGGACAAATCCACGTCTGCATTGATTTCAGAGATCTCAATTGGGATTTTCTGAAAGATGATTTCCCAGTCCCAGTCATCGAGTTATTAATCGATGCAACAGTCGGGTATGAGGCTTTATCCTTCATGGATGGCTATTCTGGGTATAATAAAATCAGGATGGCCCGAGAAGATGAAAAATCCACTACCTTCAGGTCCCCTCAAGAAATATTTTATTACAGGGTTATTCCATTTGTTCTCAAGAATGTTGGTGCCACATATCAGCATGCCATGCATCGTATCTTTAAACCGTTCCTAGGGAGATTTGTTGAATTCTACGTGGATGAATTAGTGGTTAAGTCCAGGAAGTTCTCAGATCACCTATCATACCTTGATACCGTCTTCAACAAACTTCATCAATATAGCCTGAAGATGAATCCCTTGAAATGCACCTTTGGGGTTACCTCAGGGAAATTCGTCGGCTTCGTCGTATGCCATTGTGGCATTGAAGTCGACTCTGAAAAGACAAAGGCTATCCTCGGCCTGCCACCCCCATGTAATCTCACTGAGTTGAGAGCATTTCAAGGGCACCTAGCCTACATCAGGAGATTCATAGCCAACCTAGAAGACAAATTCTTTCCCTTTACAAGGTTAATGAAGAAGGGAGTCATGTATCAATGGACAGATGACTTCCAAGAGGCGTTCGATAGCCTAAAGGGGTATCTCTTAAGCCCATCGGTGCTCATGCCCCCTTTTGAAAGAATACCCCTCATCCTATACGTGATGGCCCTAGAGAGGTCACTGGGAGCCTTCCTCGCGCAGAAAAATGATGCCGGCAGTGAAAACAATCTCTATTACCTCAGCCGAACCATGATTGATGCTGAGACTCAATACTCAGACATTGAGAAGAGTTATTTGGCCTTGGTATTCGCAGTTCAAAAGTTTTGACATTATCTGCAACATCATGAAGTCCATTTGGTCTCGCGTAGTAACCTGATCAAGTACATTCTCAGCCGCCCGATGCTGCCTGGGTGCCTATCCCGATGGGAAGTCATACTACACCAGTTTCACATCCGGTTTGTGCCTCAGAAAGACATCAAAGGCCAGGCATTAGCAGATTTTCTGGTGGAGCACCCTTCAACAGGGACCGCCACACCGGACATCGAGCTACCTGATGAAGACATCTTCTTGGTTCAAGAGGAGTTCCCACCATGGGAAATGTACCTCTATGGTGCATCCTGAAGCCCAACCGGGAAGAGGATGGAAGATCTTAAATTTAACAAGGTAGGTTTAGGGATAATAATTATGTCCCCAGAAAATGTATCCTTTCCATATTCCTTCCTCCTGTCAAAAGGATGTACGAAGAATGAAGAGGAATATCAAGCCCTCGTTGCAGGCCTAGAGATCGCACTCCAAGCACAAGTACAGCACCTTAAGGTCAAAGGTGACTCAGAACTGGTCATCAAGCAAGTCAATGGTGACTATGCAATCAAAAAGGAGGAGTTGATTCCCCTATTTGACTATGACCAAGGGTTAATGGTGGAATTCTCCATAGAACCGACATTGGCCTTTATTCCCCGGTCTCAGAATGCCCAGGCCGACGCATTAGCCAATGCAGCCACAGCCCTGGCCGACCCAGACTGGGATGAAACAGTTATCAGCATTGCTCATCGTCGAATGGTTTTTGCCGTTTGTTCAGGCCAAGATGGAAGAAATCAACGAAGCCAGTCTTGTCCCAAAGCCATATTCTCCCGACACCGGCTAGATGACCCCCATTGAAAACTACCTTCAACGAGGAGAACTTTAATCAGACAGGGCTGAACGAGAGAAAATACGGAGAAGGGCAATCAACTTTGTCCTATATGGTGGTGCGGGTCAGCAAGATGTCATCTACAAATGATGCCTCAACGGAATCCTCCTAAGATGCATTGATGGAGAAGAAACTGATGCCGTCATGACTGAGGTACATGCCGAAGTATGTGGGGCACATCAGCCAGGGTCCAAGCTTTCCCATCAGGTTCAAAGGCTTGGGTACTATTGGCTCACTGTGGCACGAGATTGTGAGCACTTTACTGAAACATTCCACTCATGAAAAATTCATTCCAACTTCATACACCAACCCCCGGAGTTACTTCATCAGGATAAGTACTCCTGGCCATTTTTCGTCTGGGGAATGGACATCGTGGGACCATATCCCCCCACCACATCCAAACAGCTGAAGTATATCCTCACGGCAACCGACTTCTTTTCCAAATGGGCAGAAGTTGTACCCCTTAAATAATTCAGGGCAAAAATCATTTTCAGCTTTGTGAAAACCAATATCATCACCAGATTTGATATCACTCATACCATACTGATTGATAACGGCACCAACTTCTACTCTGCTGAATTGGAGAAACTATACCAAGAATATGGTATCAAGGCTAACCACTCATCCCACTACCATGCAGCGGCCAACAGACAGATAGAGACTTTCAACAAGACCCTGTCCAACATTCTCCAAAAAATGGTGGACAAAGACAAGAATTCATGGCCGGATAAACTCCTCCATGAATTGTGGGCTTACTGAAGCACCATTTTCACCGCTACTCGGGCTACTCCGTACTCATTAGTATACGGAATAGAAGTGGTTCTGCCCATTGATCTCCAATTGCCCTCGCTCTGTGTTGCCATTTGTGATCAGTTATCCGGCGATGAGAAATTGGAAAAGCGGCTAGGTGAATTGGAGCAGCTAGACAAGAAGCGGTTGCACACTTTGCATCATCTAGAAGTATACCAGAACTAGATTGCACGAGCCTTCAATAAAAAGGTCCGTCTTCGGTCTTTCTTGGAAATAGAATTGGTGTTGGTCCTCCAGAACCCAATGATACCCGGAAAGAAACCTCCAAAGCTGGAGCCCAAGTGGGAGGGGCCATATGTTATACACAAGGTCTACTCCAACGGAGCATATTCCCTGATCTCCATGTATGGGCAGTTCACCACTGCTCTTACAAATGTGAGATTCTTGAAGAAGTATTTCGCATAGTAAATAAAAGCAATTATTGTCCGAGATGCATGATGTTAAACTGTCAAGGACCCAATGGTCCAAACTCTATGACCCTAAACTAAGAGCATTCTTCTCTCACTGGAATAACTAAAAGCAGTTATCATCTGAGATGCATGATGTTAAACTGTATTTCCAAACTAAGAGGGTTCTAATTCCTCTCATGGGGATACGTAGGAATCCTGTATCACGGGTTCAATCCAAACGCTCAAGTCTTTATCTGTCCCCCCTGGATGACAATAAACTCCAGAGTGCCTAGTTACTAGGCTTCAAAATAGTGTCGTCTCAGTGAGTCCAGACTCCTCGGGGTCATTAATCCAATGACAGATGGTAAACCTCGGGTATAAATGATTCCAAACCCCTGCGTCCAGCTGACCATTTCCAACCAGGAGTAATCCATGGATACTATTCTTGGGTATAAAGCAATGATTCGTGAACATATGAATACGTCTTAAATCTATAAGAGAGTCCTGGAACAGGAAATCATTCCCCCCAAAATTGTGCGATGAGCCCGACTTCCCATCCTCTCGACCAATGTGAGTTCTTAAGTGTCGCTGGCCAAATCGCCCAACGAACGCCTGCCTTTGGAAAGAAGGTCCACATATCATCAGATACGGAACCGTTGGGTGTTTCAAATTGATCCGAGACAATAGTCCATCACATAAATACTCCCTAGCATCAGGTCCATGATATCTCATGCCCTATCAGCCCTCAATCTCTCTAGATAGATGTGAATAATGAATTTTTCATATAATTCCTTCTAGGTTAGCTCCTCTTACTTCCCATATTTCTCTATAATTTCTCACCAGTCTTTGGATAATCGTCAAAGAATATAAGAATCAAGATTAACCCTCTTGTCTATGGGTGTCTCTAGATGCATGAAGATTATATAGATGGACTCGATCTATAAATTATCTTCCTAGGGGAATCTCTCCTTAGTGAATGTGGGAAGATGGTGTGGTTGGAACCCTATGTTCATATCAGATATCAAATTTATTGTATGAACAGTCTCCCTATCTATGGATCGCATGACCCATATAAAATTTTCATAAAGCATATCATCCATCTAGTTATCCACAAGAAGTTTTAGATTAGATGCATGAGGGGTGTGATAATTACCACTCTCCTAATTATCAATCCAAATATATTGTGGATTTATTTCTCTACAAGGATTAACACTTTACTCATATCATAGGGTACAAGGAAAGATCAACCTAAAAATATCAAGACAGAAATAGAGAACAACTGAAACAAGGATGCTCTCAAACTTGGATTAACAGATGAATTATAATTTCATACCAATTTCATTTAATTCTATTTATCATAAATTTCAATGGATATTGTTTCACAATTCAAATAGGCAGATATATTATATGTGGTAAATATTCCCCTAGCATGATCTATGCATGTCAACATATTACCCTACATGCCTACCATGATGAATGCATACTCATCTCATGCCATACCATCCCATGAGTGTAATATCATAAAATAATAACATCACATAATAATTGAATCACCCAAGGTAAAATAACATCCCAACTTTAAAATTATACATCATAAAAAATAATCCCATACCTAGGAAATTGGGTTTTCTCCTACACATGGGTTAGTTACTCCTACGCACAAGCACATTACCAAGCCCCAAAACATCCTACTCTCCTTTCTACCATTCCAAAATATTAAAGAAACTAAAATTATCTTGATTTATAGTACCACTTTCTAATGTTCATAACCTGATTCTACCTCACGTGACCAAATCAGGAGGTTATATGACCTAAGTACACCACCCTATATGAAAAATGTTATCAACTGGTAGTGAGGGTGTAAGGAATATAGTGGGGAGACTATACCCTCTAGAATATATTTTAGTGATAATAAAAATATAATAAATAATCATCATACAACTCAATAAGATAACTAATGAATACCAAAAATCTAAATGATAATAATAAATCATTTTATTACATACAGAATGTCTATTAAATGTTGGGATATAGTCATGAAAGTATAAAACTAAAATAAAGACTACAAAATAAATAATTCAATAATATCCTAAACTCAAACCCAATTCTCAGTACCATCTCCATGCCCCAATCCCATCCTGTGAGGAAATAATTCAAGAACAAGGCCCCTTTACTTTTTCTATACCTACATCCATGAAGTCTTCTTAGGGACCAATTGATGCCAAAATAGGTTATGATTAAAACTCAGTAGGTCAACACCCATGGTTTCAAAACTATCTAGTCTAAATAAAGTGTGCATGTAATAGTATAATAAATAGGGGAATTTATTCATAAATTAATTCATAACATCAAATAACCTGACCCTGCGAGCTCTAGGTTGACACCTAGGGTTAGGGAAACCATCTTCGGCTTGATACTAGATCTCTATACTCTTTTATGGTAGTTTACATATCCATGAATAAACTTTGTGTACAACCCAGAATAACACCCTCAAAAATAAAATATAAGCATACATCATGCCCTTGGAAATTAAATTAAACATTAATATTTTCCCTGGGTAGTATGTACCCATGATCCTAGCACTAAGGTAGTATGTACTCATGAATATATCCCTAAAATGATCTATAACCATATATATATCCCTCAAGTGGTATATTAGTATGTATATAGACCTCAGGCGGTATGTGACCATGCATCTTACCCTTAGGTGGTGTGTATCCTATAATCATTCCCTTAGATTGTATGTTACCATGAATCTATTCCTCAGGATGTATATAACCATCCATATATCCCTAAATTAGTATGTAACTATACACCTAGACCTCAGTAATCAAAAAAAATCAACAGTCATAATAATATAATATGGAAAGAAATCCAATTATACTATTATTACAAAACATTCCAAACATGTCAATATATTGCGCATTGGTTAATTTATCTAAATTACCAATCATTATCATTTATCCAATTTGTCTATGTTACTAATCATCATAATAATTGTAACCATATTCAAAACAGAAGTCAATTAACTCCAATTCCATTAACATGCCACAATATCCATATTCAATCATGTAATAATTCAAAATCCAATTTCATGTCATTTAACCAATTTCAATCCAATTGATACTTTAACAAGTAATTTACCCAATTCATGTGTAAATACAAATAAAAAATTAATCCATTCCATAAAAAATTCCAAATCCAACATAGCACTCTGGATTCAACCAATCCATGTTCTAACATAGGGTCAAGGATTGGCACACCTCTTGGGTGGCTGATAGTCCCAGTATCAATTCCAATGAAACAAAAAAGTCCATGATAGGTCTATGAATTAATAATTAATCAATTCTAATGATGAACAGTCATGTTTATGTTGTGTCGGTGAGAATTCATAGGTATCACATACAAGAAATGTAAAACGGGGTTTAGGGGGTTATTTTAGACCACCCACCCCAAGAAATGAAAGGGAAGAAAACCAATATTGAGAACTATGCCTTTTTTTAATACCAAATTACCCTATGTATAATGTTTTACACACCTCATCATGGCTGGAAGAAGAGAATCTAAGGAGAACAGAAGAGAAAAACACCAATTCCAAAAAGAACATTCCAATTCAAGTTTGACATATCAAACAATGGATCGAAGAATTAAGGAAAGGTGTTATGGAAGCCTCGAAAGCTTAGGATTACCCTTAGCATTCATAAATTTTAATTTATGGTTGAATTATGGGTTAAATGTGATTAAAAGGGGTTTGGGGGAGAAGAAATACAATTCCTCCCCTTCTTACCAATCCTAATTCCACAAGTGGGTCGATGGTGTCCTCTAGAAAGTTTACATGACTAAATAACTCACTAGTTGGTTAGTGGATATCCATTGGTTAGCCAGTAGGTCGCTTGTAGGGGGTCTTTTCTACCCAATTCCATTGGTTGGCTAGTGGGACTCAAGTAGATTTACTGGGCTACCGGACAACACACCAGCTAGCTAAAAGACTGCATTGGCAAGCTAGTGTCTCTATATTTTCTCTAAACTAAACACCACCCACAGCATTTAGCTAACTCTATATTTTCAATCCCCCAAAAATTCTTAAGACCATATTTTTCACCTATAATGGATCTTATTTATAGAACATAAGAGATAAAAAAAAAACTTTAAAGAGGTATGAACCTAGAAAAAAGATGGTATCTTACCAAATAGTTATACTAGGAGATGGATTAAGATGAAATTATTTTATTGGTAGTTGATTGAATTATATATTTGGGTAGACAATTTTTATTACATGTTTATGCCTTTCTATTTATTCTTTTTTAAAATATATGATATTCACTCTTACAAATTTTATGTAAGCTTCATTATCTTATATTAAATTATAGTGTTTTATATCTTGAATGAATGTTTATATTCATAGTAGTTGATATATTATTTAGTAAAATGTCAATGAGTTTCTATTATTAGTAGATGATAGTTTTTTATAGTGTAGGTTCCTCACATTATATATTTTAATATATCATTTTTAATTACTAGCAACATTCTTAGTGGATTTGAGTATGAGGATTTCAATTACAGGTTATATAATTCATTAAAATAAGTTTTATTTAAGAATTAATAATCTTTTTCATGTATTAAATATTTATGAAGAAAAAAACAAGTATATTATCTTGGTTTTTCATAGAAATTTAGGAAAATTATTCTCAAATTTTTTCTAATATATAGGAATCACCTATACATGAATCTAAAATTTTTTATCTTTAGAATGATCAAAAATACCATATAAATATTTATTTTTTTATATGCATTTAACAAGATTAAAGTTTTTAAAAAATGAAAAAAAAATAATATGTATTATGAAAATTTAGTACAAAAATAATTAACTCATTTTACACATAAAGGTGAAAGTTGTGCATTTATATAATTTTAGAGACACTTGGTATGATATAAAGTTGATTTTAAAAATAGATGCAATTCCCCAACCCGAGTAGCCCAGAGCTCATGCCTTAATTTATTACATTAGTATTATTACAAGAAATCGCATCCTAAAGGGACAATTAGTTTAGTAGTTTTGGAAAACAAATTACATACATGAACTTTACATTAAAATTTTAAAGAAAAAACAACATAGAAACTCCATTTTTTAACACCCAAGAACTCTTAGATTAACCCTTCAAGTCATTCATAATATACCTATTGGAATCTTGGGGAAAAAGTAACATATGAAAAGGGGTGAGATGAGATGCTCGGTAAGGGTAAGAAATGAAGAAAAATATATAACATAAAAAATAAGGCATAATGAATAAATAAAAACACATTCCATTAAAACCTAATCTTGTGCATAATATGGCAGGAATAAAAGATGAATAAATAATTCCATATAAATAATCACATGAAAATTAACCATGTATATTCTACTAGTCAAATAATCACATGATTTATCAATTAATAATATCATAATAATGGAATTAATATTTCATACATCATAAACCTATCGTCGAGACCTCATGGAAGACATCTGAAAATAAATGGTTAAGGCCTTGGCCAAAAACCATTTTTGTTTTGTCTCATGAGACCTACCAGAGCATTTAGGTGATATAGCTGGCCCCACCCATCACATGAAAAGTAAAATAAATTCCCAATGTGTCTAATAAAATGATATATTTAAATAAAAGTGTCTAATAAAACTTTGAAATATTTTAATAATAATTATAGATGAAAATAATCTAATAAAAATATTGATAAATTCTTTGAGGAAAATAATCATTAAACATTCCAAAGTGTCTCATACAACTTTGAAACATTTAAATCTTAATCCCTATGAATGAAAAAAATATATAATATCATAAGAATAAGAAGACACATGATTTGATACATAAAATCTAATTACATAAACCATATGTGAGGAATAACTGGTGAACAAGTCATATATCTCATAGAAGTAAAATTGAGACGAGAAAAATCCTTTTACTTTGGAAACAAGAGTTCTTTTGGAAGATCATTTTTATCTTTCATAAAATAAGATTATAAACATGTATATCCTAAAAAATAATAGGTAAGTACAATGAAATTACATTTTAGTAATAAATTATGTCTAGCTGAATTGAAAACATGTAAAAAAAGAGTTTTTAAAACACTTTATAAATGATCCTCTTTAATGCGGTTTAACGAAAATATTAAAGAGTATTTAAATTGGAAAAAGGCATATTTGTTTGTATAAAACCAGAAATTAACCAAGATATTTTTTTCATGGAAAAATTATTGATTTTATAAAAATATTTTTTTCTTAAATCAGATTATGGATGGTACTTGAAAATGGGTAAGAAATCGAAATGTTCCCTTTAATCGAGCTTGCGTATCGGGAAGCATTGAGAAGGGAGTCTTGTAAAAATGTATTTACCATAAAAGGAAGATGATAAGATCTGTATATATGATTTTTTAACATATAAATTCAATATATTATAACTATAAAAAAATAAAGAATCATTACATTGGGGTAAAGATAGTGAAATAATAACCCGAAGGAAAAAATGAAGGTTCAGGTAGAATCTCTTACAACTTTGCAAATAGTTGAACCATATGTCCCATAAAATTAAAGATCATAAAATATGACATTGAATTCCATGAAGATACAAATATTAATGATATGATACATCAAGGTCAGTATGTATACACCACAAAGAAGAAATAGTGGTGAATAAGCCATATCTCATGGAAATAAAAGTGAGATGAGAAAACCCTTACCTTATGTCTGAATGTGTTCTGCACTTGACCTTAATGTCCTAGATAATAAAATTATATCCATTAATTAATTAATTTAGAACCTTATATATATTTATTTTATTTATTAATGTTTTATTAAGGTAATCTATGGCCTTATGGATGAGTCATAGAGTTTAATTTCATTATTCAGGAGCATTCATTTTCTTGGTTTTCATAATCGGTTCGCTTGTTTATTAGTAATGGAGTTCATGTTAAATGGGTATAATTCTATATAATTGGAATTATATTATAATGATTAATATATATCTGTGTAAATTTCCATATATATTATTATTTTTATATGTTATGAGGATGAATAATTAGATAATACATTAGTGATACTCGTTTAGATTATTACGGTGACTTTTTATCACAAAAAACTTGTTTTGTTTCATCATTCAATATTATGTTAAAATATTGTCTCCATAACATAAAAATGGTTTTCATATAAATTTTAAAATATGGTTCAACCATTAAAATGGTTTCATGAACATCCTTTAAGATAGTGAAGGAAAATGAAAATGTGTTGTCCTTGAAGGTGATAAAACAACACATCACGGACGATGTTTCCATTTTTAGAATAAAAAGATAGAGGGGAAAGGGATTGATGATGGATTATTCCATTATTATAATAAAATTCCAGTGTATGTAAGGTAATATAGTTATAATTATATTTAGATGAGGGGATGTGAGGATATAATAATAAAATAAATGAACATGAAAAGAAATTAAAATGAAATGGAAGAGGATTTTACCTCTTGAATTCTCCCCCTTGAGAACCTCTTTAGGGAAATGGTTATGGTCTTTTGATGAGACCAAGAGCTCCTAGATGTGGGGGAGAGGATTGGGAAGATTATTGGGTATAAATTTGACAAGGCTCAAATCTTTAAATGTGTGAGGAGAATGGGTGGTAATTATTGTGGATGAGAGGGGTGTTTTTTGAATATTTTATTCATTTGTTTATTGTTTTGGATCAAAACTATGAATAGTTTGATGATTGTAATCAAATAAATTAAAATAATGAAATATATTTAAATATTATGGGATGAAATTATCCATAATTCACCTATGAATCGATAATTCTTGTATTTAGAATTTATCGTAAATTATTATATTTTACTATTCGTCAAAAAAATCAAGTATTTTAAAAAAATAAAAAAATTCACCCTTACCATTTATCAAAATGTAGAATTAAAAAATGAACTCCATTTTATGAAAATAATTTCTTAAATATGAGAAATTTAATTTTTAGTTAAAATTATCATTTACTCAAAAAAATACAGTTTTTAAAATTATAACTGATTTTATAACACTCTAAAAAATTAACTAGGGTATCATTAAATTATCCTAAAATATTAAGAAAAAAAAATATTTATTTATGAATACATTTTACGAAAATGAATTTCATTTTAAATTATTTTATCAGATATAAAATTGTAATTAAATATTTATGACTCACAAAAATACAAACACTTAATTTATAATTTTTAAAATATTCATTTACCTATACTACGGTATAATTATATAATAATTTAATTTATTCGATGAATAAATTTTATTTATACATTCATGGGTGAGGTTAATATTCCTTTGGACGATTTACTATTCATAAGAATCATACAACTATTCATAAGGGTAACATTACTATTCCAAAGGGTCAAGTTATTATTCACCAAAAAATTAAGTTGATCCTATCAAAATTTAAATATCTTATTGATCATAATCGTGTATGTATATTTTTTGAGATTAAATTCATAGAAGCGGAAAAATTATATTTAATGCTAATCTCACAGGTGTGGTGAGAAGGCGGGTAAAAAGAACATTCAAAAGTTTAATAAATTTTATGTCTAATTTCAATATAAAAATGATTCCAACAATATACATTGGATTAATATATTTATAATAAATCTATTGTGAATTTAAAAAATCAATTTAAATTATAATAATTATTTAAACAAAAAACGCATTTTTAACTACAATAGAGTATTTTTCACTATTCATCAAAAAATGAAACTTCCCAGGAAAATACTAAACATTCACCCTAAGTTAATTTTAAAAATAAAAATTCAAAAATGTTGTTTATTTTATCAAAAAATATAAATTTCATTGTAAATATGTTTTATTTATATGAAACCATTATAAATAACATTTAATAATAGTTATTAGTATTCATATTGGTGTGTTGAACAGTTATGTTATAACTATATTGTTTAAATAATTATAATAACATAATGTTATTCCATAGAGACTCAATGTTGCATTATTTATAGGATATATTAAATTTATTTTTAAATCCTTTGGGAGTTACAATAGATATTAATTGTTAAGTTTAAACATTGAAAAAAAATAAAAAAAAAATACGATCAGTTTTTCATGGAAATTTAAGATAAGGATCCCCATATCATTATTGAGTAAAAAATGTGTGGGGTTTTAATTCAAACCTTGAGACACACATCAATACAAAACATAATTGTTAGGGGAAATTATAGATCGAGATTCACTATATAGTGTCAAACAAGAACAAAATTACCAAAACATTCACCAAAATTTGTCATTTCTTAGTTTTACAATGAACATTGGCTAATTTTAAACTCATAAAAAATAAGATGCATATAAATATTATTAGTGTGGCATAGAAGAATTTAAATACAAAATTTTTATAATGAATCATATGAGTTAAAAACATTTTTTTAATGACTCAAAACCATCAAAAATGATCTCAGTCCTATCATAATTTGGTAGAATAATATTCCATACATTTTTCACAAATTTGAATGATCTAAATGTGAATATTATTCCGAAACTATTATAAATAAAGAGAAATTAAATTCATATTTTTGAGTAACATGCATCAAACTTCCAAAACTACTGAGACATTATTTAATACCAATCAACTTACTCCAAAATGATACTTATATCATTTTTTTATACAATATGATCAAGGAATGAATTTATCCCTCAAGTTATATAATAATTAATTAAATACATTTTAAGGGACACTAGAGTTCAAAATTTTATAAACAAATACTTTAAGAAAATTATTACAAAATCACTTAAAGTCATAACGTATAGTTTTTAAAATTATTATCAAGAAATATTTTATTCATATAAATGAGGGGAGTGTGAATATAATTCTTACATCACATATAAATATAATAAAATATATTTTACAATACTTTATTTATGTAAAATATTTTTATTATAATAAATAAAAGTCATGAAAAATCTTATATATCATATAAAATTTTAGAAAAATGATACTCAAGTCATTTATAACCTTCAAGAATTACTCACATATGAATAAAATATCTAAGTTAATATAAATTGATAAAAAAATTATTCCAGTTCACTATTTTGAGTAATATTTTTAAAACATTTTAATAATTTCAAATGTCCCCTAATAACCTTTAAATTGTATAAAAATAGTAATTGTGGTTTATTTTTTATCTATATATTTGATTAGTGAGTGAAATTGATATCTTAGGTGTGTTGGAAATTTTGGTTTGGTTTTTAAGATTAAGTGAAAAATATTTAATACAAGTAGAGTGACTTTTCATTATAATTTTTTTTATGAATAAATTTGAGCATGGGATTTATTAGGAATGATTTTTTAAAAAAATAATGGGATGGTTTTTAAAAAAACAATTATTAAACCCACATGGATACTTATTTTTTTTTTTAATCCATAAAATCTATAGGTATGTGTGTGGTGCATGATATATTACCATGGAGTGAAAAATTATTAGTAGTATAACTTTGGGAAACCTATATACCATGAGAGAATGGTATGTGTAGTGTGATATAATAAAATAAACCATGATAGTGTATACATGAATAGAAATGTTAAAACATGTTATTTATACATAGAATGAGTGGATGGTATGATGACCTACATTTTTCTTACATGGTTTTTAGCATACTTCCTTAAAAAATATTGCATTGATAAATTCCATTGGATCATTTGAGGTTTAGTTTCTTGGAAACTAGGTACAAAATAAATGAAATATACAGGTTTCATAAAAAACCTAAACTTTATTTAATCCTCTTAAAAGAATGATTTAAAATCCCATCATAGGTTACCTCACGGCATATGATTTCCAACATACATAGATTAAAATGAAAGGGTGAGGATAATGACTCGTAAGAGGATAAACAAATAGAATAGAAATATCATCCTAGATAATTCATGAGTCATAAGATAATAACGTGATCATAATTATGTGATTAATAACATGAAATTTGGATACATTGTAAAATGGAGACATTCATAACTATATCAGAAATTTTTATCACCAATGTATCATGAAACATTACTAAGGTGTGTTACCAAGGTATCATAAACATGTTATCTCTAGAGATTAATTATTTTCCCAATTCATTTGAGTACTATCAAAACACACCATTTTTATTCCTAAATTTATGTGTTCCATATAGATTATATATCATAATAAATAATTTCATTTATAACCCATGAATAATGAAGAAGGATTTCATATAAAATCATTGAGTTCATAAGAGTTCAAAAACATGAAATTGTCATCATTTTTAACCCATGAGTATGAAATATGTTTCTAATAAACATAAATCCCAAATTAATGAATTATAATTATATATATATATATACCATTGAATTGAAATAGGGTTGGTTATTCACAATATAAAATCATGGCATGGAAAATCAAAGAATGAATTCAAAAGCATAATGGGTATACAAAATGGAATATGGAATGATATTATTGAGAGTGAATAGTAGTTTATAATTAATAAACCATCATTTATATAGTAGTTTAATGATTATAAATACATGAAAATGTAATAAGTTTAAAATAAAATACTTACTACAGAGTAAGTACTTGAATAAAAAGAAGGTAAGAGGGAGAGAACCGCTTACATTAGTACAACTTTCTAAGCATAGAGGGGAACCTCCTTGAGAGATTTGGGTTCTATAAAATACATAATGAGAAATTAATATAAAGTGTAAATTTAAAATCATCTTATGAGTGAGTTAAATGGGATTTAGATGTAGTTATTTATTGAAAAAATATGAAACTTTTTTGTATTTTTCAAATATAGCAATTGGAATTCAAGGTTTTGGAAAATAATTTTTCCATGGCCCACCCATAGTTATGGACCATGGTTTATGAAATTAAGAATATCTTATTTTATTTATTTAATTTTATAAAACCAATTATTATTCTATATTTTTAATTTTACCATGAAAAGAATCATTTATTCATTAAAAAAGTTTTTAAAAAGTCACACAATTCTTTTGAGAAATTTGTATTTCAATATTGTTTTTTAAAAATTAATTTAATACTTATAAAAGAATTAGTTGAACATATTTATCTACATGAAAAATATAATATATATTATCACATAATTATTAAATATTTATGATTTCATAAAATATACTGAAAACAGAAAATTGTATTATTACTATTCGATAAAAAATAAAGTATTTTAGAAAAAAATTAATAATTCAGCCTAAACTAATTTCAACATGGTGATCTAAAATATAATTTTTATTTTATAAAAATAAATTTCTATTTATGATAAATAATTATTTTTAATAAAAATTTATATATTTTCTATAAAATATGGGTTTAAAATGGAAACATTTTATTTATTCGGTTTAAATATTTTAAAATTTTATAATATCATACATATTGATAAAGAGTACATGGATGTATAATAACATATTAAAAATATAATTATTATATGTAATACATTTTAATTTTCTTTTAAACTAGTATTTTACTATTCTATTGCATATTTTTACTATTTCAATGGTCATATAATGGTTGTGTTGCAACAGTTAAGTAATGATCAAATACTAATGGTAAAATTTCCCTTTACAACATATATATACTCCATTATACTCACACATTATCATATTTTAATTCAATTACCAAATTTCTACACTCCTCTTTATAATTTTTAAGGTATTCGTAATGATTCTTTATCTTTTAACACTATTTAGGGAAGGAGTGATCTTCCTGTGAGCATTCAAGACTATGAAGTTTACTGTTATGTGTACATTATTCTCTAGTGTTTATCTCATTGTACTATTCCTAACTGTTATGTTCAATATTTTTTTATGATTTTTAATTTTATTATGAAATATAATAGTCTTTATATGTGCTTATTTTTTTAAAAAAATGGTCATTGTGAAACATGAATTCTATTACTAATAATATAAATAAAATTTGGGTCGTTACAACTAGAGGGCTAATAATTCTGAAATCATGTTTTCTAAGTGAATATCTATCAATGAAGAAATATTATGAGAATAATACATTCCTTGAGAATATGATTTCACATTTATCCATGAAGATTTTGATTTTGAGTTAATCTAAGAGGGGGATAGATTTTTGTGTGACTTTTGTATTTTTTTTCTATGATACTTTTTGTGAGATTATTATAAAAATTGTAATATTATCTTCTTGAGTAAGATTTATAATATCCATGTTAATTTTATTGATTTAAATTATTATTATTTTCAATATGTATATTGATATGTTTTTGTCATGAATTTTTTCTATGGTGTTTTAATATAGTAATTTTTATAATTTAATTAATATGCTTACCAATTTTGGACTATTTTACGTGGTTTCTGATCTTTGATTGGATATAAAAAATAATCAAAAAATAAATAGAAAGATGAAAATATGAGGATAAAACGTCATTTTGTGTTGTGTCATGACATCAAAAAATAAAAGTCCTCCCATTATGAAGGACGATCGTGGAACATTTTCAGGGCATGAAACTGAAGAACTACGGAAAACAGAGATTTTGAAGATGGAAGATGAATTTACAGGTCGTGTAATCATTACATTTCATGAAATAGTACAAGATTTGAAGATAATAACAAGTCGTGAAGCTTGTCGTGATAATTTCAAGGCCCACACTATACACATCGTGTAAATATTTACACAGTAGGGAAATGTCGAACAAACTCAAGAATGGGTCTTTGATGGGATTGAATGTGACAGAGACCAAGTTTATGACTGTGGGACCACACATGACAACTCTTTCATCCGTCATAATGTCATTGAATAATACCCAAACCCTAGGGAAGTCTATAAATAGATGGATAATATGCCACACCAAATCGAAGATCCGGAGAAAAAAGCTTTGAGTGAGAATCTTCACTGTGTAGGTTCCTCACTAGTTTTATCTCCATTTTTCATTATGATTTATTTTATTTTAAGAATTACCTCTTATTATCTCATCACTATGATGAGGGTATAAACATGCCTAGTTCTAAGTTTATGTAAATGAAGGGGGAATGTTCCATTGGATCAATTTATTTCTTATTTATCTATTTGGATTGATGTAATTTATTCAAACAATTTCCAATGAATTTTTTTATTTTTATTATGACCATTATTATTTAAAATTGGAAGTAACATTGTAATTGTGCAACTAGTTACCCTAAATTGAGTCATGTCCATTATTAAATTCATGGAAACCATGTTTGAAAATGGTACCTATGCAAACTTGATTTGGAAAAAAAACCCTAAATTGCTTAACCAAGGGAAATAGAGGATTGTCACGTTGAGGATGGAATACAATGACCATTAGATCCACCTCATCTTGACTCTAATTCAAAGAATTGGATCCACCTCATCTTGAATCTAATTCCAAACATGGATAAATGAATTTATTTTCTAAAATAAAATTTCCACTGGACCCTGAAACTATAAAACCTTTGCACGCCTTTCAAATCTAATTTCAAACCAAACAATCTATTATACTTTACTTTAATATTTTTTTTTCAAAAACTGATTCCAAAACCCAAATTTCTTCTATCTATTATTCAACTATTTCTTCATTTTAATAAAATAAATTATTTAAAAACCATAAATTAACTGATTTCTCCATCTCTACGGAATTTATCTCTACCTACTTCTATATTCATTTTTAATTAATTAGCTAACATTGATCTAGGTTTTATAAATTTGTATTTTTATTAGACCTGGGGGAAATAAAGATGCCCAATGGGCTAGTCAAATATTTATACCAAAATATATATATTTATAATATGGTAATCAATTTTTAATATTGATTCAATATGGGTGATTCATATTAAGATATTTTTTTCTGATATTGATTTATTTAAGGGGAAAATGAGTATAAACTTCACAATCAATTTTTGAGCAATATATTGACTCATTAAAAGATAATGATGGTGTTGAGGGAAAAAATTTAGAATCTAGATAAAATAGTGAATTATTTCCAACATTTGGGAGATTTTAAAATTAATTCCATTCAATTACATTTAGATTATAACATACTGTGATTGGCGATGAACTTAAAAAATCGAGAGAAGATCTGGATTTAGCTATAAAATAAATATATTTCAATATCACTCATAAATCATTTATATATTATGAAAATATTGTATTATTTTAAAATTATATAGAATGGTTATTTATTAATATATATATATATATATGTTCATTAATATTTTGACTGAATTATATTTTATGGAAATCAAGGAAATAATATAGGTAACTTTATGACTATATAAATGAAATAAGAAGAAAAATCCCTAATTTTATTTGGTTTATTCTATGATTTGTATATTAATAATGTTACAATGTTTTAAATTGGAAAATAAACTTTGAAAAATATGGTATGATTTAATCATTATTAATGAATGAGACT
The DNA here is from genome assembly GCA_963277665.1 of Viscum album. Taxonomy (NCBI): domain Eukaryota; kingdom Viridiplantae; phylum Streptophyta; class Magnoliopsida; order Santalales; family Viscaceae; genus Viscum; species Viscum album. Next base: position 81,019,704 of record OY728155.1, on the reverse strand, counting down.
TAGTGAAATACCAACAATGTTAAATCCTTAGGTAATAATTATCTTTTAGTTGTAATTGATATACATAACTATTATGGAAGGTTAATTAAATGAATTATTTTACCATAGACTATGAGATATAAAAGTCAATACATTCTAATAGGTGAATTTAAAAAATGTGAATGTAATCAATATGGTTATATATGAAGAATATTTCACATATTAAATCAAATGATGAAGAAATAATGAAAAAAAAATGAGGCATAGAAATAATCGTTTGAGTTGAATATTGTTGCTCAATATAAGATTTTTATAAGTGATTTATTACTCACAACTATTAAATATGTGGCTGCTTCATATTTAATTTCAAATTATAATTTCTTTTCTATTATGTGGAAATTAATATTTTTATAGGTATGAGGTCTGTGATTGTGATAATATGAAAATGAAAAATAAATTAGTTTGTAAAAATATTATCATTAGTATGATATGAATTTACTTGTTTGATGGGGTTATCAAAAAACTTTCTAATGTGATTTATATATCATATCTAAAAATGAATCTAATTTAATTAGGAATCATTTATTCTAAAGGTATTATAAATTCTTATGGAATTTGGGTTGTCAATCTATAAATAAAGTCTTGATTGTTATAAAAAAATGAAAATGGGGAACTTGTATAAGTTTTCTCAAGATATTAGAGTTTTTAAGAGATCTCATGTTACTATTTCAGGTGGAGCATATATAAAAATATCTATATCGTGTTATATGATGCATCATGTGATAGTTAATATATTAGTATGTGGCATGATGAGGACATGAAATTTCTTTTATTAAATTTTAGAAGTTGTGAAACCCATAATGGGTGTGATTTGTCTTATTGATCCTTAAAATTACATTTAAGATCAAGGTTTTTGATGATTTTGTAACATTAAAATTTTAAACCATGGTAGAAAATATTTGAAATATGGGTTAAATATATAATATAAGTTATGAAATAATTTAAAATAAGTGGGAAAGATATTTTTTTGTTCCATTTTGTTTAAGAAAATATGGAATGTATATATTTTTTAGATTATTGTTTTATTTTTGAAAAAAGGGATGTGTTGATTTTTTTTATAAAAATATATACTAGTTAATGACTTCTTTTATTGTAACTTTTCTAGTTTGGGAGTTGGAGGTGTCCAATGGTGCTTAATGAAGTTTCGGTATAGTTTGGAGCTTTATTTCTATTGAAGTGGGTGGTTCATGATGTGAACATTTGTTTATGAAGTTAGAGGATGTTCATGAATTAGAATAAGGTGATTCATGACTTGAAATTTCAGATGGGGGTTCTTAATTTAAGTTACTCATGACATGAAAGGATGATTCACGATGTGAATTCACTCAAGGATAAAGTGACATGAAAATTGAAGTATGTTCATCATGTTTGGAGCCTAAGGGATTCATGACATTAACTGGATCCATGGATTGAATTGGAGGGCCCCATAAAAACTCATGATTTGAATATTTATTCTATTCCATGAATTTTTTGAGGCCCAACTTGTTTATAGATATTGGAGATCACCTGAATCATTTTATTTTTCTATGATTTTTGGAAAACCCAAGGGGATTTTGAGAGACTTTCCATCTCTCCCTTCATATCTTTCATGCTTGGATTCCAAAGGTTGTTATTTTTAAATATATTTTGAGTAAATCCCCTTTTCTCCCTCAGTTTATCTTATTTATCTTTAAGAATTCTTGGTGGTTATGTTCAATTTTTTATGGAGTATTAGGGGGTGAATTTTTCTTGATCCCTTGGTGTGGTTAAAGTTCATATGAGGTTTCCTAGTTCAGTTGTGATCTATTGGTTATTTCTTCTTCACCCTATTGTGCACATTAATTTAGATAGGTTCTTTGAGGTGGTGGATTCTCATTATCTTCTTATTTATGTGAAATTGTGGGGATTGCATGATTTTCTATTCCATTAGGTTGATAGTAAGGGTAATTCTAATAAAGATAATGAATTATATTAATCTGAAATTGATGGGAATAGAGAGAAATTTCATGATTTACTTCTTTTGATCTTATTTTTGATGATATTATGCATTCTTGTTTCCAATTTTGAAAAATTATAACTATTGGGTTCCTTTCTTGTGTTGTAGTTGATATCATTGTGAGACACTTGTTGGGTGATTGTTTTATATCACCCTGAATGAAATGTATAATCACATAAATCTATAAAATGAATTTGTTTACCTTACTAAAATGGCCTGAAGGCCTTCATTTTTTATTGATTTTGATAATCCACCTTTCAAGGGGTGAGGTGGAACCCTTACAAGGCCTGTAGGCATAAGTATTACATGGTCTGTAGGCCTAAGAGGAATTCAATGCCCGTAGGCTTCAAACATTACATACAACCCAGACTAGCTACTTGGAACTAATCCTACCCAGCATCTTTATCATGAAATCATCTCTCCACCTTCACATGGCTATTCTGATCGGATTTACCGTGCATGAACAGGCTTTTCCCGATGGTAGGTTTCATACCCTCTCATTCTTGCAATCCATTTATCTTCTGCTATGGTGAAAATTCCTTGCTCATCCTCCTTCTAAATCTTGTCCCTTGTAGGTTTTTATTTTACATCTGCACTTAATGTGGCCCGAAGGCCTTGAGGTGGCCTGAAGGCCTTACTGGGTCGAAGGATTGGGTGGCCCGAAGGCCTTAAAGGACTCGGGGACCAAATTGGTGGCCCGAAGGCCCTAACGGGGGAATATTCTCAGCTGCTACAGTGACAAACAGTGCCTACTACAATACCACACAGTTCTTACTATAGTACTACTACAGTACCCTAGAAGTTATCCTCCACCTAGATTTAATCCCGGGTCTCCTTAATGCACTTAAGGAGTCCTCACCAACTGGGCTGAGGCTCATGTGCAATTGGTTTCCCTTAAAAATATAGAATTTTTGTTAGAATACCCATGTTAAAAAATGAAGTAAAGTAATTAATTACTCTAAACTATAATTATAGTAATTTTTGGAATATGGGATGTTATACTATGTGTGGTAGTGCTTGTTGTGTTTCCTTGTATGATGTGGGACATTTTGCAGTGATGGTGGTGACTATAAAGGTTGTGGAATGTGTATGGAATTTATATGATGGTTGGTTGGCATGGGGTGTGATGTGGTCAGTTATGTAATACTGGTGATGTGTTATGGTTGTTTTGTATGGTGGTTATGATGTGTATTGATTGATACGGGTGGTTTTTCTAGTGAGATGGATTGGATGATGTGGTGTTTTGGAAATGATTAATTTGAGATAGATGATATGTTATGTATTGTGGTTATTTTAACTTCTTATTTAGTCATGTATGTAAATGTAATGTTGTAATTTAAATGAAATGGGTTGAAAAAGTAATAAGAATGCGCAAGAATTTATGTGTGCTAATTGGAATTAAATAAAATAAATGATAAATAAATTGGATGTGTTATTAAATCTGTAAAATGGAAGAACCTATAATTGAAAGTGGAATTGTGAGTCTATGTGTGTTGGTTTTGTGTTGTAATACTTTTAGTGGTTGAAAATATTGGAATGTATGTTGTGTGGTGAAATGGCTGTGATGTGGAGTATTCTAGTGCAATAGTGGTTAACCCATAGGTTGGGTATTGTGTTTTATCTATCAATCATGGATTTTTTATGTTATTTCTATACACGCCACACACAATTTGGATAACCGTACCATTACCCAAATGTTTTAAGTTATATGTGTTTTCCCCAAAATCTATGTTTTTGGTGATACAGATGGATGGATTCCCCCTCTTCCCGGATCCACCTTCAGAGTCAATGATGTTTCATGTTGGTTTTAGAGATTAACTAGTGATAATACTGGTTTTTACTAGAGATTACTCATTGGTGAGGATGATGTGATATGTGGTGTGGGTCATGCATAGTGAAAGGGTTTCAAGAGGTTGATTTCCTTTTCACTCATGATACCCTACTACCCTAGAGATATGATGAGGTTGCAATGTGTGATGAGGTTGTGATGTGATTATGACTGATGATAGCACCAAATTCTAGGCCCTATGGGAGGTTGGGATAGGTAGGGATGCATCCCAACCCACATCATATATGGTTGTATATGTGACATGATATATATGGAAGGGATGGGAGAACAATAAGATTAATGATGGGGTGTGAGAGTAGAAAATCAGTGGGGAAGTGCTTAATGGGTGCCTTTGCTTTGTGCTCTTTTGATACTAGATTACTATAATGGATACATGATTTTGTGAGTGTATCATAGTGAGGATATGATTGGTTAGTTTACATGTTTAGGTGCATATTGGTTCTTCTATTTGTTCATTGGTGCATTAATATTCTCTTTTCACATTTGCACTTGAGACATAGGTAATAATCCTACTAAGTATACATTTTATACTCACCATTTATATATAATATGTTTTTCAAGTTTCTAGGAGGTCTTTGGGTATCGGGCTAAACATTTCTAGCTTGGGTTTTGGAGCTATTGTTGAGTCACATCCAAAGGAATGTATTTTTGTCTTTACTTTGAGACTTTTATTTATATATAATGACCATATTAAAGTATTATTGGATGGTTTTGGGTTTAAATGTATGCTATGTTCTAGATATTCTTGGTGTTTTATTATCCTGTCTCTTGATCCAATATTATAATAATGGTATCTTCCTTCTATATGTGAGATTTTTATACCCTGATTTATTTTCTCCAACTTAAGTCCTACTGGAGGTGGTACATGGAGGACATTATCTCTTTTCCTTCATTACCATCCCAAGAGGGTTACCTTTAAAGGAAGGGATCATGATAATGTGGTATTAATGGTTTTAGTTAAGTGATGGTATGGATTAGGGAGTTATTAATTATGAAGATTGCATGGGTTGATTGGGAAATGGTGCCAGTTGATTTGGTGTGTGACATAGGTTAGAGAGACCAGCTAGACATAAGATTTTAGGGGGGCCCATGATCCAATACAAAGACTCTTATATTATTGAAAAACCAAATTAGGTGGAGCGGTTTGTATGATATAGACCTTAAAGAGGTACATGAAACATGATTGATTGTATTCATTTCAAGATAGGGTTATTTCATAAAAATAAATTTAAAATTTATTAATTAAACCTTCATAAAAATTACATGCTACCGAGCTTAGGATTTATCCTTGATTTTCAAGAATGTATCATGGTCATCTTCCAAGAGTAGATTATGCAATAGAGGTTCAACAAGATGATTCAGTTGATCATTGGTGGATCAACCTGAAATAGGAGGATGAGGCATGGTAAAGGGTTTTTTATTACTTTTAGTGCCATATATTGGGGAAGTAAGAGGGGAGCACATCTGATCTAGAGACGGATCATTGGTTGGAGGAGATCAGGGTCACTTAAAGTTTGATTCGATATTGGGATAAGTTTTGGGTACTGTTAGTGATTATTCAGATGTGAAGAGTTGAATATCAGTGGTGGATGGTGTAACTTAGTGATCGAAAGGATGCATATGTTTTATGTTCAGAATTTCAGAAGGAGGCCATCGTAGAATTCCTTTCATCAATGATTAAGGGAAAAAAGAGGCAGAAGATACTCTCACTTTAGCAAGGAGATGGAGTATGTGAGAACACATAATTATGTTCAAGGGACACTTTTACTTTTCATTAGATGTCTTTATGAATGTGGATTCTAGAGCATGGTATTTGGAGGAGGCACTGTGTCCAATGATCAGGTATATGGTGAACCTGTTTACACTTTCTATATACATGGAGTTATATAAGAAATTTTATATTATTGAGGTGATTATTTCTCTGGGATGTGATTCTCCAGAGAGTGTCCAATAGGACGTTATGAGGAGTAGATCTTTATGAAATGGATCATGTATGTTCAGACATTTAGGGTTCTGACCAATAGGATGCATAGCTCTATGGGCCTTTACAAGCCATTTTGTGGATTTTTTTCTCAAGAACCTACTGGGGGCTTCATATTTCATGTTATATCTATGATGGTCATGGTCAAAAGTAGTATCAGTTTTTAATAGCCTATGGAGGAATTTTTAGAAGGTAGGTCCTAACCCTTTTTTAAAACAATATTAATTCCCTTTGTGGTAGTTTTAGTTGTAGGGAACGTTGATTCTTGTTAAGTAGCTAAGGGTATATAGTATTAGAGTGGGTAGCCTTGTGATCATACCTATCATCAAGGACCCAGTATAGATCATGTTCATTGAGGAAATCAGTAGAGAATCATGGGATCTGGTCATTTCTAGATGAACGTGATGGAGTCAACAACACCATAAGGGCTAGAGGTTTCTCTAGGTATAATCAGTTTATCATATACCCTTGTTTGTTCTTTTTTTGATATATGAGCCTCACACTCCTTCATTGTTCGTGATTTTTTTGTTTCTTTGGTACTAGATTTGGAGAGAATTACTATGACCATAGTGTTATCTAATCCATTTGGAGGTCAACTTACTTCATTTGATGTGTACCAAGGTTTGTGAATGGTGATGGTATAGTTCCGATCAATGGGGGGTTTTCTTATACTATATATACAACCATATGATATTATACTTGATATATATTGGTTTTATTCCACACATTAATTCATTGAATATTTATAGAGGATATTATCATTTTTCTATGTTGAGGGCCAACAAGTGTTATTTATTGGAGAGTATATCTATCATATGGGTTGTAGGAAAATATTTCCTATTTTATCTCAGTTGGTGGAGTTTTCATTGGGACCTCAAGAGTAATATTTTCCCAATGTTGTGGATTAGTTCCTACATATTTTTCTAGTTAATGTTATGAAACTTACCCCAATGAAATTTCAGTTTTAGGATGGAGTTTCAATTATGTGTGTCTCTGATTTTGATGGCTCCTTATCGAATGGAGATTAAGATGTTTCGTGAGTTTAGGCTGATGGTTAATGATTTTATTTAGAGGGGTTTCATCTATATCAATATGTCTCTTTTGGTAGTCTAGTGTTGTTAAATAAGAAGCCAGATGGTAGTCTGAGGCTATGTGTAGACTATTGGAGGCTGAATTGCATGAAATTTAAGAAATGTAACACTCTTTTGAGTATCTATGATCTGTTCAACCAGATAAAGGGATCCATTTGGTTTTCAGAAATCTATTTGTGGTCTTGATATCACCAGATGAGTGGGTGGATGAGGATATCTCAAAGACTTCTATTAGGTGAAGGTGTGGGAACTTAGAATTCGTGGTCATTCCATTCAGTGCCATGAAATCACCAAATGAGTTCATAGGGATCATTAAATCTATATTTTATGAGTTCATAAACCAGTTCAATATCATGTACATCATTGAAGTCTTAATCTACTCAAAGTTAGAGGAGGAGCAAGTTGATCATCTCAGAGATATCTTTCAGGTCCTCTAACACCACCAGTGTTATGGAAAGTTATCTAAGTGAATGTTTTGGATGCGAGAGAATAATTTCATTAGTCATGTGATGTATCAGTATAGTGTGGTCATGAAATCATCAAAAATCAAGGTAGTTTTTTCTTAGGAATCAACCAAATACATGGAAGAGGTTCATAGTTTTCTTCGACTTATAGAATATTATCAAAGGTTTTTGTCTAATTTCTCTTGGGTTGGGCCCTAATTATAGTGTTAACAAGGAAGCATAAGGATTTTGTTTGGATTGATCAATGTTAGGAAATGTTTTTTTACTTGAAGTATAATTTGATTAGTGGTCAACTTTTTCTATTTTTTGAGGATGTTTTGATGTTTGAAGTTTTCTATTATGCATTTTGTTTGGGATTAAGATGAATCTTGATGTAACAGAGCGGCTATCTATTGTGAGTCTAGATATTAATGTACCCAAAAGCGTAACAATATACCCATGATATGGAGATGGAAGTATTTATGTTTCTACTGAATCTATGGAGGCACTACCTCATTAGTGAGAACTTTTTATTTTTCACAAACCACAAGATCTAGAAATATGTCTTCTATTAGTGGGACTTGAATCTTCACTAGTATAGGTGGATGGAGTTTCTCTTGGATTACAATTTTAAGAACTCTTATACTCTGAGAAAGGGTAACATTGTTTGTGATGAACTAAGTTGAAATTCCCAAGGGGATTTGGTTTGGGAGTCTATAGATGTTTGTAAAATTATGGAGGAGATTACAATGATACATCTTGATATGGGGGAATGTGGTGTCCAAGGTTGTATTTATCATATGACCTTGGATTTATCCATGATGTTGTAGGGGAGGAGCCTCATTGGGGAGTATCTAAATCATAGGTAATAAGTGATTTTATTGTTCGTGGTGATGTTCCAGATGGATGGTCAGAGAATTATCAGAACTAAATGTTCTTAAAGGGGTTTTTTTGTTCTGTTAGAAATACGTGAGGAATTATCTGTGAGTTTCTATAATAAGGCAAACTTTTATAAATTAAATTCTATTTTTATTGAGTAAATATAGTTATAGAAAACACTTGAACTACTTTTCTTATTTTGGATCGATATAGCCATTTGGATTTAAAAGACCACTAATCATCTTAACCATTCATAATATAGTTAGTGTATAATGAATGCTATGATTAGTATATATTAAGGGTTATCATGAAGTCTAATTAGTATAAGCGGGATGAGAAATGGCCTCGATTAGTAAGATCATACCCTATGAATCCCATTTATCAGAGCTTTTGAGGGAGATGGCACCACTAGGGTTTTCCATTGACCATTTCCAAGCTAAAATTAAATAACTATGGGGATAATGAAACTATTCATGTGATATTTTTAAGCTTATTAATTTCACAGCCCAAACCATGTTCACTAAACCACCCCAAGAAAATGTCACCATCACACATATTACCCATAGGGAATACACTGGTGTAATAAGGGGTTATGCATCTACACCCTAATATTATAAATTTTTATATTTTACATTTTAATAAAATTATTATTATTTTACCCCTTTTCATTATTAAAATTTCATATCAGTTGATGAAAATTTTATTTTCCATTGAAGAAACCAAAATTTTATTATTGTAAAATATATAGTTTTAATTAAAACATTATTTTTGATAAATTCAAGAATGTTGAAATTAATTTTAATTTAATGTAATATAATTATTAAATAATATTTATATAAAAATGATAATACAATTTAGTGAAGTCCAATATAATATTTATAAGGCTAAGAAAAATGTTATTATCATAAAAATCATTATTTTTCAATAATGTATCATTATAATTTAAAAGTGTAAATTATTGTATTTAGATAATTATTTTGATAAAACAAATATTGTTTTTAAAAATTATAATGTCTAAATTATCCCATGGTTAATTTTTTATAATTTTTTGAGACAGTCAAATTGTTTGATAAAAATTAAACATGGCATATATATATGGTATGGATCGTGACTTCATAATAGACCAAAGTGATTTAATAAATAGTATAAATGAAATAAATGGCCAAAAATATGTTTCCCCATTAAGATAATATTATTTTGAAGTTATTTGATAAATTTTATAAATCTTTAATATATCCTCCAAAACATATATAATATTTTAAGGTTTTATATTCGATTCTTTAGAAATATGACTCACGTCCACATCACCAAGGTTATTATTTTAAAAAAATTTATTCTTTATCTTATAAAATATTTAAAACCACTCTTATTTGACATAAAATATAGGAAAATCCATGCTAATTATTTTGGTTTTGATAATTTTATCATATTGAGTTTAAAAACTAGGTTTAGAAATTAATAAAGAATTCCCTCTCTTTTTCTATAAATGTACACATATTCTCCCACTCATATTCAGTCAAAACCCATTTATAAAAAATTTACTCTCAATATCCCTCTTTAAATCCCATCCAATATGTTCCCAATCTCTTAATAAGCTCCTACCAAGATTTTAGAAAGCCTCATCTCAAGATAAGAGGCCCCCCTCTTCTTTTTATTTCAAGTACTTTCTTTGTACTGATCAATTTTGATTTCTAATTATCCATTTTGAAATGTTTTTTTAAATTCCTTTAATGTTATTATGATTATCATGTAATGATATACCACATTTCAATCCTATTAACCACTTCCTTAAACCTTTATGTATAGTTTTTATGCTGCCAAAATAATCTGATGATTTTCCATACAAAACCTTTGTGAAATGAATACTGATTTCTATTTCCACTAAAGGGTATTAAATTAGTTTCAACTTTCCTTAAGTTATTGTTAAATTACATTTATGTAAGCCTGAATCCATAATAATGGGGTTATGAAATGCATTTTTATGTTTAATGATCTAGGTGGCACACAAATGCATATAAATGATATGAACATGATGGGAGGTATTATAATTATATATCCTTCCAACACATTGGGTAATGTTTTTATCTCAAGAAAAAACATATATGGGGTATAGGAGGTTATCCTAAGAACACTATGTTTTTATGTCTTGGTGGTTAGCATTTTATTTTTCTTATTATGTCATGTTTTATATTGTTTTCACATTCCTATGATTCCTTGACGTTATCATCTTATATCATGAATCAATGATCATGTTTATGATTCTCACCCCTATTATGTCACATCGATATGCCTCTTGAATAAAATTTATTACATTCATTATGATATTATTTTTTTTATTCCCTTACTAAAATTTATAGCTGAGCCTCTTGTTATGTAAGTCCGAAGTTTATCTCATGCATTATTAGAAGTTTGATGAAATATAAGGTCATGTTTTGGAGTTTTAAAATAATTTTGTTATTCCCATGTTTCATTTAAATTTGATATGTATATAATTTCACAAAGACACTAGGCCTCATGATCTTTTGGCATTGCATTACATGTTTCTTTATGTAATAAATTATGAATTAAGGTGTATTAAAGATTTGGTTTGTCATATTTATCAGTAGAGAAAGGTCTAGTTGTTTTGGTGGATTAGGATTAGAAAACATTAGTGAAGTCCTTATATATAATACTAAACATTGGAAAAAATCCCTAAATTATGGTAAAGTATAGAGTAAGTGGTTTCCATGAAACAAAACCCCTTCCTGGATACTACAAGTGGATGTGAATCAGGCATAATTATTCCTTGGTGTAATTGCCATGAAAAGGGTGAATTTCATAGTGACTTTATTGTCACATGGTACATGAAAAAGAGTCCTTTTTTACAACTAGTTTTACACCCTTGGGGAATATTATTTGGTAAATTCACAATGTCTTGAAAAACTATTATGAAGGGAACAAGAAATCCCATAAAATTATATGTTAGGAAACATAACATGAAAAACATATATTGAATCCTAGAAATTCATATGTTAAAGAGTTTATTTCATTTATTAATTATCCCTTAAATGTTCATAGAATCTCTTTTTTATGTTCATTATTTTAAAAATTACAATCCCTAATTTTTCCTTTATTTTTTATCAATGTATGGGAATAGGAGAAACTGATTTAACAACCTATGTGATGGGAAAGGATCAAATTATATTCCTAAACCAATGGGATTAAGAGTTGAGAACATCATGAAAATACTTACTAAACTAACTCAAGTCATGAATAGAAACTTGAATTAGGAGGGAAAACTCACATACCTCTAAGAAAAATAATGTTTAAATAGATACCTTTGTAAAATAAAGACCTCCAAATTTCAATGGATCTTATAATCTTTTAATCAACGAAATATGGATTGGATCCATTAAAAATATATTGTACATACTTTAATTCTCTGAGAAATATAATTTCATGTTGAATGTTTTTCATATGGAGGGATTAACTGATCAATTTTGGATGTTGATCAAAAAAATGAAGCCTTAGGAAGATAACTAAGTGATAAAGTATACAAAATTATAGAAATTGGTTTTTGATAAATATTTTCCCCACACACTCTAACTTAAAATGGATAGTGATTTCTATAGACTCAAGAAAAAATGACAATTAATCCATCATGGTGTATGAGAAAAACTTCAAAAGACATTCATGATATGCCTTTTGATTTTTAATTGACCTGTAAAGTAAAGTGGGAAACTTATTTGGCAGGCTAAAGAAAAATCTATGAAAATATTTTTCGATTAGAGACTTTGATAACTACGACTAAATCTTCTAATGTGTCCTAAAATTTGAAATAGATATTGGGTGTTTTTAGGAGTTTCGTGTATTAGGATATAGGAAGAGGAGAGTAGATTTTAATTCTTTTGGTGCAATGGAGAAATATCATGGGGTCAAGAAAGTACGACACCCCACTTGTGAAAAGTGTGGGAGGAAACATTACATAATTGGTTAAATGGGACAAGGAAATGATTTAGTTACAAGAAATAAGTGTATCTAGATAGTGAATTTTGATAGGAGAAACCCACACATGTGATGGAAGAAAGTAATGTTCCAATAGAAAGGAACAAGGAAATTATGTGTATAGAAAGGAACAAGGATAACCCCACTTGTCTAATGATTCAATAGAAAGGAACAAGGAAATTATGCAAATAAATGCCCTAATCTAAGAGTTTTTTATGATAATTGATTCCAACAACCTCCAAAACCTAGAGATTACAGGAAATCTTATGCCATCGTAACTGCTGAGATGGATCCTGACAATAATGTGGTAATAGGTGCACTGGTTATTCATTCAAGAATAATGAATGTGATGTTTCATTTTGGTTCTACTCATTCTTTCATATCACGCAAGATTAGTATAACTATTCAAACTCCACCTCAAACCATGGATGTGGGGAAATATTTGAAAATGTAAAAATTTTAAATTACTACATCTCAATTATATAATTTCTCCTTTATCCATATTTGCAAGATAAACTTCCCAATGGACCTTGTGATGCTAACTTTATAGGAATTCAATTCAATTCTCATTATGGATTGGATTTCTTTATATAGAGAAAACATAAATATCCAAGAGACATAAATCACCCTATGTAATCACACTTTGATTCTATACAAGTGCATGGATGGGGATGAACCTCTTTTGGTTTCATTATCTCAAGAATGGATATTATTTCCTTCTGAGAAATCATATCTAGCTCAAATGATTGATACTAAATAAAATAATCTTTGATGAACTACCCATTATAAGTAAATATACGGGTGTTTTTTCTAAAGAAATACATGGTCTCCCTTTAATCTATGAGGTTGAGTTATTAATTGATCTTATACATTGATATTTTCAAATAACTAAAACTTTATGTTAAATAGCCATTGCTTAACTTGAAGAGATGAAGAATAAAGTTAATGATAATATGGATAAAGGGTTTATACACCCAAGTTCTTCACCATGGGGTGAACTAGTCCTCTTTTCAAGAAGAAGGATTAGATAATGCACATCTTCATTGATTATCATGAGCTCAACAAGATCATGATAAATAAAAAGTATCCTCTTTTGTGGATTGATGACTAGTTTGATCATATGTGCTAATCCCATTATTTCTTTATGGTGGATATTCGGTCAGGATATTATCAAGTAATGATGAAGAATAAGGATATATCCATGAATTCTTTTCATACAAGGTACAGGAATGATGAGTTCAGAGTAATTACATTTGGACTCACTAATAATCTATCTATCTTCATCGAATTAATGAATAGAGTATTTAGGGATTGTATTAATAAATTTGTGGTATGGTTTTTATATGATATTATTATCTACTCCAAACCCAAGGAGGAACATGAAGATCATTTTAATGATGTACTATAGACAATGCGAAAGGAAGAGATATATGTGAAGTATAGTAAATGTGAGTTTTAGATAGAGTAAGGAACATTCTTGGAGAATAATATCACTGGAAAAGGGATATCTATATATCCTTCAAAAATATAGGAAATTAAAGGATGGTCCTGAACAAAAAAAAATATGGAGATCTATAGTTTACTGTTATTAGCTGGGTACTATTTTTGATTTGTGGGAAACTTCTCATGATTTTAAATACCACTAACCAAGATAACTTGAAATGGAGTGAAGTTTGTTTGGATGGGTGAATGTGAGGATATATTTAAAGATTCAAAGAAGAAGCTAATCACTGCACCTATGATCACATTTCCCACCAGTAGGGATGTATTTTTGCTCTAAAATAATGTGTCCAAAAAGTTAGTAGGTTGAATACTCTTTTAAGATGACAAAGTGATAGCATATTATTTATTCAAACTAACGATACATGAGAAGAACTACACAATTAATGATTTGTAATTGGTTACAGTGATCTTTGAGTTGAATATTTGGTGACATTTTCTATATGGGGATAAGTGTGGCATGTATACAGATCATAAAAACTTTATGTTTATATTCACACAAAAGGAGATCAATATACACCAACAAAGGGGGTTAGAGGTGGTCAAGGAATTTTATTATTCAATCCATTTTCATCATGGGATTCTAAATAATATGTAATATGCTCTGAGTAGAAAGGATCTTACAAACCTATCTATAACGAGGATTGAAATGGATCCAATCATACTAGACATACAAATGATGGAAATGGGAATAATAAAAGGATATTCATCTAACCTTGCTCAAATTACAGATTAACCATCCATTCCTAAGAAGATCAAGGTGACCCAAATTGATGATTTGGGGATATAGAAAAAGTTAGTGAATATTATAGAGTTTAAATTTTATTAACATGGAGTTATATGTTTTGGAACCTGGATATGTGTCCCATTAAAACCCGAACTAAAGAGGGAACTTCTAGATGATGTTCATAGATCATATTTCTCTATTAATCTAGGAATCAATAATATGTATATATATCTGAAGAAAAAATTATGGTGGGATAACATGAAGAGGGAAATTGCAGAATTTGTATCTAGATCCTTGGAATTCCAACAAGTCAAGTCCAAATGAATAAATTCTAAGGTTATGATATAACCATTTCCCATACTAGTATGTAAATGGGAAAACATAACCATGGATTCCATCATTGGAATATCCAGTACATCTAAAGGAAATAACACCATCTGGGTGGTATTCAATCACCCTACAAAATCGGCATATTTCATTTTTATCAAGTAATATTTATCTCTAAACCAACTCACCAATAAATTTATAATGTAATTATAAAGACTATATGGATTGACACTCTCTATTTTTTCTAATAAACTTACGAGGTTTACCTTCAGGTTTTGGATAATCCTTCAGCAAGATTTGGATATAGAGCTAATTTTAATTATTGTTTATCACCCTCAAACGAATGTTCAGTCTAAGAGAACCATAAAAACTCTAGAGGATATGTTGCGATCTTGTTCAATGGATTTACAAGGATGTTGGGATTAGTTTCTTCCCTTAATAGAGTTCTCAAATAATAATACTTTCCATTATAGTATTCAAATAGAACCTTACAAGACTATGTATAGGAAGAGGTTTCAAACTCCAATATGATGTAATGAATTTGGAGAGTGGAATCTTATGGGACCTAATCTTATCCTTGAGATGATTGAGAAGGTTCAAATTGTAGGACCCCAGATCACCCTGAGAGGGGGGTTAATCAGGGTGTCAACTTTTTCTTTTAAATCAATAGATCTTGTTCCCATGTTTATATGAACATGTTAAACCTTTCTATTGGAATAGTTAAATAATAAAACATTCACATGAAAAAAGACAACACATCAATTTTTCTTAGTTCACAACTAAGGGCTAGTCCAATGAGCATACATCGAAAGTGTGTTGGTCATACCTAAATCCAATAATCTTTACTGGTGGTGGATTACAATAGTTCATACATATTCACTCTGTTCCAAGAACACTGCCTTTATAATATTTTAGGGATAGAACAATGCATCCCTTTGAACACTTCCGTTGAATCCCCCTAGCTCACTGCCTCATATGAAGTCTTTCTCATTTTATCAACTTGAAGGTCTATTCAATTGATTTATATTAAATTATTTATCTCTTTCCATCATGAGAATCTTCTTTCATTGAAGTCATAAATTAATTCACTTGAAAGTAATGAACTAATAAACTAGATGTTCAAAACCTGAAAGCATCTCAACTCATTACATGAGCACAACACCTATTCATGTGTGTAAGATTTGGGGTTGTCGTGCAAGTTGTATTTTGTGAAACCCTTCTCTAATGAACAACCCTTATCTTTCATGCAGCTACACCAGAAGATTCACTTGGTCTTGATAGACTCAAGGAATACTTTACATGGAACTACCTTTCTACAGGAAACTCACCACTCGCACGCTACTCCAGGCTTACATGAAACTCTCTTCTTGTGTGTGACTCCCTTCTTATGCACAACTCACTACTTGCATGATTCAGATCTTGAATTTTATATAAGTGTTGAAACTATCTCAAATGAGTGGAGTAACTGCCTATTTATAGGCACTTTGGACCCTACATGCAACTTTGTGCAACTTTTCCTCAGCACACAAGTATCGTTCTTGAAAGTTTTTTTTCACGCAAACTCATGCAAACTCACCTTTCATGAAAATCTTTAACTTGTGTGAACTTATTTATTTTTCCATTTTTTATGAAAAGATCTTTAAATATTCATTGTTCTCAACTTTCCAATCCTTCATGACACTTGCGCAAAACATCCTTTTCCAAAACCACTTTCCTCCATTCTCCAAACACTGGAAAATGACACCACCTTCAATATGGTTGTCAACTTGAACTGTATGATCCCTTGCCTTGAAAAATATCTGATCTTCCATGTCAGGATTGGAAAAAAAACATAAACCATACTCCATTTATATCAAAGAACAACCTTGGTTCCAACACAAACCGTACTACCCCATATGAAATCTGCACAAAGTCGATAGAAAATCTATACAGACAATAAACGACGAGACATATAGTTTGAGGTTGGAGATAAGGAGTTCATTTATATATATGTATAGAATAAAGTAAAAATATTTGGGAAGAATGTAAATCTTAGTCGAATATAAATTATCCCCTTTAATATCCTTGATTTCATCAGAGTTGTGGCATATCAAATAGCACTCCAACCTAACCTTTCCAAAGTACATGATTTTTTCCATGTGCCCCTTTTGAAGACGTATATACTGGTGGCCTCAAAGTTACTAAATCTAGAGGTGGTACCCTTATAGAAAAATATTTTATATGATAAGTAGTTATTCATGATATTATATCATAAATACAATGTTATATGAAATAATACCACTCACCTAGTTAAAGAGGTGTGGTGGAACCACAATTTTGAGGATGAATTGTGGGACCTGAAAGAGGATATAAAATATAAGTACACTCATCTCTTCTAGTGTATAAAATAAAATTTTGAGGAAAGAATTTTTAAGGAGGAATAATGTAAAAATCTAAACTTTTATAAATGGAATTCCATTTTGATTGAATAAATGCCTCATAGTTATTGAAAACTCATGCAATACTTCTGTTATTTCGGACCAATATAGCCTATTGGATTTAAAAGACCATTAACATTCTTAAACATTGATAATATAGTCATTATATAGTGACTATTAAGATTAATATATTTTAGTGGTTATGATAAAGTCTTATTTTCATAAATGGAAGGATCAATGGCCATGATTAGTAGGATAATATGCGATGGAGCTCATTTATTAAAGTTTACAAAGGGATGTAGAATAACTGGGATTTTCCCTTGATTAAGATCAAGTTGAAATTAAACATAATCATGAATGAAACTATTTACAAGATAATTTTAAGATTATTAAGATCACGACCCAAAACATGTTCACTGAACTACCATAAGAAACAGTCACCATCATACACCTTACCCTTAGGGATATGCTGGTAAAATAAGAGATCATGTATCTAGACCCTAATAGTAAGAATTTTGATACTTTAATTTATAATAAAATGATGATTATATTTATCCCATTTCATTTTTAGAATTATAGATCAGTTGATGAAAACTAGATTTTGATACAAAGAAACCAATATTTTTTCTTAATATATGGTTTTAATTAAAACACTCTTTTTGATAAATTCAAGAATTTTGAAATAATATTTATTTTCATATAATATTCTTATTAAGTAATATTTATATACAAATGATAATATATTTAGTGAAGTCTAGTATAATCTTTATAAGGATCAAAAACTATTATTTTTGTAAAAACTAGTATTTTTCAATAAATGATAATTTTTATTTAAAAGTGTAAATAATTATATTTAGAGAATTATTTTGATAAAATAAGTCTTATTTTTGAAATAATCATGTCAAAATTATTCAATTCATAATTTTTCATACTTTTCTGAGACAATCAAATGTTTAGTTAAGAATTAAAAATGGTATAAATATACGGTATGTATTATGTCATCATAATAGCCCAAAAGTGATGTAATAAATTTTATGAAGGGAATGAATGACCAAAAATTTGTTTCCAATTTAAAATAATGAGTCTTTTAAGTATTTTGATTACTTTTATAAACCCTTAACAAATCTTACAAAACCTATATTATGTTCTTAGGTTTTAAAATAAATTATTTATGAACATGAATCACTTCCACATAACCAAGGGTATTGTTTTAAAGAATTAAATTATTGTTCTTATAATATATTAAAAACCACAATTTTTTAGAAGAAAACATTAGTTAAAACCCATGGTAAGGTTTGTGGTTTTGATTATTTTATCATATAGAATCTAAAAATTTAAGTTTAGGAATTAATAAAGAATTCCCCCTCATTTTCTATAAATACCAACCCATCCTCCCAATCCTCTTCACTAAAACCCTATTGATCGTGAATTTTATATCCCTATATACATATAAAACACTCTAAAGGTATTCTTGATATCTTTAGAAGCTCCTTCGAACCTTTTAAAAGAATCCTATCAAGGTAAGGGACTCTCTCTCATATTCTTTTTATTTCAACAACATTATTTTTACATATCCCTTTTAATTTCTAATTATCCTTAATTTAATGTGTTTTTACACATATATTTATTGTCCTTAGGATTCCAATTTAATGATAGACCATCTTTCACTCTCATTCGCACATTTTTTAAACCATTATGTGCACTCGTTATACTTCCTAAATTATCCTGTGATTTTCCATGCCAAACATTTATATAGTGAATACCCATCCCCATTTATACTAAATGGTATTTTCCTATTTGTACATATCCTTAATTAATTCTATACTTCCATGTATGTAACCTTCACTTCTTAATTTTAGGGTTAAAATGGATGAAATTAATTCTTAGGTTATAAGATCTATATGGCACAAAAATTCATGTACATGATATGAATGTGATGGGTGGGATCAGAATTATATATCCTTCTAATGCATATGGTAATGTTTTTATCTAATGACATACCATGTATACACTGGTGTTTATCCTCATCACACTATTTTATAGTGTCTTTGAAGTTATCCTTGACTTATTCTTATGATTTCATGTTTTATTTTGTTTCCATATTCCTATGTTTCCTTGATGTTATTATCATACATCATGCTTTGATGATCATTTTTCTGATTTTCACCTCTTTTATGTCACCTTGATATGCCTCTTAACTAACATGTATTACTTTCATCACGATATTCTTTGATCATTCCATTACTAGGATTTATATCTCACAATTTTATCATATACTTCCCCAGGTTATCCCATGTTGTATTAGAAGATGAATGGAATATAAGGGCATGTTTTGGAGTTTTTAAATAATGTTTTTATACCCATGTTTCAAGTTAATATGATATTTACATAATTTCCCAAAGACTCTAGGCATCACAATATTTTTGGGATTTTATTATGTGTATATTTATTTAATAAATTGTGGATTTAAGTGCATTAAATATTTAGGATGTCAAACTTTCACAACTCACCCTTAGTGGTACATCCCGGTGTTACTAAGATGTATCTTGGTTTGAGAAGAAAACATTGGTGGTTGGGATGAAATGGTCGGTGGAATAGTTTGTGTCAAAGTGTCTGGTTTATTACCAAATGAAATTAGAACGTTTTTTTTCTAGATTTTAGTGGTAACCATTGGATGTATCCAAGTAGAAATGGGAGGACATATTGAAGGATTTCACCATCAGGTTACCTCAGGCCCAGGAAGGACGTGTTCAATTTAGGTGATTGTGGGGTGGATGATAAATTCAGCTCACTTTCTAGTGATCTATTAATTGAGGATTGTGGATGTTTTCATTGTGTATATTATGTGGTTAGGATTCACGGGATACCGAGAACCATAATCTCTAAGTAGAATCCTCATTTTACCATGTGGACCTGGAGGAGATTTCATTATGCATTTGGCTCCCAGTTGTGCCTTAGAACTACTTTCAATCCTCAAACAAATAGGAAGCTTGAGTGGACTATCCAGATATTAGAGGATATGTTGTGTGCTTACATATTGGATTTTGTGAGATATTGGGAAAAGAAAATTCCTTTTTTATACTACAATAATATCAACCAATTAGCAATGGGAATGGCTCCATTTGAGGAATTTTATGTTTGTTTGTGTCATTATCCCTTATGTTGGACAAATTATGGGGAGTCGTCAATTCTTGGTCTTGATTTGGTGTAGAGAATAGCCAATAACATCCATATAGTCCAAGAGATAATGATGACTATAAAGGACCATAAGAAGGCTTATGTTGATCATGGACAGAGGAACTTGGAGTTTGAGTTTAGAGATAATGTATTCTTGAGAGTCTCCCCTCAATAGGGTTAGTGGAGGTTTGTATGGGGGTAAGATTTATCCTTAGCTCATTGGGCCTTTGAGGTGTTAGGGCTTGTTGGAAATGTGAATTATCGGTTGGAACTACCACCATAGATGTACATGGGCCAGTACATCATCCATGTGTCTCATCTTGGTAAATATCTTCATTATGACTCTCATGTCACTGATTGGGAAGAGTTAGATATTGATGATGGTGTGACATTCAATGGAGTGACTAGTAGAAATCCATGATCATTAGGAGAAAGTGTTTTGTGGATGTACCATCCCATTGGTTCATATGTTGTGGACACATGGTGTCATAGTAGAGAGTACTTAGGAGCATGAGATATAGATTTATCCCATTACCCAAAGTTTCTCTGAGTTTTACCTTGTTATTATTTTCCTCAATGATCATATGTTTGAACCTTGCTGATTTATGAGATTTTCCTCTTCCTTTATTGGTGATTTATGTTAATTATTAAATAATATTAAGAGGGGGGAACCCATTACTAATAAACACCTATTAGATTACAACACATTTTATAACCATGAATGTGAGTCAGTTCCATGAAAAGTGGGGAATATCTTGATGTGGAGGGTGGTTTTCTTTTGTTTTTTTGATTTGGGGAGTGTTGTTTGATGGTTTAAGATTTTGTTAGCTAGGTCCATGTAGAGGTCGAAATGGTTGTATGATTGGTCGCATGGGAGAGAGGTGAATTTTTTTTGGAGTGAGGTGGTGTGGTGTTTTTCCTAGTGTAGGATGGTGATGTGGTTGTGTAGGGTGTTTCGCACATATTTTATCTTAGTTTCATGTGTTTGGATGGTGGTAATGTTTTGGGTGTAATGAGATCACTGAGAGGTACATCGTGAGATGGTTTTTTGGAACCTTCCCTTTCATTTTTAGGGTTGGGTATTGATTTTTTAGGTTTAGAAAAATTTGAGAGGTATCTAATATTACAGTTCATTTCATCTTGGTCTATTACTTTGTTGGTTTAAGAGTTAAATGTGTTCAAAGGAGGATCAAGGATGATTATCAAGATTTATAGTTTTATTTCTTCAGCAAAGGGTAGTTCATGATGTAAACATGTGTTTACGATGTGAAAGTATGTATGCAATGTGGAATCTAGTGATTCGGGACAGGAAGTTTTGGATGGGGGTTTTGAGATCAAGTGAATCATAGTGTGAAAGGACGATTCACGATGTGATTTAAAGAGAGTTTGAGGCTCCATGAAAATTATTCAATGTTAATTAGGTTTGAAGTTTAGGGGATTCATGACCTGGATTGGATTCATGGATATAATTTTATGGCCTCACGAACACTAATGATATGAATATGTGCTTCACACCGTGAATATGTTGAGGCCTAGCTTGTTTAAAAAATTTAGGGATCACCTAATTTTTTTATTTATTTCAGTTTTTGGGGAAACCATAGATGATTTTTGGGGACTTTCCATCTCTCCCTTCATAGTTTTGATATTTGGTTTCCATAGGTTTATATTTGGAAATCCATGGGGAGTAAATCCCCTTTTCTCCCATGATATCTCAAATTCCTCATTGGGAATTCTTGGTGTTGATGTTTCTTTTATCGAGGACTCTTCGGGGATATGTTTTTTTATCCCTAACATGGTTAAAGTTGATCTAGGGGTTCCTAGTGTGGTTTTTGTATTCCGGTTATTTCTCTTTTTCCATGTGATGTGTAACAATTCATAAATATTCTTTGAGGTAGAGGCACCTCATTCTCTTTCTATGTGAATATATGGAGATTGCATGATTTTTTCTTCCATTAGATGAATTTTAAGGGTTGAATTAATGAATACAATGAATTGGATTGATCATAAATTGATGGGAATAGGGAGGAGCCACATGTTTTACTGATTTTGATATTTTTGTTGATGATACTATATATTCTTTCTTCCATTACAAAAAATCATGGTTTTTGGGAGCCATTCTTATATTGTATCTAATATGGTTTTGAGACCCTTACTATGTGGTTTTTTATATCACCTTAAATGAAATTTCTAATCACTTATATCTTGATAATAAATCAGTTACCCATGGAAATATATAATTTTCATGAGAATACCCATGATAAATAATTAATTAATGTAATGAAATCCCTTGAACTTGTATTATGGTATATTTTTTATGTCGAGATGTGATGTTATATGTGATTGTTCTTGTTGTGTTACCTTGTGTAATGTGGGTTGTTTTGTAGTGATGATGATGATTGTATAGTTTTTGAAATTTTTGGGGTGGTGATGAAATGTTTTCTTAAAATAGCATGTGATGTGGGTAGTTTTGTGATGGTGGTGATGTACAGTGGTTATTTTGTTATGACTGGGTGGTGGTTGGGATGGGTGGTTGTTGTAGTGAGATGGCTTGGTTGATGTGGTTTTGTGGAAATGGTTGATATGATATGGATGAGATGTTATGTAGTGTGATTGTGTTAATTGATCAGTTAACTATGGAATGAAATGTAATGTTGTTAACAAAATGACATGGGTTGGAAAATGAATAACAAAAGGTTTTAATTGATGTATAGTAATTGGAATTAAATGAAATAAATGATAAATCAATGGATTGTGTTAATGTGAAATGAAATGTCTTAGTAAATAGGATTTAGTGTAAACCCATTAAATCTAGAAAATAGTGGAACTTGTAATTGAAAGTTTAATTGTGTGTCCATGTGTGGTGGTTGTGTGATTTGATTCTTTTAGTAGTAGCATAAGTTGGGATGGAAGTCATGTGGTGCAGTGGTGATGATGTGAAGTATGCTAGTGAAGTTTTTCTTAACCCATAGGTTTGGTATTGTGTGCTATATATTTATGATGTATTTTTTTGTTATTTATATACACACCCCACCCAAGTTGGATAACATTATCAAGGCCTAAATGTTTTGAGTTCTAGGTGTTTTCACCATTATCTAGGTTGGTGGTGATATGGATGGATGGCTTCCCGCTCTTCCTCAATCTTCCTTTATCAATAGTGATGTTACATGTTGGTGTTGGATAATTCCCAGTGATAGTGCGAGTTGGTGTTGGAAATTTCCTAGTGGTAATGAGGATGTGATGCAAGGTGGGGGTAATGTGTGGTGATAGGAGGGAATGAGTTTGATGTCCTTCACATTCATAATTCCCTACTTCCTTGGTTTGTGATGAGGTTGTGATGTGTGATGATGTTTTTATGTGATTATGACTTGTGATAATACCAAATGATAGACCATGTAAGAGGTTTGGATAGTTAGGGATGAATCCAAACTCACATCAAAGATGGCTAGATATGTGTCGTGATATATATAGAATTTATGGGATCATATGATATTTGACGTTGGGGTGTGAGAGAAGAAAATCAGTGGGGAAGCTATTATGGGTCACCTTTAAATTGTTTTATTTTGATATTAAATTACTATATTGGATGCATAATTTGATGAGTGTGTCCAGGTGTGGCTAGGATTAGATATTTGACCTGTTTAGGTGTGTGTTTGTGATACTACTTGTTCACTGGTGAATGAGTATTCTTTTTTTACATGTACACGTGAGGCCTTGGGTATGATCTTACTGAGTATAGGTGTTATACTTACCCTATGTATATATAAATTATTTTTCAGGTTTCTTGGAGGAGTTCGGGGACCGATATAGAGATTACTATCTTGGGTATTAGATCTGATGTTAATTAAATTCCATAAGACTATATTTTCATATTTACTTCAACACTTTTATTTGTATCTAATGACCTTGTTCATGAATTGTGGGATGGTTTTGGGTTTACATTTATGTTATGTGCTGGAGCTTCTCTGTGGTTGATTATCCAATATACAAATACTAAATTATTATTGAGTGTAATTTCTTCTATATGTGAGATTTTTATACCCTCAGGGCTTGTCGCCAACCTAGGGCCTACTAGAGGCAGGACTTGGGTGGTCATTATCTCACTTCCTTCATTTCTAGCATAGGAGGGGTATCTTTACATGGAGGGGATCATGATAAAAAAGGTAAACCCATATGGATATTTATTTGTTTTACATTTAAGAGTGCCATGGTCATAAGTGTGTAGAGTTTCATATTTATTCCTATAATATAAAATAAGAATAATCTAAGAACATTTTTAGGAACACATAATATGAGAGAATATTTTGTTTAATGTGGTGGTGTAAATCAATTTTGAGTGTAAAAAAATGGATTTTTAAAACATCACATTTCAAGAGATACAAAGAGTGTAAGAGAGTCGTTGGATGTGATACCATGTGTCCAATGTAATGATCTATTGTTATAACATTTAAAGAAGAAGAAAATATTATAATATGGGATGAGTGAACATGTTAACTTAGTGCGTAGTTGGGGTTTGGCTTAGTGGTAAGAACCGCATAATCCTACATGAAAAATGGGGGTTCAAACCCTATTGGGCGCAGGGTACTGTAGCAGTATTGTAGTGATTGTAGCAGCGGTGGTACTGTTGAATAGTGGGTACTGTAGCGGTGGCAGGGCACTGTTGTAGCGGTGTGTACTGTAGCAGTCGGGTTACTATTCACAGGATGGGCTTTGGGCCAAAAATTTGAGCCAATGGGCTATGTAATGGGCTACATACCCACTAGGTTGTCGGGCTATGTAATGGGTCTCCCTCTACTGAGTTAAAATAGGTTTTTGGTTTTCTTTAATAATAAAATGAGGCTTCAGCCCTGACCTTTAAAAAAATGTTAACTTAGTGATCATTACTTTTTATGAATCTAATGGTGAGATGGTGTTATATGAGTGTTTTATAATTTTTTAATTCAATAATAAAATTTAAATGTTCTCTGCTAGAATGGTCTTTGGTTGACCAATATAAATTTTTCTATTTTCAATTTTTTTTAATGATGGTTCTTTGCTCGCAAAAAAATATTCTTTTAATGAATAAAAAATATTTTAAATGTTTATTATTCTTTTTTTAAGAGTAAAAAAACATAAAACATCTAATAATGAGTTTAATATATTTAGAATTGAGTAAATAAATATGGTTTTTCACAAAAATAGAGGACTTGTGGGTCCCTTTTGAACTATAAAAATGGACTATGCATGAATCTGATATATAATATGTTTGAAAGTCTTATTTTTTATGAAAATTGTTTTTATAAAATTAAGTATCTATATATTGTTAAAAGTTCTTGGTTTTTCATTTTTTATTTTTTATATTACACTAGTCGCCTTAAAAATATAATAATATTTTAGGTTAGTTGAACATATTAGTATATCAATGTATACTAATTTGATATTAACTTTTCATATTTTAAAAAAATCTGTTATGTAAATTGAAATTTGGGAAATTTCAAAATATTCAAATATACGGATGTACTTAATTTACTTAGAAAACAATGGTTGGGTTTATTTTTAAATTTAGATAAAAAAATATAAAACATTAGTTCTCACTAATATTTATTTAACATAATTATTTTTAAATAATCACAATATAATTTAGTGGTTGTTGTAAGTGGCTTGAATTTCCATAAAAATGGTCACCAAAATTGTTATTGTTTTTTGAAAAACCCTTTAGTGACTTTTGAAGATGGATTGTGACTAGGAATTCATAGCCACCAAAATTGATGAGTAATTTTTCATTATATGTGTTACAACCTGAGATTTTTTAGAAAAACAACTATGTTTAATAGCTTATATGACATGCAACACTGAGCCTAAATGAACCATGAAATATTATTATTTCAATATGATCGTTGTAACCATGTTGCTAAATTGGTGGGTGTGAATAGGAATAACTAATGTTTAATATATATATATATACTACTCAATAAAAATGTATCGATAAATTCTTATTAAATAATCATTCAAAATTTAGTAAATTCGTTTTATTCTTCAAAAACATGTTTTATTCAACAATGGTTTTTATTAGTTTTTGTGAGAAAAAATTTAAAATTAAATTTTGGAATTATTAGAAATGTTAGTTGAAAAAATAAAAATATTTTTTAAAATGATAATATCAAAATTAACTTAGAGTTAAAGTTTGGTATTTTTCTAAAATGATTGATTTTTTCAGTGAATAGTAAAAATTACTGATTTTTCAAATACTATCATTTATTTTCATTAAATCAAGTAATTTAAAATCTCATTATATTTTAATTTTGGTATTAAAGTTAAATATTAACTATTTGATTTATAATAATATGATATATATTTTTGAATCAGAATTTTTTATGATTTTGGTATAATTTATTTGTTCAAAGAGATGGTATAAGTTTATTTTTATGGATAAAAATACGATTTTCTAAAAATTATTTTTAATTGTATAAAGTGTATCCATTTTAATAAATTAAATTTACCCATAATAATGAAATATTTAAATTAAATATATAGATTATATATCTATTTATATGAATTTAAATTCATATAATAATTATTTCTAGTCATAAAATTAATATAAGATCATATACTGCTTGAAAACACGTTTTTCTGAAAAACCATTTTTTGTCACATCTACAGGGTTAATTTTAAACTAAATTCTTCTAATTATGTGAGTTGAATTTGTTAAAAAGGGTTCCATATTTTTAATCATAATAATTAATATTATATAATATTGTCAACTTAATTTTTATTCATAATGAATAGTTAAAACATTAAAAATATGTTACCGCAGTCAGGGTTAAAACAGGTTTATCGAGGGTTAAACTAAACAATAAGGGTTAAAATTACCTTTTTTAAATTTCTATTTCGGGCCATGGCCTTTCGTTTTACCAAAGCTATCTTATCGGTGTCCCAAATTTTTTTTACCCTAACGAGTATAGTATCAGTAAGGGGTTGATCCGTAGGGAAAAAGAAGTTATTTTTGTCTTGATTATCTAGTTTGTATTTTTGTCTTAGTGATGTTTGCTGAATTTAGAGTCGATTTTTGATGTTTGGATACAAAGAGTAATTGGATTTAAGTTTCTTTTAACAAATTACTTAACGGAATAATGGAAAATATGGGAAATTGATTTTGATGCAAATAAGGAAGGAAATGCATTGGGGATGTGGATTATTAAGAAGTTGTTTATTAGATGAAATCGCTTATGAAGTTTTGTTGTTCATAATAACCCAACACTCTGGGTTTCAATTTGTAACAAAGTTTCCTTGGTCCGGTAAACTTATGTTCATGGCTGAGGAAACTAACTCCTTGGTTTGGTAATCAGTGTTTCATAGTTCTTTATTTGGCTTAGTCCATTTTGAGTCAGAGAATACTTCCAATGAACATGTAAACATTCATCGTTATTATTCTTTTGAATCCTTGAAACTTCTGCCCTTGGTCTGGCTCAGAATTTTCAGGGATAAGATGAAGTGGTTTAAGAAGAATAAGAAGAAGTTAAAACAACATACACATTCATAACAACTAATCTAAATTACAACTCATCATCTCCCACAACCCCAACACACGGGGTATTTAGTTACACATATAGGAAAAGATAAAAACAAAACCCTCGATACCTAATGTGATCATCGCAGAAACTTT
Organism: Viscum album; assembly: GCA_963277665.1. Lineage (NCBI taxonomy): Eukaryota > Viridiplantae > Streptophyta > Magnoliopsida > Santalales > Viscaceae > Viscum > Viscum album. The sequence continues at coordinate 80,991,676 of OY728155.1, read as the reverse complement.
GAGGAGAGCATGGCTCTTCGGTAGAATGGTATAATGGTGAAGTAGTTGAATGGTGGTAGCATGGAAATATATCTTCTTTCCTTTGGACCTTGACCCCTTTCTCCATAACCTTGAACTAGTGTCCAAGGCCTCTATTTATAGAAAATAAAAGTACATTCCATGTAGCAAAAGTACACAACGTGTACTTTTTTCAACACGCTTTTGCCATCTTTTTCTCCACCGGTGTGTGGCCTAACACGCCGTCTTTGACTTGGAACACGGTGTTTCCTAGTATGTGGATGTACACTATGTATAGCGCAGTCACACACGGCGTGTACTCTCTTTAATTGGCCACCAACCGCTTCTAGAACACTTTAAACGGCGTGCAGATTGGGTACACAGCGTGTAATTGTCAGCAGGCCACATGGGTGTGTAGACTTCTTCTCAACCACCAACCACTTCTAGAAGACTATACATGGCCTATAGTTTTAGTTCACGTCTTGTATTTTATTCTGGTAACTTGGGCATGTACTTGTCCTAGACAATCCATGTCTGAGTCTGAATGTACATGGTGTGTGTGTATGTACACGCTGTGTAGTTGAAAATTTTGCCAAGTTTTCCCCCAGTTTGTGTGTTTGGCTAGAAATCACCTGAAAATGAACAAGATCAACAAAATCAGAGTATTTATTTAATTAGTAGTAGTTATTTTCTGAAATCATATTTTTATTTTCAATAATGTTTTTGAAAATGTATACACAAATCAGGTGCATCGAACTCCCCCATACTTAGTCATTTTCTTGCCCTCAAGTAAATCTCAACGTCTAATTAAAATAATCTATATTTTAAAAGGAAGGAATTCAGTTAATCATAAATGTAAATGATACAGTTATAGGAGAAAATTCAAAAAAGGTACAAAACAATTCTAATTTATAAGATATTCTAATCATGCCTCATATACAATTCAATTAACTACTTTCATCCTCCTTTAAACACATGTTTAAACCTTTCAAAAATAAGAAAGCCACTTGATGATCTACCTCACCAATAATATACTCAACACTCAAGATATTTTAAATCAAAGTTATGCTTAATCAAATATATATACACTCTATCCATAGGTTTGCAAGAAATCTAGTTCTCTACTTCAGAAAATTGATTTACAAAAATCATGAGGGCTTTTCAATAAGGATCAGATGTCTTTGTGGCTAAGGGTTGGTTGGTAAAGATGTGAAAAATAACTCTGAGACTTGAAAAAGGAGGCTAAATTCTTTAAATAACAGTGCATGATATTCAAAATTAAGCTCAGTGAAAAAAAACATCACCAACAAGCTCTGTCAAATGATCTCATCTCCGCCATCTCCTTTAGTTAAGTAGGATTCACAAACCAATAAGTGAGTATAAGTTTCCTTTGTCTGTTTTTTTAAGAATAAAGGGGACCTTTTTTAAATTCCACAAATAAGGGGCTGGAACCCTTTTTGGTCCCAAATGATCAAGAGGCTCTCCCCCATACTTAATTTCACGACAATTCACAAATATTTGTCATGTGTTTCTAATCCCTTCTTTTAATATCAAGTGAATAATCATGAAAAATCATAAAATAATTAGGGTAGTAAGGGAAATAAGCTTGTAATATAACTTCCTATAATGGCTATTCATGGTTTCTAGGGGCTTCACGAAGATCAGATGTAGGGTAGGTCTCAAGATAAATGGGTTAAAACAATCTAATGCCTCAATAATTTTAATGTAATTCAAAAATTCTTCATTTTTTGAAAAGAAAACTTGCAAATTCAGGTATTTATGTATATCCTAATAATTTCTCAAGAAAGAGGGTATTAGGAAGAAAATGACAAAGAGTTTAGAATACCTCTCAGGAGTGGGAAAAACAAATAAAGAGACAATCAGGTCGTGACTTGCATATAATTAATTAGTCTAAACAATTTAATTATCCAAGGATTTTAAGTTGTAATTTTAAACTATATCAGAAATCATTTTAAGTCACTTACGAATCAAAGTAAGCATGCAACTTTTAAAAATTTCCCTCTTTTATCTTTATTATTTAGAAATATGATTAACCAAAATTTCTTCATGTTTTCACATATTTCTTCCAATAATGATGTCTCCTAAATGAGGATAAGGGAAAAGACTAAAGTGGTCAAGAGACGCTCCCCCATACTGAATATCGCACATGGTCCTCCAAGTGCCAAATAAAGATGGAGAAGGGAATGGGGGAACACAACAGGGGACCAGAACAAGGGGAAGTAAGGAAATAATTAAATCAAGAAAGAAAAAGAAAATAACAGAAAAAGTGAAAAACAATACTCCCCTTGTGTCTAAGTGAAGAAAGGTGGGAAGTGGTGGGTAAGTGATACCCAAAGTGTGCTAGGGTACCTGTGACGATCATGGAGAGATAACATTGGAGGCATGCACAACATAAATAGGCACAAGATATCGAAAATATATACAATGAAAAACATGTGTCCAAAAACCAGTTAGGGTGTCACCTCAGAAAGGGCATCATCCAGTACAGAAATACCCGGGAGAGAAGGATCAGAAGCAGTGGAAACCGGAGGCTCGGAATCAACACTCGGAAGAGATGTTGTAGGAGTCGGAGCCACAAGAGATGGACTCAGAATAGGGGTCTCGACAGTGATCCCTGGAATGGTAGCATTAGTAGCAGTAGTTGGACCCGTAGTGGAGAGGAGAACTGAATCCGTGGCCAGTTCAGTAAACGGTGGTGGACCGGGAAAAGAAGGTCCAGGAGCCAAGGTGGGGGTAGGTAGTGGGTGTAGAATAATACCATGATGTTGAAGAAGAAGCCCCAACATCTACTCGAGTCAATCCTGACGTCGATCGAGATGAACCAAGTGCTACTCCACTGAGGCTAGGTGGAGGGAAAAGGAAAGATTGGCCTAGGGTGCGGAGGGAAGGGGCAGTAGAGGGAATAGAATAAGGAAGTTCAGAAGGATGGGTGGGTGGGGAAGCCGGAAGGGGTGGGGAAAGAGGAGTAGGTGCATCGGCAGGGGAAGGAGGGTCAGTAGGTGGTCGGGGTGGTGCCTGGGCAAGGACATAAAGGCCCCCTGCTTCCGAACCAATCTCATGCGAATAAGCATGAGAAATTCCATCTGTTGGGGGGAACATAGCCGATCATGGGGAAGGGAAGGCTCAAAACCCCAAGGTGGTGGGCATGGGGGGTGGCATAAAACACACCATTCAAGTTTCCCTGATGGCCGGTAAACATGGCATGGAAATAGGAGGTGACAAGGTAAGGGAGGTCCGGGTAGTCCTGCCGGATGACACAGGTGAGGAGCTCCATGTCACGGCTTGTCACGACTCCCATATCCTCATGGTGGGGGGAAAGAATGGCACTAAAGCACCGATGGGTGAAGCAGAGGATAGGGTCAGCGATAAGGGTACTCTTCTAGGAAGTGGGGGTATAGCGGTGGTGAGGCCCAGCAATCTCCCGCCACATAGCAACGAGCTCAGAGCGCTTGGGTAGGGTCAGGGTGGGGACAAGGGGTGGGGTTATGGGATGAGGATAGAAACTGCACCCTCGTCCAAACATAGTCATAGTAAGGGATAAAGGTCGTCCGCCTAGCCGGAATCGGACCACTGGGACTGCATCGTCAGGCGTTTCTTGATACTCGGCTCCATCGAACTCTAAGGAAGAAGCAAACTCCAAAAATAAATCTCTGAAAATAGGAGTGATGACCTAGAAGATCGTGAGTAACAGAGTGTGCCCGAGGAGATCCTCCAACTCTCCCTAGATGCTCAGCTGCTGAGGGACGCTGCTGTCAAGATAGCGGCTACTCAATGGGATCAGGTGGTGAGAGGAACGTCGGACTCTGTCGTGCGCTAAGACGGTGACTAAGAACACCATTCAAGGGTATGGAACACCTGTAGGGCCCGACCCAGGTGGAGGTGCAGCAGCAGGGGCTGGCTCTAGGGGCAGAGTTAGCATCCTTTGTTCTCTGATAGACATGTCGAGTGAACAAGGGATATACCAGGGAAAGATACACCGCATGTACAGAACATATATGCCGTGTTCGTGCAAAGTGGTCATGGTCGTGTGTTGGAAAATACACGGCCATCGTCTAGCAGAACTAAAAACACAGGACACTCCGGGTGAGAGGAAAACACGGCGTGTTCAAGAGCAGAGGATATATGGTCGTGTGAAGTGCTAGACATGGGCTGACCGAAAGAAATGGTATACATGGCATGTACCGAACAAACACGCCGTGTACGTGAACATGGTGTGTGAGGTCGTGTGAAAAAGGTACCCAGGCATGATGGGGATAGGTACACGGTGTGTACCGAACATACACACTATGTATTCTCAAGTCACAAAGTATTCAGTGTGTGGTCGTGTATAGAAGTACACGACGTGTGTTCTTCAAATCGTGCTTATGTATCACGAAAGCCGAATGGTCGGCTGATCCACAAATGACCCTAAATACTTATGAAAACTTGAAATAAAGGGTGTAGAAGGGCGTACTTGGACCGAGGATCACAATTCAGTTGAAATCAAAAGCTAAAACGCCCGAAATTCGTGGATTTAGGAAGGGGATGCCGAGTGGGCATGTGGGAGAAGAAACAGGGAGAAGGGGGGTTCCGCGCGACATGAGCTGAAGCTGAGTGGGGCACGGATTTTATAGCCACGATACACAGCTTGTAGTCTATTGATACACGTCGTGTACCACATTTAGTTAAGTTATATATAGATATAGATATATAATTATTATATTAAACTATATAATAATTAATATTAATAATTAAAATAAAAAAAATAGATATATATATATATACATAATTTATCAAAAATAAAACTATACACGTAATGTATCAGAAAATACACATCATGTGTTCTAAATATGGAAAAAGAGAAGTACAACCTTTGGTCCGGTGCTTGGGGTGAGGTTCGAACCGGCGATCGTCCGTTCCGAATGGAAGCCATCAACCACTAGAGCAAAGGTTGTACTGCTGCTCCTATTTATTATTTAAATATATTTAATGTATAAGGACTATACTACATGGGAATAAGTAAATGAACGGCATGTGCTTTTGACTTATACAAAAAGGGATGAAACAGAGAGATTAGCCGAGTTCGAACCCGGGTCTTTTGGATCCAGGGCTGAAACTCTGCCAATCTGCCAACTTCACCAGCATGAATTTATTTATGTTGAAAATATTTTCAGTTTAGTAATGAAAACATGGTTCACATGACGTATAGTGAAAGAAACGCCGTGTGGTTTTATTAAAAGGATAAATGATGGGAATGGGGCGGTTGTGAGGATTCAAACCCGGGTCTTTTGGAACCGGGTTACATCCCTGGCCAACCGATCCATCCCCATCATGGGTTTTCTTATAAGAAAATATATATATATAATGAAAAATACCACACACGCCATGTAAGAAAACATGAAGATAAAAATGATTAACCTCGTGCCGAAGGTAGGTCGGGAGGGATTCGAACTGGTGACAGCTCGGATAAACTCTAGTGACCTTACCATCAGCACCAGAATCATCCCTATATATTACTTAGTTTAAACTATATATTTATAATAGTTAAAAGATAAACGAAAAGGAAAAAGTACATGTTGTGTAGATTGGTGGAACACGACATGTATCATCTGGGTTGCCTCCCAGGAAGCGCATTTGTTTTTAGGTCATTGGCTCGACCGACTTACCTCTTATTTACCTGAGATGTATGGTGGACAGTGTTCCCACTGTTTCTTCCAAGTGATGGTAAATCTTCAGCCGTTGTCCATTCACCTTGAACGGCAGACCATCCTCTCCCGAAATTTCCACCACCCCATGATAGAATACTCATATAACTTGGAATGGTCTTGACCATCATGACTTTAACTTTCCTGGGAATAATCGAAGGTGAGAGTTAAAAATGAGTACCTGATCACCGGGTTGGAAAGATTTTCATGAAATCATCCGGTCGTGAATTTCTCTCCTCTTCTCCTTATACAGCTTGGCGTTCTTATATGCCTCTAATCTGATTTCATCAAGTTCTGACAGTTGGAACTTACGCTTCTCTCCAGCTTCCTTCAGAACAAAATTCAGGGCCCTGATGGTCCAGTAGGCTTTGTGATCCAACTCTACTGGCAGATGGCATGTCTTGCCATAGATGAGGCAGAATGGGGACATCCCTAGTGGTGCTTTGAAAGCAGTTTGATATGCCCACAAAGCATCGTCTAGCTTCTTAGACTAGTCTTTCCTCGAAGTGTTTACTGTTTTCTCCAGAATCTTCTTGTGCTCACGGTTGGAGAGATCCACTTTTCCACTGGACTGGGGATGATATGGTGTCCCCATATGATTCTTCACTTCATACTTTGACAGTATTCATTTCATCAATTTGTTGTCGAAGTGGGTCCCTCTGTCGCTGATCAGTACTCGGGGAATGTCAAACCTACTGAAAATATGTTACTTTAAAAATCCCATAACTACCTTTGTCGTGTTGTGTGTTGTAGAATTGGCTTCCACCCATTTGGAGACATAGTCGACGCAGACCAGGATGTAAGTGTTCTTAAAAGATGATAGAAAGGGTCCCATGAAATCTCTGCCCCAGATGTCGAAAATCTCGACCTCCAGGATGGGGTGATGGGGTATCTCAACTCTACGCCCCACATTACCTATTCTATGGCACCAATCGCAACTGGAAACAAAGGCTTTAGCATCTCTATGCATGGTGGGCTAGAAAAACCCAGACTACATGATCTTTGATATCGTACGATCAGGCCCATGATATCCCCCAACTGGTGAGGTGTGACAGAATTCTAGGATGCCATGAACTTTAGTTTCAGGGATACAATGACGGATCACCCCATCTCCACAGGATCAAAACAGAAGAGGATCTTTCTAGAAGTACCTCTTTACATCAGAGAGAAATATCTTCCTTTGCTAGAAGGATAGGTTGGGGTGAACGACACTTGTAACCAAAAAATTAGAAATATCAACATACCAAGGATTAGGTGTTTTGTTTATTGAAAAGAGGTTCTCATCATGGAAATCCTCCATGATCTCTCAATATTCCTCCTCCAAATGCGGTAGCTCCAGGTAGGAGAGATGGTCAGCAACAACATTTTCGATCCCTTTCTTATCTCGGATCTCCAGATCAAATTCTTTTAAGAGGAATACCCATTGGATCAGTTGTGGCTTCGCATCTTTCTTGTTCAGTAGGTACTTTAGAACTGCATGGTCAGTATAAATAAAAACTTTAGATAGCACTAAGTAAGAATGGAACCTGTCAAACGCGAAAACCACTGCCAGTATCAACTTTTCTGTAGTGGTGTAGTTGATATGTGCCTCGTTGAGTGTCTTACTAGCATAATAGATTGGTTGGAAAATTTGGTCAAGCTGATAGCCCAACACTGCTCCTACTGTGTAGTCGTTGGCATCACACATCACTTCAAATTGTTCTCCTAGCTGGGAGCAATCATCACTAGAGCTTCCACCAGGCGCTGCTTCAGGTGCTCAAAAGCTGTGGAGCATGGATCATCGAACTCAAATATGGCATCCTTGGTTAGAAGATTGGTGAGGGGCTGGGCTATTTTTGAGAAGTCGCAGACAAACCGTCTGTAGAATCCTGCATGCCCTAGGAAGTTGCAGATGGCTCTGACAGAAGTCAGAATAGGAAGTCATGAAATGACTTCTATCTTTGTCGGATCTACCTCTATCCTCTTTGCTAATATTCTGTGGCTAAGGATTGTGCCACTTTGCACCATGAAATGACACTTTTCCCAGTTCATAACTAGGTTATTTTTCCATAAATGGAAAAATCATCCATGAATACCTCCAAGATCTATTCCTCCATGTCAGGGAATATATCCAGCATATAGCCGTCGAGGAAGCAGAAAAAGTTGTGCCCCGCTAGTCTCTCTAGCATCTGATCCATGAAGGGAAGGGTGAAATGATTTTTCCTTATGGTGTCATTCAGCTTCCTGTAGTCTCCACAAACTCTCCAACCCGTGACAGTGTGGGGGGGGATGAGCTCATTCTTATCATTTGAAATCACAGTGATACCCTCCCTCCCCCCTTTTGACTACTTCTTGTAGGGGACTCACCCACGGACTATCTGAGATGGGATAGATGATGCCTGAATCCAACAACTTAATCACCTCGTTCTTACAACTTCCTTCATAGGGGGATTTAGTCGTCGTTGTGGTTGCTGAGATTGCTTCTCACCTTCTTTAAGAGGCACCTTGTGGGTGAAAATGGTATGGTTGATGCCCTTTAAATCTGCAACTTTCAACCCAATAGCATTCATCCACTGTTTCAAAACTTGAAGAAGTGCATCCTCCTGCTCTTGTGACAGTGTTGCACTATGTATGATAGGAAATGTTTGATTGTATCCCAAATAGCCATACTTTAAAGAAGACGGAAGATGCTTCAATTCGAGTTCAGACGCCTTTAGAATCAAAGGTATAAGTGGTTGCACCTTTTCCCACTCCAGAATATCAGGTATAACTACACGTTGCCAGTAGTGGCCGCCCAAACCTTCTAGGAATTGCAGGTCCTCTAGTTCTTCATTAACTGTAATGTCTGAGAATACCAAGTTATCTGAGGTAAAAGAACATACCAGATCATCCCCTTCTTTCCTCAAGTGATCAGCCATGGTAGTCACTGCATAACAGCTCTCATGCTCTGTTAATGATGCGTGTTTGATGGCTTTAGGAACATTGTAGGAGACTTTCTCATCTCCTACTCGGAATATCATCTCTCCCCGGTGCACGTCAATCAGTACTTTCCCCGTGGCCAAGAAAGTTCATCCCAATATTAGAGGTGCCTCCTGGTCGTCCTCCATGTCGAGGATGATGAAATCTTCGGGGAGGATTAGCCTACCCACCTTGACCAGCACGTCCTCCATTAGCCCCTTCGAATATTTGATGGATCGGTCAGCAAGTTGAAGGGATACTCGGGTAGGATTTAGATCATTGAGTCCCAGCTTCTTAAAAACTCCCGGGGGCATGAGGTTGACATTGGCCCCTATGTCGCAGAGGGCCTTCCCAAACTCACATGGTCCAATAGTGCATGGAATAGTGATGTTACCTAGATCCTGGAGTTTGGGAGGAATCGAATACTGGATGACTGCCGAACACTCCTTGGTAAGGGAAATGGTGCCCAGATCCTCCATCTTTATTTTGTTGGAGAGGATTTCCTTTCTAAATTTCGCATAAGTAAGCATCTGCGTCAGTGCTTCTGCAAATGGAATATTAATGTGCAGCTTCTTAAATACGTCCATGAATTTTCCAAACTGGTGGTCTGGATTTCTATGCTTCATTCTCTCCGGGAAGGGTAGGGCAGGCTCAAAGGGTTTGACCACCTCCTTTTCTTTATTCTACAAAGCCTCCTCCAGTGGGATTTCTCTACTTCATTTCTCAAACTCCATCTAAATGATATCTCCTGGATCAATATATGAGGCAAGATTATGCAACCCATTTCTTTCCATGGGTAATGATTATGTTTATGCCTTATGAGATATTTCCATTTTGTAGAATGCATAATCATGAACATGTTATGATAGGTGGGCCTAGATAGCACTCTAATGCATTGGGTAAAGCTTTTATCTCATGAGACGTTATATATGAGATTAAGAGGTAAACCTAATCCATTATGGGACTTTGTCCACCATGTAAAGTTTTCTTGGCTTTCAACCTTGACTTATACTTATGTCATGTTATATGTTGCTACAACATTTCCTATATTTCCATGTTCTTATGATATCATGTTCCTTATATTATTCTCTCATATGATTACTCATGATCCCTCTATTTTATGATATCATGTTATACCTTTGAATTGTATCTTATGTCAGACTTATGAAACGATTTATGATCCAAGTATTGGTGGGTATAAATTCTCATATGTTATGCTCATGCACTTGAAATATTTCATCATATCCTTAAGCACATTTTATGATCACTGATTTCATTGAATTAAAAATGATTATTTTTACCCTGAGAATTTGAGCCTAACTTTCTTGTGTTTTTCTTTTTTTCTTATATTGTGAAGAAAGGTTTTAAGTATCTTATTCCTAAGACGGTTAGGAGATGTAAATATGATATAGATCATTATGAACTAGTTGTTTATATATCAAATTTGGAAAGTGAAAGTTTTTCCTAATTCTATAAAACACTAAATCGAAATGTTCCTTGGGTATGAAAGCTAGAGATATAAATATCATATTTTGAACATCAAATATAGGAGTGTGTGGATATTATAATACCCCTTTAGTGAACATAGTTAGAATCCACTAAATTCTTTATATTCCCAGTAAATATGTTTGATGTTTTAAAATAGATGATGTAATTAAGGATAATTTTGCAAAATTGAAAAATGTTATTATAAATTATTTATTCAATTGGATTTATGCATAAATAATTTCATATTTTGGATTTATCAATTAATGAATATTTTTAATTATTTATTTTATTTTATTATTTTGTTAAATAATATTTCGATGAATATTTGATTATTTTATTTTAATTCCATTTCATTTTATCTATATTTAACTAGCTAAATTTATATTTAAAATTTTAATTATTTTATTTATATTATAGTATATACAAGTACACTTAATACCTTTTTCAACTAAAAGGTATAACAATAAAAATAAGAATTTAGTAACTAGAATGTTCAAAACTTCATTAAAGGCATCAAATTCAAGTCGCATAAGTAGAAAATCATATTAAATAGATAATTTTATAATAGTTGTTTAATGGTCAGGGGTGGTGGGAAGAGGTCTTGCAGATAAGAAGGCACTGATAATGGCAAGAGATTCAGCAGGCTTTGTGAGGGGCACCAGGTGTCCTGCTCCCCTCAACGTCAAAAACGTTAACCCTTTATGCTCCACCATTCTCCCACCAACCTGTAAAAAATTTCCAACCCATGTACATAATAAGTTAAACGTTCATAGTTTTATGAAGAAAAATTGCACCATTAATGGTTGTTTTATTAATATATAAATCTTCAGCACTGGGGGTGGGTACCTGTTGGTTGTGATACCATGATTTCCATGGATCAATAACTTGGAGACCCAACTCTTCGATGCAATATCTGGTTCCAATTACTGGCACATCACCATCTGCATCCGCACTACCACCATATATTCCATAGTTAATAGGTTAACAAAAACCATAATGAAAATATACAAAATCACCACCTATCAATTCATCTATTGACGATCTATGTATAAAGCTATGAGCACCAGTAAAATACACACATACATACCAACATTGTGACAAATAACAAGAACATTCATCTTGACATCTCTACATTTAACACACTAGTTGTATGGATCCAAAATTATAACCATGGATAATCTCTCTTATACATTGTATTCTAGAACCTCTATAAAGGAGATAGTGGTAGATGAACGATTCACAGTTTCAATAAACATAAAAATTATTATGAGAATGAGAGATGTATCCCTTAATATAGGAACACCCTAATAAATAAAGACTCCTTTGAAGGATTCATTTCATAAACACCATGTTTCTTATTGCATCATGTCACTTATGTTATAATTATTACAATGTATATAATTTATTAAACATGTGTATTTAATCATTAAACACATTAAAAAATAACAACACGCATATTTCATATAATTTAATGATTGTTTAGAAATAAGAAACGAGGTGTTCATGAAGTCCTCCGACATGTTTCTCCTCACTTTCAACTTAACTTGTATCATAATATCACCTTCATATACGTGTTCTTTGATGTTTTGCATGCCACGGCCTTCATATGTATGGCATCACAGAGTTCCCCCAATAAGGCACTGACCAACGTTGTGTGAATTTCCATTTCCATCTACTCCATATATATATTAAAGACATGTTGTAATTTGTAAATACCTGTAAACCCATATTCGAAGTCCTGCGTTCGCAAGCTTGGTGTAGATGGGCAGCACGGATTTGATGCTGAAGTTATATGTTTCACGTAATGGGTCACTAATGATCAAAACGAAAAACCGTAGCTTTACCATCAAACAGTCACTAAACCACGTTGTTATTGATTTATTTTATAGGATTGAATATATTACTTGCAGCATTGCCACTTGACGGGAAGGGTGTCTCCTCTTCCCTCGTTCACATGAAGAGATGATTGAACGTCTAATCTGTTCAAATACTGCTCTATGTAGGAAGCTAAACATGGATCGTATCCTCCGCCGATCCCCTGTAACAAAAAAAGGACAAATGAAATATATGATAAATTAACCGAACATGAATAGTGCTACTTAATGCGGCCTTGAAGAAAACCCACAGACGGAGCGTCGGGGGTGCCATTGCGATGCGGTGACGAGGGAGGGGCGGCAGGGAGACATATGGGTGCGTAGACATCTAAGATATTGATGACACTGTATTTGTCATAAACCTTACATATCTGGGCCCGACAGTCGTCGGTCAAGGTCGGGAGACTGAAATTGCAAACCCCTTTGGCCTCCTCGTACTCCTCGTCCGATATGACTGTATGACTCCATGCGTACTCCAACACCCCCTTATTATCTGTAGGGACCACTCCCAATTTGGGAGTGATTGGTGGAGTCTCCTTTGACGGCAACCTACCCAGGCGGCTGGAGAAGAATTCACCAAGGTGGGCAGCCTTCATGGACCTCCTGCATGCAGCGTGAGGAGACTTCTTAGGGGTAGATGAACCTACCCCAACAACTAGAGATGTTTTGGGTTTTTCCCTCTCTATTTAAATGGGATCCAATCTCATTGTTTGTATGTGGTGTGTGTTGTGATCCTCCGACGAGAACCGGAGAGAAATGAAATAGTGAAGCAGCCTCTTTCTCCCGTGGATGTAGGCTATATAGTCGAACCACGTTAAAATTCTGGGGTTGCTCCGTTTGCTTCCGGTTTTGTGTGTTTGAGGTACCACGCACCTCCGCTGCGTCCCAACAAGTGGTATTAGAGGCGAGGCGGAGCGAACGGAGGTGAACCGGCGAGGCGACGACAAATTTTCCGGTGACCGGAAAATTGAAAGTGGTCGGAAAATTTTTCCGAGGGCAGATTCGGGAAGAGGACGGCGAGACGATTCCAACGGCGCAAACGGTGACGAAAACGGAGTTGAAACGAAGGAGATATGGCCGGTCAAAGTTTGGTCAAACCCGCGGGTGAACAGTAACCCCGTGCCGGAGAAGAAGGCATTGTTCACGCCGCCGGCAACAATTCCGGCAATATTCCGGCGGGAATTCCGGCATACCACGTCAGCGCCACGTCAGCGCCATGTCACCGGGTGATCTGGACCGTTGAACGTGTTTTGACCATATCTCGATCAATTGGTGTCCGATTTCGGCGATCCAGGAGTCGATTCTGACTATTTCGACCGTTCCGGACGCATCTGTATGGTTAGTTTTTGAAAATTCGCACCCTTTCAGGTGGTGATTAAAGGGTGTGACATCGACGGTGGTGATCGCGTTTTGCGACAACGACGATGACGGGGAGCGGAGCACTTCCAAGATTTGACATCGAGAAGTTCGATGGTCGAAATAATTTCGGCTTGTGGCAAAGCACGGTGAAGGATCTTTTGGTGCAGCAGGGCCTGATCAGACCGTTGATCGGAGAAAAGCCCGAGACAACCAGTGCCGATGATTGGGAAGAGCTCGAGATGCGGGTCGTCAGCACAATTCGACTGTGTTTGGCGAATGAGGTAAAGTACTCGGTGTTGGACGAGACATCACCGAAGGAGATCTGGAAGAAGTTGGAGCAGCGATATATGGCGAAGTCGCTCACCAACAAGTTGTTCCTGAAGAAGAAATTGTACCAATTGCGCATGGACGAGGGAACGAATTTGTTGGATCATACCAATGAATTCAACAAGATACTGACGCAGTTATTGGGGCTCGGTGTGAAGGTTGAAGAGGAAGACAAAGCACTTTTGCTTTTGTCATCACTACCAAGCTCATTTGATGGGCTTGTGACTGCATTGCTCGTGGGGAAGGAGACATTGAAGCTGGACGATGTGATGGCGTCACTTCAAGATTCGGAAGCATTTCGAAGACCCACGACGCATTCAGGTGATCAAATCATGGCGATGCGAGATGATCAGCGTGGGAGGAGCCGACATCGACAGTCAGGAGGTAAAGAATGGCGGCCAAAATCCAGGGGACGTGATCCGAGCGAAATCACGTGTTTCTGGTGCGAGAAGAAGGGTCACTATAAAAGTGATTGTGAAGAGCGCAAACGGTACGTTGCTGGGAAGAAGAAAGTTGAACAGGAGGATGTGAACATCACAGGATTATCCGCAGATGATGAAATTTGCGTGACAATGGGAAGTTTGCACTCAGATGAGCGAGTTGAACGGGAAGAAGTGCAGTGTCATTACTGCAAAAGATACGGGCACATGAAGCGGGAATGTCGTTTTCTGATAAGGAAGAACGTGCGGGCTCAAAATCCAAAGGAAGACGGATGGGTTCTGGATTCGGGGAGCTCGACACACATATGTACGACGAGAGGTACATTTGATACTTTTCAGCAGGTGCAGGACTCGGTGAGACTTGGTGATGGGTCAACATGCGAGGTTCGAGGAGTCGGGACAGTGAAATTGAAGACACCCGGTGGAGGAATTCGTAAACTGGCTGATGTGAAATTCGTTCCGAGGATGAGGCGGAACTTGATATCATTGAGTAGGCTCGATGCGAGAGGGTTTAAGATTTCCATAGCTGGTGGAGCGTTGGAAGTCTCACGTGGGGATACAACGATATTTACTGGGAAGGAGTCCCAAGGGTTGTATCATTTGATGGAGACTGCAGTCAGCCCGAGATTGACTGAAGATGATGGAAGTGCCACGTCATCTGGCGTGAAGAAGCGTGTTCGATTTGCCGATGAAATTTTCAACACCTGCAAGGAGAATGCAGGTCTGGTTTCTACCCCAAATTGTTCGTGAGGGGGAGATTTGTAGGGACCACTCCCAATTTGGGAGTGATTGGTGGAGTCTCCTTTGACGGCAACCTACCCAGGCGGCTGGAGAAGAATTCACCAAGGTGGGCAGCCTTCATGGACCTCCTGCATGCAGCGTGAGGAGACTTCTTAGGGGTAGATGAACCTACCCCAACAACTAGAGATGTTTTGGGTTTTTCCCTCTCTATTTAAATGGGATCCAATCTCATTGTTTGTATGTGGCGTGTGTTGTGATCCTCCGACGAGAACCGGAGAGAAATGAAATAGTGAAGAAGCCTCTTTCTCCCGTGGATGTAGGCTATATAGCCGAACCGCGTTAAAATTCTGAGGTTGCTCCGTTTGATTCCGGTTTTGTGTGTTTGAGGTACCACGCACCTCCGGTGCGTCCCAACATTATCAATGGTGTCATCCAGTGATGGGTTACCCGCCATGAAACCTCGGAGGTTCATCCTCGTGGCATTGTTTCGGTCCACCACCAGCTCCGCCAGTTGTGGGACGTAGTGCCCTACCTCATCATAATACAGTGAGCATGACCCATATAAGGCTAAAAACAGGGAGAGGGATGGGGGCACCCACCTGCATAACTCTCCCCGGCAATGTACAACTCATGGTGTTTGAACTTGGGAAAGCTTTCCAGCCAATTCACCAGGAATGAATACGTATCCTCAACTAAGTTACAGAGGTGAACACACCCAATTGCATTATTTTTTAAGCATACAGATATTAAAATAGCGAGACAGAGACGGTGCATTGGGATTAATATTACCCACAAACCGATCATCCATGTTGGTGACATCCGAGGAAGTGTTTGTGTAGGAGAACCCAACTCCGACGGGGGTTTCCACGAACAACAGATTGGCTTCTGCAGGGGTAAGGGGAACACAGTAGTGTGTGTGTTTTTAAGGAGGAGATGAATGAAGGGTTTGGGGACGGACCTCTAGCCCAGGTGAAGTTATTGAAGTGAACCCCAGCCCCTCCATTGTCAACTCTTAGCGGACCCAGCTCTACAAGGGCTCCATATCCGATGGAGGAACAGCCGGGGCCTAAACAAAAACTTCAGACACGGTATTGCATCCAAGAACCTAGTGGTTTGTGGTGTGCATACCTCCATTAAGCCAGAGAAGAAGAGGCTTCTTCCTTTCGGGGTCATAGTGAGCGTCTTGAGCTTCAAAGAACCAGTAGAAGAGGGCCCTCCCGTGTTTCTGATTGACTGTAATGTAGCCTGAGAACTGAGAGATGGTTGGGATCGCCGGTTGCCCCGCCACCTTTATGACTCTGTCGGACTCCCTCCTTCCTTCCTCTGATGCTTGGATGAGGATGATAACCAAGGAAACAGACATGAACAAATGCAGGAGCCGGCACACGCTTCCTCCAGAACCGTACATGATCCAAGGGAAAACCTCCATCGTCTGATTCAGACCAGGATTCTCTTTTTCTCGAATATTTATGACAGCGTGATGGAGATAAAAGCTTGCTTGCTGTAAAACGAAAATATATCAAGACTCATTCCTTTGGTACGGGACGGTCTTCTTTGAACGGAGATTTTGGGAGAGAATCTGGACTTTGGTGGTAACTTATTTTACTTTGGTTGCATTTTTAAAATAAATAAAAAATTTCATGTCCATTTATAATAAAAAAATTATAAATTTTTTAAAAATATTTAGATTTTGACATTTTTTTAAAAATTATTCATATTTGTGCATGTGATAAATTTATAATAACAAATTAAAATGAAAAAAAAATATTTTGATTTGCCACATACCAGTGGTGGAAAAAAGTGAAGAAAAAATTTGAACATTGCACATCTTAGAAATCATTACATAGTGTGTGAAAAGTAAAAGGAAGTTTAGTAAATACACAAAACAACTATGATCCCAGTGGTATTCAATTTTTTTTTGAAAAAAAATATAATGGTAGGTTCGATTTTTTATACAGTGTGGGATTAGGTGTTGTGAAAATATGGCATGTTTTTGTAAGAAATAAAATGTTGTTTTTATTTCATTGTTGTCGTGTTTGAATTTTCTTTTCATGTGCGTTTCTTCCCATGCAAAATTGATTTAATTTCCTTTTAATTGTTTATTATGCAATTATTTGTATTTAAAATCTTTTATCAAAAGGGAATTCCCCTATGTGGCCTTTTCGAACCCTCCACATAAGGGAACCCCCCTCCCCACGAAGGGGTCACTCCGGAGTGAGCCCTAGCCGGGAAGGAGAGATGGCATAGCCTCCCGGAAGGTGACGGCCCGGCAGCGATGGTCCGTCAAGCGATCCGTCAGCAATTGGGTCGTGCCTCATTTTGCCCGCCCAGATGTGCCCAAACGACCCGGCAAGGTGGGTGGATCCCGGGGGAGAGGCTCGCCCCGAAAGCGGACTCCCATGATTTGAACCTTAAACCTCCCAAAGAACAGCATGGATGTGTCACTCACCTTCACCACCACACCACCATTGAAGTGGCATATTTAAAATGATTTGTTCCATTTTCATTCTCTTGTGCTAGGATGAGCTCCTGTTTGTCCAGGCTTGCATCTAGTGGACCTGTGCAACCTAATTTTGTTTGGCTCGCTCCTTCCCGTGGCTTGATCCGCTATGCTTTTGGGGTTTCATCCTTGATCGTTGATTGAGGCTGATCGTATAGCTGAGGGGGTATGCTTTTGTGTTTCTCGATGTGCTTCTTTGTTCTTAGTATTCTGGCGCCGCTACTACACATATGCCCTTTAACAGCGTGCAAAATGACTTTTAACAGTGCTAAGAAACGTTGTTAATCACACTACTGATAAAGGTGGCCTTTATCATTGCTCGAAATAACGCTAATAAGGGCCTAGCTAGCTGCAATGCGGTGTTAATAAAACAGAATTTAGTAACTACAATGTTCAAAACTTCTAGCTAGCCGAAATAACGCTGATAAGGGCCTAGCTAGGTGTAATTTCAAACATTGCTATATGCATTTAATTGACATCATGAATACAAAAATATCCACCTATGATATATACAAAAAAAACACTTCTATATACATTTAAATCAGTGTTTTATATAATTAAATTTACAATTATCCAACAAATATTAAAAAACATTGATATTTCATCTTTTGACGTATGTGATCCACTCTAAAAAATGTTTGTCCATGGTATCAGTTGCCAAACAAATCATCTCAACCCAAGCAAAAGATTCCACCTATATAAGAAAACAAATATTATATTAGTAATACTATAAAGAAATAAATTAAACATTAATATGAAAGAATACATTAATAAAATGTTGGTTTTTATAGAAAAGACACATTTGAAGTTATATCGATTACACTGTGTGTCGTATTGAGGTTGGGTGATTCCTACACATCATAAATGAGTTATGGATAACGGTCCTAAAATATCAAAACAATCCGAATGAATTTTCTCAGTTTTGAGTATGTCATTTGTTCTTTTACTAAAATTGATGTCAATTTTAAATAATGACACATTTAGAGTTATATCAGTCATATCGTGCATCAGATTGAGGTGCGGCTGATTCCTACACGTTACGAATTACAGACGGATAGTTGTCTTAAAGTATCAAAACAATCTAAATACATTTGCGCGTTTTCAGTATGTCAGTTGTGTTTTTTTACTAAAATGTCATTTCAAACTAAAAACACGTATTTTGAGTCATACTGGTCGCATAGTGCATCAGTTTAATGTGAGATTGCTTCATACATGTCACAAATGACTTATGAATCATTATCCTAAATTATCATGACAATCAGAGCATGTTTTCTTGCTTTTCAGTGAGTGATACGTTTTGAACTAAAATGTCAATTTTAACCTGATAACGAACACTTTTAGTTATATCAGCCACACCGTGCATCAGATTGAGGTGTGATTGATTCTTACACATCAAAAATGACTAATGGATCATTGTTCCAAAATATTAAAATAATCCGAATGTGTTTGCTCGGTTTTCAGCATATCACTTGTTCTTATTACTGAAAGTAATGTCAATTTTAAATAAAATGACACACTAAGAGTCATATCGGTCACACCGTTCATTATATTGAGGTGCGGTTGACTCCTACATGTCAAAAATGACTAATGGATCGTTTTCCTAAATTATCAAAACAATTTGAATGTGTTTGCCCAGTTTTTAGTATGTAAATTATTCTTTTTACTAAAATTATTTTAAATTTTAAATAAAACGAGGCACTTTGAGTTATAACGGTCACAATGTGCATCATATTAAGGTGCGGTTGATTTCTACACATCAAAAAATACTTATAGATCATTGTTCTAATGTATCAAAACAATTTGAATGCGTTTTCTTGGTTTTCAGTATGTCAGTTGTGTTTTTTACTAAAATGTCATTTCAAACTGGAAACACGTATTTTGAGTCATACCGGTTGTATCATGCATCGGTTTGACATGAGACTACTTCATACACATCAAAAATAACTTATGAATTATTTTCCTAAATTAGAAAGACAATTGGAACATGTTTTCTTGGTTTTCAGTGAGTGACATGTTTTGAACTAGCACATGAGCCTCAGCCCGGTTGGTGAGGACTCTTAAGTGCATCCAGGCGACCCGAGATCAAATCCAGGCGGAGGCATAATTTTCGAGGGGGGGTACTGTAGCAGTACTGTAGCAGGTATTGTAGCGGGAACTGTAGCAGGCACTGTTTGGCACTGTAACAGCTGGGAATTTACCCCCGTTTGGGCCTTCGGGCCACCAATTTGGTCCCCGAGTCCTTTAAGGCCTTCAGACCACCCAAGCCTTCGGGCCAGTAAGGCCTTCGAGCCAACTCAAGGCCTTCATGTCACTTTAAGTGCAGATGCAAACCAGAAAACCTATAAGGAACAATCTCTATAGGAGGATGAGCAAGGAGCTTTTACCACAGCAGAAACTACACGGATTGCAAGAATGAGAGGGTATGACACCTGCAATCGGGACAAGCCTGTGCATGCACGAGATAGCCTAGCCCAACAACCATGTGAAGGTGAAGAGCTGATTTCATGATGAAGATGCTGGGGAGGAGCAGTTCCAAGTAGTTAGTTTGGGTTGTATGTAATGTCTGAAGCCTACGGGCAATGAATTCCTCTAAGGCCTACGGGCCATGTAATACTTATGCCTATGGACCTTGTAAGGGTTCAACCTCACCCCTTGAAAGGTGGATTATCAAAATTAATAAAAATTAAGGCCTTCGGACCATTGGTTGGACACATTTTGAACTAAAATGCCAATTTTAAATTGACAACAGACACTTTTAGTCATACCGGTCACACCGTGTGTCGGATTGAGGTGTGGTTGATTCCTACACATCATAAATGACTCATAGATTGTTTTCCTACAGTATTAAAACAATCTGAATGTGTTTGATTAATTTTCAATATGTCACTTGTTCTTTTTTACTTAAATTAATGTCAATTTTAAATGAAATACACATTTTGAGTCATACCGGTCACACCGTGCGTCGTATGAAGGCGTGGCTGACTCCTACATGTCATAAATAACTCATGAATCATTGCCTTAAATTATCAAAACAATCCGAATGCATTTTCTCAGTTTTCATCATGTCACTTGTTCTTTTTACTAAAATTAATGTCAATTTTAAATAAAAAAGAGACACTTTGAGTTATATCGGTCACACTGTGCATCATATTGAGGTTTGGTTGATTCCTACACATCAAAAATGACTTATAGATCATTTTCCTAAATTATCAAAACAATTTACATGTGTTTGCTCAGTTTTCAGTATGCCAGTTGTGTTTTTTTACTAAAATGTCACTTCAAACTGGGAACACACATTTTGAGTCACACTGGTTGCATCGTGCATTAGTTTGACTTGAGACTACTTCATACACATCATAAATGACTTATGAACAAATGTTCGAAATTATAAAGACAATCGAGGTGTGTTTTCTTGGTTTTTAGTGAGTAACACGTTTTGAAATAAAATGTCAATTTTAAATTGATAACGGACACTTTTAGTCATACAAGTCACACCGTGCATCATATTGAGGTATGGTTGGTTCATACACATCCAAAATGACTCACAGATCATTTTCCTAAAGTATCAAAACAATATGAATGTGTTTTCTCAGTTTTTAGTATGTCATTTGTTCTTTTTTACTACAATTAATGTCAATTCTCAATAAAAAAGACACACTTGGAGTCATACCGGTCACACCGTGCATCTTATTGAGGTTTGGTTGACTCATACACATCAAAAATATCTCATAGACCATTTTCCTAAATTATCAAAACAACACGAATGCATTTTCTTGGTTTTCAATATGTCACTTATTCTTTTTACAAAAAATAATGTCAATTTTAAATACAAAAGAGACAGTTTGAGGTATACCGGCCACACCATGCATCATATTGAGGTGTGGTTGTTTACTAAATGTTAAAAATGACATTTATATTGTTTTACTAAAGTATAAAAACAAAGAAAATGTGTTGGATCAATTTTTAGTATGCGAGTTATGTTTTTTTACTAAAATGTCATTTCAAACTAGAAACACGCATTTTGAGTCGTACCGATCGCATCGTGCGTCAGTTTGATGTGATACCACTTCATACACATAACAAATGACTTATGAATGAATTTCCTAATTTATATAGACAATCAGAGCATGTTTGATTGGTTTTTAACGAGTGACATGTTTTGAACTAAAATGTCAATTTTAAACTAATAACAAACACTTTTAGTCATACCGATCACATAGTGCATCAGATTGAGGTGTGGTTGATTTCTACATGTCAAAAATGACTCATGGATCATTTTCCTAAAGTATCAAAATAATCTGAATGTGTTTTCTTGGTTTTCAGTACGACACTTCTTTTTTTTTTAATTAAATTAATGTCAATTTTAAATAAAAAAGTCACACTTGGATTCATACTGGTCACACCACACATCGTATTGAGGTTTGGTTGACTCATACATGTCAAAAATGATCCATGGATCATTTTCCTAAATTATAAAAGCAATCTGAATGCATTTTTTTGGTTTCTAGTATGTCACTTGTTCTTTTTACTAAAATTAATGCCAATTTTAAATAAAAAAAGAGACACTTTGTCGAAGTGGAAACACTGCAGTGTTGACATTTATCACTTTCCTTCAAGATCCCTCCACTACCTTTGAAGAAAAGTGATAAATGTGGACACTATAGAGTTGACAATGTTTTGAGGGAGAAGAAGTTTGTGGAAAACATTGTCTGCATGAGTAGTCAAACATTTAATATAGATTATGTTAATGCAGAAGAGAACTGATAATATTAAGATTAAAAAAATAGTATATTAAAAAACTTTACCTTCTCATTGAATTCTGAGTTGCAGTCTTGAAGTCTTATCTCTAATGAGCATGAGAATCTTTAAACAAGACACCCCAACTCGAACAAAGGAATCCACAAATACAAGAAAACAATTCTTATGTGAGTAATACTAAAAAGAATTAAATTAAACATAAATATGAAAAAAATCCACTACTTTTATGGAATTTATGTAGTCATGCTATTTGTGTACATAATTCCATAAAATATGCTTCCTATTCGTTTCTAATAAAATCTATATCGTCTTGTGAATATGAGTCTTTTCAACAGTCATAGTAGTACCGAAAAAATATAAATACACAAAGGATAAATATATATTTTAAATGAAATAATAATTATATTAGAAATTACATCTTCATGGATGCTAGTTTTTTCATGGAATATGATCTCTCTCATAAATTTACAAACACAATAACCACAATATTTTCCATTTGTTTGTTTCTGACACTACAGAAACATTGAAAAAAATAAGAATTTTTTTTGATATGTGTTTGGATAGTGAAATATTATTATATATACCCTCATACTTTTCCACTCGTAGAACTCTCCAGGGTCCTCATACTTAGCCCTTGGCCTCATTCCTTATTTTTTATGATATTGATGCACCTTCCTATCATAACAGAATCCTTATTAAAAGATAATATAAATTATATAACTTGATGTTTAGTTTTAAAACATTGGGTGTAGTGTATTAAAAATTGACAAACGCCATCATGTGTGGTCGATTTGTTGGGTATCCATGCATTGAATCCACGAAAAAATTCTTTGGAGTATCCAATTGACCACAATGAGCATCCAATACTGCCAAAAAACACAAAAAGGAATATGTAATGAAAGAAATATAAATATATTTGATATGATTAAATTGTAGAGTTTTACCCTTGTATCATTGGTATTAAGAAGAGCCTATCATCCGTAAGTTTTATTTCAAACGATTTGACCAGGCCTACTACTATTTCATCATTTTTTTGGATTCTATTTTTGGTTATTCTGTAGAGGTGCTGTGAGGACTAAGGAGTTCAATTTTTTTTCATTGGGAAATACCTTCAATTGTTTTTGATATATACACCTACCAAAAATATGAAATTTATTTAGTCATAATTAAAATATTATATCAACTTTTGGAAAATAAAATCATGAAAACATACCTCATGTATACATTTACAACTAAGGGGCCTAGCCAATCATAGTTGAGGATTTCACTTACATTCTCAACACCAATGAAGTCTTGAACTTCCCATCCATACATATTTTCTTCAAAATAAACTATGTGACTACAACTATTTTTTAACTTCGTATCTACATGAGACTTCAATGATAGTAAATGCAGATATAGAGAGGGAGGGGTAAAGGTTCTTTCAGTAGATCTTTTCGATCAGTTGATTGTCCCTTTAGATGGTTTTGAGTCGGTATTTCATTTCAACCCATTCCCTTTGTTTGTCTGTAGTATCATTTATCAATTGAGTCATTTTTTCTTTAATTGTTCAAGGTTTAGCTTCAAAAATAAATTAAAAATGAATACCTACTTTTCGACATGTTTTTTACAAGATTTTATGGTCTTGGGATGAATGTTACAACAGCTCGGTCAACCGTATGAATATCATTGTCATCAAGTGGAACATGTAGCTCTACGTTTGGATCATTCGCTATGTTAATCACCACTCTCACATAATCTGTTGGAAGTGGTCTGTTGTGAAGATGGTCACCTTGGATATTGAACACCGTAGACCTCACTACAAAGAAATGGGTGAGTGTTGATAGATATAAATCATAGTAGTTTTCACCTTATAGAATATCAGTACAGGAAAGGTATTAATGTTTTTCTAATTCACATTTCATAGAAAAAATTATTAGAATATTGATTATGATGACTAAGACAGCTCTTTGAGGGGAATGAATTACCTCAAAGCTGGTGTGGGTGGGGAGGGATATTTATGCGATGGTTGTTCTTGAGTTGTTTCTTCTCTTTGCTTCCACCCATAAAAGTATCTAGCAACTTGTAATGACCCGAATCCGGAGCCACTCAACTGGTGCCCTGTACCCGGTTCACCACATGACCTCAAGCGCATTTCTCCAAACTCCAGAGGCTGCTGACTAGCAGTGAGGGCCTTGGTAAGTTATTAGGGAAACTATGCCCTCATTTGGTAAGGTATACAAGGTACATGAAATAACAGTCAATAGCGTAAGCAGTAAACAACATACAACAACTGAAACTAAACAATGGAAGCGATGTATAATATAATAATGATGAAAATGATGCAGCATGTACAAGTATATAAGGAAATCAGCAAACACAACAATGTGCTGAAATACAACTGAGAACAAAGTACTAAAAGTAAACAACAACTCCAGCAGCATCACAAGCCTAGGCTCGGTCCTATGCTCTCCAGCTCCAACCAGCAATCATGTACCTGAAGTAGAAGGGCCACAATCCCTATCCACACTTGCAACCATATAACCTGTTTGGGCCGAAAAGCAGGACCCAAACAGGGTGTGAGACTAATCCCAGTAGGCAATCACCACAAGATCTGTGCCCTACTGTCAGTGAGCAATATAGAAAAAGTAAAGGAAATAAATGAAATAGAGAAATAGAAGTACACTAGAGTGAAAAATCCTACCAATCTCCATTCAAATTTATTTATTAATTTAATTCACTCATTAAATTATCAACCAAGGAATCTAGCAAACAGCTCTATATTCTCAAGGCAAGCAAGTAACACAAAAGGTATCTTAGTAGACTACCTAAACAGCAAGCAGTACAAAACCCAAGCTTGTTATTTGGCTTGGTGGACTCATCACAACCAACCAAACAATATTCAAGGTGACTCTCTGGGTGGCTCACACTGGCAGACCCCTCTAGTCAAGTAAACATACAAAGGCACAGACACTCTGGGAAGCTCTCACCGTCAATTCCCATGTGGTCTTGCAATGATAGCTATAGACTCTTTGAGGAAGAACTTATGTCTAATTACCCCTATAGTCTCGATACGTAACTAAGGACACTCTAAGGAAGCACAAAGTCTCATTCCCATAGGTCCTGTGAACGATACTAAAATATAACAGACTCTCTAGGGAAGCCCTAATCGTCAATTCCCCCTTTAGTCTACCGCACCAGGTTCACACAGCCCTGAGCAGTTTAGTCGTGCGTAATCGACTGTTAGCAGCCTAAGTAAGCTCAAAAAACTACTTGGATAATAGATACAATGCATCAAAAGAATATAAATAGCAGGAAATACATGCAATCAACTATATCAAGGAAAGCAAGCAATGCAACAAGGTCTGCCTCACAGGCAACCTAAGCCAAACGACGATAAACAGCCAAAACAAGGGAAACACCCAAGGGGTGATCCTCAAACATGATAACAAGCAATTATTAATCATCTAACAACCTCAATCATACAAGCAATCTAAGGCAGATAACAAAACAGGATCAAAACCCTAACCCGAGATACACGATACATGGGTATCTGACACTTTTTCACCAAAAACTCAAAGACATTCAACGGAGGGCAACAAACCACCTACCTCGATCCTAGGATATCGATATAATTTAACCACGAGGCTTGATTATCCTTATAAAGACGTAGATATATGAGAACATACAAAATGTTAAACCCCTGATAACTTGAGAAAGAAGAAGAATTGGGAAACAAAGCTCTAGGAGAAGAGAGAACTTACCGCTGCGGACCCAATGCAATCGACGGTGGTCGATTCGGAGAACGGACAGAGGCTTGGAGGCTCGGAGAAGATCCACGACCATACGGAATGCTCTCAGTCGAAGAACCTGGGAAGAAGATGGTTCTGTCGATGGGGCGCGACCCTGGTCTGTTTAATGAAAAAAAAGAAAATACACGGCGTGTACTTCTGAAGTACACGGTGTGTATTCAGCTTTTCCGTACTCCACTATAATCGACCTCTACATCACCCCTACACACCGTGTGTGTGGTCCAGACATGGTCAGCACAAGGTATCGAGTGGTAAATCAATACACAGCGTGTACTCAAAAAGTACACGATGTGTACTTTCAAAAATTTCTAGAAACTCCTCTTTTTCCTGAAAACCACCAGAAAGGGAAAAAATGTACCTGAAAAGAAGGTCCGAGTTCTTACAAACTTCCCCCTCTTAAAGAAATTTGTCCTTGAATTTCCCTAACAAGGTGGCAATGAAGAAACCTTGAACAACTCTGGCCACTGTGATCGCATATCAACCTCCCTCTCCCAAGTCTCGTCCTGTACATAGCCATGCTGCCATAGCACCCATACTAGAGGAACAGACTGGACATAGAGTACCTTTGCACTACAATCAACAATCCTGATAGGATGCTCCTCGAACGATGCATCCTGCTCCAGCTCAACCTCCTCGGGTCAAAAAACAAGAGATGGGTCTGAGAAATAGCGTCGAAGCTGAGAAACATGGAAGATGTCTTGCATAGCCTGATATCTCTGAGGTAACTGCAACTTATAAGCAACCAGACCGACTCTCTCCAGAACCTCAAATGGCCTGACGTATCTCGGTGAAAGCTTACCCTGTCTCCTGATCCTCTTGTGTCCCAACCTCGGGGTAACACGTAAGAAAACCTAATCTCTGACCTTGAACTCTAAAGGTCGTCTCCACTGATCGACAGAAGACTTTCGTCGAGACTGTACTGTATCCATCCTCTTCTAAATCAACTCTATCTGCTTTGAGGTCTCCTGAACAAGATGAGGTCCCAGCAAAGCTTCCTCATCTATCCCCAGCCAGCACAAAGGTGATCAGCATGGCCTACCGTACAAAGCCTCGTAAGGTGTCATCTAAATAGTTTCTTGAAAACTATTATTATAGGAAAACTCCATAAGAGGAATATGCTTCTCCCAAGAACCACCAAAGTCTAGAATGCAAGCTCAGAGCATATCCTCAAGCACCTGGATCGTGTGCTCTGACTGGCCATCTGTCTGGGGATGGTAAGCTGTACTCAGAAGTACCTGTGTACCCAAGGCCCTTTGTAGCCCCTGCCATAAATGTGACGTAAAGCGGGTGTCCCTATATGAAATGATAGTACACAGAACCCCATGCAAGCACACAATCTCACAGATGTACAACCGTCCAAGCTCATCGACACCGAAGGTCTCCTTTATCGGCAAGAAGTGAGAAACCTTCGTGATCCTGTCAACGACAACCCATACCACGTTGTTACCTCTCGACTATCTTGGTAACCCTGTCATGAAGTCCATTGCGACATCATTCCACTTCCACTCAGGAATGGGTAACTGCTGCAAAATCCCTTCTGGTCGCTGGTGTTCCGACTTCACCTGCTGATAGGTGGAACACCTCATGACAAAACCAGCCACATCTCTCTTCATACC
This sequence comes from Viscum album, assembly GCA_963277665.1. Lineage (NCBI taxonomy): Eukaryota > Viridiplantae > Streptophyta > Magnoliopsida > Santalales > Viscaceae > Viscum > Viscum album. The sequence continues at coordinate 80,964,143 of OY728155.1, read as the reverse complement.
TGGCCACCAGTACTGGTGGTGTAGATCACGATACATCTTGGTGACACTAGGATGAACTGCCCAAACTGAGGAATGAAAGTCTCACATCAGCTCCTCGCATATATCTATTGGCACCCATACGCATCCCTGGAAATGTAAGATCTCATCCTCGCCAACGGTCCACCCTAGAAGATGGTCCTCTCCTGACACGCCTTCCCGTAGGACTAGGCCTTCAGAATCTACCAGCTGCCTCATTTGAACTCGGTCAGGAAGTGTAGAGGTAACAGCTACAGAAGATAGGAAAGTCTGCCCATGTCTGTCGTGCACCTCCAAATGCATCTTAGAGAACAGAGCCATAAGCTGCCACTCACTGCTGGACTCTTGAACTGCCTATATCTGAGTCCACCTGCTCAGTGCATCAGCCGCTGCATTTCCTTTCCCAGGCATATAGGAAAGCTCGAAATCAAAAGACTGCAGGTACTCAACCCACCTCTGTTGTCTCAGATTCAAGTCACGCTGCGTGAAGATGTACTTGAGACTCTTGTGGTCAGTATACACCACAAAATTCTCTCCTAGAAGATAATTCCTCTAACAACGCAAAGCATGAACAACTGCAGCCAAATCCAGGTCATGCGTAGGATAGTTCTTCTCATGTGGCCTCAACTACCAAGATCCGTACGCAACAACATAATCCTCCTACATAAGCACTACTCCAAGCCCGATGCCAGATGCATCACAGAAAACTGTGTAACTCTTGCCTGGCTCTGGAAAAACTAGAATCGCTGCTGAAGTCAATCTCCCCTTCAACTCTTGAAAGGTTGAATCACAGTCTTCTAACCAAACATACTTCACCCCCTTCTTAGTCAAGCCCGTCAACGGTGCTGCTAAGCGTGAGAAGTCCTGTATAAACCGTCTGTAGTAACCAACCAGCCCCAAGAAACTCTGTAACTCGAAGACATTTTTCGGCTTCTCCCAGGTAACTACTGCTCTCACCTTCTCTGGGTCTACTGATACTCCTGTCTCTGAGATAACATGACTCAGGAAGTGAATCTCGTCCATCCAAAAGTGGCACTTTGAGATCTTAGCATATAACTGATGCTCCCTCAGTGTACTCAAAATAATCTCAAGATGGGTAGCATGGTCGTGTCGAGTGTGAGAGTACACCAAGATGTCGTCCACAAAAACCACCACGAAGGAATCCATGTAAGGATGGAAAACTCTGTTCATCAGTGCCATGAAGACATCTGACGTGTTCATGAGACCGAACGACATGACTGTATACTTGTATAGACCATACCTACTCTTGAAGGCTGTAAGAGGTATATCTGCTGGTCTAATGCGCAACTGATGATAACCAGACCTTAAGTCAATCTTTGAGATCACCCTCGCTCCTCGAAGATGGTAAAAGAGGTCATCGATTCTCGGCAAGGGATATCGGTTCTTGACCGCCAACTGGTTCAGCTTCTAATAATCCACACAAAGCCGAAAGGTGCCGTCTACCTTCTTCGCAAACATAACAGGCGAACCCCATGGAGAAGTACTGGGTCGGATGAAACCCTTTTCCTGTAACTCCTCCAACTGCTTCTTGAGCTCCTGCAACTCAGGTGTAGCCATCTGATTAGACACTAAATGAGGATAATATTCATTATTAATATATATAATATTAATGTGTTTTATAATTAATAAACACTATTTTAGTGCATTTTACACTTTGAACATCATTTCACATTATGATTGTAATTCTTTCTTAAAATTCACTATTATGTCGTAGATTTTTGAACATCATATACAATACCCAATGATTCATATGATTTTAAGAAATATAATTATCCATATTTTAATTTGATATTTTGGAAAATTGATCTACACTTCAATATGAACATTTTTCATTCAGGGATCAATGGAGTATTCATAAAGGATGATGGAGATATTTGTAGATGAATGGAAGCAATTCTAGAGAAGTCAGATTGGACACCATCCCACTAATGAGAATGTGGGTCCCATATTACAAACCCAATGAAGCCCAAATTTCATAGGATACTAGAATAAATATATAGTAACAAATATTTTTTTAAGATACAGTGATAATTCGGCCTCCATTGTGGTTATTTAGGCGGCCCAAGTTAGAGATAAAATTCTGGGCCAGATTCTGCGGCCCAGAAAAAAATCCCACTAATCTGATCATATCTCCGAATAAACAACTCCAAATGGGCCCAAATTTTACAGGAGGTTAGGATACATCTGGGGATCCATTTCCGTATTCTATGTCCCACTCTAATTTGGAAATCTAGAAGGTATTATAAGCACGTCTATTTGGTGGATGAAAGCTGCATGCCACCTCAGGTCAAGGGTGGAAAAATCAACTCTCCCTCAACTTTCCACCCACCTATGGCCTACCAAAATTAATTGAGATTCTTTGTACTATTGTAGGATCGATCCAAATCTTCCAAAATTTCTATTTAAGGTAGTGGTGGTGGATGAGTTGATCATCTTTGATCTTTGTTTTCATCTTAATGTTATGCTGCCAATTTGTCTTTGTAACGTTCTTCCTTCACATGTAAGTTGTTTTAATTCATCCTAGTTTCTTAATAAAATTTCTTCTTATCCTCTTATTCTGTTGTTATTAATATCACTTTGATACCGTTGCTTCTAGGTGTGAATTTATTCACACCAAACCTTCTGAAATTATCACACAATTGTGGAGTGATCGTTATTTTATTGTGTTTTTTTTACTTCTCCATTTCCCCCCTCATGAGTCTACTTTCCGCTTCCATTGAAACCATAGAATCAATGGATGGATAAACCACTTATGTGTTGATCCAAGGGAGTATCAAGGGTATGTATTTGATGTTATTTATCACCCCATTAATGTCTAATCACTTCTTTAATTGAGATTTTTATTTGATGATTTTAAACTCCATCTTCCTTGTTGAATTTAAGGCCACACACTTCAAGTGCTAATACAAACCTTTACCTTAAAGTGATCAAAACTTTGATCCTTCAAGTGTATAGGTGTTTAGTATTATGGTGTGTTAGTATAAAATCATTAAGTGATGAAGTTGTTTGATCTCCTTAAATTAACTCAACTCAAATATAAGAAATTGAAATAATTGAAAAGGGAATACGTCCAATCCACCCCAAGTGATAACCTAGGATCAAATCATTCTTTTAAATTGAATTCAATTAAGTCTGTTAGATATAATTTAAACCCATCTAAAATCAATCCAAGTTGTCCAATTGATATCCCAAAATAGTCCATATAATGTACGTGTCACTAGGTTACTTCTTAGGTCTCTGAGGATTCGACAACCCAAGCTAGACTACAAGGACCGTTCTACCTTCTTCTCTTGGGTAAATTTGAATGTGAATCAAATTTTGGCACCATTGTCAGGGACCCAATTAAGTCATATAAACACCCATTCTATTCTCCCCCATTTCTTATTTTATCATCCAAATTCTCTTATCTTGTTCTTTTCTCGTTTTTTTCTTTTGGCGCATGTCCGCCTACACCTGCGATCAATCAAACCGTCTAGTTAGGGTGGATAGTCCTGGGGTTGGGGAGTCAAGTACACCAAGGGAACTCATTCCATCAGATCCTAATATTCCTAATACTCCAGAGTAAAAAATCGAGCATATTTCAATGGAAGGTCTTCAAAGAAACCAACTCATAAACCCAGGTGGGAACCAAAATGGAAACCCAAATGAGGCAGCCCCAAACTTGGGGAATGCAATTGATCAAACCATGAATGAATACCTCACACCTTCCTGGACCAATGCCCCCTCATGCATTAGACACAATTACCTAGGATATTCCAACTACATCTTTAAACCCGATGTCCTATACCACCTTCCCACATTCCATGGAATGAAGTCCGAGATGCCCTACCTTCACATTAAGGAGTTCAATGACATTGTAGAAACCATGTGTCCCCCACATCAACTAGAATCAGCTAAGATGAGGCTATTTCCTTTTTCTTTAAAGGATAGAGGTAAAAATTGGATAAATAATTTGAGACCATCATCCATCAACTCTTAGGACCAACTACAAAGATAATTCTACAAAAAATAATTTCCCCACCACAAAATAATTGCACTTAAAAAGAGTATCCAATTTTTTTTGAAAAAGAGGGAGAGTCATTCTATGAAACATGGGAGAGGTTCAAGGACACTCTAAACATGGTTCCACACCATGGTTTTTCTATTTATGAACAAGTGAGATTTTTCTATGAAGGGTTGGGTCCAGGGAACAAACAATTCATTGACATGATGTGTAATGGAACCTTTAAAAACAAAGCCCCAAATGATGCTTACGAGTATCTAGAAAGCCTTTCTGAACAAACCCGAATGTGGAGAACTTCACCTTATGCTAAAAAGATACAAAGAACTACTAGAATTAATACACTTAGAGAAGAGGAAATCCTTAGGGCTAAACTCGCAGCACTCTCTAGGAAGGTTGAAGAGATAGACCTTAGGAAAGTCCATAAAATCCAAACTGTTGACCCTGTTTGCACAATTTGTGACAAACATGACCATAAGACAGAAAATTGACCAACCATTCCATCCATCAAGGATGTTCTTTTAGGAGGAACCCCACCGGAATTAAATTCTTTGAACTTTCAAAAGACTAAATACCAAAACAACTTCAACCCAAGGTATAATGACCACCCAGGATTCCGTTGGAAAGATAACCAACAACCTAGCCAACCACAGGGACAAAGTCCTTACCCCCAACAGAACTACCAAACCCATAACCAATTCCAAACCCAACCTATCCAATACCAACATCCACTGCTCCATTTTCAACAAACCATCCCACCTCCAAAATATCCCCCTGGGATAAACTAATCTTCTCAAGCAACAACCCAAACTGTTCCACAAAGCCTACTAGAACAACTGTGCAAAAAAATAAAGAGGATGAACTTGGAAGTATCTTCCCTTAAACAAGAACTTCAAACCATCAAAACTGGAAAGGCACCCATGCCTACTCAGGCAGTTCCATCCTCAACTTCAAGGGAAGAGTCAAGTTTTACTCAAACAACTCATGAACAACTAAAGGCTGTGACTGTTTTAAGAAGTGAGAAATCAATTGAGAAACCTGAAAAACTAATTCAGAACCCACCCAAAGATTCAAACATGGATGAAAATTCAAATGAATCAAATTATCCAACTAAAAAACATGATAACATTTTAAAAGAAACAACTCTTCAACAAACAACCCCACAACCTGCACCATTTCCTCAATGCATGAGGGGAAAAACCAAGCCTGAACTGAGTGAAACATTGAGGGAAATATTCTCACAAGTCAAGTTGAACATTCCCCTTCTCGATGCAATCCAAACCATACCTACCTACTCAAAGTACCATAAGGACTTGTGCACTTTTAAAAGAATTTTTTCACATAAAAACCAAGTCCTTTTGGATGCTAATGTGAGTACCACCATTCAAGGGACCATTCCTCCTAAGTTGAAAGACCCGGGTTTCCCTTACATCAATGTTGAACTATGAGAGAGAAAAGTTGTTAAGGCATTGTGTGACCTAGGTTCTAGTTTCAATATCATTCCCTATACTGTGTACTGCCAGTTAGGCCTAGAAGAAATCCAACTCACATCTTTCACACTTCAACTTTCTGATCGTAGCATTAGGGTTCCAAAGGGTATTTTAAAGGACGTTCCGGTAAAGGTTGAAAACTTCATCTACCCTGCTGAATTCATTGTCCTTGAAAACCATCCAAACTTAGGAAACAAGGAACAAACCCCAATCATCCTTGGTCGTCCTTTCCTTTCAACAATCAACTCTGTTATCCGAGTTCAAAATGGGAATATGACCATAACCTTTGGAAACATGAGTCTAGACTTTAACATATATAATGCAAGCTCACAAATAGGGGATGATGAGGAAATTCATGAAGTAAACATGATAGGAAGCATTGATAATGAATCCATAGAACATCAAGGAATATTTGATGGATGTTTAAGTTAGGATGAGATTGATTTAATTTTTTCACATGAAGGAAGTTTATCTCCTTGGATTGAATCATTTTCAAATTACTCTTATGATGAAGTCTTAGGTCCAAAAATCAATGAAACCTTTCAGGAAACCAATTCCATGGAGACCAATCAAACTTCCTTCCCTAAATCTGATCAAGATAATCTTGTAGCTGAAACTTCTACATGTGGGGAATCAATCCTATCTAAAACTCTAGGAAAAAAATTGATATTGATCCAATGTCCCAATATTCTGCTGAAATTCTGAACCAACCTGATCTTGAATTGAAGGAACTTCCCACTGCACTCAAGTATGCCTTCCTAGGGGACAATCAAACACATACTATTGTCATTTCTTCTACTCTTGAAGACAATCATGAGAGGATGCTTCTAGATATCCTAAGGAAACATAAGAAATCCATTAGTTGGACCCTGTCTGATATTCCTAGGATTAGCCCACTTATCGGGACTCATAGGATTGTTCTAGAATCTGATTCAAAGCCATGTCGTCAACCTCAACGGTGACTCAAACATAATCTCATGGAGGTAGTAAGGAAGGAACATCTAAAATTTTTAAAATATGGTATCATATATCCCATAGCTGAGAGTGAGTGGGTCAGCCCAATCCAAGTGGTTCCCAAGAAGGCATGAATCACAGTGATAACCAATAAGGATGGATAGATTCTTCCATCTAGGGGGATTAGTGGATGGAGGGTCTTCATTGAATATAGTAAGATAAACTCATTCACCAAGAAGGACCATTTCCCCTTACCATTAATTGACCAAGTCCTTGAGAGAGTGGCAGGTCATGCCTTCTACTGTTTCTTAGATGGGTACTCAGGGTATAATAAAATTGAGGTCTCACTAGAGGATCAAGGGAAGACTACATTCACATGTCCATTTGGAACCTTTTCTTTCAAACGCATACCCTTCGGGTTATGCAATGCCCTTGGAACCTTCCAGTGGTGCATGATGGGAATATTCTCAGACATGGTAGGGGATTTTCTAGAGGTCTTCATGGATGACTTCTCTGTGTTTGGGGATACATTTGAGGGATGTCTAAGGAATGTGGAGAGAGTCTTGTCAAGATGTGAAGAAAAGAATCTGGTCCTAAACTGGGAAAAATTCCATTTTATGGTTAAAGAGGGACTATTTCTAGGCTATCTAGTCTCAGGTAGGGGGATTGAAGTTGATAAAGAAAAGGTTGACATCATTCGTCACCTTCCATCACCCAAAACTGTTAATGAAGTGAGATCTTTCTTAGGACATGATGGTTTCTATCGAAGATTCATCAAGGACTTTAGTTCAATCTCCCGTCCCCTTTGTTCTCTACTAGTAAAGGATGCTCCATTTGTTTGGAAAAAAAGATGTAAGGGTTCATTCTCAACCCTCAAATCCTCTCTCACCACTCCTCCAATTATAAAATCTCCAAATTGGAACCTTCCATTCAAACTTATGTGTGATTCAAGTGACTTTGCTGAAGGAGCTGTGTTTGGACAACGTTGTGATAAAACTCCTTATGTCATTTCTTATGCAATCAAATCCTTAAATGATTCCAAAATCAACTACACCACCACTAAAAAAAAGTTACTTGCTATTGTGTTTTCCTTAGAGAAGTTTAGGTCCTACCTCTTAGGATTCCCCATCACTGTGTTCACTGACCATTCTGCACTAAAATACCTCTTCCAAAAACAATATGCTAAGGCTAGACTGATTAGGTGGGTCCTTCTCTTACAAAAATTTAACCTCACAATCAAGGATAAAAAGGGTGTGAAAATGTTTTAGTTGATCACCTCTCTAGGATGGAATTCAAAGACAACTCATATCACATTTCTACGTCTGATTCATTCCCTGATGAACACCTATACTCTGTGAGTGACTGCCCTTGGTATTCTGACATAGCCAATTTCTTAGTTACATGATTCATCCCAAAATTATTAGGGACCCAAGCTCGAAGGAAATTTCTTTCTGATGTTAGAAAATATGTGTTTGATGATCCATACCTCTATAAGTTCTGCCCTAAACAAGTCATTAGGAGGTGTGTCCCAGAATCTCAACAAGAGTCCATCTTTAAATTCTGTCATAGTGAGGCATGTGTAGGTCACTTTTCCTCTAAGAAAATTTCTGCTAAGATTCTTCAGCGTGGTCTCTTCTGGCCCAAACTCTAGGGTATACCTCTATATTATCTTAGCTATTGATTATGTCTCAAAATGGGTTGAGGCCATTCCTACAAAATCCAATGATCATCAAACTATGATTATATTTATCAAGGAAAACATCTTCTCTAGATTTGGAATTCCTAGGGCTATCATTAGTGATCGTGGAACTCATTTTTGCAATCGTCCATTCTCATCACTCATGAAAAAATATTTAATTTCTCATAAAGTGTCCACTGCTTACCACCCATAGACCAATGGTCAAGCTGAGTTAGCAAATAGGGAGATTAAGAATATTCTTGAAAAAACTGTCAATCCTTCTAGGAAAGATTGGTCCGAGAAACTCTTAGATTCTCTTGGGGCATATCGTACAACATACAAAACCATCCTAGGAATGTCACCATATAGGTTGTTTTATGGAAAATCATGCCATTTACTTGTTGAAATTGAGCATAAGGCTTTTTGGGAAATTAAGAAAATAAATTATGACCTCTTATTGGCCAGAACAAAAACAAAAATTAGACCTCAATGAACTTGAGGAGCTAAGGATGGAGGCTTATGAAAATTCAAGGATCAATAAAGCTAGAGTTAAAGCCTACCAATCTAGGAATATCAAAGTCAAACATTTTGAACCGGGAAATTTTTTGCTCTTGTATAGTTCAAAACTTCATTTACACCCGGGAAAATTAAGGTCTATATGGTCAGGTCCTTTCATAGTGAATCATGTATACCCCCATGGGGAAGTAGAGATTCAAGATCCCACAAGTGGTTACATTTTCAAGGTCAATGGTCAAAGGTTAAAACCATTAATTGAATCATTCAATAAACATGAAATAGAGGTTGAGTTAACTGATCCAACCTATGAACCAGGAAAAAATTGATAGATTTAGGATCCATGTCAGGATAACGACATTAAACAAAAGCGCTGCATGGGAGGCAACCCATGGTTTTTATGTCATCTTTCTTTTTAAAATAGGATTAATTAATCATTTTGATATTTAAAAATAAAAAAATAGATTGTTGACCTGTTATTCCATTATGAGTATGGATGGGTATGAAAGGGGAGCACCATATTTATCCGTGTCACGTGGTGTGATCCTTGAGTAATACCTTACCTATAAATTTAAAAATAAGACAATGTATCATCAATTCGTTTTATTTTTATGTATTTTTAGGTTAAAATAAAAATACAAAAAAAAATATAATAATAAAAAAAAGGCCACATCGTAGGTCGTGGGGCAAACCCTGTCACAACCGGCGAAGCCGCAAGGACTCGAACCCGGGACCGAAGGGAGATAGGGGCACACGCTTACCACTAACCTATGGCCTTTTGTGCTTCCTTATTCTATAATTTTATTATATATACTTATATTTTACTTTCTTTATTATAAATATATATGTATATATATATATATAGTTTTTTTCACCAGGGAATTCTCTGAGTGACTTCGATATCAAAGGACTAAATTGGAGCAACAAAAACTTTAACTTCAACCACCAGGTGACTTCATTCCATGATCCTCATATTTCAATTTCCTTTTTGAAATTCCTTTACCTGCCTCTACTCCTTCTAAATTTTCATTTATTCAAACACTGGGTACAATGTTATTTTAAGTTGGTGTGGGGGAGATAAAATTAAAAAATGATTTTGTGTCAAAAAAAATGAATGATTTGAAAAAAAATGTGTGTAAATAGAAGGAAAAATTCCTTTAACTTTGAACATGGTAATACACATTACACACTTTGAAACTGAATATCAAATAATTTAGCATGCCCCGATTTTGATTTTAATCCTTGCATAATTTCATGAGCATATATTTTGGAAAGTGTGGCTTTCCAATGTGATATTTCATTATTTATATTTTCATCCAAAAAAAATATCACAATGCACGTCCTTTGGATAGTGGGGTATTAGTTTGAGTTCATGGGGTTCCCCAAATAAATAGCATAGGATTGGTGATCATTTTAGTTTTAATATGAGTATTTAATAAAAATTTTTAAAAACAATAAATTTGCACGTAGAGCAATGAAATAACCTAATGTGTGGCTTTCAGCACTTGGGGATCGTGACTCCATAGTTGTCTGGCCCAAAGTTAGTAATTTTATCTCTATTTTTGGTAATTTGATTTTGTTTTTGACTGAGTTAACTCTAGATGATGCCCGAGTATGTGGGATTCATTTGGTACCCTAAGGTCTTTGAGCCTGGGAGTCATCGACAAAGTCTCGCTAGAGGGGTTGACTCTTTTGAGTGCAATTTCAATTACCATGGAAAAATTCCAACAAAAAAAATTTCATACTCATCTTAATATTGAAATGTGATTCCACTTAGTGATTCTGTCATTTCCCCCCTTGAATAAATATGAACCCCCATGTCTATTGTGATACACAACACATCCTCATACTTAATTGATATTGGATGAAATATGGCAATGAATTTGAACAAAGGAATGGGCTTGGGATTGGGATCTGCTTATGAAACTATCTTGTATTAAAATATTTTGATGGGTTTCATGATTTTTTGGTATAAGGGTTTTTGGTGATCATTGTGTATTAAAATGTTTTTGGAAAAGGGAATTCAAATTTCATATTGTTGAGTCATATTTTTCTCGGGACTAGCAAAACTCAAGTTGGGGGGGGTGTGATTAGCCACCAATTGAGGCTAATATTCATTGTTAATATATATAATATTAATGTGTTTTATTATTTATAAACACCATTTTAGTGAATTTTACACTTTGAACATCATTTCACATTATGATTGTAATTCCTTCTTAAAATGCACTATTATGTGGTACATTTTTGAACATCATTTAAAGTACCCAATGATTAATTTGATTTTAAGGAATGTAATTATCCATATTTTAATTTTATATTTTTGGAAATTTATCTACACTTCTATATGAACATTTTTTATTCAGGGATCAATGGAGGATTCATAAAGGATGATTGAGATATTTGGAGATGAATGGAAGCAATTCTAGAGAAGGCAGATTGGACACCATCCCAATGATGAGAATGTGAGTCCCACATTACAAACCCAATGAATCCCAAATTTCATGGGAGGATGGAAGAAATATAGAGGAACAAATATTTATTCAAGATCCAGTGCTAATTCAGCCTCCATTATGGTTATTTAGGCGGCCCAAGTTAGAGATAAAATTATGGTCTGGATTCTGCGGCCCAAAAAAACAGCCTGCTAATCAAATCATATCTTTGAATCCACAACTACAAATGGGCCCAAATTTATAGGAGGTTAGGATACATCCGGGGATAAATTTTCATCTTCTATGTCCCACTCTAATTCATCCATCTAGAAGGTCTTACAAGCGCGTTTGTTTAGTGGATGAAAGAAGGATGCCACCTCGGGTCAAGGGTGGAAAAATCAACTCTCCCTCAACTTTCCACCCACCTATGGCCTACCAAAATTAATTGAGATGCTTTTTACTATTGGAGGCTCAACCCAAGGCTTCCAAAATGCCTATTTAAGGTAGTGGTGGTGGAGGAGTTGATCATCTTTGATCTTTGTTTTCATCTTAATGTTATGCTGCCAATTTGTCTTTGTAACGTTCTTCTTTCACATATAAGTTGTTTTAATTCATCCTAGTTTCTTAATAAAAGTTCTTCTTATCCTCTTATTCTGTTGTTATTCATCTCACTTTGATACCGTTGCTTGATAAAACACTATTTTATTGAATATTTTATTGATAATAAATGATATAATTTCCTCACATTGTGTTAAACATGTTTATTTATAAAATATTTGGGATTTGATCATTCATTTGAAAATTTGGTGAAAATTCCAGTTTTACCCTTAATAGTGCACTGTAGTATTTCAAAGATAAATATTTTTATATTTATTATTTGAATTTGAAATTTTGTAACCGTGTTCCTAACTTAATTATCTACAACTTTTATTCAGTACACTAAAGCTAAAGAGTTCATTTGTTTGTTGAAATTGGGCCATGAAGTCAAAGTTGGGCTGGGCTCGCCAGAATAGAGAAGGTTCTGTATTTGGGCCATATCCTCTACATACGGGCTTTTATTGAGCCCAAATTTTGAAGAAAGCTCGGGGACATGATGTGGCACAAATCATCCTTCTGGAAGGCCGGCCAATTCACGCGTTTTGGTTGTCAAATGGGCGGTGAAAGTTGGAATAAAATATTTGGCCGAATTTCCACATTCACACTTGAAACCACTTGTAACCTCTCCTCCCCTCCCCTCTATAAATTGGAGTTTTTCTCATTTGGAGGGGTTGGGGACGTGCATTGGGAAGTTGAGAGGCAGAGGAGAAGTGGATCCACTCCAATTCTCCAACCATTTCAATAAGGGTAGCTCTTGAAGCAAGGATCCCTTCGACGAAGCCTTCTTCTTCTCCTTCATGTTGTAATGATTTTGTTTATGTAATAAACTTCTTTGTTCTTCTTTTATTTCTTCTCTTTTATTCTGTTTTATTTAAATTTCTTCTTCTCTTAATCTTCCTAATTGGGCTGGAATTCTTGAGTAGAAGCGTTATTGGGTTATACCCATTTTAAACCTTTGCACATGCAAAACGCTTCTACGGTGATTACGCCACCCATGGAAGAGTAGTCTTTTAGTAATCGATCTATCTTCTACCCTATTCATTTAATTATTTTGAATCAATGAGCTACTGTAATTCACTTAATATGATCAATGAATTGTGTTTTTATATTTTAAGAAACTAAGCAAGCAATTGAACAATGTACACAAAAACACGCGAGGTCGGGATTTTGTGTAAATTGTGAGAGCGCGATCTTAATCGGTAATACAAGACCACACGGGATAAATTTGTAGAGTTCAAATATAATCCCTAAACACAATTCATCCTCATTTCCAGAGTGGATATGTGCCTTAATTTACCACTGACCATAAGCTAATCTTAGAACATCAATCAAAGCAGGGTGCTGCGATTGCATGTTCCGAAGTTAGCCTAAGGTTAAATTCACTTCAATCTTCGTGGTAAAGTTAATTCTCGTAGGGTTCGGGATTTAACAAATTAAGGGATCATAATTAAGTGAATATTAATTTAAATGATAATTATTAATAAATGATTTAAGAGGTAGAGTTAGATCGATTACGCCTTTTAAAATAGATTTCTAAAAAAACATCTTCTTGTTGTGTCATTCTAATCAAAACTTCATTTCAAAATTAAAAACAAAAAAAATGCAATCTTCTTCCAGCAAAATTCTTCTAGATTCATAAACTATAAAAAACCACCCCCATCCTTTCAAGTAGTTTTTTTATTCTCTTTTATTTTACTTCTATAATACCTCTAAAAATTGTTTTAATTCACTTCCTCCTTTGAGAGACGACCTTGGTCAGCCACTCTGCTGCACCTAAGTACCCCAAATCACATTAATCATTTGAGGGCACCCACGACAGTGCTCTTTCAAATTGGCACCGTTTCCGGGGAGGTAAGTAATTATTTCAACCAATTAGAGGTATTTATTTTATTTTAAATTTTATTCTCTTCCTCTCTTCTTTCTTTCTTCTTTACCCAATCTGAATTTTCTTCTTCTTCTTTTATTTTCTTCTACTTCTTTTTGGACCATCAAATCAAACTTTTCATTTTTATTTTACTATGGTCCACCTTCTTTCTTTTCATTTTTATTTGATCTATGACACGAACTAATCCTGATGATCTATTAGATCTTGACCCTGAGATTGAACGTAGCCTTAGGGCACGAATCAGACATTCTCAATCTACGGGAAGTTTCAATATTCAACCAGTTGGTGAATTCCTCTCTTCTGGAAACATTGAAATTGGAAGAAATTCAAATTCAAACATAAAAGAGGAACCAATGGCTGGAAATAATGGAAATGAACTTAATAGAACCATTCGAGAATTGGCTGCACCTGATATTAACTATCAACCAAATTGTATTGCATACCCAAATCTCGAATCGGACTTTGAATTGAAATCTGGATTAATTCACCTTCTTCCAAAGTTTCATGGCTTATCTGGTGAGGATCCCAACAAACACCTTAAGGAATTTAATGTGGTTTTCTCAACTTTAAAACCAAGAAATGTTTCTGAAGATCAAATCAAACTAAGAGCATTCCCATTCTCACTTGATGGAGCTGCGAAAGATTGGATGTATTATTTACAACCCGAATATGTAACTTGTTGGAACGATTTGAAACGTCTTTTCTTGCAGAGATTTTTTCCAGCATCAAGGACCACATCCATTCGAAAGGAGATATCGGGGATCAAGCAAGCCCAAGGGGAGTCAATGTATGAGTACTGGGAGCGATTCAAGAAGTTGTGTGCAAGCTGCCCACATCACCAAATCAGTGAGCAACTCCTCATCCAATACTTCTACGAAGGACTCACACCCATGGAGAGGAGCATGGTGGATGCTGAAGCTGTAGGAGAATTGGTGGACAAGACACCAGTAGCTGCACGAGCATTGATCGACAAGATGGCCCAAAACTCCCAACAATTTGGTGATAGAGGTACACCACATGTCAGAGGAGTACATCAGGTAAGTCCTTCTTCTCTTGAAAGTCATTTGATTGATACTAAGTTGGAAGAATTGACCACTATGGTGAGGAAAATTGCTTTGGCACAAAAGACATCTCTACCCCCTCCTTCAAGGCCTTGTGGTATTTTCACTGAGACAAGCCACCCAACTGACTGTTTCCCACAACTCCAAGAAACAGAAGATTGTGCAGCAGTGTTCCCTGGGAGACCATTTCAGCAGAAACAACAACAACCATATCCCCAAAAGAAGTTTGATCCAACATACAACCAAGGGTGGAAAGATCAGTCGGACATGAGGTATGGCTCTGGACAACAACAAAGGCCACCCTTTCAACAAAACTTCCAGCAGCCTCCGCCTTACCAGCAGGGTTTCCAACAACCCCAAAGGAGATTTGAAGCCCAAGCATCAACAAGCCAACAACAAGGGAATCCCCCACCAAAGGTAGACTCTAACACTGATGATCTTTTGAAACAAATTGTTCTTAATCAACAGAATGAGCTGAAGAGTCAAAGTTCGGAGCTGAGAGAGTTGAAGACTCAAATGAGTCAGATTGCCACCGCCCTCCATGAACTTGTGAGTAAGAATTCTGGAAATCTACCTTCCCAACCCACTCCAAATCCAAAGGGGAATGTTAGTGCCATCACATTGAGAAGTGGGAAGCAAATGAATGATACATCTGCACCTACCATTCCACCAGGATTCACCTCAACTTCAGAGAAGCCGCATTCCATACCAACTGATGAGCAATCCAAGGAGAACGATAAAGGTAAGAAAAAGATTGATGATGTTCCTCCTAAACCCCTTCCTTTTCCAAACAGGGTTGTTCAAACCAAGAAGATGGCTGAAGAAGCAATGCAAAAGGAGGTTTTGGACACATTCTAGCGTGTGGAGATCAACACTCCTCTACTTGAAGCCATTAATCAAATTCCAAGGTATGCGAAATTCTTAAAAGAACTTTGTACCAATCGAAGAGGGCTCAAGGGAAATGAGAGGATCAACCTTGGAAGGAATGTGTCGGCACTCATTACACCAACTCTAGCAATGCCAACAAAGTGAAAGGATCCCGGGACATTCACCATCCCATGTACCATAGGGGAGTTGCACTTCTCTGATGCTCTTTGTGATTTAGGAGCTTCAATAAACGTGATGCCTCACTCTGTATTCTCTTCCTTGCAGGTTGGTGAGTTGAAGCCAACAAGAGTAGTGGTGCAATTGGCGAATAGAGCTACGGCATATCCAGCGGGAGTCCTTGAGGATGTACTTGTCTGGGTAAGAGACATGATCTTTCCAGCGGATTTCTATGTTCTTAACATGGAGGATGATCAGGTAAGTTCTTATGCCCCCATTATCTTAGGTAGACCCTTCCTCAAAACTGCAAAAACTATCATAAATGTAAATGAGGGTACACTTTCCATGGAGTTTGGAGATGAAGTTGTGATATTTAATGTTATGGATTCCATGAAGTACCCCTCAGAGGACCATTCTGCTTTTGTTATCTCCCATTTTGAACCACCAAGTAAAAACATCATGAAATTGGATTGTCCTATGCTTAGGGAGATTATGAGTATTGGTTCTGGTTTAATGACTAAGAGAACTTCCACACCTGTTTCTAATGAACAAGACTCTCTAAGATTTGATTTTGAAATGGAATCATATTCTGATTTTGATCATGTGAACTCTGATTATGACATGGCTATTGAGTATGCTGATGGATTTGGTGCTTTATTCTCTGAGTGTGATGATTTTTATTCTGATACTGATGTTCATTGTGCAGATATGTCTGTTGCATCAATTTCTCCATCCATACATCACCCACCTACATTGGAACTCAAGACATTGCCCCCAAATCTCAAATATGCATACTTGCTCAGTGGTGATAGATTACCTGTCATAATTGCTAACAATCTCTCTTTTGAACATGAAGAAAAACTTTTGAATCTTTTGAGAGATAACATTAGGGCAATTGGTTGGACATTGGAAGACATATCAGGTATTAGCCCCTCCATTTGCATGCATAGGATTCTCTTGGAGGATGGGGCTAAACCGGTGAGACAACCACAAAGGAGACTCAATCCCACCCTCCTGGAAGTTGTTAAAAAGGAAGTTGAGAAATTGCTCGAGGCAGGTATAATCTTTCCCATTTCAGATTCACAGTGGGTAAGTCCAATTCAAGTTGTGCCTAAGAAAACTGGTTTTACTGTTGTTAAAAATGAGAAAGATGATTTAGTTCCAATGAGGGTGCAAAATAGTTGGCGTGTGTGTATTGATTATAGGAAACTAAATCAGACCACTCGCAAGGACCATTTCCCCCTCCCATTTATTGATCAAATGCTCGAGAGACTAGCTGGGAAAACACACTATTGCTTCTTGGATGGATTTTCTGGATATTTTCAGGTTCCTATAGCTCCAGAGGATCAGGATAAGACTACATTCACCTGTCCCTTTGGCACATTTGCCTACCGGAGGATGCCATTTGGACTTTGCAACGCCCCAGGTACCTTCCAGAGATGTATGGTGAGTATTTTTTCTGATTTTATTGAGACCTGCATGGAGGTATTTATGGATGATTTTACAGTGTATGGGTCTTCATTTGATGAATGTCTAAGTAGTTTGGAAAATGTGTTGAATCGTTGTATTGAGAAGAATCTGGTCCTGAACTTTGAAAAGTGTCATTTTATGGTAGAGCATGGAATTGTCTTAGGGCATGTGGTGTCAAAACATGGGATAGAGGTTGATAGATCTAAGGTAGAAATTATTTCATCCTTACCATATCCTACATGTGTGCGTGATGTTCGATCATTCCTTGGGCATGCTGGATTTTATCGACGCTTCATCAGAGATTTTAGTAAGATCGCTCTACCCTTATCTCGATTGCTTCAAAAAGATATTGACTTCAATTTTGATGACTCATACAGGGTATCATTTGATGAGCTGAAGAAGTGTCTGACCACTCCACCAATCATACAGCCCCCACGGTGGGACCTTCCATTTGAGCTTATGTGTGACGCCTCCAACTTCGCGGTTGGAGCTGTCTTATCTCAGAGGGTGGAGGGACGTTCACATGTGATCGCCTATGCATCAAGGACGCTAGATTCAGCCCAATCAAACCACACTACCACAGAAAAGGAGTTTCTTGCTGTCATATTTGCTTTAGATAAATTCCGTTCATATTTATTGGGCTCTAAAGTAGTTGTTTTTTCTGACCATGCAGCTTTGAGGTACCTCCTGAAGAAGCCAGATGCAAAGCCGCGACTTATCCGTTGGATGCTCCTTCTTCAAGAGTTTGACATCGAGATAAAGGACAAAAAGGGGTCAGAAAATTTGGTGGCAGACCACATGAGTAGGCTTACTCACACACTAGAGGATGACACCTTGGATTAGGTACCACTTCGGGACACTTTCCCTGATGAGCATCTCTATACCATCTCAGGTACGCATCCTTGGTATGCTGATTTAGTTAACTACCTTGCTGCTTCTGAAATCCCTGCAAATTTAAAGAAACATCAAGTCCAAAAATTAAAAAGTGAGTCCAGGTTTTATGTGTGGGATGATCCTTACCTCTGGCGCATGTGTAGTGACCAAGTAATTAGTAGGTGTGTTCCCGATCATGAGTTTGAGTCTGTTTTGCATTTCTGTCATACACTTGCATGTGGTGGACACTTTGGACCCCAACGGACAGCTAGGAAAGTTTTGGACTCTGGATTATATTGGCCTAGATTATTCCATGATGCCCATGTGTTTTGTAAGTCATGCTCTCGTTGCCAACACACTGGGAACATTTCTAGGAGACATGAGATGCCCCAACAACCCATACTATTTTGTGAGATTTTTGATGTATGGGGCATCGACTTTATGGGTCCTTTTCCTAGTTCATTTGGATTTTTGTACATTTTGGTTGCTGTTGATTATGTGAGTAAATGGGTGGAGGCCAAGGCCACCAGGACTGACGATTCTCATGTTGTTGTGGACTTTGTCAAAGCACAAATTTTTTGCAGGTTTGGAGTACCAAAGGCCATCATCAGTGACCAAGGGACACACTTTTGCAATAGGAATTTTTCTTCCCTCCTTCGAAAGTATGGGGTGACACACAAAACATCAACACCATACCACCCCCAAACAAATGGCCAGGCTGAGGTTTCAAATCGTGAGTTGAAACAAATCTTGGAGAAAACCGTGCAGCCAAATAGGAAGGATTGGAGCAAGCGCTTGGATGATGCATTGTGGGCTTATAGGACAGCATACAAGACCCCCATTGGTATGTCCCCATTTCGGATTGTTTTTGGGAAAGCGTGTCATCTCCCCGTGGAAGTCGAGCATCGGGCATATTGGGCTATAAAGAAATGTAACATGGATTTGGCCCAAGCTGGAATTCAAAGGAAGTTGCAAATTCAAGAGCTTGAGGAGATTCGACTATCATTATACGAGAACTCAAGGCTCTACAAGGAAAGATCAAAAGCAGCTCATGAAAAAATGATCCAACAAAGGGAGTTTCATGTTGGAGAGAAAGTCCTTCTCTATAGTTCACGACTGAAGTTGATGCCTGGTAAGTTGCGTTCCAGATGGTTAGGTCCTTATATTGTGTCTAATGTTTTTCCTTATGGTGCAGTGGAGATCACACAAGAGGACACTGGAAGGAGCTTTACAGTCAATGGGAAACGTTTGAAGAGATACATTGAGGGACATCCTACTGATGCAGTGGATTTTATCACACTGCATGACCCCATCATCACTTGATCACATCAGGCTGTTCCTAACCCTTTCACTTTTATATTATTTGTCCTATTTAAAAATTCTGAATTTCATGTGCATATATCATCTCACGGGTTCACATTGAGGACAATGCAATATTTTAAGTGTGGGGGAGGGAACCTTTTAGTTTAGTAATTTCAATTGTTTTCCTGTTTAAAAAAAACCAAAAAAAAAAATTGTGTGTTTTTCAAATTTTGTGTGTTTATTTTACAATTTTCTGTGTGTTTTTGAAACTTTTGAGCTGAAATGATTCTCATCACCATTTTTAAATCCATATCAATAAGTGAAACAATTTACCCCTTGAAACTAAGCTTAAATGAATGCTGAAATGACTTTGTTTCAAGTTCAAATATTTAGTAATTTCATGAAAAGTACGCTGAATTTTGAATCCCATGCCAATCTCACTGTCTTTATATTTGAAATCACTTTCCTGTGAGGCTTATAAACCATTATTTTCATATTCTTTACATTCACCTCACTTCTTGAGAGAACCAAACCATACTTGATTTAACCAGAATTTGATCTATTCCTGTCAAAACTTGAGGGTTTGAGGTACTTGTGTTTAAATGATTGAGGCATTTGTTTGGTATTAAAGCCCCTATTTCAAAGAATCCTTTTTTATAATGGCCTAACTTGAATATTTAATACTTGTAGCCCTTAGAATCCATGCACAGCCTATTAGGTTAAGCCACATTACAAGCCAATTTTCCCTATCCAACCAACTCTTGAAGTGAAATTGCATAATCTAGTTGAGCTTAAGTGTGGGGGAAGTTGTCTTGTGTTGTGCCACCACATTATGTGATACTTTGGGTGGAAAATTAAATTCTGAAGAGATGTGTTTGCTGTTAAAGAAAGTCATTATATTGAAAGCTGTGCCTTTTCTGGAGCTTTCATGACAAGTGAACCTGTGCCTTTTCTGGAGCTTCTAATTGAGGTGGAAAGCTGTGCCCATCTGGAGCTTTCAAGAAAATCATGTTTGAGAAGATTGACATTTTTTATGCTGAAATGATGAATGGTGTAAACCTTTCATGACTTTTCATGATGATGGAGCTGAATTGATACTATGGGGATTGAAGAGAAGACCATAATTAAGTGAAAATTAGATTAATGCAATTTTGCTTCAAAAGAGTCAAGCCCTCCTCATTCAGCCTCAGAGTTTTTCACATCTTAATCCTACCAACTGAAAGTCACAGAACAACCCTGAAAAGTCCTCATGATAAACATATGTCCTTGACTCACATCGGGTAGCGATGTAGGAATATATCATGCCTATGGTGACCCTTGTATGAGTTTGGATGAGAAAGACATTGCAAAAAAAATTGATATTTGAGTGATGAGAGAAAATTCAAGCGAGGTAAGTGTTTTGTGCATGGGCGGATAAATGAAGTGGAAATATATTGAATGATATAAATGGAGAACTTGAAATAAGGTTTTTTATGAGGCATGATATCTTTTTTATTCTTGGTGTGAAATTGATTGATCTTAAAGATATGTGTTTTAAAATTGGTTTTGATTTGATATTGATGTTTACTTGATATGAGGTTTTGCCCAGGTGTGCAAAAGGGTAAGTGTGAGGGAGTTGATAAAACACTATTTTATTGAATATTTTATTGATAATAAATGATATAATTTCCTCACATTGTGTTAAACATGTTTATTTATAAAATATTTGGGATTTGATCATTCATTTGAAAATTTGGTGAAAATTCCAGTTTTACCCTTAATAGTGCACTGTAGTATTTCGAAGATAAATATTTTTATATTTATTATTTGAATTTGAAATTTTGTAACAGTGTTACTAACTTAATTATCTACAACTTTTATTCAGGACACTAAAGCTAAAGAGTTCATGTGTTTGTTGAAATTGGGCCATGAATTCAAAGTTGGGCTGGGCTCGCCAGAATGGAGAAGGTTATGTATTTGGGCCATATACTCTACATACGGGCTTGGATTGAGCCCAAAGTTTAAGGAAAGCTCGGGGACATGATGTGGCACAAATCATCCTTCTGGAAGGCCAGACAATTCACGCGTTTTGGTGGTAAAATGGGCGGTTCAAGTTGACATAAAATATTTGGCCGAATTTCCACATTCACACTTGAAACCACTTGTAACCTCTCCTCCCCTCCCCTCTATAAATTGGAGTTTTTCTCATTTGGAGGGGTTGGGGACGTGAATTGGAAAGTTTAGAGGCAGAGGATAAGTGGATCCACTCCAATTCTCCAACCATTTCAATAAGGGTAGCTCTTGAAGTAAGGATCCCTTCGACGAAGCCTTCTTCTTCTCCTTCATGTTGTAATGATTTTGTTTATGTAATAAACTTCTTTGTTCTTCTTTTATTTATTATCTTTTCTTCTGTTTTGTTTAAATTTCTTATTCTCTTAATCTTCCTAATTGGGCTGGAATTCTTGAGTAGAAGTGTTATTGGGTTATACCCATTTTAAACCTTTGCACATGCAAAACGCTTCTACGATGATTACGCCACCCATGGAAGAGTAGTCTTTTAGTAATCGATCTATCTTCTACCCTCTTAATTTAATTATTTTGAATCAATGAGCTAATGTAATTCACTTAATATGATCCATGAATTGTGTTTTTATATTGTAAGAAACTAAGCAAGCAATTGAACAATGTACACAAAAACACGCGAGGTCGGGATTTTCTGTAAATTGTGAGAGCGCGATCTTAATCGGTAATACAAGACCACACGGGATAAATTTGTAGAGTTCAAATATAATCCCTAAACACAATTCATCCTCATTTCCAAAGTGGATATGTGCCTTAATTTACCACTGACCATAAGCTAATCTTAGAACATCAATCAAAGCAGGGTGCTGCGATTGCATGTTCCGAAGTTAGCCTAATGTTAAATTCACTTCAATCTTCGTGGTAAAGTTAATTCTCGTAGGGTTCGAGATTTAACAAATTAAGGGATCATAATTAAGTGAATATTAATTTAAATGATAATGATTAATAAATTATTGAAGAGGTATAGTTAGATCGATTACGCCTTTTAAAATAGATTTCTAAAAAAACATCTTCTTGTTGTGTCATTCTAATCAAAACTTCATTTCAAAATTAAAAACAAAAAAAAATGCAATCTTCTTCCAGAAAACTTCTTCTAGATTCATAAACTATAAACAACCACCCCCATCCTTTCAAGTAGTGTTTTTAGTCTCTTTTATTTTACTTCTATAATACCTCTAAAAATTGTTTTAATTCACTTCCTCCTTTGAGAGACGACCTTGGTCAGCCACTCTACTGCACCTAAGTACCCCAAATCACATTAATCATTTGAGGGCGCCCACGACAGCGTTCTTTCATTGCTTCATGGTGTGAATTTATTCACACCAAACCTTGTGAAATTATCACACAACGGTGGAGTGATCGTTATTTTATTGTGTTTTTTTACTTCTCCATTTCCTCCCTCATGAGTCTACTTTCCGCTTCCATTGAAACCATAGAATCAATGGAGGGATAACCCACTTATGGGTTGATCCAAGGGAGTAGAAAGGGTATGGATTTAATGTTATTTATCACCCATTAATTTCTAATCACTTCTTTAATTGATATTTTTATTTGATTATTTTTAAACTCCATTGTCGTTGTTGAATTTAAGGCCACACACTTCAAGTGCTAATACGAACCTTTACCTTGAAGTGCTCAAAACTTTGATCCTTCAAGTGTATAGGTGATTAGTATTATGATGTGTTGGTATAAAATCAATAAGTGATGAAGTTGTTTGATCTCCTTAAATTAACTCAACTCAAATATAAGAAATTGAAATGATTGAAAAGGGAATATGTCAAATCCACCCCAAGTGATAACCTAGGATCAAATCATTCTTTTAAATTGAATTCACTTAAGTCTGTTAGATATCCTTTAAACCCATCTAAAATCAATCCATGTTGGCCACTTCATAGCCAAAAACAGTCTATAGAATGTACGTGTCATTAGGTTACTTCTTAGGTCTCTGAGGATTCTACAACCCAAGCTAGACTACAAGGACCGTTCTACCTTCTTATCTTGGGTAAATTTGAGCGTGAATCACCATTCTATAAGGAGGAATGGACACCGGTGCCACTCCTGGCACAAGGTCAATCGAGAAGTCTACCTCACGCTCTGGAGGAAAACCTAAAAATTCCTCTGGAAAGACATCCCTAAAATGATCCACCACTCGAGGAAAGTCTAACTGTGAAGTCCCTTGGTCATCCAGATATAGAATAGAAATCTGGGTTGTAACTCCGCCAAGACCATGTTGCTCGGGTCCAGATCTACCCGCCTGGACATCCCACTCGCCTCTATAAAGAAAGGACCCGCCGTATGGTGATACGAAACTCACTCTACGATGATAGAAATCGACGATTGCCTGGAAGGGAACCAAACAGTCCATCCCGAGAATGACATCATAGCCTGTCATCTCTAGGAAATATATCCCATAAGAAGAGACACCCTGCAACCTCAATAGGGAATTATTTTCACTGACGTATGCTAGATGTCCTCATTCCCAAGGGCGTGTCAAGAGTCAACATGTCAGCAGATGAAAAGATACAGAGCCCAAGGCTCTCCATGACAGAAACAGAGATAAAGATATGCGAATCACTAGTATCAAAAAGAGCTGAAGATAAAACTAAGGCTACTAAGATTGTACCTCAAACTGTAGAAGGTCCAAGATCCTGCTCCTGATGAATCTGCTCTACATCAAAAGTCTGGCCTGTACCGCGACCCTACGTAGCAGCCTGAGATCCATGTACTACTCCTCCCTGAGCCTGACCACTGCATCCACGAACTCTACCCTAAACTGAATGACCTAAATAACTCCACCCCCCAGTCTGCTACGGAACTAGTAATTCTGCTTCTATATGCGGATTCGAAACTGATCCTCCTTCACTAGCCGCTGGAAGGGGAACCTTGCAGAAACGCTGCAGATGACCCATCTTACCGCAAGATCGGCACTCCACTGGGTCCCTCGGGCACTGAGGATTCTTATGACTGCTAATTCCACACTGATAACACACCACTTGGGTGCCAGAAGGAAGATCTCATCTACCAGAAGGAACACCTCGCTTCCTCGGATCACCTCGTCTAGACTCTCGGTGGCGCTTCCTACTGTCTTCCTGAAATGAATCAGCCCTGGATGCTGAACTACCCTGGTCCACAACTGCAGTCTCCATCAGGTTTATTTCCGTGATGAGTTTCTGGTTGACTATCATAGTAATAGAAGTCAACTGAAATATATTCACCTGTGATATGATGTCCAGTCTGAGGCCTTCCTCAAACATCCTTGCTAAAAACAGATCGTCATTCCCTAGAATGGGAGTGAAATGCTATAACTCAGTGAAGCGGGAGGAATACTCCATAACTGAGATAGTACCCTACTGCAAGCTCATGAACTCCCTGGCTCTGTCATCACTCAACATCGCTGGGTAGAAGTAGTCGTAGAATGTATGTTGAAATTCGTCCCAAGCCATAGCCTGTTGGCGCTCCTTCTGCGAAACCACATCCCACTATATCTTGGAGGAATCTCATAGCATATAAGTCGCGAGCTTCAATATACTCTCCATAAGAGTCTCCAGATGCTCGAAGATGGATATCATGGCTTCCAGCCATGACTCCGCAGCCTGCGGTCCTCCATCCCTTGAGAACGTGGGAGGATGCTGTTGCTGAAAAACCCACGTCTTCTCTTCCATAGTTGGGGCAGGATGCTGAGATCCCTGGAAGGTCTTCATGAATCTCATGAAAACCTCTCTGAACTGAGTGTCGGCACCAGTGTCTAGAATCATTGCAGGTTCCATGTCTAGAACGATAGGCGGAGCTACTGGTAGTCCCTGATCTGCCGTATCAGGTGTACGGTCACTGCCCGGTCCCTGACGTGCAACGGGAGGACGTCTTGGTGCCATAGCTCTGAAAGGTCAAAAACACACCTTCACTAACAACAAAAACAGTTGCAACATAAGAGAGTAAAATGGAACAGAAGGGAAAAACCTTTAAAATTTGGGAAAAACATGACTACACGGTGTGTAGTACTACTACACGGCATGTAGTACTACTACATGGTGTGTTTCTTACAAGTTTACCCTGGGAAAGTACCTTTGCCATACATGGCTGTGTAAACCACCTGGCTACACAGAGTGTTCTTAAACTACATGGCATGTACTAACCCTTTTCTCCCTGCCCGTTCACTCCTACACGGCTAGGAACATGGACTGTCCCAGCAGGAAACTACACGACATGCTTGTCCACTACACGAAATGTCCTTAAGATCTATCCCCTGTCCGTGTCGTTAGTCATGCGGACTGTTACATAGACCACTACTACACGGCGTGTCAAAGGAGACACAGCGTGTACTTGAAATGACTTACCTAGTCCGTGTGGTTAGTGACACAACCTGATACACGATCGACACTACACGGCATGTTCCATACGGACATGGCGTGTACGCGAAAGGATAACACCAACCCGTACCATTGGCTACACGGCCGGCTACATGGTCAACTATACACAGCGTGTTCCCAAGGGACACGACGTGCACTTGAAGGAAAACCCCGAACTGTGTTGTTCATGACACGGCCAGATACCTATTCCAGACTACACAGCATGCTAAGCTGGTACACGGCGTGTTCCTACAAGATTTTCTAGGACCCCGTGTCCTTACCCACACGATCAGTGACACGGCTAAAAACTACACGGCGTGTATTCATAAAGTACACGCCGTGTATTCTGGGTTTTTCCATACAGTAACCTCATAACTGCACCGAAGCCCAGAAAACATAGAAAAACTAGTGTTAAGTTGCCAAATTCCAATCCGTGGGGCCCATACTCCCCGCGAATCAAATCTTGGCATCATAACCATGCATATAACAAGTAAACAGTATAAAAAACTCACGATCCACCAAATTCCGATCCTCAAGGGCCACAATCCCTATCCACACCTGCAACCATATAACCTGTTTAGGATGAAAAGTAGGACCCAAACAGGGTGTGAGATTAATCCCAGTAGGTAATCACCACAAGATCTATGCCCTACTGTCAGTGAGAAATATAGAAAAAGTAAAGGAAATAAATGCAACAGAGAAACAAAAGTACACTAGAGTAAAAAATCCTACCAATATCTATTAACATTTATTTATTAATTTAATTCAATCATTAAATTATCAATCGAGGAATCTAGCAAACAAATCTATATTCTCAAGGCAAGAAAGTAATACAACAGGTATCTCAGCAGACTACCTAAACAGCAAGCAGTACAAAACCCAGGCTTGTTCTTTGTCTTGGTGGACTCATCACAACCAACCAAACAATATTCAAGGTGAATCTCTGGGTGGATAACACTGGAAGACCCCTCTAGTCAAGTAAACATACAAAGGCATATACACTCTGGGAAGCTCTCACCGTCAATTCCCTTGTGGTCTTACAATGATAGCTATAGACTCTCTGAGGAAGCACTTACGTCTAATTCCCCCTATTGTCTCGATACGTAACTAAGGACACTCTAAGGAAGCAAAAATTCCCATTCCCATAGGTCCTGTGAATGATACTAAAATATAACATACTCTCTAGGGAAGCCCTAATCGTCAATTCCCCCTTCAGTCTACCGCACCAGGTTCACACAACCCTGAGCAGTTTAGTCGTGCGTAATCGACTGTTAGCAGCTTAAGTAAGCTTAAAAAACTACTTGGATAATAGCTACAATAAATCAAAAGCATATAAATAGCAGACAATACATGCAATCAACTATATCAAGGCAAGCAATCAATGCAACAAGGTCTGCCTCACAGGCAACCTAAGCCAAACGACGATAAATAGCCAAAACAAGGGAAACACCCTCGGGGTGATCCTCAAACATGATAACAAGCAATTATTAATCATCTAATAACCTCAATAATATAAGAAATATAAGGCAGATAAGAAAATAGGATCAAAACCCTAACCCGAGATACACGATACATGGGTATCCGACACTTTTGCACCAAAAACTCAAAGACATTCAACGTAGGGCAACAAACCAACTACCTCGATCCTAGGAGATCGATATACTTGAACCACGAGGATTAATTCTCCTTAGAATGGTGTAGATCTATGAAAACACACAAAACTATCAACCCCCGATAACTTGAGAAAGAAGAGTAATTGGGAAACAAAGCTCTAGGAGAAGAGAGAACTTACCGCTGCGGTCCCAATGCAATCGACGATGGTCGATTCGGAGAACGGATGGAGGCTCAAAGATGATCCGCAGCCGTACAGAATGCTCTCGGTCGAAGAACCTGGAGAAGAAGATGGTTCTGTCGATGGGGCACGACCCCAGTCCATTTAATGAAAAAAATAAAATACACGGCATGTACTTCTGAAGTACACGACGTGTACTCAGCTTTTCCGTACTCCACTTTAAGCGGCCTCCACATCACCCCTACACACCGTGTGTGTGGTCTGGACATGACCAGCACACGGTATCAAGTGGTAAAGGAGTACATGATGTGTACTCATAAAGTACATGACATGTACTTCAAAAATTTCTAGAAACTCCTCTTTTTCCCGAAAACGACCAGAAAGGGAAAAACGTACCTGAAAAGAAGGTCCAGGTTCTTACACAACTCTCTTTGGCATTGGAATTTCTCTTCAATGGTAGATAATATTTATCTCATATGTTTCATTTATTCACCTTTATACACCTATTTTCTCTCAAAATATGTTCAGGGTGTCACCCCAAAACCCGCACCTCTGACATGGTCATTCTGTTCTAGCCGCTTCATGGCCACTGATAGTATGTGTTTATCCGATACAGATATTGTTGATTCCTGTGACTATGCCAGATAAAAAATATAGGGAAATAAGTAATCATTTTTATTTAATATAAATTTAAATCAATTTTATTATTATGTAATACTTACACATATTTCCTACACTTTTTGGGTATTTTTCATCTATTAGTATCCTATATTTATTTACACATGCTTTGTTCCATTGCACATTGAGTGGGATGGAAGTGGATTTAGATTTGGAGTCATAAATATGCATATAAATAGAGGAATTTAATTATTTTGTTGTTTCATGTCACAAAAAATTATTACGGTAGATTTAAAATATGTACAAGTATTTTTTTCATGTAAAGCTTACCACATCCTTGATTTACGGTATGGGTACATTGGTTTTTATACTTGTTCTTTATTTTCAGCACTCAGTTTCTATTTCATAAATAAAGATTTTCAATCAAAGTGATGAATATAATTATCTTCAAAAAACGTATTACTAGACACAATGTACCTGAAAAGAAAAATCCACATAATGAAAAGTAAATTCATCCAATGCTTCTTGGGTTATTAGGTGTGCATAGATAAGCAGTGGGTGCAGGTTTATTTTACCTTAACCATATTTAAGATGATGTATTGTTAGAATTGTGTGTTAGCCTTGGTGAATCCTTCCAGAAAGAATTAATACATATTTCTTGTGGGAGTCATCTACTATAAATGCACTCTATAAAGGATGATGAAGAGTAATTCAGTGTTTCATTATTTTATTTTTTAGTAAAATAAAGAAATGATATCATAATGTTACCATGATCTCTTATCACATCAGTATCTTAAGCACGAGAACAATATGGTGCCACAAAGTTACATTAATCGGCATGTGTTTCTCAAGTTATGATTCCAATGTAACTACTGATCATGGCCTTATTGGGGTTAATAAACTGGCCCCACACATTCCATCCAACCTCATATTTGATGCCTTTGATTTCCGCCTTAATCATTTTTTCTAACATTGTCAAACTATGAAGATCATATTTTTTCTCCTTCATCGGTCCTTCATCACCTACCATTTTATCGAAGTAAACATCATAAATATGTTCCTATAGAGTGATAACATCATCATGTGCAGATGGTCATTGTACCTCTGCACTGGGAGTAATAACAGGTTGAGAAACCTATCATTCCTTAGGATTTGGAGCACCAACATGTGCATAAGGTTATTAATCCTTTTCACTGCAAGCAACAAAAGGTTGAGATACCTGTTGTTCCTTGAAAATTGGGAGCACCAGCACAAGAAGAAGTCATTATTTGTAGAATTGGTTTAACATTTAATTTATATTATATAAATACAGTAGCGACCATATAATAACATGAGGTAACACGATGTATATTAAAAAAATATAACCTGATTATTGAACTCTCTTCTTTTAAAGGCTGAAGGGATTTGACCCCTCTATCGACTATCCAAATCCCTTAATTTTTGTCTCTTATGACATTCAAAAAACTATCTACATTAGGATATCTATGAAATAATTACGACTTCCCAATGAAAGGGTCATCCTTAGTTGAATTTTCATTTGACCCTTCAGTGGTTTTGGTCGATAAAAAAACAATTGACTACTTTCAATTTGCGGTATCTAGAACATAAAATACTTGTACTACCTATGATTTCATTATAAACAGTTTGTCTTTATACTCTTCCTTACGGAAATCAATATTCACGAATCCCAATTCATCTATTTTAACAGCAATCATATTATCAACCCACTTTTATTGAAAAATCAACACTTGTAATGTTGTATAATCCAACTCTCATTTCTATTTGATGATGCCAAAGTATGAAATATTAACATAAATTGGATTTCTGTCCTTAGTACTAGAAACATGCATCGCTTCAACCATAATTATAACTACACTATTTTGCATGGTATTGTCTTCATCATGTTCATTTATATAGAACATATAACCACTAATTACATAGCCATTGTAAGATAATACATACACACATGGTCCTATGGATAACCATCAAAGCCATTCTGAATTTGAATCCAGATTTTCATCTGATTCCTTAAAAATATGGTCTCGAAACCATCCTACAAACTGTTGATTATGTGTATTTTATATTTATCTTTTATCCCTTGATGTATTCAAATGCCTAATAATTTCTTAGTGGATTTTAACATATAGGGAAACCTCCAAACTGTTATGGAAAACGTAAAGGTGGCCCTACTTTTGATATGTAATATTGATTATGACAACATCTCTTCTAGAAATTTCTTCACCCACAAGCTGCCCAGTGTGACGATATTTTAGTAGATCAATGCTTTCCACACTGTACATGTATTCAGTATAGAATTCAATGGCTTCCTCAACAATATATTACTCTCCAATACAACCCTATGGTCGACTTCTATTTTTAACATACCCTTTCAAAATCTTTATATACCATTTAATGGGGTACATCCATCTATAGTTTACATAACCACATAGTCGAATATCTCTCACCATGTAAACCATAAAATAAACCATCATATCAAAGAATGTTGGTGGGAAGACCATTTCCAATTCACATAATATGACGACAATTTCTCTTCCCATATTTGGAATTTTTTCTGGGTCTATAACTTTTCTGCATATATCTTTGGAGAAGAAACAGATCTTGGTTAATGTATGTTGGAAATTATTGAAAAAAATGCAATGTAAAGATATAGGAATTAGATCTTTCATAAAAACATGGCAGTCATGTTATTTTATACCCTTTAACTTTAAATCATTCATTGACATGATGTTCTTGATATTTGATGAATATCCCTCTAGAACCTTTATGTCATTCAAGAAGTTACAAAACTGATATCTATCCTTCCTGGAAAGAGTGTACGCAACTGGTGGAAGAAAAGTTTATTTTTCACCCTTCATTGGCACAAACTCTTCTTGTATTCCCATTTCAATCATGTCCAACCTAGCCTTAATTCCATCATTTGTTTTGCAGCATATATTTAGAAACGTTCCAATGACACTATCACATACATTTTTTTCAACATGCATAACATCCAGAAAATATATGATGTAAAGACCATTCAAGTATGGAAAATAAAAAAAAAACTAATCTATTTTTCCAATCGGTTTTCATAAGGTTTTCTGAAATTGGTTTATAAAAATTAGTTTCCATATATTTTACTTTCTCAAATAGTTAATCACATGTTAGTGGATACGGTGTTGTATGTCCTTCTGAACTTTCATCGAATGATGTCATCCAAGATTAGTACTTATCCCGTCGGGGTATAAATCTGTGATGTCCTAGAAACACGGTTTCCAATGAATGTTTCAACTAATTGATTGTGTACCTTATTCATAAACAAGACACCCTTAAGCTCCTTTAATTTTATATCCTAAAAAATTTCCATAGGTAGGAAAGTCATTTATCATCCCATACAACATGGATCTCAATGTAAAATCATCATTTCTATAAGAATCATACAATGAAATACTTGAATCCCATAATAATTTCAAATCATCGATCAATGGATCCAAATAAACATCAATATCATTACCCAGCTATTTTGGTCCTAATATAAGCATAAATAACATGATGTGTTTTTGTTTCATGAATAAACATGGTAGAATGTTATAATTTACCAACATAATCGGCCATGTACTGTGAGTGCTTCTTTGAAAACCAAAAGTATTCACTCCATCTGTAGATAACACAAGATGATGGTTTCTCAGATCGTTTCCAAATTTAGGATACTCATGATCAATTCTCTTCCACTAAAGAGAGTCTACCAGGTGATGTATTTTCCCATCTTTATTTCCTATATCTTCTTTCCATGTTAATTTCCCTATAGTCTCCTCACTTACATATAGGTTCTTAAACCATAGAATGATTGAAAAGTACCATGAAACTATTGTAGGAATAGATTCATATTTATTGTATTGAGAATAACCACACTTTGGGATTTCTATAAGTGATTTTTAGTCCTTAAAAAATAGTATACAATCATTCAGGTAGGCATGTATTCTTTCATAGATCATACCCATCAAGCGTAGCATTCATTTGGAATCATATGTTCATCTTAGGAGCTCATTATCTTCTGGGAGCATGTCATTCAAGTGATAATTCAGTTCTGTAAAACTTGCATCACTCCATCAGTTTCCTACATTCAAATTATACAGATTTAGTATGGTTGAAAATGATATATATTTAGTGAAAGCAGCATAGAATGACGACTTTACACAACTCTTTAACTTCTCAAACAATTTTGGGAAATCATGAATTACATCTTCAACTATTCTTGTCATTTCCTCAATACGATCTTCATAATATTTCACATTTGTATTCACAACCTCGATATGGTATTATTCATTTTAAACACTTGTAATCATATCAAATGATCCATAAAACATAGTGTTATCCCAACCACTAGATACATTAACTTTTCCTCATGTTTATTCCAACATTTTTAACTTCGATCTATTCCGTGAAAGATCAAGTGTTCTTCCAACTCCTCTAGATTAATTATTCTTGAATAACAATAGTGTAAACATAGAAAAAAGATTTGATAAGGGTCATATGCACGATCCTTTACAAACATGATGAACTCTTTCACTCCATCATCATACTGTTTTGTCAGATGATTGACATCCATCTATTCCTTATTCATATCCATCCTATTTGATTCAGTAATATTAATATTGAACAAAATAAATACACAAATGATATTCAACTAAGGTCATAATCCAAATATATATCCCTCTAAGAAGATCCAAAGGAAGCAAAACAAGCCAGAAAAAACATGAAACTATAAAATATAGGTATGATATAAAAGTCCAATAGGTTACCGCAAACTACCAAATCTAAGAGATCACTTTTGTACTACATTATAAAAAATCTAGTTTGAAATAAATTATAAAAATAAACATTTTTGATACAGTTTTACCAAATAAGTATTAACACATAGTGTGTTAAAACCATTATTATAATATTTTCATTAAATTAAAACAATCACATGGAAAACATTTTTCCTCAGCCAATACCTCTTGGTCAAATCACCTTTTTAAAATCTAACTTTAAACTATTTCATAAACACCCATTTTTAAAATACACATTTCAAAAATCAAAGAGGTTTTCAACTATCATACAATTTTCTAAAACATTTTTGAAAACCAACCATTTCCATAAAACTAGGCATGGTGGCCTAAAACCCCATTTTAAAAACTCACACATTCTTGGAGTTTCAAATACAAACCATTCTAACTTTTTTCATTTGAGGAAACTTTTCAAAGTCTTTATTAAAATAGTTTGAAAACACTTCAAAACCACACTTTCCTTTTCCCCTTGTTTAAAAACCTTTCACAATCCTTTTTAAAAATATTTGAAAATCAAACCATACAATGAAAAAAGAAAGCACATGGTCAGGGACCACTATGTAAAGTCACAAAAACTAATTCATCAATATTAAACATCAACACATTGGATCAAAAGCTACAACGGTCAAATGAGAATCAAAGGGGCTTAAGCGGGTATCACACATTTTATGAAAAGTCATTTTTCATAAAATTTCAAATGGTTCTTCTCTTTTTAAAACATGATTCAAATATCAATCCATTTAATCATTTATAAAATCCATCCCAATCTACTATTTAGACCAATTTTATCCAAATATCGTTGAAACTCAAATGGGAATTTACACTACCCTTTAAACGGCCATTGAAAAAAAATTCAAAGTCACAATATGTTTCAAAATCCAATACACATGGGAAGACACACCCATTTTAAATAATCCATCTCATTTGGAAATATTAAAATATTTAAATACCCCAAAACATTGATATAAAAATTAACCGAGGCTCGAAATCACAAGGGTTAAATCACCAATTTAAAAATAAAAAAACATTTTCCAAAATTTTGAACACTTTTAAATCACCCAAACTCTTGGTTTTAAATACAATTAACACAAGAATAATTTTAAAAAAATAAAGTCGGTTTTTACCATTGATTTTAAAACCAAAATAATTCTTTTAAAGCTCTATTTAGGCATTTCCCAAACACTTTTCATTGAATTTCATTCTATAACAAGGGATAAAACCACTTGAAAAAACCATTTATCCCTCATAGGAACTCATATAGGCATAAGTATAATGAGAAAGCACTTAAAAAAAACAATTTAAATATATAGAAAATATTAATGAAAAATAAAAATAAAGGGAACATAGTATATAAGAAAGCTAGTTAAAAGTAGTTGATGAAACAAGGACTGAGAAGGACACATCAAGTGCAAGTAAAGTATATCCATAAATGACACATAATAACTTTATAAATAGGATGATCAATGGAAATGATTAAGAGTAATATAAAAAGTTAATGGAAATTTTCAAGCAACAATACATCAACATCCCATTTTCCATTGAAATATCAAAAATTTCATCATGTGTAAGGTTCCTTAAAAAACTCATTTATGATAAAAATAAATTAGAAGATATAGGAGCGATTTTTATAAAATATGATTTCTTAGTTATTGTTCAATGAAATCATCCATTAAAACTTCAAGATACATGTAGCTTTTCTATTCCATTCAATATCAGTGTTTGAACTTTCTAGAATTCCCTTTTTGATTTATAGGGGATATCTGGCCTATGATGGTAAATATTTTCAAGGAAACTAATCCAAATACAATAGATCTTATTCTTTAACTATAGGACCAGTCCATCAAGTACATCATTGTAATTTAGGATTATTTCTTGGTCTATATAGGGAAATTAATCACTCCCTTTGATATTATCATTCTAGAAATTATGGAAGAATAATAAGTACTAATAAAAATTGGATGAAATTTCATATCCATGGGGAAGTTGTTCATTAATTTTAATCTAGGATAATTGACTTTTTAAATTATAGGGTAAAAAGTACAATTTTTCTTAATGACATAGGTGGATCAAGTAGATAAACATGAATATTTTCATGTATTCATCACCACTAATGAAGATTATAGATAATTAAAAACAAAATTGGTTGAAGAAAAAGGTATGATGTACTTGATAGATGTAAAATCCAAAAGGAATACTATGTAAAGTCATGGGAATATGGAACAAAAAGAAAGATTCACTAAAACAGAACTAGTTTTAAGGGCTCCCTTTACTAAAATAATTCCCTAAATTTTGGTTCCACCCAAGTTAGATCTATAGAAATTCTTAACAAACTTGAGGTACACATTCTTAGAAAAATCATAAGAAATAGTTTTGGTGGTCATGTATTGTAAGGAACTCTTAAAAAATGTCATGGTGGGAGTTATAGATAAACCAAAATATAAAGACCATGACAAAGATATTGTTGGAATTGAGAGAAGAGTTGATCTTGATATTGAATGCAAAGTATCCTTTGAGGACATTAACATTTGGAGGGATAAAACAAGGAAATCAAATAGAGTTTATAAATAATCCAAGTTCTTTATCCAATAATAAATAGAGTAAAAACCAATAATAAAAATGGATGTTGGAAAAATTGAAAAACAATTATGAAGATTCTGGAAACATGGTTGAGGTATGACTCATGAATGAAGAATGGTCCTGGATAATTGATGGCCTAAACAATTTATTGAATGATCTAGTCAAGAGAATAAAGTAACTCAATATTGAAGTTAGGAAGTTTTGATAGAAGTGTGATGGTTAAGAGAGGATTCTAACTATCAGAATGGAATAAGAAAGATTATGTGTGTGGGCTATGAAAATGAAAAGGTGGTATAATAGGAATCAACATAGAGGGTAGATACTGATAGACCAATAAAGTGGTTCCAAGATAAATGAAATTTAGACCTAAGTAATGATCATAAGAACAAATCAGAAATAGTTAAAGAAAAACCTCAATGAATTGATGTACCAAAACAAAACCAATGGGAAGATCACAACTGTTAGAAGTATCATCAAGCAGGATGAAAATGATGAAAATATAAAGGTAAAAATATCACCAAATAGAAAATGTAGTAGGATAGAATGATAACAACCTTATCTTTGATGGTGGAAGAGACGACGACAAGGCAGGGAGCAACGATGATGGTGAAGGAGGAGGGTGGTAGGGCAGGGAGAGAGGGAAGAGGGGAAGGGTAAGATGGTGGTGGGGGGATAGTGTGGTGGAGTGGCGATGTGGAGGTAGTGTGACCGAGGGAGAGCGGTGCGCGGCGACAGTGAGGTTCAGTAACAGTGGTGGTGCGATGGGGTTAAGGTAGTGTGGTTGGGAGAGAGCAGAGAAGCAATGACATCGAGGTTCAGAAAGAGTGGCGGTGCAGCGGCTGTCGGCTTCCATAAGAGTTTGAAGTGTGTGAGAGAAGAAGCCAACTATTAGGGTTCATTTATAAAATCAGGTAATGCTTTTATCAACACTACTTAAAAAGTGCTGATAAATGTATGTTTTGTTTGCGTTAAAAGAGAAAGCGCTGATAAAACATACCATTATCAGTGCTAATATTATAACATTGATAAATATATAATGCTAACAATTTACTTATATTATTATATATATTTATAAAATTATACATCATATATGTATATAATTATAATTATAAATAAATATATTTTTTTATATTTATATATATAATAAATATATTTATATAAATATATTTATTTATAAAATTATAAATGTTATAAATAAATAAATAATTATTTATAATTATAAAATGGTAATAAATATATTTATTATATTTATAAGTAAAAAAAATTAGGTACAACTGTGAAAGCAACACACAATGTAACAAAGAAAATTAAATTAAATCACAAGCCTGGGGACATAACCCCGTGACCTGCCCCTCACCCCCAAACCCTTACCACCCCACCACCAATGATGGGGTATTATTATATTTTAAATTATATATAGTAAATATATAAAATTATAATTACTATATTAATTATACTTATACTTTTATTAATATATATAATTAATATATTTATAATAATTTTATAATTATTTAAATATATCTATATTTATTTATAATTATAATAATAAATATTTTTATTTATTTATAATTTTTTATATATTTTTAAATATATTTATTCTATTATATATATTTATAAAATTATAAGCATAATAAATATTTTTTTAATAATTTTATAATTATTTAAACACACACACACATATATATAATTATAACTATATAACTATATATATATATATTTATTTGTAATTAATTTTTTTAATAAATATATATTTATTTATAGTTATAATTAAAAAAATATATTTATTTAAATTATTATAAAATTATAAGAAATATATTTATTATATTTATAATTTTATTAATATATATAATCAATATATTATTTAAAATTTTATAATTTTTTAAATATATCTATATTTATTTATAATTATAATTATAAATATTTTCATTTATTTATAAATATTTGTATATATTTATACATATATTTATAACGATATAAGAATAATAAATAGTTTTTTATAATTTTATATTTAAATAAATAAGTATATATTTATTTGTAATTAAAAAATTCTAATAAATATATATTTATATATAGTTATAATTATATATATATATAAATAATTATAAAATTATAACAAATATATTTATTATATTTATAATTTTATAAATATATGTAATTAATATAATTATTAATTTTATAATTATTTAAATATATCAATATTTATTTAAAATTATATTTATAAATATTTTTATTTATTTATAAATATTTGTATATATTTATAAATATATTTATTTAATTATATATATATTTAACTTTATAAGTATAATAAATATATTCATCATAATTTTATAATTATTTACTCATATATATATATTTATTTATAATTATAAGTATAAATAAATATATTTATTAATATTTGTATAAAATTATAAAATTTTATATATATAACAAGATGATTAAGGATCCGAGCGTACTCAGTCAAAAAAATTTATTAAAAAAAGTAAAGTAGAAACAACATACAGAAATGGGGCACATGTGCCACCAAGTACAAAGTGGTGGACCAACGGTGCCCACAACACGAAGAGACAAAATCCCAACTAGAAAAGAAAATAGTTCGAAAATGCACAAATAAGAGATGGACCTAGCATACCATCCACTAGAACAACCCATGAAATCCTTACCAACATACAACCTGTATCCCAATAATCCGCATCTCGAGGTCAAGGCAAAGTGTTGCTGCCACGACGCAGCTATCCATGCTCACTTCCTAATCACACCCCATATTCACCAAAGTTGTTGATGAATTCTCCCCTCGAGGGGGCTGTCGTCTCGCGAAAACCATCCTCATCGATCACCATATGACGACGCTCCCCTACTAAAGTGACCCGCCGTCGGCCCAATCTATCACGCTGGTCAGCCACTGGGGTCAAACAAACCTGGGTCATCCCCGACCCACTCCACATCGTTGCTGGTTTGCATCCATACACGCCAAGTCCACACCTACAACTCGAAGCTCAACTGGCTCAAACAGTGCAAGGGCCGCTCATCCTCCTATTGTCGATCCTCAATGTAAAGACCCGTAAATTTCAAGGAAATTTTTTTCTTAATTTTCTTTGGAATTTTACAAGAGCGTAGTTTCTGACGGCACCTGATTCCGAGGCCCGGTGTGACCGGAATCATTTTCCAAAGTTTGGATCGGGTAAGTTCAGTGAACGGACCAGCGGGTTTTTCTAAATTTTGAACCGGTGCTCGGAATCGAATTCCAAGGGCACCGATGGAATCGAAGCGACGGTACTTGCTTAGAAACGCATCTTCCGGAGTTGCGTTTGCTCGGGTGTGGTTTTTAATTTTCGGTCTTAAAGTTAAGAAATAAAATAATTGTATGACAAACTTTATTTTATTTCACTTAAGCAACTTGGAAGCCACTTGAAGCCGCTTAAAGCGGCTTAAGCTGAGTTGATGCGGATAGGGTGCTATCCAAAAATATACTACCCTCTTGGTAGGATATTTGTGAGGTGGGACCCGCACGAGCCCCACCATTTCTTTTCCGCTAAATAACGCACCCGTGAAAACCCGTCATTATGAAATTCAACTGACGCGTTTTCTTAATTTCTTAACGCACCAATTAATTGGGCGGTTTTATTCGTTGAATTAATTGGGCGGTTTTCTTCGTTGAAATTAATTGTATGAATTAATTTTATTCGTTTCTTAACCTGTTTGAAATCCGTTGGCGTAATAATAAAATAAGACCAACGCACGACTTCTGGAAAAATGTTCGTTGAGAGGATTTGACAGAAACCAAGAGTTCTTCATCCTCCTTCGCGAAGAACGCGAAGAACGCGAAGAACGCGAAGAACGCAAAGATCGCCGGCCTCCGACGAAGAACGCCGAACCCACGGAAATTGATGACGCGATGCCGTGTGCCACGACGCCGACGTTTCCTCTCCCGCGACGTTCTTCTGCGACGTTCCTTCCTCCGTGACAAGAATCTTCGATCATCCGTTGAGGTGAGAGATTGCGGTTCTTTAGTTTTCTTTGTGGTTTAAAACAAAAATATGGATTTAATAATTATTAATTAAATCTATATGTTCTTGAACCTCGGAGTTCGTCGACGCGCACCATATTCCGCGACGACGCGACGCCCTTCCACGACGACGCGACGCCTTCCGCGACGCGACGATCGCCTCCTTCCGCGGCGATCAATTCCGCGAAGAACACGCGTGCGACGACTTGACGAGGTAGGGGTTGTTGTGAATAATTTATATTCCCGTGAACGTTTTTTTTAAATTAAAGAACCGGTTTCATATGAACAATTTTAATTTATTAAAATTGTTGTTTGATGTGTTGTTTAATCCTCCCAATTGTTATCGCCAAACGCGGAGGGTGCGGGCCAAACGAACACGGCCCGACAACCCTCCGCAGTTCTTCGTTGTTGTGCGGATTTTGCGGGCGACGACAAAACGTGACGCAAGGGCGATTTGATGTTTCCGCAGTGAAGAACGGAACCCGGGAGGAGCACCGGCGCAGACGGGAAGGAAAACGGACCACCGGAGCAACTCCGGTGGCCCGCGGAAGCCTCCGGCGGCGCCCCGACGCGCCGCCGGACAGGACCGCCGCGGCTGAAGCCACGGCGGCGGCGGCCAGTGGACCCGCGGCCGCGCGGGTCCGGCCCTCCCGCACGGGACGCGGCTATGCCGCGTCCGTTGACTCCAGCGCGGCCCCACGCGGGGCCACGACACTTCCAACCCGCGGGGGCAGCGCCCCGCGGCTGCTTCGCCCGGCCGCTCGGCCGAGCCTAGCCGAGCCGGCCGACCGGGCCGGGCCGCACCCTAGGCGGACCGGACCGGGTCCAGCCGGGTCGGACCGGGTCGGTCCGGGTCGGCCCGGGCGCAGACCCCCCGTCTTCGGACCGTTTTGGGTCTTTTGCCCGTAACTTGAGCTACGGGCCTCCAAACGACTCACCGTCAGCGGCAACACGATCCTTGGATCGAGACGATCGTTTCGGTATATCGCACTCAATGTTTCGGAATACTTTGAGTTCGTCCGGGTTGGTTCGTACACGAAACCAACCGGGCCCTCGGAGCGGAAACGCTCATATCTTGAGCTTCGGACGCCCGATCGACGTGCTGTCTACTTTGTTGTTTTCCTCTAAGTGAGACGGAACTTTTGGATTACCCTGCCTGAAGTTTGGACGCAGGTGGAGTATGGTCGTGTTGGTTTTGCCTTAAAAACCAACTGGGCCCCTGGGACGAAAAATCCAATAACTCTCAGACCGGGCGTCCGATTGACGCGCCGTCTGCGACGTTGAGTTCATGTTGATGATACGGAACTTTTGGATACATCAACTTCAGAATTTGTGTCAGTTGATGTATCAGCCTCTCGGCTCGTGGAGCGGACCCTCCCGAACGAGCTTGCTGTGTGCGGGAACCCTAGTGCTGGCTGCGACTCCGATGATTGTGCAGAGATCCTCAGTAGACTGCGATGACTACTGCACTCAGCGATCCTACATGGATTAGTGCTACAGATCCTGTGTGGGTCAGCGCTCAGCGGTTCTGTGTGAGCCAGCGCCTACAGGTCCTATGTGGGCCCGATCCTGTGTGGGTCTTCACAGGGGTTAGTTACCTATTGATCCTGTGTGGGTCATTACGGGGGTTAGTACCTATCGATCCTTTGTGGGTCCAGCGACTTAGATGGATCGGTGATCATCTTATCGTCATCCGATGAAGTATACCTGTGTGAGCTGAATCC
The DNA here is from genome assembly GCA_963277665.1 of Viscum album. Taxonomy (NCBI): domain Eukaryota; kingdom Viridiplantae; phylum Streptophyta; class Magnoliopsida; order Santalales; family Viscaceae; genus Viscum; species Viscum album. Next base: position 80,922,861 of record OY728155.1, on the reverse strand, counting down.
TGTGTTACTCTGCTTTGTGGATTGTGCTGAGCTATCCTGTGTGGATTTACTGTTTACTCTCCTTTGTGGATTGTGTTGAGCTATCCTATGTGGATTACTTTTGCTTTCCTGTGTGGACTGGGTTGTGCTTGGGATCGGGTGTTGGAGCCAAACGAAAATTGATGACTTAGGTATATGTATGGGCATATACCTAAGCAGTGTCGGATGTTACTTCGTGATTGTATTTTTCCTTGTGGTTTATCCTTTGTGGATTTCGGGAGACCTTCGGGGGTCTCGGGGTCCCTACTGAGGAGCTTATACTCACCCCTGCACGGGCTATGCCCGCACTACGTTGTGTTGGTTGTAGACGACGGACATCGCTGATCGTGGTGGAGGCTTGCGGAGTAGGACGGTACCTAGGAGGTAGACCACTGGGTGGGACGTACTCGGAGCGGTCAGGTGGACCCGAGGAGCATTGGAGGCTATCTGTACCCACCCTTCAGGTGGGACTTCCAGAGGACGGCTCGACGCTGCAGCTTTTCTTTTCAGTTGCTGTTTTTCCCTTTCAGTTGTACTTTACAATTGGGCTTGTATTTCCGGGCCCTTTTACTTTCAGCACAGCTTGTTACAGTTTTTAATTAGTGTTTACTTTTCCGCTTGCTTACTCTGTGGTGCTTGTTTACTTTTCAAAGGAAATGCCTTCCCTTTTTCCAGGATTTATGCCTTGGTGCTAGTCGCCAGCCCCTGGCCTAGGGAAGGCGGGCTTGGGGTAGTCACAGCACGGGCCCCGAGGACGGGTCGTGACAAATTGGTATCAGAGGAGGTCGGCTCTACCGCAGACTCTGATCTTTCCTCTATGTTAAGCAATAGTTTTTAGCGTATTGAGTGTGGTTATCAGTCCAGGGAGTCCAGTGTTGGTGCGGCGGCCGACGTATCCGTACACCAGGACCTTGACTTCTGATTTCCAACTTAATGCACGAAAACATTGATTGCATGTGTGTTTTCAAGTTTTTTTCTTGATTACTTGTGTCAGCTCACCAGGTATATTTTTCTAACCATGGCGCACTTGTTTCCTTTTCAGGATGGCCCCACGACGGCAGCCAGCTAGGGTTCCGATAGTAGAGCGCGACGACAGCCCGCCGAGCGACGAGGCCTCGGTATAGGGCCCGTTGACAGTAGAGGCACCGACAGTACCTTTACCCGCCGAGCCCCCGATGCTTCCAGCACCGACCGCTGACAATTCACATCGCCTCGGAGTTCTGCACGAGTTCCAGCGCCAGTGACCACCTGGGTTTCGTGAGGAGACGGACCCCCAGGCAGCCAAGGACTGGCTGGAGGCGGTCGTACGAGTTTTCAGGCTAGTAAGGACACCAGCAGACCTCATGGTGATCCTCGCAGCGAGCCTACTGCACGCAGCAGCTGGACGATGGTGGAGCTTGATGCTCCAGGTGCACGATGAGGAATTTCTCATCTGGACAGACTTTGAGGGCCTCTTCCGCTCAGATTTCGTCCCAGACACCCTCCGTGCGCTGCGCATCCAGGAGCTTCTTCAGCTGTGGCAGGGCAGCTTGACGGTCGCCTAGTACGCGGTGAGGTTTACTGATCTTTATCTCTACTCGAAAGATATGGTACGTGACCCATTCTTCTGGGCCCGGACCTTTGAGCAGGGTTTGAGACACGAGATCAGGGCATCGCTGATCTCCCTCAGCATTCCGACTCAGGCAGGAGTACTGGAGCGGGCCCTTCTGATCGAGAGCTTTCTGGCTGAGTCCACAGCGAGACCTACCGCAGGGTGGTAGGTAGCGGAGTCTTCGATAGCAGGTAGCCGACGGATGACTCAGGGTTCCAGGAAAACCAGACCCTCTCGTAGACAACCTCAGGACACTGGCTCAGCAGTAAGGGGCACACAGCGCGAAGCCAGTCTTCCGAGAGGCAGGCAGTGCTACGCCTGCGGCGGGCAGGGCCACATGGCTCGTGACTGCCCAACCCGCCATACCGAGGAGCAACAGACGGTGGAGGGGCCACCCAGGCAGAGGCAGAGGGTCGACTGTGGCGGTCCACAGGGAGGAGGCGGACGAGGCAGAGGAGCTGGCCGAGCAGCAGGTGGTGGGCAACGCTTTGAGGCTCTGCCACCACCACCACCAGGAGGCCCGCCCCGACCACAGGGAGCTGGCGGGCAGCTCCAGGCACAGCTCCAGGAAGCGGAGGCCTACGACCGCGGCGCGCAAGAGATGATTCAAGGTACGATCTGTGTCTATTCCACCCTTGCTGCAGTTCTTATAGACACAGGAGCAAGTCACTCTTTCATAGCCGCTTCCCTTGTTCGGAGCTCGGAGATTCCGACAGAGCCGTTGGCTCGATCCTTACGGCTAGAGACCCCTACGGGAGCAGACTCGACGATTACACACTGGTGCCGGCAGTGTGAGCTTACTCTAGGAGGCGAGACCTTCGGCTGGGATCTTCTTGTAGCGGCATCGAGGCCTTATGACGTCATCTTGGGCATGGATTGGTTATCTACAGTCCATGCTCAGATTGACTGTTTTAGGTGCAAGGTGTGATGTGTACGCACCGACGGGAGCAGGTTCACCTTCACCGGCGAGAAGGGAGCCTTTGCAGCACAGGAGGGACTCTCGCAGAGGAGGGGACAACCCATCACTCATCAGTTGGCTAGCCTCATCCTTGGAGCAGTTGATGTGCGGAGTCCTAGTTTTCCTACAGTGGTGGATCAGTACGCGGACGTCTTTCCCGATGACGTTCCAGGGCTACCTCCTCGTAGATAGGTAGACATTTATATTGATTTGTACCCTGGGACAGCCCCGATATCCACTCCAGCGTATCGGATGTCCCCCGCTGATCTTCGAGAGCTACGAGTACAGTTGGAGGACTTGCAGGGCAAGGGGTTCATCTGACCCAGTGGTTCACCCTGGGCTTCCCCGATATTGTTTTCCAAGAAGGAAGACGGGAGCTTGCGACTGTGTGTCGACTATCGTCGCCTGAACCAGGTGACAGTGAGGAACAAGTATTTTCTACCGAGGATTGATGACCTATTTGATCAGCTCAAGGGAGCACGGTGGTTCTCAAAGATAGACCTCAGGTCAGGCTATCATCAGCTCAGAGTTCGAGACGAGGACGTGCAGAAGACGACCTTCAGGTGTCGGTATGGCCACTTTGAGTTCTTGGTTATGCCCTTTGGCGTAATCAATCCTCCAGCAGTGTTCATGAGGCTCATGAATAGGATCTTATAGCCGTACCTCGATCGATTTGTCGTGGTCTTCATCGACGACATTTTGGTGTACTTGACCACGGAGGAGGAGCAGACCTACCACTTGCGGGTTGTACTAGACACACTCCGAGAGATCCAGCTTTATGGAAAGCTCTCGAAGTTCTAGTTCTGGTTACGTGAGGTCCACTTCTTGGGGCACGTCATTTCTGAGGTGGGAGTTGCAGTGGATCTCGCAAAGATCGAGGCAGTGCTAGCTTGGGAGCCACCCAGGAGCGTGACGGAGGTGCGAAGTTTCTTGGGTCTAGCAGGATGCTATCGGAGATTTGTGCCGGACTTCTCCAGAGTTGCGGCGCCACTCTCATCTTTGACGAAGAAGGGGAAACCCTTTGTGTGGTCAGAAAGATTTCAGCAGAGCTTCCAAGAGCTGAGACAGAGATTGACCAGCGCACCTATCTTGAGGTTTCCTGAGGAGGGAGTTGGATACGTAGTCTACTGCGATGCATCAGGGACCGGACTCAGATGTGTCCTGATGCATGAGTGGGCCGTGATTGCCTATGGATCACGTCAGTTGAGGCCGCATGAGAAGAACTATTCCACACATGACCTGGAGTTAGTAGCAGTGGTCTTCGCTCTGAAGACATGGCGTCACTATCTGATGGGCGAGCGCTTTACAGTCTTTTCTGACCACCAGAGTCTCAGGTAAATCTTCCTGCAGAAGGACCTGAACCTGAGACAGCGGCGATGGCTCGAGTTCCTCCAGGACTATGACTTTGAGATAGTCTATACTCCTGGGAAGGGGAACGTGGTAGCCGATGCCCTCAGCAGGAGGACGGACATTCAGCTACTTGAGGAGGCGACAGAGCAGCTAGCCGCCTTGCAGATATCCTTTGTGGATAGAGATGGAGAAGCCTTCCTTCAGTCTCTCACAGTCACCCCTCCACTACTGCAGCGGGTCAGAGAGGCACAGCGTGAGGACGCTGACTGTGAGACGCGGCGTGCACAGTTATCCTCAGGACAGGCACCAGATGTCTTCTCCTTTGGAGCAGGGCACGACATCCTTTTCAGAGGATGTACCTTGGTACCAGTCGCTTTTTGAGAGGAGGTGCTGAGAGAGTTTCACACTTCTCCTTTGGCGGTACATCCTGGAGTGGCGAAGATGTACCAGGACCTCAGATGACAGCACTGGTGGTCGGGCATGAAGAAGGCTGTGACAGAGTTCGTTTCTCGATGCCTCACCTGCCAGCAGGTGAAGGCAGAGCATTAGGTACCAGTAGGATTGGTACTTCCCTTGGAGGTCTCAGAGTGGAAGTGGGACGGGATATCTATGGACTTCGTGACTGGACTTCCACGCACTTCCAGAGGTCATGACTCCATCTGGGTGATTGTCGACCGACTCACCAAGTCGGCTCACTTCTTACCCATCCGAGAGCAGGGCTCAGTGGAGAGCTTGGGGCGTCTCTACGTTCAGGAGATTGTACGGCTTCACGGTGTGACATCGTCTATCGTCTCCGATTGAGATGCTCGCTTTAATTCCCGGCTTTGGAAGGGGTTGCAGGAGGCGTTTGGGACGTGGCTACGTCTGAGAACCTCCTTTCACCCTCAGACGGATGGTCAGACGGAGAGGACCATTCAGACTCTTGAGGACATGCTCCGCGCATGTGTCCTCAACTTTGGTCGCAGCTGGGAGGATCACCTACCCTTGGTGGAGTTCGCGTACAACAACAGCTACCACTCCACCTTCGGGATGGCACCATACGAGGCGTTATACGACAGACCTTGCAGATCTCCTTTATGCTGGACAGACCCTGGGGAGTCAGCACTTATAGAACCAGAGATGGTCCGGGCCACGACAGAGAAGGTCCAGGTCATCCAGGAGTGGATGAGGACAGCTCAGAGCTGGTAGAAGTCTTATGCTGATAGGAGGCGGAGGCCACTAGGGTTCGAGGATGGCGACCACGTCTTCTTGCGTGTCTCGCCTCGATGTGGTTTGCGGAGATTTGGCCGAGGCGGCAAGTTGTCTCCACGCTTCATTGGACCCTTCCAGGTCCTCAGCAGGATTGGCGAGGTGGCTTATCGCCTGGCTCTACCACCTCAGTTGCACCGGGTGCACGACGTCTTCCACGTATCTCAGCTGAGGAGATACGTGCACGACCCGACGCACATCATTGACCATGGGGAGCTAGACGTGGATGATGGGGCGACTTTTATGGAGGTCCCGGTGGAGATCGAGGATCGACAGGAGCGGGTCCTACGTGGACAATCGATTCCTCTTGTGCGCATCAGATGGAAGCACGGTAACCTCTAGGAGAGCACATGGGAGCGGGAGGCTCAGATGCATGCTCAGTACCCACATTTGTTTCCCTAGTTTCTGATGTATCTTTACGGGGACGTAAATCCCTGAGGTGGGAGTAATTTAAAGACCCGTAAATTTCAAGGAATTTTTTTTCTTAATTTTCTTTGGAATTTTACAAGAGCGCAGTTTCTGACGGAACCTGATTCGGAGGCCCGGTGTGCCCGGAATCATTTTCTGAAGTTTGGCTCGGGTACGTTCAGTGAACGGACGAGCGGGGTTTTCTAACTTTTGAACCGGTGCTCGGAATTGAATTCTGAGGGCACTGATGGAATCGCAGTGCCGATACTTGCTTAGAAACGCATCTTCCGGAGTTGCGTTTGCTCGGGTATGGTTTTTAATTTTCGGGCTTAAAGTTAAGAAATAAAATAATTGTACGACAAACTTTATTTTATTTCACTTAAGCCACTTAGAAGCCACTTGAATCCGCTTAAAGCGGCTTAAGCTGAGTTGATGCGGATAGGGTGCTATCCAAAAATATCCTACCCTCTTGGTAGGATATTTGTGAGGTGGGACCCGCACGAGCCCCACCATTTCTTTTCCGCTAAGTAACGCACCCGTGAAAACCCGTCATTTGAAAGTCAACTGACGAGTTTTCTTAATTTCTTAACGCATCAATTAATTGGGCGGTTTTATTCATTGAATTAATTGGGCGGTTTTATTCGTTGAAATTAATTCTATGAATTAATTTCATTCGTTTCTTAACCTGTTTGAAATCTGTTGGTGTAATAATAAAATAAGACCAACGCACGACTTCTGAAAAAATGTTCGTTGAGAGGATTTGACAGAAACCAAGAGTTCTTCATCCTCCTTCGCGAAGAACGCGAAGAACGCGAAGAACGCGAAGAACGCCGGCCTCCGACTAAGAACGCCGAACCCGCGGAAATCGACGACGCGACGCCGTGTGCCGCGACGCCGACGTTTCCTCTCCCGCGACGTTCTTCTGCGACATTCCTTCCTCCGCGACAAGAATCTTCGATCATCGGTTGAGGTGAGAGATTGTGGTTCTTTAGTTTTATTTGTGGTTTAAAAAAACAATATGGATTTAATTATTATTAATTAAATCTATATGTTCTTGAACCTCGAAGTTCATCGACGCGCACCGTATTCTGCGACGACGCGACGCCCTTCCGCGATGACGCGACGCCTTCCGCGACGTGACGATCGCCTCCTTCCGCGGCGATCAATTCCGCGAAGAACGCGCGTGCGACGACTTGACGAGGTAGGGGTTGTTGTGAATAATTTATATTCCTGTGAACGTTTTTTTTTAAATTAAAGAACCGGTTTCATATGAACAATTTTAATTTATTAAAATTGTTGTTGATGTGTTGTTTAATCCTCCCAATTGTTATCGCCTAACGCGGAGGGTGCAGGCCAAACGAACACGGCCCGACAACCCTCCGCAGTTCTTCCTTGTTGTGCAGATTTGGTGGGCGACGACAAAACATGACACAAGGGAGATTTGATGTTTCCGCAGTGAAGAACGGAACCCGGGAGGAGCACCGGCGCAGACGGGAAGGAAAACGGACCACCGGAGCAACTCCGGTGGCCCGCGGAAGCCTCCGGTGGCGCCCCGGTGCGCCGCCAGACAGGACCGCCATGGATGAAGCCACGATGGCGGCGTCCAGCGGACCGGAGGCCGCGCGGGTCCGGCCCTCCCGCACGGGACGCGGCTATGCCGCGTCCGTTGACTCTAGCGCGGCCCCACGCGGGGCCACGACACTTCCAACCTGCGGGGCATTGCCCCGCGGCTGCTTCGCTCGGCCGCTCGGCCGGGCCGGGCCGCGCCCTGGTCGGACCGGGTCGGGTCGACCCGGTTCGGCCGACCCAGGGGGGGTCGGGCCGGGTCGGCCCGGGCGCAGACCCCCCGTCTTCGGACCGTTTTGAGTCTTTTTCCCGTAACTTGAGCTATGGGCCTCCAAACGACTCGCAGTCAGCGGAAACACGATCCTTGGATCGAGACAATCGTTTCGGTATATTGCACTCAAGGTTTCAGAATACTTTGAGTTCGGCCGGGTTGGTTCGTACACAAAACCAACCGGGCCCTCGGAGCAGACACGCTCATATCTTGAGCTTCGGACGTCCGATCGACGTGCCGTCGACTTTGTTGTTTTCCTCTAAGTGAGATGGAACTTTTGGCTTACCCCGCCCGAGGTTTGGACGTAGGTGGAGTACGGTCATGTTGGTTTTGCCTTAAAAACCAACCGGGCCCCTGGGACGAAAAAGCCAATAACTCTCAGACCGGGCGTCCGATTGACGCGCTGTCTGCGACGTTGAGTTCATGTTGACGATACAGAACTTTTGGATACATCAACTTAGGACTTTGTGTCAGTTGATGTATCAGCCTCTCGGCTCGTGGAGCGGACCCTCCCGAACGAGCTTGCTGTGTGCGGGAACCCTAATGCTGGATGCGACTCCGACGACTATGCAAAGATCCTCAGTGGACTGCGACGACGACTGTGCAGAGATCCTCAGTGGACTGCGACGAAGACTGTGCAAAGATCCTCAGTGGACTGCGACGACGACTGTGCAGAGATCCTCAATGGACTGCGACGACTACTGCACTCAGCGATCCTATGTGGATCAATGCTACAGATCCTGTGTGGATCCGATCCTGTGTGGGTCAGCGCTTAGCGGTTCTGTGTGAGCCAGCGCCTACAGGTCCTGTGTGGGCCCGATCCTGTGTGGGTCTTTGCGGGGGTTAGTTACCTATTGATCCTGTGTGGGTCCGATCCTGTGTGGGTCATTGCGGGGGTTAGTACCTATCGATCCTTTGTGGGTCCGATGACTTAGATGGATCAGTGATCATCTTATCGTCATCCGATGAAGTATACCTGTGTGAGCTGAATCCTGTGTTACTCTCCTTTGTGGATTGTGCTGATCTATCCTGTGTGGATTTACTGTTTACTCTCCTTTGTGGATTGTGTTGGGCTATCCTATGTGGATTACTTTTGCTTTCCTGTGTGGACTGGGTTGTGCTTGGGCTGGGGTGTTGGAGCCAAACGGAAATTGATGACTTAGGTATATGTATGGGCATATACCTAAGCAGTGTCGGATGTTACTTCGTGATTGTATTTTTCCTTGTGGTTTATCCTTTGTAGATTTTAGGAGACCTTTGGGGGTCTCGGGGTATCTACTGAGTAGCTTATACTCACCCCTACACGGGCTATGCCCGCACTACGTTGTGTTGGTTGCAGACGACGGACAGTGCTGATCGTGGTGGAGACTTGCGGAGCAGGACGGTACCTGGAGGTGGACCACTGGGTGGGACGTACTCGGAGCGGTCAGGTGGACCCGAGGAGCAGTGGAGGCTATCTGTACCCACCCTTCAGGTGGGACTTCTAGAGGACGGCTCAACACTGCAGATTTTCTTTTCAGTTGCTGTTTTTCCCTTTCAGTTGTACTTTACAGTTGGGCTTGTATTTCCGGCCCCTTTTACTTTCAGAACAGCTTGTTACAGTTTTTACTTAGTGTTTACTTTTCCGCTTGCTTACTCCGTGGTGCTTGTTTACTTTTCAAAGGCAATTCCTTCTCTTTTTCCGGGATTTACGCCTTGGTGCTAGTCGCCAGCCCCTGGCCTATGGAAGGCGAGCTTGGGGTAGTCACGGCACGGGCCCCGAGGACGGGTCGTGACACACAATGCAGCCTATCACGCATTCCATGGTCATCTAAATACCCTGCCGTGTCTTCCCCGATAAAGATGTGCCACCGAGGTAGATAGTCGGTCTTCATCTTCAGCATCCAATGCACTCTCAACCCACGTGCAACCCAGACACCATCGAGATCCCAGATCCGAATTCCATCGCTGAGATGAAGCTCCTTGCACGCAATCGCCATTGTCTCACGCTGACAATAAGTCACCACTGAACAGAATCCATCATCTGCCAAAAAATACATCGCCGATAATCATCCCACCAACACCTCTGCAACACGGTTCCATGTTTTCGCTGGTCACCCCTCCCGTCGTCTGCCAAAATCACTATCCGCAGCCTGCAACCTCATCGATCGCACCCCGCATGGGTCCCAAACCAAATGTGGTTTAGCTCCAACTCTAGGTCTCCGTCGCCAGAAACCCAGCCACACCACTGCCGGGACAAAAGACCCACCTCGCTTGTCATGAATCCCACCAACCCCAATATCAGATCGCCGTTGGGAGCACATTAGTGTTGCACAATCACCACTGCCACAGATCTTCTTATCCTTCTTCTTCTTCTTGTCATTGGAAACCTTTTTCCCTCACGGGTTCTTCTCCCCTTTCACTGTAGTCATCCTTTTTCTCTCCGCCTTCACAGAGAGATCAAGCTCACCCACCCCAATCGTAATGTTTACAAATTCCGTCTCCGGCCAAATCTCATCGAGCGGGACAAACTTGCATCCACCACCACCAACATTGCCTTAAACTATCACCGTAAACATCTCATTTCTATTTCATGTGAAATATAGAGAAAAAAATTCTTTATGTCCTACCACATCTAAAGAAGATCCAGTCTCCTCACATACACAGATTGTGTTGAGATCACCATAGTGATCTCCATAGATAGATAGAGAGAGAAGCTCTCTCCTAGATAGAGTACCCATTCCCTTGTGGAATTGAATAATATTTATATATATATATTAATAAAATTATAATAGATGTAGCTATTGTAATTTTATAATTATTTAAATATATATAGTTATAATTATAATTATAAATAATTATTTTTAAAAAGTATTTATATATAATTAAAAATTTATAATTATAAATATAATAAATATATTTATTATTTAAATATATTTATTGTATTCTTATAAGTATTTGTCAGAATATAATATATTCATGGGTTTAAAATGAATAAATCATATACCTAGTAATGTATAAATCATAAATAATGAAAAACTTGAATAATAATAAGTGCGTAATGTTTAAATTAACATTAATGATGAATACATAACATATGCACATCAATTATACTCACACATCAATATATTTATTGATCAAATTCATTGGAAACATATATTTATTTAAAAAGTATTTATATATAATTATAAATATATAAGTATAAATATATATTTGTAAATATAATAAATATATCTATTATTTAATAAAATTTATTACAATCTTATAAATACTTAAATATATATTATTTAATTATAATCTTATAAATATTTTTTTAAAATATTATATATATATTTGAATTATTAAAAAATATATATGAATTATAAACATTCATTTTTTATTTAATGTATAAAAAAATTATATTTGAATATAAATATAATAATTTTATATAAATTAATAATAATTTTTTTAAAAACATTTATTAGTGTTAATAATAGTGCTGATGCTAAAGAATCTGAACATGACTTAGATCATGATTATGGTGTTTCTTGATGTGTTGTTCTTTTGATGTTTTGGGGCTTGCCCTTATTTTCTCTTATCCTTCTTTTCATGTACTTGTTATCTTTTTACTTTTAATAAATGGTCAGGAGCTTTGGCTTCTAGCTGGACCCGATTTGTTGTAATAATAGTGCTGATAAATCCACCATTTATCAGCGCTGACAAATGTACTGATAAAAGGTACACCTTTATCAATTCTATTTTTAGCTCTAATAAAGGGTATATTTATCATCAATTTTAGCTATCACTGATAAATTCCCCCCATTTATCAGTGTGTTTTTCTTAACACTGATATAGGTCGGTGCTGCCTTGCACCAATATGTGGTATTGCGTGATCCATGTGCCCCTGTTTGCCCATATCCACTACTTCCATGTGGACCAGTTGTTCTTAGATGTTGTTACGTCAGTATGTGCTTCTTCTCTCTCAGTATTCAGGCACGATCCGTGTTTCCTGGTTTTCCTTAATCCACTACTGATGTGTCGCCTAGGTGTTCTTTGATGTTGTTACACTAGCCTATAATTCAATTGTACACCATCCTCACTCCACCTGACTCACATAGAACATTATTTTCTATTCCTAGTACCACATAGCTTTGCTTTAGGTGTAATGATTTCCTCAACCTTCATTCAATGTGGCATTCCCTTGATTCTATGGATCTTGAATTTTGAGTTCCATTTTAAAAGAGAATGAAGAAAGATCTTGAGAGAGTAAAGGGTGTTTAATAATTAGATCCAACCAATTCCTCATGCTTGTTCAACCAATGATTTTTTCTAGTGGTGATCTCATCCCTTGTGAGCTCTGTGATGAACCATGGCAATAAAAAAGGATTTTCCCTCCTTTACAATGTTGATCACCCCTTTAGGTGACTTCTTTTGGGTTCTTGGTGTAGGCTCAGGCCTATAAGATTGGTTTTTATTCTTAGGTGCTGTGATATGACCTTTTTATTTTATTTTTTGGATCTCTTGGTGTTGCATGAGTAGTCTATCAATATTGGAGGTGTATATTACCATCCTTGGGAATAGTTCGATCACAGGTCTTGGAGTGAAAAGAGTCTCAATCACATAGAGTTTCTTTAATCATGTTTTTCTCTATATTTCTTTATCATCTATGCTTGTAATCCTGTTTTTTTTGTTTTTTTCATAATAAAAAGTTGATGTGGCGATGTCCTTTCCATGCATGTAGGACCAACACAGTTTGAAGCACATAAATTATGTGTTCTTCAGTTTTTTATGTATTTTTATTATCAATTTTTTTTGTTTCCAATGAATTTCTTTTTTATTCATTTTACTCTTCTTCCATATTGAATTTATTGTGTGAGGTTTGCATCCTTCAGACCTGCCTCAAACCTAAAAATTGGTATCAAAGTCAGTGTATTGATTTTAGAGATGTATTCCACATGTTTAATGTTAGGAAGGCTGGTGGTGAGAATGATTTTAATTTTTGGAGAGTTAAAATGAGAGCTCATCTTGTCCATAAAGGAAATGAAAGTGCTCTGTTAGGACCCAATATATATTTAGTCATTGTGTTCAATGAAGGAAAGTTGGCCACAACCTATGTAGATGTTGACCTTAATGTTCTTGAGAAAGACCAATGTGTGTTTCTTCTATATTTAGGTGACAAGGTCATGTATTAAGTTGCTTATAAAACCACTGCAAAAATCCATTCATCTGAAACTCAAACACTGGTATATGACTAAGTCCCTTCTTTTTAATTTTTATAAGAAAATGGGACTTTATACCTTTTAAGATGACCCCTCAATTTTTTTTCTTAGTTCACCTTGATGTGTTTAATAAAGTTTGGATTAATTTAGCTAACATAGATGTTGTGATAAGTAATAAGGACCAAAAAATTATTTTATTGACCTCTTGATGATTATTTTAAGTCGTTGAAGTATTTAATGATAGATGATAGATAGTCTATTACTTCGATAAAAGTTAAATCAGTTAGTCTGTCTAGGGATTTTCAGACCCATGGACCAAAGGATGAGGCCAGTGGGGTTAAGATTGAAACCTAATTATTGAACGTTCATGGTCAGCCTAAGAACAATAGCAGAGTGATAAAATACAAGATAAAGTTTAGGAATTCTTAGTGTTATGAGTGTGGTAAGATTGACCACATTAAAAGATACTACTCTGAGTTTAAATTTTGGGATAGTGTGGCCCAAAACAATATGGAGTGACCAAATGTAGACACTGTTAATTCCCTATAGTATGTTTTTCAACCCTTAGAGTAGGTTTATGCATAAATTTAGGTTGTATTTCTTCTAAAATCCTAGGACTTACCCTATATGTGATTTGAAGGGGGCCTGATTGGAAGGGAGGATGAGGATAAGGTTGGTGTCTGAGATTCTTTGGATTTGGTGGACATCTTTCTCCTGTCGACTTGCTATGATATCTTGATATGTGTTTCTACTACCTTACTATTTTCATTTTTTGAAGATTTTTGTTTCATATGAGTTTCATGAATATTATTTTACCAGATGAGTAAAATTTATCTTTGGTTTTATGAGCTGTAGATGTTCAAATCCCTTAGCGATTTTAGTGTCCTCTATTTAGCTGGAGAATCAGGTTTAGGTATGATAAGCTCTATTAAACTCTATTTCTTAGAATTTTCTTTTATGTTTCTAAGAATAATAGTAGATGGATTAAGAAGGTTAAACATATTCCATTTTGGAACATGCTAATGGATAATCATTCTGGGGTGATTATGTTTTTCCTTATGTTTTTCTATTTAATGAAACTTTCCTGAACCAATATTTATGTTAGGCTAGATTTTAAAAACAAGAGGTTTTGTATTGTATTTATTGACATTGTGGCTAAATTTGGTATGAAAATTGAAGACTTAATGATGTAAGGATGTTCATTGAAGATTAAAACAATATGTGTGAAATTCATTGCTGGTGGATAATCTTAAAAGAGATACCCATATATATATATATATATATATATATATATTAAGGACCTAGTTTGTTGATTGAGGAGTTGATTTCATATTCGGATGGTATGGATGTTTTAAGGGGAGTTTTGGTTTCCCTGAGTCCGTAGAGAAGAAGACATTGAATTTTTGGATGGTACTATATAGATGATAGTGGAATATCTGGTGTTCTTGATTGGGATTTTCAATTAAAGATGTAAATGAACAAACCAGAATAAATGAGCCTGATATGTGAGAGAATGTTGTGGAATATATTAGAAGATTTGATTATAGAATAAAGAGTTTCAGTTTTTTTCCCTAGAAAAAACTACTCTATACTTTATATTACCTATAAATATTCATGTATTTGAATATTAATTCCTATTACGCATTTATCATTCTTTTTTGTGAAAATATATATATGATATGTCTGAATAATACTTGTTCACCAAAAGGTTAATGAAGTTCCCCACATGATGAGAGACTTGTATTTCTATAAAAATATAATTAAATATATGTTCTATGGATGGATGACATCATATGAGGAACATATAACATAAGATAGCAGGGGTGGGAGGATTATAAGATATTGAGAATTCTTATCATGAAGTTCTCTTTTGGAAATATTCAAGAGAGGGGATTGTGAGAACAAACCCACCATTAAGAATTACACATGTTTACATGTCATCAGTTATTACTATTTGAAAGTATGTGTAATGATATTTATACTTTATGATTATTATTAATACATTTCATGACTCAAAAAATTTTATGTATTACAATAAAACATGATGATATATTTCATGGAAACATTGGGTATGTTGGGTGTGTCATGAATGATATGTTATTAATGAATAGGTCAGGGAAGGATTTTTCCCTTCCATCTTTATAGAATATGATATCTTGGCCATTTGATTGAAATGTAATAATCACATTAAATTATATGGACATGGTTTAATGAAGTGTTTATTTCAAATATTTAAATAAATACATATTAAACATATAGGTTGATGACATGAGTGTGTAACTTGATTGATGAGATATCATGAAAAAGGGAATATATTACAAAATGAGCATTCATGTGTGGTTTTTTTTTCATTGTGACATACCTTCTTCCTCTATGGGTTCCTTGAATCATTTCTAGACAATAGTCTTGGTCTTAAGGCAGGTCCATCTAATTCCACTAAGTAAAAGGCCTAGAGGGTCCTAAAAAAAGTGTTTCCATTGATCTCAGTTAAATATTAATTATATTTAACAATTTGAATAAATATTATTATCCATACTGAGAGTTAATATTTATTCAAGTTTTATTAAATGATTGAAAACATCAAATAAATATTTATTTACAAAGTAATTCTTTTTACATGAATATGTAATATTTATTTATCTTTTTTTATTGGCATCGTAATAAATAATTTATTTAGTTATGAAAATATTAATTAAATATTTTTCCCCAATCAATAAATAGAATATTTTTTTACTTTATTGAATTAATAAATATTTAATAATGATATATTTATTCAGGTATTCGATAAACACCAAGGTAACACCTTGAATAAAACCACCAGGTCTGAGTTGGAGAGTCACATGACCTCATGCATGCCTACCCGTATGAAAGAGGCTACTGATTACAAACGAGGGTCTGAAATCCATAAGTGGGGAGACTATAACCTCAGTATCACATCCTTACACAAATAATAATAAATAAAATATAATAATCTAGAGTACACATTTTGTAAAAAATAATAACAAATAACTTACATGTCACACAATAAATAAATAAATGGGATCCTTGTGTGGCTAGAAAACTATAGTATATATAGTGAAATTAAATTAATAATAAAACTATGGAACCTTCTAGAGTATGTCCTGATACTACTCCTAGATCCATGCTCCTTGACTCAACTACCCTCCACATTCCCCTTTCCCTTGATTGGATGCCTATACGTGCCATATGAATGCACATGAAATTCCCATACAAGATGTGAGTAATAAAACCCTCTAGGACACCACCAATTCATCCTTAACAGATGTTCTCATGTAAACAAGTGTGTTCCATGATAAAAATAAATGTAAAATAAAACATAATAATCACATATTGAGTACCTTTGTGATAACCAAGCCACCACGAATCCCAACCATACATGATTCAACTCTATAATTGAAGGAAAGTGAATATATCAGGAGTAACAACAAACTAGTCACAAGGATAATAAACATGCTACTCAGTATCATGTGTATGTACTACTTTTTATCCACTAAGCACTAAGAGAGTCATGTTCTCGACATCCACTAGGCATCGAGTGATCTTGCTACTTGGAATCCACTAAGCATCGAGTAACTTGCCTCTTAGCATTCTCTAGGCATCAAGTGAATCCCAAAACATCCACGAGGCATCATCATATCCCTACATTGGGCTTAGTTACATCATCACTATCATAAAAAATCATGCACACTCCCCTCTATGGGATAACCATGTCATAATAATCCACATACTTCAGGAACCAAGAAAAATTCCTCCAAGGAACACATAAGGGAGTATAACATAAAAAAAACACAAAATATCATCATGATAAAATAATAACAATATAAAATAAATGTGATCAGCATAAAACATGAAAAAAAAGAAAAAATCATACCATGGAAACACGGGTTACATACACACCCACATGTGATCATAATCAATCACGATCATCTATTACACTAACAT
Source organism: Viscum album (assembly GCA_963277665.1). NCBI lineage: Eukaryota > Viridiplantae > Streptophyta > Magnoliopsida > Santalales > Viscaceae > Viscum > Viscum album. Next base: position 80,906,311 of record OY728155.1, on the reverse strand, counting down.
AAGAATTATACCATGGAAACAAGTGTAAACAAAATCCCCCAAAATGTAATGAAATTCCTGAAGGTTCCGGGCACAACAGAAGCGCATGGGTGGATGTTCCCACTTGGATTTTTGTCATTAGAAATGATCAATCCGAGATCAATACGATGATAAACACCAGTCTCCCCGGATCGAATCACAGAAAAAGACAAAGAAGAAGGTTTTTCCCAGAACCACAAACAAGGATCGTTACAAGTTGATTATAATTAATTTAATCAATTGAAAAGAAATACCTTTTGTGTGTTCTTTATTCGTTGATGTTCTTGATCACGTTTCGATGTGATTCATCATTGCGTCGCAGAATCCAAGTGTATACTTCCTCTAGAGGTGATCCATATGTGTACCTCGTATCTCGGGACGTCACCAAAGGAGTCTCCGAGTGCTAGCATGGAGAAACCTTTGATTGTGTTGTCCGCCTTAGATCGTCTTGATCCGATGGAAGAGGATCTATCTCAATATTGAGAGAGTTCTTGGAGGAAGAGGTTCTTTCGGCCTTGAAATAATTCTCCAGAATTGTTGTGCACAACGATTCTCTTGTGTGTTAGAAAAGAGTTGGGGTTGTGAGGATATTTATAATCAGGTTTGAGGTTGTAGAGTTATGACAATAAATAAATGCGTTACGCGTTTTATTTATTTCATTGACTCATATTTAAAACCCCACATCGAATAATTAATTCCTTGACATGCGCCCACACTGATTATAATAAATATCATTTAAAACAATATTATATCCTCAAAATCCTGACTAGAAAAATTACACGGCGTGTATTAATAAATACACGGCGTGTACTTGTTTTTCATTGAAAACTACATGGCGTGTACATTCAATGCACACGACATGTATATCTTGTTTTCATTTATTTATTTCCTTTCCATAAAGAAAACTACACGGCGTGTAATAATTAATACATGGCATGTACTTGTTTTCCATGAAAAACTACATGACGTGTAATCTTTAATACACGGCATGTATATCTGGTTTTTCATTTCCTTCTTCCTTAAATCATTAAAATGATCTAGGATTCCTTGAATAATTATTAAACCACGTATGGGAATAATATTTATTTAACTTGAGATACTAGAATACACTTAGTGTGTGACCCTCTAGGCCTCTTTCTCATTGGCATTAGGCGGGCTTTCCTAAAGTCCAAGATTACTGTCTAGCAACGGGTCAAGGCACCCAAGAGAAAGAAGTTGACGCCGCATTGACGTATCACCACATATGAATTCTTACTATGTAATTTAATCCCTTTGTCTCAATATATCATCAAGCATGTTTCATGGCAGTGTCATAAACCTATATGCTTGATCCGTCGTTCTTTGACTACCTGAAATAAACTTGTCGTTTACACCATGGCCATGGAATTTAATGCGACAGTTCTATTTCAATCAAAGGGATGAGATATCAACTTCCATAAATGGAAGGGACAAATCCTTCCTCGAATTATCCATTAACAACATGTCACTCGTGACGCACCCAACATACCCTACTTCCCACCAACTATCTGCATGATGGTTTTCGTTAGTAAATCTAAGTGCGCGAGTCATGACATGAGTTAATGACAATCTTCTAGTCTAAGGACCATTACACACGCTCGTAGATAGCATTGTACGATGACACCAAGACATGAAGAATTGCTATTGGCGGGTCTGTTCTCATAATCTCCCATCTTGGAGATTACCAAGTGCAAACTCCATGAGAGAGGGTCTCGTCTTCTTATGAGTACTCGTGCATGACGGTCTGTATACTATGTGTCCTATCATAGTATATCATCCAACCGTAGAACATTATTTAAGAATATTGTTATAGCATTTTAAGGTTCTCATCATAACGGGGATCTTCCATGACCTTATTAATGCAACAAATATTCCAGGACATTATTATATTATAGTCATGCAGAACAATGAACAATATATAATAAGTGAACATTCATGTAATCAAAGTACAAAACAGTTGGTTCTCAAGACACCAACCCTTACAAACTCCCACTTGGACTAGTGCCAACTGCCTACGATTTTTAGCCCGCTAGACCTCACATGATGATCATGTTTCTTCTGAGTCAAGGCTTTAGTCAAGGGGTCCACCATGTTGTCTTCCATGGAAATACTGCTCACTGCAACTTCACCTCTCTGAGAAAAATCCCTCAAGAGACGATACTTCCGAAGTATGTGCTTTGTCTGCTGATGTGACCTTGTCTCTTTTGCAAGTTCCACCACTGCAGTATTATCACAATAGAGTGTGATAGAATATTTACTGCTCGGTACTACATACAGCTCTTGGACGAAGCTTCGCATCCATACTGCTTCTTTAGATGCCTCAGAAGCTGCAATATACTCGGACTCTGCTGTAGAATCTGCCACCACACTTTTCTTTGAGCTCTTCCAGCTCACTGCACAGAACCACAAAACAGGGCAAGGGAAGCGCTGCCCTTTATCAGTGCTAAACAGAAAGCGCTGATAAAGGGGTATGCCTTTATCAGTGCTATCTAAAAGCGCTGATAAAGGTAGCACTTTATCAGCGCTAAAAAAGCGCTGATAAATGAATGTTTTTTCAGCGTTAAAAAAGCGCTGATAAATGAATGTTTTATCAGCACTTTTATTTTAGTGCTGATAAAACATACCTTTATCAGTGCTTTTAACGAGCTCTGATAAAGGTTCTATTAGTTTTTATTTAATAACCCTAACAGGCCATCCTCCCTTGCATGCGGTCAAGCTCTCGCGGAAGCTGAACCAGGCCCCTCATCCTCCTCCTCATCCTCCTCCTCCTCCTCGTCCTCCCCATCGTCCTCCTTCCTCCTCCTTCCTCCTCCTCGTCCTCCTCATCCCCCTCCTTCTCCGCCGCCGCCGCCGCCTCCACCGCCGATCCCGCTACCACGACCGCCACTGCCTCTACCACCTCCACCCTCGCTGCCGCGACCGCCGCCGCCTCTGCCGCCACCGCTGCCTCCGCCTATGCCGCCTCCGCCGCCTCCACGCTCGCTTCCATGACCGCCGCCGCCTCGTCCTCCTCCTCCTCGTGCTCTAAAGGTGGGATGTGAGTTCCATGGATGGTATTTCCTTGGTATATTATTTATATATTGTGTGTGTGAGGACCAAATAGTGAATATAGTTGTGAGATAGGAATGATACCATATCTTGAGCCTAATTCTAGTAAGGATTTCCATAATAGATAGTGTGGTCTTAATGTGATTATGATTATGTCTAGGGATGTGATTAATAATTAGTGATGAGTGTCGAAATAAGAGATGTTATTGATATTTAGCAACACAAGTGGGTTGTTTGTGAATGATGTGGAATTGGATACCCTATAGGTTCCATAGGGATATATTGACTCTAAGATGAAGTATATGGTAATTGGTTAGTTATGATGGTTTACATGTGTGAGAGGTCTACCAAGGTTATGTGTGATGACTTCTGTGGATAACCAACCCTTGTTTTCATTTTTTTATTTTGAGTTACCATGGGCGGTAAGTTCTACCCCTTCGAGTTGAATATTTATGTATGAGATACAAAGGAAATAGTTTTTAATCTTATGGTTATATGGATTCCCAAATATTATCCCAATGTAAATGATGATGGATCCATATTAATTTTCATCACATAGCATAATATCATAGTTATATGATTAGACAAAGATGAATATGGATTACCTAGGGCCACCACTAAATAATCTAGTATGATTCTTCTAGACTAATGATCTCATAATATTACCTCCTTAGTATCAGTTCATAGTTTATTATTAATGTATTTCTAGGGTCACCTCCTAGAAATTGGTGATGAAAAATGATGACTATTTTTCTTATAATATTAAAACCAAAGGATCATCTCTGATGGTTATGGATTTTTTATGGTCATGTATTGGAATCAAAGATGATTCCTAATGACTATTGGTCAACTAATAATAACACTCAAGGATCATATTTCAGCTAGATTACAATGGATTTCCTAGGTTCACCCCTTGAAATATGAATCTTCACAATGACTATTGATGTTATATGAATACTTTATAGGGATTAATTTTAGAGCTTACCGACAATGGATTTACTTGGGTGACCCAGTATGAATAGGTTATAAAGCCTGCTGACTATTTTATCTTTTATGATTACCTCCCATGTATCATCATGGATCCTGATGACTACAGATTACATTGGACCACCTTCTTTGAATAGACATGTATGAATGATGGCTATATATCAAATATAATTATGTCTTAGAGATTGGAATGTTTCCTATTATAATAATGATGCTTACTAAAATTTACAAGGTTCAAGGATTTATGCATACTACTATATAGAATCAGGATTGTATGGGTTGGCATGGTTTTCTTTCAAGAAAAGAGTAATTGTAGTACCAAAATATAAATAAATAATCAATATTTTAAAAGTAGTATAGGATAGATCTCTTTGATCATACAAAACCATGAACCCAAGTTTATCCTTGAGGAAACTGATGAGTCATGTTTGTGAATGCTTTTTGGAACTAGGAACTGACTCTCTTGATGAAACATAAGAAATATATTTAAATGTAGCCTCACTTTCCGAATCATTGGAACAATTTCATGTATTGGATGATCTTAATGTCATATTTAGCATCCCATCTTGTTCATCAAATGGATTGGTCAACTTCCAATCTATCATGGAGGATGCCGCACCACCTTTACACGCAACTAATGATCAGAGGCAGCTTGATTAGAAAAACAATCTTGAGGGAACTGGGAATGAAAGATCATGCGGTGCCATAGTTTCTCAGAAACCTCAATTTACCCCACATGATATAAGGCTATTGCATGATGTCCAAGACATAGCGAGAGGAGAAGAGAAGGAGAAAGTCTCGTAGATGAACAACATCAACAATGAACATCCACCACCCTTTCACTATATACATTAAAATCATATATTTAAGAACGTCCATGTGAATTTCTATCTTACTTCCATCGAGGATGATGCATGTTGGTCAACTTGTTTTCGAAATTGTTTATGTTCATCAGTGCCTTGTACTTGCACCCATGAATTTGAAGGTGAGTATGCATACACGATAGTTGACCTTCTTAGAGAAGAGTTTCTAGAAGAGTATAAGAGACATGAAGCAATGAAGATCATTAGAGTGTTGGAGAAAATGTGGTTTCTACAAACAATGTGGCAATCGTCTTGTGCAATGCGGCCTAAGTTACAACTTGTAGGTATTGTACTTTAGGCCGCGTTGCAAAAGCCGATTGCCACATTGTTTATAGCAACCACATTTTCTCCAACACTCTAATGATCTTCATTTCTTTATGTCTCTTATACTATTCCAGAAACTCTTCTCTAATAAGGTCAACTATCGTGTACTCATACTCACCTTCAAATTCATGGGTGCAAGTACAAGGCATGAATGAAGATAAACAATTTCCAAAACAAGTTGACCAACATGAATCATCCTCGATAGAAGTAAGATAGAAATTCACATGGATGTGCTTAAAGATATGATTTTGATATATATAGTGAAAGGGTGGTGGATGTTCATTGTTGATGTTGTTCGTCTACGAGACTTTCACCTTCTCTTATCCTCTCTCTATGTCTTGGACATCATGCAATAGCCTTATATCATGTGGGGTAAATTGAGGTTGCTGAGAAACTATGGCACCACACGATCTTTCATGTCCAGTTCCCACAAGATTGTTTTTCTAATAAAGATTCCTCTGATCATTAGTTGCGTGTAAAGGTGGTGCGACAGCCTCTATGATAGATTGGAAGTTGACCAATCCATTTGATGAACAATATGGGATACTAAATCTGACATTAAAAGCATCAAATACAGAAAATTGTTCCAATGATTCAGCAAGTGAGGCTAAATTTAAATATATTTCCTGTGTTTAATCAAGCGAGTCAGTTCCTAGTTCCAAAAAGCATTCACAAACATCACTCATCAGTTTCCTCAAGGATAAACTTGGGTTCACGGCTTTGTATGATCAAAGGGATCTATCCTCTACTGCTTTTAGAATATTGATTATTTATTTATATTTTGGTACTACAATTACTCTTTTCTTGGAAGATAACCAGGACATATGTGACGTGTACGTGTCAACCCAGCCTCAATCCGAGGCGCGGAGTAGCCGACACCACTCAAAGTGTCTCTCTATAGTTTAAAATGGACTTTATTTCAATTGAAAACAACAACTGACATACGTTAATCCGACCAAACGCATTAAGATTCTGTTGAAACTTTAGATCAAATATCCATGGGTCATATGTGACTTGTTCGAGTCAACAGTGCCTCAATCTGAGTCCCAGTGTTTCCAGGATCACTCTAAGTGTCTCACTTTTGTTTAAAATGGACAACATTTTAAGTACATACAGAAAACTGACCAAACGGATTCTGATTGTGTTGATACTTTAACACAATGATACATGGGTCATATATGACGTGCAAGAGTCAAACCCACCTCAATCTGAGGTGCGGTGTGGCCGGCACCGCTCAAAGTGTCTCTCTTTAGTTTAAAATTGACTTCATTTTAAGTGAAAACAACAACTGACATACGGAAAACTGACCAAACATATTCGGATTCTATTGAACCTTTAATACAATGATACATGGGTCATTTGTGACGTGTACGAGTCAACCTCGCCTCAATACAAGGCACAGTGTGTCAGGAACCACCAAAATTGTCTCTCTTTCGTTTAAAATATACTTCATTTTAAGTGAAAACAAAAAATGACATACGAAAAACCGACCAAATGCATTCAAATTCCATTGAAAATTTATGAAATCAATCCATGGATCATATGTGATGTGTACAAGTCAACCCCGCCTCAATCCGAGGCCTGGTGTGACCGGAACCACTCAAAGTTTCTCACATTTATTTTAAATGGACAACATTTTAATTGAAGACAACCACTGGCATAGGGAAAACTGACTAAATGCATTCGGATTCAGTTGAAACTTTAGGAAAAAGATCCATGGGTCATATGTGATGTGTACGTGTCAACCCAAACTCAATCAGAGGTGAGGAGTTGCCGACACCACTCAGAGTGTCTCTCTATAGTTTAAAATTGACTTCATTTTAATTGAAAACAACAACTGACATACGGTAATCCGACCAAACACATTAAGATTCTATTGAAACTTTAGAAAAACGATCCATGGGTCATATGTGACGTGTTCGAGTCAACCTCACCTCAATCTGAGTCGCATTGTGGTCGGGAGCACTCTAAATGTCTCTTTTTTTTTTAAAATGGACAACATTTTAATGACATACGGAAAACTGATGAAATGCATTCTGAATGTGTTGATGCTTTAGGAAAACGATACATGGGTCATATAGACGTGAACGAGTCAACCCCGTCTCAATCCAAGGTGTGGTGTGGCCGGCACCACTCAAAGTGTCTCTCTTTAGTTTAAAATGGACTTTATTTTAAGTGAAAACAATAACTGACATACGAAAAACCGACTAAACGCATTCAGATTCAGTTGAAACTTTAGGAAAACGATCCATGGGTCATATGTGATGTGTACGTGTCAACCCAGCCTCAATCCGAGGTGCAGAGTGGCCGACACCACTCAAAGTGTCTCTCTATAGTTTAAAATGGACTTCATTTTAATTGAAAACAACAACTGATATACGGTAATCCGACCAAACGCATTCAGATTCTATTTAAACTTTAGGACAATGATCCATGGGTCATATGTGACGTGTTCGAGTCAACCATGCCTCAATCTGAGTCACACTGTGGCCGGGATCACTCTAAATGTCTCTCTTTTGTTTAAAATGGACAACATTTTAATGACATATAGAAAACCGACCAAACGAATTATGAATGTGTTGATGCTTTAGGAAAATGATACATGGGTCATATGTGACACATAAAAGTCAACCCCACCTCAATACGAGACACGTTGTGGCCGATATAACTCCAAGTGTATGTATAATGTTTAAAATGGAAATCATTTTTAGTAAAAACCACTTGTATGTATTCTTAATTGTGTATAACACATATAATTACTTATTCAATTTTTTATGTATTTTATTGATAATTGATAATTAAATTATGTATTTATTCAATGATTAATTGAATTCCAGATTCAACATATAATTGTCATCTAAGTTTTAAATTGAATTCTAAATCAATTATGTATGTTTATAATTACGTTATAAATTATGATTTAATTATTGATGTGTATATTTATAGGGTGCAATGTTAAATGTGTATGCATTATATGTTAAATAATTGGAAAGAAGAGGGAATGGATAATTACAACACAATTGACAGGAATGGTTTCCTCTTGTTCACATGTCATGTATCATATTTATTACTGTTTTCTCCTATTACTCATTGGTTTCCTCTTGTTCTCATGTCATGTATTTCATAAGGCATCATTCAGTCTTTGTAAGACTAACTTGGAATAAATTTGAAATATGTCAGATTAAATCAGGTATCTTATACATACATGATGTTCACCTTACTAGACACACCATGTATATGGATTTCACATGTGTTTAAAGGCATTTGTACCGTGATTTGTTTTTATAAAACCCAAAAAATGCTACCTGATTAATTAAAACATAATATTTGGAAAGTTCTCAAGATCGAACCCATAAAGACGATGAATATGAATAAAGAATGGATGGATGCCAATCGGTTTACAAAAGAGTATGAAGATGGCGTGAAAGAGTTTATCAAGTTTGCAAAAGATTATGCATGTGACCCTTCTCAAATCCTTTGTCCGTGTTTACACTATTTTTATTCAAGACAAATTAGTCCAGAGGAGTTAGAAGAACACCTGATCTGTCACGGAATAGATCTAAGTTATACATGTTGGAATAAACACGGGAAAAAAACCAATGTAGGTAGTGACTTAGAGAACATGACATTTTATAGATCATATGATATGATTAGAAGCATGAATAGTGAAGACAATCGTATGGAGGGTGTGATTACAGATGTGAACGATGATGAAGATCGTATTGAGTAAATGACAAGGACAGTTGAATATGAACTTCATGATTGCCCAAAATTATTTGAGAAGTTAAAGAGTTGTGAAAAAACGCCATTGTATGCTGGTTGAACTAAATATACAGCATTTTCAGCCATATTGAAGCTGTATAATTTGAAAGCAGGCAACGGGTGGAGTGACGCCAGTTTTATGGAACTACTTGCTCTTCTGAATGACATGATCCCAGAAGATAATGAACTCCCAAGCCGAACATATGATGCCAAATGAATGCTATGATCGATGGGTATGATCTCTGAAAGAATACATGCTTGCACGAATGACTATATATTGTTTCGCAAGGACCAAAAATCACTTAATGAATGCCCAAAGTGTGGTGCTACTCGATACAAGAAAGATGATTCTAGTCCTACAAAAGTTGTATGGTAATTTCCAATCATTCCTAGGTTTATACACTTATATGGAAGTGAGGAGACTGCAGGAAAATTGACATGGCATGCAGATACAAGAATTAAATATGGGAAACTATGTCACCCTGCAGACTCTCCTCAGTGGAAGAGAATTGATCACGAGTATCCTGAATTTGGGAACGAGCCGAGAAACCTTCGTCTGGTGTTATCTACAGACGAGGTGAATCCTTTTGGTTTTTAAAGAAGAAGTCACAGTACATGGCCGGTTATGTTGGTAAATTATAATTTACCACCGTGGTTATGCATGAAACGAAAATACATCATGTTATCTATGCTTATATCAGGACCAAAACAACGGGGTAATGATATTGATGTTTATTTGGCCCCATTGATCGAGGATTTGAAAATATTGTGGGATTCATGTGTTACGATGTATGATGCTTACAAAAATGAACAGTTCACTTTGAAAGCCATGTTGTACAGGATGATAAATGACTTTCCTGCTTATGGAAATTTTTTAGGATATAGCATTAAAGGAACTCAAGGGTGTACCGTTTGCGAACAAGGTACACAGTCAATTAGGTTGAAACATTCATCGAAAACCATGTTTCTAGGACATCGCAGATTTCTACCCTGACGACATAAGTACCGATCTTGGACAACATCATTCGACGAAAGTTCAGAGGAACGTACATCACCGTATCCACTAACAGGTGATCAATTGTTTGAGAAATTGAAAGATTTGGACACTAATTTTAGTAAACCGTTTTCGAAAAACCTTACGAAAACTAGTTGGAAAAAGAGATCAGTTTTTTTTGAATTACCATACTGGAATTGTCTGTATGTTAGACATTTTCTTGATGTTATGAATGTTGAAAAAAATATATGTGATAGTGTCATCGACATGTTTCTAAATTCACCTGGCAAAATAAAGGATGGAATTAAGGCTAGATTGGACATGGTTGATATGGGAATACGAGAAGAGTTGGCACCAGTGAAGGGTGAAAGACGAACATTTCTTCCTCCTGCTGCTTACACTCTTTCCAGGCAGGAGAGATATAAGTTTTGCAACTTCTTGAATGACGTAAAGGTTCCAGAGGGGTATTCATCAAATATCAAGAACATCGTTTCAATGGGAGATTTAAAATTAAAGGGTCTGAAATCACATGACTGCCATGTTTTGATGCAAGATCTAATTTTTATAGCTTTACGTTGCATTTTTCCCAAGAATGTCCGCCATACATTAACGAAGCTCTGTTTCTTCTTCAAAGCTATATGAAGCAAATTTATAGACCTGGATAAATTTCCAACTATGGAAAGAGAAATTTCTGTCATATTATGTGAATTGGAAATGTTCTTCCCGCCGACATTTTTCGATATGGTGGTTCATTTGATGGTTCATTTGGTGAGAGAGATTCAAATATGTGGTCTTGTACATTATAGATGGATGCACCCCATTGAACAGTATATGAAGATTTTGAAAGGGTATGTCAAAAACCGAAGTTGGCCAGAGGGTTGTATTGCGGAGCAATATATTGTTGAGGAATCTATTGAATTTTGTACTGAATACCCGTCTGGTGTGGAAATTGTTGGCCTACCGAAATCTCGTCACACTGAGTGGCTTGAGGGTGAAGGAATTTCTGGAAGAGAGGTTGTCACAATCAATATTACAGATCGGGAGCAGGCCCACCTTTACGTTTTTCATAACAGTTTCGACGTTGACCCATATGTTCAAACCCACAAAGAAATTCTTAGGCATTTTAATCCTTCTAGGGCTGAAAAATGGATATTAGATACACATAATCGACAGTTTATATGATGGTTTCGAGACCATATTTTTAACCAGTTAGATGAAAATCCATACTCAATTTCAGAACGACTTCGATGGCTGACTGGAGGAGAAAGTGTGTACGTATTATCTTACCATTCTTATGCAGTTAATGGTTATACATTCTATACTAATGAACATGATGAAGAAAGTACCATGCAGAATAGTGGTGTTACACATGTGGCTGAGGCGATACATGTTTTCGGTGCTAAGGAAAAAAATCCAATTTATGCGAATATATCATACTTTGGCATCATCAAACGAATATGGGAGTTGGATTATGCGAAATTCAAAGTGCTGATTTTTCAATGAAAGTGGGCTGATAACAGGAGTGCTGTTAAAATAGATGAATTAGGATTCATGAAAGTTGAATTCAGTAAGGAAGAGGATAAAGACGAACCATTTATAATGGCATCATAGGCAGTACAAGTAGTTTATGTTCCAGACCCCGCAAACCGAAATTGGTCAATTGTTCTGTTTTTGACCAAAAAAACTGAAGGGTCAGATGAAAGTTCAATGGAGGTTGACCCTTTTATAGGGGCTTCACAATCATTTCACAGTGGTCCAAATGTAGACAGTGTTTTGTATATAAGAGGAGACCACAATGAAGGAATTTACATAGTCGATAGAGGAGTCAAATCACTTCATCCTTTAAAGAAAAAAAGAGAGAGTACAATAATCAGGTTATTTGTTTATTCTAACATACATTGTGTTACGTTATGTTATTATCTATTCGATACCGTTTTTATGTAATCTAAATTAAATATTAAACCACTTATATAGATAATGACTTCTACACCTATTGATGCGCCCAATCCCGAGGCACAAAAGGTCTCTCAACCAGCAGCTGGTGGTCCCACTGCAGAGCAACAACAGGTTTCTCAACCAGATGCTGGTGGTCCCAGTGCAGAGAAACAACAGGTTTCTCAACCTATTATTGTTGGTCCCAGTGCTGAGGTACAACAGGTTTCTCAACCTGTTTCTGCTGGTCCCATTGCCGATGCTAGCACTCCGGGGGAAGATATTGATTCTACTTCTGAGGAAATGGTAGGAAATGAAACCCTAAAAGTGCAAAAAAAAACAAGAGCGTCGTAGTTTGACAGTGTTGGCCAAAATCCTTAAGGAAAAAGCAAAAGGCATCAAATTTGAGGTGGGATGGAATAAGCGAGGCCAACATGTTAACCCCAATAGAGCCATGTTTAGTATCTACATTGGAATCATCACTCGGCAACGCGTACTGATTGATGTACAGTCGTGGAACCATGTTGTCACCAGGCTGAAGACACTAATGTGGGAAGAGATTATGGTAACATTATGATATCATTTTTTTAATTTATTAAAATAAAGTAAAATACCAAAGCATTGACTTACTCTTCATCGTCCATTGCAGAGTTCATTTATAGTAGATGTATCGCACAAGGAATATGTATTAAGAGTTGCAGGAAGGATTCATAGAGGTTTCCGCACAATTTTAACGAAATATCATCTTAAAGATGCAGAAGGGAAAATCAAGCCACACCCACCTCCTATTTACGCACACTTGATATCCCAAGGAGTGTGAGATGCATTTAGAAACCTTCGTGGGGAGCATAATTTTCAGGTACATTGTCTGGGGTAATACATTGTTTGACGTTTTCTTGTATTCATCACTCTGATTGACAGTTTTTTATTTATGAAACAGCTACTGAGTGCTGAAAATAAAAAATGCGCAACAGAACCAGCGTACCCTTACCGTAAAGCAAGGATGGAGTACGATGAACTTGAGAAAAAATTGGTACGTCTTTTAAATCTACCCTACTACTAGTATGTGACATAAAACAACACCATAACAATGTTTATCTGTTTATATGCATATTGATGAATCTAAGTTGAAAGCCATATCCATCCCACGCCATGTGCTATGGAAGGAGGCTCGTGTAAATAAAGAGGGGACATTGATAGATGAAAACACACAAAAAGTGTGGGAAACATGTGTAAGTATGACATAATATAAATTTGAGTTACTTTAAATCGCTATTACATTACAATAACTACTTATTTTTCTATATTTTCTATTTAAAATAGTCACAAGAATCAACAACAACCGCACTAGATGCAGGCATACTTTCAGCAGCCTTGAAGCAGCCAGAAAAGTATGGCCGTGTCAGAGGTGCGGGTTTTGGGGTGACACCCCGAACATATTTTCAAACACAAAAACAAGCGGGGGATCAAAATGAAAAAATGGAAAATATGCAAGAACAATTATTTATTTTTCAAGAAGAATTACAATATCAAATAGAGATGATAGAAAAATTGATGGGGGAGAGGCAAAGAGAAGAAACAACTCAACAACAACCCATGCGTGACGATCTCACCCCACCCCCCACCATCTTTGAGGCAAGCCATTCCCCTAAAAAACCTGACTTAGATGAGGTAATCAATGTTTTAATAATTGTTTCTGTGAAATGTGATTCACATAGACACTGATACCTTTCCTGTACTAATATTCCATAGGGTGAAAATGACTGTGATTTATATTTATCAACTCCCACCTATCTCCTTATAGAGAGGGCTACGGTGTTCAATACGCAAAACGATATGCTACACAACAGACAGCTTCAAAAAGATCATCTTAGAGTGTCAATTAACATAGCTAATGAGCTGAGTGCCGAGATACCTATTCCAAATGACGATGATGACATTCATATGGTTGAACAAGCTGTTGAAACATTCATCGCATGGCCGACAGTTCTTGTAAAAAAACATGTCGAAAAAAGGTATTCATTTCTAATTTATTTTTCAAGCTGGACCTTTAACATTTAATGAAAAAACGTCTGAACCGATGACTGTTATTACAGAATGACAAAGACTATGGGGTGAAATGAAATATCATCTCAAAACTATCTTAAAGATCAACCAACTGATTGAAATGGTCTACTGAGAGCACCTTCACCCCGCCCGTTCTATATCCACAGTTAATATCATTGCAAGCTCATGTGGATACAAAGTTGAAAGACAGCAGTACTCACATAGTTGATTTCGAAAAAGATATGTATGGAGAGGAGATAAAAGATGTCATTAGTTCTAAGAATGTAAATGAACTCCTCAAGTATGAATGGCTAGGCGCCTCAGTTGTAAATGTATACATGAGGTAATTTTTCATGAATTGATTTTATAAAAGCTGATATACTCTGATAATTTTGACTAAATACATTTTATATTTTTCACAGACGTATATATGAAAAACAATTGAAGGGATTTCCCCATGAACAAAAGTTTGGACTCGTTAGTCCTCACACCACATCTTCAAAGGACGAATTAGATTCTGTTAAAGAGGCTGCAATAATTTCATCCCTGCTCAAATCATTTGAAAATAAAATTACGGATGACAGACTCTTTTTAATACCAACGATGCAGGGGTAAAACTCTACAATTTAATCATATCAACTATATTTTCATTTCTTTCTTTACTTATTCCTTTTTGTATTTTTAGGGAGCATTGGATGGTGATTGCAGTCAATTTGGATACTCCAAAGATTTATTTTCTGGATTCAACGCATGGATATCCAACAAACCGACCACGCATGATGGCATTTGTTAATTTGTAATACACTAGATCCAACATTTTAAAACTAAACATCTAGTTATATAATTTATGTTATCTTTTAATGAGGATTCTGTTATTATAGGGTAGTTCATCAATATCGTCTAATGTATGGAATGAATCTGATGCATAAGGATGAGCACACCTACAAGATCTACAACTGGAAAAGTATCCGGGTATATATAATAACATTGCACTATCCAAACACATATCAAAACAAATTACTTATTGTTGTCGATGTTTTTGTATTGTCCAAAACAAACAAACGGAAAGGATTGTGGTTATTATGTTTGTAAATTTATTAAAGAGATCGTATTTCATCAACAAACTAGCATCCCTGATGAGGTATTTTCGAAAATAATTACGAGTTCATTTAAAATATTTATTAATCCTTTTTGTATTTATATTTTTTCAGTACTACTATGACTATCGAAAAAACTCATATTCAGAAGATGATATACATGTGTTTAGAAACGAATGGGCAACATACCTGATGGAAGATTGTACACAAATAGGATGAAGGTGAATTCCTACCACTTATGTTATCTATATATGATCATTGATTATCCTCTAACCTTCTTTGGTGAATTGAGAATGCTCCGATGTATTTAAATCTTAATTTATTACTCAATGTTTTCTATCCCCAAATTCATATTATTGATATTTGAACAAATCAATATTGAAGTAAGGCATGATGGTGTGCAGTGCATATGGGGTGAACGACGAAACCACTGAGGATCAAAAAAATCCATTTTCTGTATCTCGTTTGTTTGAACTTGTATTTGAGCACATGTGTTGTTGTTTGACTTGCACAATTATTTCTAGGTAGATGCATGAGATAATCAGTATCGTTGAGGTATTTTTTGGAACCAAAATATGTGTCCCAAGATAATTCAAGTAAGGGAAAGGCTGGTTGAGATGAAATCCAAGCTCAAACAACCAGTACATCATCAAAAGAATCAACCTTGTGATGCACCATCATGTAGAATCTGGTCCTCATGATGTTTTGAGGTGTTTATGGAAGGTATGGAGAGTTTGATAAGCCCCATGGCCACCATAAATAATGTTTACAGACATCTCCACATGTTTTTTGTGCCTTGTGCCTCTTTACAAGGATCACACCATTCACATGGTCCATCTTAGCACGTATGTCCCATTCATCCCATTGCTACTCTAGGAAGAACCTGAGAATCTGACAATGCATAAGCCCCACAAAACCCATACTCATCCAACCAAGAGTATTCCTAGTGTGAAGGTAAGCTAACCATGGGTAATACCCACAACATACCTCTTTTAAATATATGGATTTTGATCCTTGTATTCTAAATAGGGTATGTAGGAAGCCTCCATGAGGTTAAATCCCAACTAATGGTAAACCATGGTGACCCCCTCACTGGGGTACACCTTTGCTTATTTTCCCTCTTGTATTTCCCTTAGTGGTGTTCGAATAAGTCTTCAAAATGAGAAACCTTACCTTTATGGGATGCACCACACTTGGGTCAGACCTCATTGGACGTTTTGATCCATCTATCAGGTAAACATTCCAGGTTATCCCTCCTAGAGATGTACCTACCTGATCCACCTTTATAAGTGTTTTGATCCACCCAGGTCTTACATCTCTGTAAGACATTAAATCATGACCCTCTATCCTTGTGGGATGTTAAAATCATGGAATACCACAAGTTAAACATGGTTTTCCATTAATATATTCAATATTAATGTTTAATCAGTCCTTATTAAGGTATTGTGGAGGTGTGGTTTTATGTTTTCCACCAGATTTCGGAATATTCCACACTTTATGTAGGTGATTCCATGCTTTTACATTATATTATGATTTTATTATGCTGTATTTTCTTGCTAAGTGTACTATATGAAATGTTTGTGTGGTTAAAAATGTGTTATCAAAGGAATTTGGGGTGTGTATAGACTTGAAAGTTATTTTTAAAATGAATGCAGTTGTATTTCTTGTGGATTTTCATGCTTAAGTCCTTTAAATGTGTTTGAAGAAATTAGAAAGTTGTGTGATGGGTGTTTTCAAATAGATTTAATGTGTTTGTAAATTTTAAAGAGGGGTTTCTTATGAGATGTAGAGAGTCTATATATGTGTATTTACATTGAATGAAAGTACATGTGAATGTGTTGATATATATGATGTGTATAATGTAAATTGAGCACAATTTCCATACAATGTATTTTCTTTATGATGTGCAGGGGACAGGGTGAGAGGGCAGGGGTAGTTTTCTGGGGGAGGGGGAAGGGGGAAAAGTGGTAGGGGGAAGGGGTAGGAGGTGTGCTGGGTTCTTTTGAAATATGTAGGGGGTGGGAAGGGGGGTGTGCAATGGGCAGGGGGGAAGTGCAGTGGGCAGGGGTGTGCTGGGGAAAAGGGAAGGGGGTGTTCAGGGGGCAGGGAGTGTGCAGGGGTAGGGGGTGTGCTCAGGGGTGGGCAGTGTGTAGGGGGTGTGCGGGGGAAGGGGGCAGAGGTGCTTCTTTTTTATAGAATGGGGGGACATATAGCCATGGTATTAAACCGTGGGTGTGATAGGTAGGGGTGGTTTTCTGGGGGAGGGGGAAGGGGGAAAAGTGGTAGGGGAAGGGGTAGGGGGTGTGATAGGGGCAGGGGGGTGTGCAACGGGCAGGGGGGTGTGCAATGGGCAGGGGGGTGTGCAATGGGCAGGGGGGAAGTGCAGTGGGCAGGGGTGTGTTGGGGAAGGGGGAAGGGGGTGTCCAGGGGGCAGGGAGTGTGCAGGAGTATGGTGTGTGCTTGGGGGTGGGTAGTGTGTAGGGGGTGTGATGGGGAAGGGGGAAGGGGTGCTTCTTTTTTATAGAATGGGGGGACATATATCCATGGTATTAAACTGTGACTATAGGTATATACCCAAGGTTTAATGTTGTTTCAAAAGGCCCATCATTTGTATCCAATAGAGGAGGATAATAGGGTTGAAGATATTCCACCACTCTTTTTATGTAATTGATAATATTTTATTTATCTCAAAAGTAAGGGAGATATCACATGGGGGAAGGGAGAAGGAGGAGAGTGTGTGTAAAGGATTTTGCTGAGTGGAATGAGGGATATATGAGGGTAACCCGCTTTAATGGTTGATAGTGAAAATTTGTTAATTCTTCTCATTAATTAGGTGAATTATTAGGCTTAAGGGTAAAATAAATCATTTTCCAACAATGTGGGAATAAATATACACACACTTATAATCCGTATAGTTTCATTGAGTGGCTTACAATCCATTATTCAACCATATAGAGATACTTCCCCAAAAACTCATACCTTACACAAGTTCATCACATTATTTGAAAAACTATTAACCATCAATGTGAGACCATCATAACCTTAGAACCAAACTGTAGGTTTATCTATTCCCCCTTGAATCATTAAATAGCCCATGTTCTACTAAACATTGGGCCATTTGATTATTATAGATGATTAGACCTAACCATGCACCAATTTCGTTAATTGGTTATTTTATGTTTTGTGCCTCACTAGTATAATTCCATTTAGCAACCCCATTCTTTATTTCATTATTGTATTACTAACATAATATTTGTTTTATTATGTAGGTGAAATATTTTTCCTCAGTTCTAATGCTTTGTTCGGAAACCGCCGCCATGGATGATAATTTTTTAGAGCGGATGGATGAAAAAAGGATGGAACATCATTGTTTTTTAACTGTTTGTTGGATAAATGTAATTGTAACCAAATTAAACATTGTTTTAAATGTATATAGAAGTGTGTTGTTTTGTATTCATGATTTCAAGTAAATGTATGTATAATTTTTGTTCTTTTATGCTTTGTGTGTGGGTGTTGTGTGTGCTGTGTGCAGGTTTTGTTTGGACTCTATGCAGGTGCTGTAATGTTTGCTGGTGCTGGGTAGGTTCTGGTTTTGGATAAGATCTTTGGCCTTTATCAGCGCTAGTTAAGCGCTAATAAATGGATAATATATCAGCGATATTTTGAGCACTGATAAAGGTAGTTTTTATCAGCACTCAAAATAGCGCTGATATATTATACATTTATCAGCGCTAAAAATAGGGCTGATAAATACTAACTTTATCATGGCTTGCTTAGTGCTGATAAAGGGGCACTTTTATCAGCACTTTTTTTAGTGATGATAAAAGTCCCCCTTTATCAGCGCTATTTTTAGCGCTGATAAAGGGGACCCCCCTTTATCTTCTCTGAGATTAACAACACTTTTTTAGCGCTGTTAAAGGTCGTTTTTAGCGCTATTATAAGCCATATTTTTAGTAGTGGCACGTCCATTTAAACTGAAGATGTATCCAATCTGCGACTTCATGTCATCTTGATCAGTCTGGAAACTAGCATCTACATGTCGTCTGATGACTAGTTCCTCATCTCCTCCATAAACCAGGAACATATCCTTAGTACACCTCAGATACTTAAGGATAGTCTTGAATACCATCCAATGGTGGTCTCCTGGATCATCTTGATATCTGCCTACCGCACTTAATGCGTAAGCAACATCAAGCCTCGTACATAGCATATCATACATGACTGACCCAATTGAGGATGCGTAAGGGATCTTTTCCATTATATTTCTTTCAACATGTGTCTGAGGACACATTTTCTTGGAAAGATGAATGCCATGTGACATTGGCAACAATCCCCTCTTGGATTTTTCCATACTGAATCTCTTCAGTATCTTGTCAATGTATGTACTTTGACTCAGGCCCAACATTCTCTTAAATCTATCACGATGGATCTTGATCCCAAGAATATATGTTGCCTCACCCAAGTCTTTCATGGAGAAGCATTTATGCAACCATTTTTTAACAGACTGTAAGACAAGTACTTTGTTTCCAATTAGTAATATGTCATCAACATATACTATTAGGAAAATGACTGCACTCCCACTAAACCTCTTGTAGACACAAGGATCACATTCGTTCTTAACAAATCCAAATTCCGTTACAGCTTCATCAAAATGAATGTTCCATGACCTTGATGCTTGATTTAATCCATAAATGGATTTTTGCAACTTGCATACCTTATTGGCATCCTTTGGAGTCACAAACCCTTCAGGTTGTGTCATGTAGACATCTTCTTGGAGGTTCCCGTTAAGGAAAGCTGTTTTGACATCCATTTTCCAAATTTCATAGTCATGGTAAGCGGTAATGGCCAATAGGATTCTGATGGATTTAATCATCACAACCGGTGAAAATGTTTCATCATAGTCAATTCCTTGACGTTGTCTAAAACCTTTTGAAACCAGTCGTTCCTTATAGGTGCTGAATTGCCCCTCCATGTCGAGTTTCTTCTTGAATACCCATTTATTTCCAATAGGCTTTACATCAAATGGAGGATCTACCAAAATCTAGACTTGGTTTTGGTACATGGAATCCATTTCAGAATTCATGGCTTCTTGCCACTTGTCAATGTCTGTGCCTTCAACTGCTTCCTTGTAGGTAAGATGATCATCATTGTCAACCAATAATGAGTCACCATCCTCAGTGATAAGAAAACCATATCATTCTGGTTCTCTCACCTCTCTCGTGCTCCTACGCAGTTCTTGTGTCTCTGGAATAGATTTTTCTTCCACAGGGCTTTGTGGAATCTGTTCTTGTACCAACTCAAGTGTATCTTGAGCCTCGACTTCATCAAAGTCTATCTCGCTCCCACTATCTCTTTTGGAGATGTGATCCCTCTCAAGTAATATGGAATGTCTTGCCACTGTAACATTTTTGTCTGAGGGGTTGTATAGGTAATATCCCCTTGTTTCCTTGGGATATCCTATAAAGATACACTTTGTGCCTCGGGGTGCAAGTTTGTTACCTGAAGAGGCCTTAACAAATGTTTCTCTACCCCACACATGTAAATTAAATAACATGGCTTTGTGTCCACTCTATAACTCGTATGGAATACCATTTATTGATTTAGTTGGTACTTGGTTTAGTATGTGTGCTGCTTTTTGTAATGCATATCCCCAAAAGGATAATGGAAGAATCACATGACTCATCATTGATCTCACCATGTCCAACAGGGTGCGGTTCCTCCTTTCGCTTACACCATTCCACTGTGGCGTGTAAGGAGGAGTGAGTTGAGATAGAATCCCAAACTCCTGTAAGAAATCAATGAAGTCCTGATTAAGATATTATCATCCTCTATCTGAGAAGAGTTTTTTAATCTTCTTACCAAGCTGGTTCTCAACTTCATTCTTGTATTCTTTGAACCGATCAAAAGAATATGACTTATACCTCATTAAGTAGATATACCCATATCTACTAAAATCATCAGCAAAAGTTATGAAGTATGAGAACCCACCCCTTTCCTCAACTGGAAATGGCCGACACACATATGTGTGAAATAATTCAAGAAGATCTTTAGATCTTTCACCTTTCCCACTAAATGGGGCTTTGGTCATTTTTCCTTGTAGACACGCATGACATACACCAAGTGGTTTTAGTTCGAAAGAATCTAAATACCCATCTTGATGTAATTTTGTCAAACGTTTCTCATTGACATGACCTAGCCGGTGATGCCAAAGTTGGGTGTGGTATGAGTCATGTGAATTAAATTTGTCATTGATTGTCATTACTTGGTTTTTGTAGTCTAACACATAAAGGCCGTTATATAAATGTGCCCTACCAAAACAAATGCTATCTTTATAAAAGTAGCAATATCCACTTCCAAACTTGAAGATGAATCCATCAGAATCTAATATGGATACTGAAATAATGTTTTTAGTAACATAAGGCACATAATAACAACCCTTTAACACCAAGATCATCCCAGTAGGCAATGTGAGGTAGTAGTCTCCGACAACTACAACATCGAGTCTGGCTCCGTTGGCTGCTCGTAGACCCACCTCAACTCAGTCAATCTTTCTAAATCTACTTGGTTCCTATATTTGGATACATATGTGAGCACCACAAGCAGTATCTAATACCCAATTAGTAGAAACATATAGATTGCATTCGATAACAAACACACCTGAAGCTCCCCCTTGCTTCCTTGGCTGGGTGCAGTTTTTCTTCCAGTGGCCATTCTTGCCACATGCGAAACAAACAACATCCTATTCCTTTTCCCCCCCTTTGATCTTCCTTTTCTTGGAAGGCCTTGAAAAAGGTTTGGGCTTAAAGCTCCTCGCCTTCCCTTTCCTTTTATTCACCATAAGGACAGAAGGATTTTCACGCTTCATGTCATTATCTACTTGGTGAATAAGGATAAGGAGATCAGATAGAGACTTCTCATTGTTTTTCATGTTGAAATTAACAACAAAGTTCGAGAAGCTCTGGGGGAGTGATGCAAGAATGAGATCGGTGCCCAGTTATTCGGGGAGTTTAAACCCTAGAACCTCCAAGCGATCAATGTATCCAATGAGCTTGACTATA
The DNA here is from genome assembly GCA_963277665.1 of Viscum album. Lineage (NCBI taxonomy): Eukaryota > Viridiplantae > Streptophyta > Magnoliopsida > Santalales > Viscaceae > Viscum > Viscum album. Next base: position 80,884,164 of record OY728155.1, on the reverse strand, counting down.
TGAGGCCCAGCTGGGGAACCCTCTCCAAGCTTTCTCTGGAATAGAGCCTTGGAGATCTCAAACCTTTCCTATCTTGCTCTCTCCTGGTATAGACCACGGAGGTGCTCGAGTATGCTATAGGAATCCATGTCTTCATGAGACTTCATGAGCTCACTAGACATCGATGACAACATCAAACATTGAATGTCGAGAGCGTCATTCAAATGTTGATCATAGACCAGGAAATCTTCATCACTCGCCCCTGGGGCAGGAGAATCAGGAAGTGAGGACTCCAGTATGTAAAATTTTTGTTCATGGCGTAGGATAACCCAAAGGCACCTAAAACATTATTGAAAGTTATTGTCGGTGAGGATATTGTCTTTATCCAGAATTGATCACAGAGCAAATGTGGTTGACGAGTTTTTCATTTTGATTCTACAAATTTAAAAGAGTAGATTTATCAGTACTTTCTTGATTACATTTTATGAAAAATAATAAATGAATTTATTAATTCACCCACTATTTTATCAAGTCCCAATGGCCCTCACCATTGAACTCGGAATGTCCAGTTTCTTTGACATTCTAGTGGCAAGGATCCATATTACCCTTCGCATAACCCCAATAAGGGTTGTTCAAGCTATTTAGAAGGTATTTAGGTAGGCAGGTCTTTGCCAACTGTGAGCTTACACTTCCTTGATCTGTTGAGTGGACTCCCCAATCCTGAAATCCTAACTTGGATTTCCTCAACTCTTACCTCCAATGTTACATCAAGTCTATCAAGGGATACTCATCTTAATGTAATATGGTTAAGTCAACCCGAAACCTTTCATAAGGGCTTCCTTTATAAAAGTAAGTGTCCCAACAAGGGTTGGTCAAACACATAGTTTTATTGAGTCTTGCCCTTATTCAAGTAACGGAATTCTTGGTCTGACTTAATATGGTATTGAGGTATTTTAATCTTTTATGCGTAGTTTTGCATTATCACATGCTTGTTAATATTAATTGATGCTAGCTTAAGTGATTAACCATGTTTTGATAATGTTTACGCATATTCCAGTTTTTATTTATTCCATCCTTGCATGCTTGTTCTTTTTATTAATTATGTGATCGTGACAACACATACATAATAAATAAACCATGAAATCAGACATAAATAAAATAATATGGCATGATAATGAGCTTCTATTAGTTAGCTTATCTAGCAGTTTTGATAAGCTAACCTTGACCTAGGGAAAACACCTTGAACCCGATGGTTCGTGTTTTGCAGCTCCCACCTGTCCACCTTTGTATCTTCTTGTGTCAGTTTCACCTCGGCTTTGGGATTTTAACCGTCTCCTATGGATTGGGAGATCCTCCATTACACGGGTTTACATTAAAGAAACCATGGGCACACATGCCCTACATTTTATTGGAAGAAGGCTCACATGCCAACAAATTTAAATTAAATAAATTTAAATGAAACCATACACATACAAAGGTTCTTTGGTCTAGATCATGATCATCCATAGCATGCCACGACATTTACGTATATTTAGAATTCAAATTCTTTTAATCGTTCTTTCATTTAAGATAATTCGCGCTCGAATTCAATTAATTATGATCTTATAATTAATCAATTATTTATCTTAAATTCCTTTCTGAATTTCCTTGAGATTCATCTCATCCATATTCCTTGTACAGGTCTTTGTACTTTTGGATGAAACCTGGTGGATTTTCTGTAAAGTACACGGCGTGTAGTTTATATTTAAACGGCGTGTATTTCTTTTCACCTTTTATCCAAAGTACACACCGGGGGCTTTGGCGTCTTTTTCTGTACTTTGGAAATTTTGGAGTACACGGCGTGTAGATAAATCATACACGGCGTGTACTTCCTTGTTACACGGTAACCAGCCTGGCGATCCCGTGTACGCGGTACACGACTTATTCTTGTACATGGTTTCACCTAGGCCGGAACGGACTACACGACGTGTTGCTCCAACATACACACCGTGTATTCTGGTTTCCACGCGCCATTCAATTCTGGTCAACTCGACGTGATTAATAATTAGGCATATTCAATTCACACGGTGTGGTTTGGCGGACCAGTGCCAGTTCATTGAAGCTAAGTACACGGTGTGTAGTTTTAATTACACGCCGTGTAATCCCATGTTGTACAGACAGAAAGAGTGGCTCCTCCAGATGAGTTCTTCATTTTTATTTTAATCAAAAATTAAAATTGAAAGGTTTTTTTGTGATATGAATTGAGAAACGAAGGAGGATGAATAGATCTCGTTTATTCAGATTAATAGAATGATATATTTTTAATTAAATCAAATATAAATGCGTAAATTATCAAAAAAAATTAAATAATTATAATCAACATTGTAACCTCTCTCTTATACCATTTGAAGGTTCTGGGCGCATCGGAAGCGCGTGGGTGGATGTGCCCGCTTGGATTTTTGTCATTACAAATGATCAATCCGGGATCAATATGACGATAAACGCTAGTCTCCACAGATCGAATCACAGAAAAAGACCAATAAGAAGGTTTGTCCCGGAACCACAAACAAGGATCGTTACAAGTTGATTATAATTAATTTAATCAATTGAAAATAAATACCTTTTGGGTGTTCTTTCTTCATTGATGTTCTTGATCACGTTCCGATGTGATTCTTCGTTGCATAGTAGAAGCCAAGTGTAGACTTCCTCTAGCGGTGATCCACACATGTACCTCGTATCTTGGGACATCTCCAAAGGAGTCTCTAGGTTATAGTGTGGATAAACCTTTGCTTGCGTTGTCTGCCTTAGATCGTCTTGATCTGATGGAAGGGGATCTATCTTAGTCTTGTGAGCGTTCTTGGATGAACAGGTTCTTTCGTCCTTGAAATAATTCTCCAAAATTTTTGTGCACAACGATTCTCTTGTGTGTCGGAAAAGAGTTGGGGTTGTGAGGATATTTATAATCATGTTTGAGGTTGTAGAGTTATGAAAATAAATAAACGCATTACGCATTTTATTTATTTCATTGACTCTTATTTAAAACCCCACGTCGAATAATTAATTCCTTGACATGCGACCATGCTGATTATAATAAATATCATTTAAAACAATATTATATCCTCAAAATTCTAACTGGAAAAACTACACGGCGTGTACTTGTTTTTCATTAAAAACTACACGGTGTGTACATTCAATGTACACGACATGTATATCTTGTTTTCATTTATTCATTTCCTTTCCATAAAGAAAACTACATGGCGTGTAATAATTAATACAATGTGTGTACTTACTTTCCATGAAAAACTACATGACGTGTAATCTTTAATACACGGAGTGTATATCTTGTTTTTCATTTCCTTATTCCTCCAATAATTAAAACAATCTAGGCTTCCTTGAATAATTATTAAACCACGTACGGGAATAATATTTATTCAACTTGAGATACTAGAATACACTTAGTGTGTGACCCTCCAGGCCTCTTTCTCATTGGCATTAGGCGGGCTTTCTTAAAGTCCAAGATTACTATCTATCAACGGGTCATGGCACCCAAGAGAAATAAGTTGAAGCCACATTGACATATCACCACATACGAATTCTTACTATGTAATTTAATCCCTTTATCTCAATATCTCATCAAGAAGGTTTCATGGAAGTGTCATAAACCTATATGCTTAATCCATCGTTCTTTGACTACCTGAAATAAACACATCATTTACACCATGGCCATGGAATTTAATGCGACAGTTCTATTTCAATCAAAGGGACGAGATATCAAATTCCATAAATGGAAGGGACAAATCCTTCCTCGACTTATCCATTAACAACATGTCACTCGTGACGCACCCAATGTACCCTACTTCTCGCCAACTGTCTGCATGACAGTTTTTGTCAGTAAATCTAAGTGCGCGAGTCATGAAATGAGTTAATGATAATCTTATAGTCAAAGGACCATTACACACGCTCGTAGATAGCAATGTATGATGACACCAAGACATGTGGAATTTCTATTGGAAGGTCTGTTATCATAATCTCCCATATTAGAGATTACCAAGTGCGAACTCCATGAGAGAGAGTCTCGTCTTCTTACAAGTACTCGCACATGATGGTCTGTATACTATGTGTCCTATCATAGTATATCATCCAACCGTAGAACATTATTTAAGAACATTGTTATAAAATTTCAAGGTTCTCATCATAACGGGGATCTGCTATGAACTTATTAATGCAACAAATATTCCAGGACATTATTATATTATAGTCATGCAGAACAATGAACAATATATAATAAGTTAACATTCATGTAATCAAAGTACAAAACGGTTGGTTCTCAGGACACCAACCCTTACAATTCCTAACACAAGGTTGGTGATATCAACACTGAGGATTATCAAGGAATCATCACTTGAATCACGTTTGTGTATTATTTAGTTTAAACCACTCACCAAGGATTCACAAGACAAATTCCAATTCTATTATTTCCAAAAGAAATAAAAACTCCACATGTATTTAAAAAATTATATCTCCTGGTTAATTTCAAAATTATCGATTGAATCCATAGAATACATTGAACGTTTCTTCCTTAAATAATTATTATAATTCCTCATGAAATGATAAATCATCTCTCCTTAATAATTTCAAGATAAGAATGATAAATATTTATTATTATTTGATAATTCTAGGTTATTACCATTTAAGGTTTTTCTATCATTTTTTCCTCCAGAAATATTATTTTTTAAATTGAACAAGAAATAGAATACCTAGAATTTATCCCTTAGAAAACTCTTCTCTCATAGATATAAGAGAAAGAGATGTTTTTCCATGACTTTAAACCTGATGAAGAACTTGGTTTGATTGATTAAGGCTTCGTTGATCTCATGTAAAGGAATTTATAGGATTCTCAGACTCAATAGGATCTCTAAAAAACCAAAAAAAATAATTCTTTGAATATTTTTAATAATATAAACCGCATACTAGTTCATAGTATTAAAAAACACTAATTAAATTCATTATTAATTTTTTTAATCACTTCTTAATTTCAAATAATTTAAAACATTTAATAAAGGATTTAAACTCTTTAAAAGAATCAATAGAATTAATTCTCAGGATTACAAGACTTAAAAATCCATAAAAATGAGTTATATCTATGTGTTAGGGAATAAGAAATGAAAAATAGGGTTTTTATTTTTTTTTCTAAAAAAAAGATTATGTAAGGGTAACATGGTTCTACCCTTAAAAAACTCATAGGTTTCATATTAGGGTACAAAGTGACCATTATAAAACACTTGGAAATAAGGAGTTACCCTTCTAAAACTTACCCCTACACTTATTCACCCTTTATAAATTAGGAGTTACCTTTACAAAACATATGAGGTATTCTTATGCTTCCTTTGAAAATAGGGGATTACCTTTACATAGTGTCGGAGGAACCCTTACACATCCTTTGAAAATAGAGGCATAAACTTACATATAATATAGAAAAAATATTAGTTAACATTAAATAAATAAACAACTACCCATCCATAGATAAGAGTTACCTTTATGCATCCTTTATAAGTTTGAAGTTACCCTTACACAACACATGAAAAATAGATCTCACCTTTACTCAACTAAGGGAAAACCCCTCTTACCTTTATGTAGCCTTTGTAAATCATGAGTTACCCATAATCAAAGCATAGGTCATATGTAAGGGTAAATATTACATTAAAAATTATTAATTTTCACTAAAGGTATTTCAAAATAAAAAGTGGATTTATTTATTATAAAAATGATGATGTTACAATCCACCCTCTAAATAATTCACATAATAGAGAAGTTATCTCAATGATTGTACTCAAAAAATTCTAGCCATTAATTTTGAACATCATCCTATCACTCCCAAGTAACCTCTTTGATTTTTCCATGCCACTATAGAATGTTGAAAATTAGTACCATATTTCATTTAAGGAATTTCTTGCTTCAGTCTATAACCTGCCTCAGGCATTCCATGTATGATGAATCAGGCTCCATATCAACATACTCATAGTCAATAACATGCATGGAATCATGTATATACCTCCAGATATGAGACACATGAAAAACATCATGAATACCCTAGTAATGGGAAGGAAGATCTAGATGGTACACCACTGTTATAAACCACTTGATGATCTCAAAGGGTTTAATAAAATGCGGAGCAATCTCTACTTGTTTCCTCAAAATTCAATGGAATGTCTGAGGCACAACTCTCAATAAAAGTCATCAAAAATAGAAAACTCTAGAATTATAATGCTATTGTTGTCATAGGATCTCCACCTACTCTAAACTATGATCAAACTCTTCTAAATCAACCACACTCTATCAGTGGTCTCATGAACCAAACTAGGTCCCACAACTATCGCCTCACCAACCTTGCGCCAACAAAGCGGTGAATGACATGAACCACAGAGAGAGCCTCATAAGGTTCCATCTGAATCAAAACATAGTAACTATGTTGTATGAGAACTAATCCAAGGCTAGGAAATTATAACACACTCCACTAAAGTCTAGGAAACAAAATCGAAGTATATCCTCTATGATATGAAATTTACACTTTGACTATCCATTTTTCTAAGGATGGTACACTTTGATCAATATCAACTGAGACCCTAAGGTCTTCTTAAACAATTCGAACAAATCATGATGTAAAACAAGTGTCTCTGTAGGATAAAATTCTCAATGTAACTCCTTGTAAGCATATAATCTCATAGATATATAACTTTCCCAGTTCTTCTACCGACTGAGTCTCATGGATCAGTAATAAATAAGAAACTTTAATTAGTTAGTAAATAATCACCTAGACAATGTAACAACTCCTCAGGGTCTAAGGTAACCCTAATAAAAATTCAATCATGAATTTCACTTCCTCATGGGCATAGGATGTGGCTGGAGTAAACCCCAACACTACTGAAAAAACGGCCTATACCCATGGTTCACATGTGGCACCCTGGCTGTTCCAGCGTGGCACACAACAGACCCCACGTTTTTTAAACCGTGGGGTATTTAAATCCAAAAACACTGCCCAGGGAGTTTCGAACTCAGGACTCAAAAACTGCCCAGGGAGTTTCGAACTCAGGACTCAATCTAACCCTCACTACCGCACCACCAACCAAGCTGGGTATTTTATCTGTTATATTTACATATATCTGTTCATATTTATTAATATTATATATTTAAATTCAAAAAAGGGGCTGGCGGTGTTTCGAACCTGGGTCTCGCGATAACAATCTCAACAGTGCCACCAACCGAGCTGGGATTTATGTCTGTTCGGTGTACGTTTATCAGCTTATATATATATTAATATTCAGAATTTAAATTCAAAAAGTCCCTCGTGGGGTTTCGAACCCGAGACACACATTAAGGCTGGCAACCACGCCACCAACCAAGCTAGGTTTTCTATGTTTATATATACATATATATATATATATATATATATTAATATTTGGTATTTAAATTAAAAAACTGAGCCCACTGGGTTTCGAACCTAGAACCACGCAAACAATATAATAACTGCTCCCCACAGACGGACCAACCGGGCTAAATAACTTTCGAAGGTTTATATTTATATGTATATAAATATTTTAATCTAAACCATGAAAAAATGTCTCCCAGGAAAATTTTTTCTGTGTCCCGCCTAATTTTCTTTCCACGTCATAACGCGGGAAATCTATACCCACGGTTCTGGAGAACCGTGGGTATAGGTCTTAAAAAAAACTACAATACCGACGGTTTTCAAGAACCGTCGGTATAGGTCTTCGAAAAATATCCTATACCCACAGTTTTCTCCAAAACTGTGGATATAGGTTCACCTACTATACCGATACCCACAGTTTTGGAAAACCGTGGGTATAACGGTACCCTATACCCACAATATTTTTTGCAAAACCGTGGGTATAGACCTATTTTCTAGTAGTTCAAGAATGATAATGATCAACCTTTATCCTCTAACAGGTAAGGAATCCAAAAACAAATCCAGAAATGTCCCTCTTTATCATTGGCCACCAGAACAGTCACTTGAAGTCACATTATATCTTTTTCATTGTAGGATGTATCACTGACTTAGTGGAATGGAAGTATCTCATAAGATCTTCCCCGATGGAAGTAGGTAATATAAGTATCCCATGTATAAGAATCACATTGTCTCCATAAAATGACCACATGAGTGTCAAGTTACCTAAAAATCATTGTTCCTACATCACAACGCACTCTGGGCCAGTTTCCAATCCAATGTCTACTCAGTATACTAAAGAATATGTAACCACCAATAGAGAACATGACATCAATCCCTAATCCTCAGAAGCATCTATCCCCTAGTCAACCAACAAGATAATCAGACACCATTATTCCTCTGATGGTTATTCACCAAGATCATAAGATACCTGCATCTTATGGATAAGAGAATATAATTTGGTGTTACCATAACCAGGTGCATAATTGACGCACGCCTGTCATAGGGCATAGTATTGACACAGACCTATCGTAGGGAATGGAAAAAGCACATTTTTATGTTTTTCTAGTGCAGAATATAGGCTAACCAAGGTCATCTCACTTGAGGAGCTTTCTTAGTTTGTTCACCTACTTAATCTAATTCACCTAAATTACTTCTTTTTGTTGTTTTATGTTTTATGAAATAAATTTAATTTAATAAAATAATTGAAATGAAAAATAATAGGAAACTAACATTCAATTATAAATTACCATGTAATGATAAACAGAATGGAATTATGGAAGAAAGGAAGTTCTCCTGAGAGAACTTTCAGGGAGCACCTTCATTGACCAACTTAAAATATTCTTAGTGAACACACTCCATCATATGTGTGAACACTTTAGTCTAACCCAATTATAAATGAAAAGTCTACTTAGTGATTTCCAAGAACACCCTCTATCCACCTCCTCAATCTAGGGAAAAATATTGTAGATTAAGAAGTTAAAATTTAGACAACCACAGTGAGGATTACACCCACTATGAATTATCCTTAGAATTAACTCAAAGAATATTAAAAAAATGGTCTTGGGTTCAAGAACCTGATTACTCCCTTGAGATATTACTTAGATTAGTTACTCATCATCATGAGTATTATAGTTAATTATGATAAGATGATAAGAAGAAAAGAGGGTGGATGGATGGACACAGAAATAAAAACAATGCTTGAATTTATTAGAAATCAAAATTACAATTGAAAACTAAAACAAAAATAAAGAAAATAAATAAATTAAAAATAAATGGGGAAGATTTTGGCCCAACCTCTCTCAGTGGAGATCTCATCCTTGGTGCCTTGAAATAATGGTATGGAGAATGGGACGATTTGGGAAGGAGGCTAGGGCTTCCTTTTATAGGCATAATTCTCTCTTTCAAAGGTTTTCGCATTGTTGGCCTATTAAATGGATGATTCACACATGGAACCCTTCTTCAAAGTTGTTCATTAATGCGTTTACCATTCACACTCCAAATATCTGCTCATTTGGAAATAAGATGAATGAGTTATGAATTTTTCACTGGCGGTTTTGTTTTCTGGATGCAGGTTCCAGGAAGCTTCCTTCAAAACTATAACACCCAATGGTAGCTTTAATGAATTCAAAACTTCCCCAATTTTTATGTAGATCCGGACCTATGTGTCTTCATTCTATCCCATGTGTAAGAACCTCAATTTAAGGTATGTATGATGATATGTAGTTCCATTTCGGTGGTAGGTTCCACACTATCTTCCTGGAAAAATATTTAACTTAATTGATTTTAGGCCCTTTAGATGGCCGAATCAGCTCCTGGTTCAGAAGAAAAAATTGGAGGAAATAAAATATGGATTAAAAAAAAATAATATTCACTCAATTTGGAAATATATTTTTCAATAAACGACTAAAATACCCTTGATGTAAAAATCTGTCCAAAAATCTAGAATTAAGCGCTTTTCACCATTTTTCTCAAAACACATCATAAATCCAAAATTGATTCATATAAGCTCAAAATTATAATTTCAAATGATTAAAAAAATTTAAATTAATACAAAAAATATTGAAAATATTAGCTCTATAAAATACCCCACACTTAAACCATGCTTGTCCTCAAGCATAAAATCTCAACATGGAATTCAAAGGACACCAATGTTACCAATATTAAAATTACAAAGTAATAAAATTTAACAATTTTCAATGTAAAATCATTCATTCAAAAATCCACATAAAATATCAATTTATTTTCCCATTTTCAACAAAAAAATTTATTCATGTATTTTACTTTTCCCCTTTGAAAAAATAGAACTTCTTATTTCTTTAATTCAAGGTTCTCAATTCATTATTATTAAGCACGCCACATCATGATTTACCGCACCTTTGAATTTTTCCTCTCATCTCTCATAATGAAATTAAATTAGAGTTATTCTCATATCATAATAACATATACCTTATATATAATTTTGTAAAAGAACTACTTTCTCCACTTTGTAAAGACAAAAGGCACACAAAATCATGAGGATTTTTCAATAAAGGTTCAAATGAATCTGAGGATTAAGGTTGGTATGATTTAATGTTTTAAAAATTAAGGCCCAAGGAGGAGGTTTATATCTTAAGAACAATTCATGATATCAAAAAGTGTAATGAAATTCTCTCCTTTAATTTACCAACACCCACTTCCCCCAAAACTCAATGTAAGATCATGCTCAAAGTAAAGCATAATGAATGATTAATGCACCCTCTAGATTTTTTTTAAATTTTGTATTTTTTTTTCATTTCTTTTTCGAAAGTTATGATTAGATCAAACCTCACATCTATCACTTAACCACATATTATTAGAAGATCTTCGGTCTAGAAGATGGTGATTTTTGGTTCACCCAAATCACAACCTTTTTTTTCTCTTTTTTATTAGTTTTGTCAGTTTCATTTTCTTATTCAAGAGGGTAAAAACAATATAAGACAATGAATGATTCCAAAAACTTTTATAATTCCCACAATAAAACCCCACACCATTTCCTTATAATATAATCCATCTATTCCACCATTAATCATTTCAACCCCATACTTCATATTTAAAATATCATGCAAATACCAATAGTAGGGTAGGAATGGATAAAAATGGCTTAAAACATGTCTCATCCCTATAAAGGTCATTCATGGTATCTATGGGCTAAAATAAGGATTGATGTAATGGTGGTATTTAAGGATACATGATTTTAAAAATATACCTCAATAATTTTAAATGTGTTTTTGTATAGTTATAGCTTTGACAAGTTCAAATGCAAGTTCTGGTCGGTGACATGTCCCAAGATCACTCAAGAAATATGCTCAAGAATAAATAGAAATTACTTGGTCTAGAAATTCTCTAGGGAATGAGACATATGATATTGGACAATCAATCAAGGCATGATCAATAATAAAAAATTAATCCACATGAATTTCAGAAATTAAAAGTATGAAAAATGGTAGGGAAATTTCTTTTACATAAATCAACTAATTCTATTAAATCATGAGTCATAATTTCTATATCCATGCTTCACTTTAAACATTCCATTTTCCATTTTACTCATTCAATATCATTAACATTGAAATCTAAAACCCAACATTAATGGATTCCTAAGAAACTCATGTCTCCTAGATAAGTCATGTTAAGCATTAATTCGAGTTTGGGTATGCAATATTATATATAAATATAAAATCATGTTTTGGACCAAAAAATATAAGGAGTTTAAATGATAATCATAAAAAATGAACTCCCTTTTGAATTAAAGCTTTGATCCTCTTCCTCTAATTCTTGGGGATTCCTTCTTCCATCATGATCCTAAAAACGAAAAATTACTCAATTAATCAAAAGGATAATTTCATTTAAGCTCCAAATGAAAGGAGGGAGTAGGCTGTATGCTGTACTAATTCCTAATACTAAATTTGAAATCTAAATTCCTAATATTGAAAATTAAAGTACTATAAAAAATTAAAGGATAAATCTTGGTATGATCCCCCAAGTGGTCCCCGACATCTTTTACTCCCTCCAGTGGGCAGTACTAGCTTTTATCCATAATCTATATGTGGATGAAGCTTCTTTACTTTGAACCGACACATGTGGGTCTTCCCAGCTTGCAGTTCTTTATTCTTGTTGTAGATGAATCCACGGAAAAATTATACCAGATACACCCCCTTCGAAATGTGGTAGAGCTTTCATGGAAGGGGTAGGATTAATTAGAGAAACTCCTCTTCTTTTGTTTCTACTTGTACAACCATCTTCTCTTCCAGTTCTGTATTCATGGGGGCTTCAGCGTATTGTCTAATTTTCTTAGGCTCAAAAAATTGGATCTCTTCATGATGGGGCTCCTCCAGTAGATATTCAAGGTCTTCAGGGAGCTCCAGGTGTTTCTCAATAGGTGAATCATTTTCCACATCATCCTTCAAGTCATAGTATGGGTTTTCCGAATCTAAAAATTCAATAGAATTAGGAGAGATACTCAAATTAGTTTCAACAAAATTTAAATAATTTGAGTTCAATAATGTATCATATCCCTGAGTTGGTTCGACAATAATATACTCTTCAATTGAAAGTTCCTCTTGGATTCGATCTTCACTGGATGGAGGTAGGTAGTCAGGCTACTCCATCTTTACTTCAAATTCCACCACTCTGGTGGTTTCTTCCTTCAGTGATGGTAGCTCTTCTTCTTTGAAATACTTGGGGAAATCAAGTAGTTCTTCACATTCATTCCAAAATTAATCCAGTTGTTGTTGATCTCCCCCATGTAGCTCAGAAGGTAAGCCTTTTTCATCAATCTCTCCAATAAATGGTTGAGTGAGGATGAATGAATCTTCAGGTACCTCAACATTTATCTCCTCTCGTTTAATAATTTCAATGATGAGTGGTGAAAGTTTTTCCACCACTACCTTTGGTTCTTTCTCTGACTCAGGGTCAGGTTGCTATTGGGATGCGCGTACATATTCAGTAATAAATTATATTTGTCTCTCCAGATTTTTCACTTTATCACTAATCCTTTGAAACTGAGAATCAAGATCATTACAAAACTTTTCTGGAATGAGAGATTGTTTAGTATATGAATAATAATTTGAATTAAAAGACATCATGAACAAAGAGTTTTTTTAGTGTTTTTTTTGAAATTTATGTTTTTTTAAATGAAAATCTATCTACAATGTGAAAATAGAAAAATATAAGTAAACTACTGATTGAATCCCCAGCAATGACGCCATTTTTGATGCATGTCCATTATAGGGCGTGGTAAAAGCGTATTTTTATGTTTTCCTAGTGCCGCATAGAGGCTGACCAAGGTTGTCTCACTTGAAGAGCTTTTTCAGTTTTTTCACATACTTAATCTAATTCACCTAAATTACTTCTTTTTTTTGTTTTATGTTTTATTAAATAAATTTAATTTAATAAAATAAATGAAATGAAAAATAATAGGAAACTAACGTTCAATTATAAATTACCATGCAATGCTAAACACAATGGAATTATGGAAGAAAGGAAGCTATCACGATAGAACTTTCAGGGAGAACCTTCATTGACCGGCTTCAAATATTCTTCGTGAACACACTCTATTGTATGTGTGCACACCTTAGTCTACCCCGGTTATGAATGAAAAGTCTACTTAGCGATCGCTAGGCACACCCTCCATCCACCTCCTCAATCGAGGGAAAATGGGTGTTGATTAAGAATTAACTCAAAGAATATTAAAAACATGGTATTGGGTTCAAGAACCTGATTAATCCCTCGAGATATTCCTCAGATTAGTTACTCATGATCATGAGTATTATAGTTCACGATGTTAAGATGACAAGAAGAAAAGAGGGTGGATGGATGGACACAAAAATAAAAACAATGCATGAATTTATTAGAAATCTAAATTATAATTGAAAACTAAAAATAAATAAATAAAATAAATTAATTAAAAATAAATGGGGAAGATTTGTGGCCGGACTCCCTCGGTGGAGATCTCCTACTTGGTGTCTTGAAGGAATGGGATGGAGAATGGGATGATTTGGGAAGGAGGCGAGGGCCTCCTTTTATATGAAGTATTATGTCCTCCGAAAGTTTGTGAATTTTTGGCTTGTTAAATGGATGATTCATGCATGGACCCCTTATTAAAAGTTGTTTATAAATGTGTTTTCCTTTCACCCTAAAAATATCCTCTTATTTGGACACCAGATGAATGAGTTATGATTTTTTTATATCCGGTTTCTTTTTTCTTGATGTAGGTTCCAGGAAGCTTTCTTAAAAAATATAACATCCAATAATAGATTTAATGGCTTCAAAACATCCCCAAAATTTATGTAGATCCGACCCTATGTGTTATCATGCTATCCCGGGTGGAAGAACTTTAATTGAAGGTGTGTAGGCCGAGATGGAGTTCCGTTATTGTGGCGGGATCCACGCTGTCCGCCCAGAAAACTACTTAACCTAATTGATTTTTAGGCTCTTTAGATGGCAGAATCAGCTCCTAGTCTAGAAGAAACAATTGGAGGAAATAAAATAATTATTCTAAAAAAATAATATTCACTCAATTTGGAATAATATTTTTCAATAAATGACTAAATTCCCTTGATGTAAGAATCTATAAAAAAATCCAGAATTAAGTTCTTTTCACCATTTTGCTCAAAACACATCATAAATCCAAAATTGATTCATATAAGCTCAAAATGATAATTTGGGATGATTAAAAAAATTGAAATTCATACAAAAAATATTGAAAATATTAGATCTATCAATAATCCATATCAAAGTAAAACATCTATGGATACTCCACCCAATACCTCTTCCTCAAGACCAGGTCCCACTATTTGAAGATATAACAAAGGCTCATGTGTTCAATGTAGACAAAAAACCTCTCTCTTAAGAGATAGTGTTTCCAATACTTCAAAGCACAGACCATATACTCAAACTCTAGTTCATGGGTAGGATAATATCACTCATGGGGTCTCAACCAACGTGGCTTATAATCTAATACCCACTCCCGCTATATTATTACTTATCCCAAACTAATACCTAATACATCACATTATACAATATATTCAATTCCTGGATTAGGAATGATCAACATCAAGGATGTAGTAAACCTAATCTTTATCTCAAGAAAAGTATCTTCACACTGGTCTGAACACTAGAACTTCAGTCCCTTCTTCATCATCATAGTTATGGTTACTGATAAATAGGAGAAGTCCTAGATAAAGCATCAGACGTATCCCTCTAAACCTATAAATCTCCTAATATCAAAAATGTTTTAAGGACATAACTAGAAAATCAATACCTCCACTTTCTATAGGTCCATGGATATACCAATATTTGACACCACATGACCCAATAATTTCACCTCATGAATCAATAATTTACACTTCAACATCTTTGAATAAAGCTAATGTGTTCAAAGTGTAGTAATGACTATCTTGAGATGTCTTGGATGCTTCTCTGGGGTTAAAGAGTATATGAGGATGTTTTGAACAAACATTATGATGAAAAATCTAGATATGGGTGGATGATATTTTTCATGTGATCCATGAGAAGTTTCGATGCATTCCTCAATATAAAAAACATTACAAAGTAATCGTATTGCCTATAACTTCTTCAAAACACTGTCTTTAGGATGTCTTTCTCTCTAATATACAATTGGTGATAGCCCAATCAAAGGTCAATCTTATAGAACCACCATGCTCCCTATAACTGACCAAAGGGATCATTGATACTAGGAAATGGTTATCTATTATTTACTATCACCAAGTTTAGATTCCATTAATCTAAATAGAGTTGAAGACTACCACCATCCTTCTTGGTGAACAAAATAGGTGCACCCCATGGTGAAGTACTTAGCTTGATAAAACCCCTTTTCTCCAATTCCTTGAGATGTACCTTGAGTTCCTTCAACTCATCATGGACCATATGATAAGGGGGTATAAAAATATAATACTCAACTGACATGAGATAAAACTAAAAGTTAACTACTATATCAGGGGAAGTACTATATAGTCATCAAAAAATATTTCATTCTAGAGATCTATAACTAGAGGAAAAGATGATGGGTCTTCCACTAATCATGCTTAAATAGACAAGCCTACAATATGCACTATGATCATATCGAGATGACTTATGCCTGGAATAACTCTACCTACTATCAAATCCCACTCTCTAGTCATTTCATACTTCTCTCCCTTGGGTGATGTAAATGATTCTCATCTCTGATAACAATCAATGTGAGTTTGGAAGTTGGTCAGCCAGTTCATGTAAAAAATCACATCAAATCATTTCATATCAAGAATCTTGAAATATAAAAGATTTCCATAACCAAAAATGAATATAGGGAAATTTGGACCTCAAAATAGATAGTACACTTTTATGAACAATGGTGTATCATGATAAAGTAATTAACTCAGAAGACAACTTGATCGGTAAGCTAAGTACAACAATAACTGTTATATATGTAAAGGAATGGTAAACATTGGTATCAAACAAAGTGGTATCCATATTTGAAGTGATCAAGAAAAAACCATGTACAGTAGATGGTCCATTACCACCATATGATGGAGTTTGATCCACTCTATAATTATAACCCACCTCAGCTCCATGACCCTATCCTTGTGACACATGACCAGTCTGAGTCAATGTCTGAGCTTGATACTAAGGGCCCCAATTGAATCACTAGTTCCATGACTGTGTCTTCCTCTATAATTCATGGAAACATGACCTAATAGATCTGGAGAAAAAATACTATAAGTTTACCATCTTGATACATTACCAACAGTGGATCTAAGGTGCTATACAGAACCTACGATAATGACTGACCTTCACACATTTTAAGCAATGTGGTACTCCTCTTGGATAAATTGAAGAAGCTGATCCCTACTTCAATATTATACCAATAACTTTCTATACATCTCTAGTATTCCTTTTCCTGATACTAGAAAATCCCCCCTATAGTAGTGGGAGAAATCTTAATAATTGTTCTACTATGGACAAGAAGTAATCATGCTACCCTATCCCCCTCTATCCCTTTATCAAAGGTTAGGTCCTTGTAAATAATCTGCATGTTATCGAGAAACTATTTCTTTATTAACAGATCTTTGATGGTCACGCAAGTAAGACCCACTTTTTTTCCAGCTTTATTCATGATAGTCCACTATCTCTTGGTGGGTCGTTAGAACATAAAAGTCTCCAAAATCACTCACCCATCCTCAAGAGTTTGAACCATCTCAAAAATTCTCTCGATAATATAAAACTAATCCTATGTATCTAATGGGCGACTAGTAACTTGAAAATATGGAGGATTATGAATTTGGAAATCCCAAGTTTGATCAGTCATGGTCTTCTGAACGTTTTCTCCATGAACAAGCATAATATAAAATATTCCTTGATGAACTGGAGTAGTAGCATGAATCATCGGTGTCTGTACATGAGCAATCCATGGTACATCCTCCTCCACCATCAGTGGTGGGATGTGAACATCATGGGTTTCCATAGTTGGAATTCCCATCAAACATCACCATGACTTTATCTCATGTAACATGAATGAACCAATTAGAAAAACCGAAATCATTAATATAGATCCTAATCAGTCTATGATATCACACAAAATTTATCCTAGGGTTATACCATTAACCCAAGGTATAACCCTCCTAGCACTAACTAATGTCTCCATCCCTACACATTAGTCATAGTCATATATATAAAAAACATAATAGCATTCTCAGGTTCAACTAGTTAATTTTATCTTAGATATATCATAATAACAAGGCAAACATATATATCCAACAACAAGGAATACAAGTCTATCTTGAACAGATAGAACAATCAAGGCATTAAATTAAAGAACTAATATGTAGTAAAACATAAAGAATATATATATATATATATATATATATATATATATATAATTTTATCCCACTTACCACTCAGGAGGCATGAAAATTACCCAAACTTCATTAAATAGTAACAATAACCCCATCAATGGAAACTCAGAGGTTCGTTACACATGATATAGTCAAGAACATGGAAACTCCCCTACCCGAGTCCCACACATCCTATCTCATTTGTACCATGTACCAGTTAATTTAAAAGAAAATAAGAAAACATTTCCTTGATACCATTTTTAATTCTCCAAACTGAACTACCAGGTTTGAGCTAGAGAGTCACATGACCTCATGCACACCTCTCTATACTCAAGAGGATGCCGATTAGCAGTGAGGGTTAGAATTCCATCAGTGGGTAGATTATACCCACAATTCACATCATTGTACATATAAAAATAAATAAAATATAATATCCTAGAGTAAAAAATGCAGAAGAAAATATTTTTAAATGGAATATATTTAATAAAATAAATAAATAAACAGGATCCCTATAAGGAAAGACAAACAAAAGTATATAGAGTACATGTAAATAAATAATAAAACTGTAGTGTCCTTTAGAGTATGTCCTGGTACCACTCCTAACTCCATTGTACTTATTTTAACCATCCACCATAGGCTCCTTTCCCTTTCTTGATTCCCTATACATGAAATCTACATGCACATCAAAATGCCCATATAAGGTGTGAGTAATAAAACCCAATAAGACACCACCAATTCATCCTTAACAGACATTCTCATATAAAAAATTGTATGAAATGATAATAATAAATTTGCAAGATAACATAAAAATCACATACCGATCACCCGTGTTCTAAGAAAGACACCACAAGTCCTGACTGTACCAATTTCATCTCCATGCTAGAAGGAAATTCAAGACATCAAGAGTAATCATAAACTAGTCATAAGTTTAATAAACTTATTTCTCGACATCATGTGTATGTCAATTGTTTAATTTTGTGTTATATTAATTGGTTAATCTTGGGTTATCTCAATCGGGTTAATTTTTAGTTATGTCAATTGGTTAATTTTGGGTCATTTAAATTGGTGCATCTTGTGTTTGGTTATTTGGTTAATTTTGGGTTATTTCATTTGGTTAATTTTGGGTTTGGTCATCTTGGGTTTGGCCATTTGCTTTATTTTGGGTTATGTAAATTAGTTAATTTTGGGTTATGTTAATTGGTTAATTTTGGGTTATGTAAGTTGGTTAATTCTAGGTTATATCAATTGGTAAATTTTGGGTCATGTTAATTGGTTCATCTTGGGTTTGGTCATTTGGTTAATTTTGGGTTTGATCATTTGGTTCACCTTAGGTCGTGTCAATTGGTTAATTTTGGGGTTTTCCATTTTTCTCATGTGTAGGTTATATCATATTTGAGTTAGGTAATCTGGTTTATTTTGGGTTATTTTATTTGGTTTATTTTTGGGTTATGTCATATTTGAGTTAGTTCAATTAGTTTATTTTGGGTTATGTCATTTGGATCATTTCAAGGTTATGTAATTTTTGGTAAGTTCAGTTGGTAAGTTGTTCATTTTTTGGTTAAAACAATTGTATTACTTGGGTAAAGTTTATTTGGTTTATTTTTTGTTATGTTATTTTGTTCATTATGGGTTAAGTCTTTTTAGGTTAGGTTATTTTTTTCAATTTACGTTTGGATTTTTTTTGGTTAGATGGAATTCCCCCTTTACTCTAATCCATTGGGACATGGGTTTTTAAAACGTCTCTACTAAAAAGATTATCATCCCTAAAAATATGAACCAATTCCATAACTAGGATCTAATTCATACCCAAATTATCAATCCACAGATAGAACACTAGCACATATATCAAATACACCCTATTATAATGATGTGTGCCTTCGAAAATTTAGTTTTAACAACAAAATAATAAATCCATAATACCTAAGAGGTAACTAATTTCCAAAATAATATTATATAACCAAAAAAAATTACATCCTTTTATATCATAATTTCAAATACATAAATCAGATACTTTATGGCTTTACCTTTTCCTTCCATCCACTAAATTTTGGTTTATCAAAAACAAATTACACTTCAATATAGTTTCACCAAAGTAAAATTAATATTTAAAATCCAAAAAAAATTGAAATATATATCACACCTCAAAATGAATTTAATTTAAAATTAAATTTGAAAAAACACTCTCCCAAATTACATTACAAAAATTAATCATTTCAATATACCCCCACATTTTAAAACTAATTATCATTCAATCAAATCTTATAAAACCATTTTATTTCTTAAAATGAACTATTTAAAGGTATTAAACCCATCTAAATACCTATTAACCATTTAAAAAAATAATAAAAAATATATTCTTAGTTTAAAGGGGTATTTCTAGGCTTATATTAAAGGGATTCATGAAGAGAAAACATAAATTTTAGCATGAAAATGTAACTAAATAAGGAATTTTTGGCCTTTTGTATTAAATTTCAGCATATAAATATAAGTATATATGTTTTTATACTTCTCAAAAAGAAAAATAAAATCAAATTACCACTTTAGTAATAATATAAATATAGATACTATTTTTAATCATATTAAATTACCTAGAACCTCTCATGCTCGACCATTATAGTGCACCCCAAAGTGTGAAAATAAATCATATCATATTTTATTTGTATTTTTTTACGATGCATCATAAAAAAAAATTCAATAGACTTAATAATAATTAAATCATCAATGCAAACCATTAAAGATTAAGAATACCTCAAACTTATTACTCTTATAATATGTGATCATTTCTTGATATTGTGTTGTTAGACGATTAGGTAATATTGGTACATCCTATAAATTAGAACCAATGCTACTCTTATAAACAATATATAACTCATGATTATATGATCACAACGAATCTCCAAGATCCATGAACTGTTTGACCTTAGTAGCTTCACCTTCAGAAAAGTTAAACCAATGTTGTAACAAATATGTTAATTCATATAAATACAAAAACACTATAGATATCGATTTAACAAATTTTCTTACCCATATCTCTACCCATTATTTTTACTTAATTTCATTTTTGATATGATTCTATGAGACTGGTTGCATCATAATGATATCATTGAACTTGTTAAAATTTCCCATAAAACATCTACAACGAATTGCTTTTTTACCTATTTTTTTATTACCTTCATTCTAATCCACCATTATTTGTGTTTAATGATTCCATGTTTCATTCATATAGGTGTTCCCGGGTCTCCTAATAGAAGATACCATTGAATAAGATAAAAGTAAAAAAAGAAGAATTAATTCACTTTACAATATGAAAAAATGATGTGATATAATTTGAAAAATTTATATTAAAAAAAACCTAATGCAGGCTGCTCATTAATCTTTGATGGATACGTGGACTATCCAGGATCGGTAGCCTCTGAAGGATGTGTCTGTTCTAATGGATGCATCGAGACAACTTCAAGAATTGGAGTGAAATATAAAGGAATATAATTATTATATCATTTATGGATATTATGAAATAGTGGTGGTGTAGACATGAAAGGGCAAGGATAGAAGGGTTGGGGATACATCATTGGATTTGGATATAGTATAAGTGGGAAAAACCCTGAAGGTGGTGTAGAAATGGTATGGGAAGAAGAGGAAAAAAAAGATGATGATGGAGGCAATGGTTGGAACAACCCTGAAGGATCAAGTAGAGGATGAAAAATTGAAGTATATGGGCTGGTTACTGGTGGTTTAGGTTGTGAATGGGTACAATAGGTTCTCTAAATTGCTATAGGAGCACCCCTGCTCAGACCCATACCGGTAGGATTAGGAGAATTTAACTCTGGTTCATATGAATGTCCCTACAAAAATTTGATAAATAATAATAACATTCCATTAAATATAACACAAAAGAAAAATATTACAATTATTAAACTCACTATGGGAACCAGATGAGGCAACCCTAGATCGTGTATCCATAAGTCATTATCAAATAATGTATTCCTTGGAAATTCTTCAATATCTTTCATAAGTATAAGAATGAAATATACATTTTATAGAAACAATTTTTAAAAATTATTCATAAAACTTAGAAGTGATAGAATTCATAAACAATGTCATGACATATTTTAGAAATTATAATTTTAAAAAAATTATACATTTTTTAAAAACCCTTTATAACCCATCTTTGTGAATTGAAATAAATCTAATTAAATATAATGAAAACAAACAATACTAAAACATTTACTAAAAAATAACAACAATGTGTCACCAAATATCAAAACCACAAAACATGGTATAATAATTTCATGGAAATTATAGAATAACTAACATATATATAAATATTAATACAATACTAATATCATAGAAACTAAGATCTATAAAATAACAAAAAATATATCTAAAATTTAATAAAGGATATAGAAGCCTGAAGTTTTATAATATATGAAAGGAAATAAAAAATTTGTTAGAAAAAATTACTTATCTATAATTAAAGAGTAAAAATGTGTCATTTGCATCATTCCATACACCTGAATAATATCTAATTATAATCCACTAACTCAAATAGTAACTTTCAATAACCAAAATCAAAGTAAATTGCACTAGTAGAAAAATGATTTTTAACGCCGTCAATTTGACGTCAGATTCTTATAAAACGATGTAAAATATGTTTGTAGAGACTTTTTGGAATCTATTTTTTAAAAAACGATGCCAAAAACTAAAAAAAACTTGTTTTGGTGTCGGTTTTAAAAAAAACTGACCTGAAAAAAATAATAAAAATATTTTGGCGTCAGTTTTTATGAAAACCAACACCATGAATTTAAAAAACAGTTATAGTGTTTTAGATAATTCCCTAAGTATTTATTTGATTGGTCATGGAGCAAAAAAAGAGTTACAGATTAAAAGTTATGGATGTTGGAAGTTGATCTTCTCTAAGAGAAGTCTTAAAGAAGTCCAACATTCAAAGGCCATAACTTTTAATCCGTAACTCCATTTTAGCTCAACAATCAGTTAAATCGAAGCTAAGAAAATTTCCTAAAACATGATTTTTTTTAACTTTTGGCATTGGTTTTCATAAAAACCAACACCAAAACATTTTTTTTAGTTTTTCACGTCGGTTTTTAACAAAACCAACACAATTTTTTTTAAATTTTTTGGCATCGGTTTATTTAAAAACTGATGCCAAAAATATTTTTTACTTTTACTTTTAACATTGGTTTTTAAAAAAACCAATGAGACTTTTTTTAAAAGTATTAGAGATGGTTTATTTAAAAATCGATGCCAAAAATAGTTTTTTACTTTTTGGCTTCGGTTTATTTAAAAACCGACACCAAAAATGATATCGATTGGAATTTTTGGCGTCGTTTTTCTAAAAAATCGACGCCAAAAGACCAATGTAAATCCTCTTTTGCATTGGTTTCAAACAAAACTGACGCCAAAGAGTATTCGCCATTACGCATGATCAAAATTTCAATTTTTTTCACAACACACGTTTAACTTTTTAAAATCCCACTTATATTTTCATACAAATAAATAGAAAATATTTTCATTTACTATATATAAATCCATTTCTCCTTTGTTTAATATTTTCAACTTATTCGATTCAATCATGTTTTCAACGTGGCTGCAATCATTAATTTGATCACGATACCTATTCTATTAATTTATTTTCATTATTATTATTGTCCTTCATTTATAATAAACTCGATTAGATTTTTTATAATGATGATTTAATTATATTATCGAGTTACAAATATAAAACATTTGGATGAGATTTACCAACCATGGTGTAAATTTAATTATCGATCACCGTTTTCATTATCACATGTGTTATACACTAAATATAAAAGATATGATGATAAACAATGCATAAATTAAATGGAAGATCCAAAAACCATTAAAATATGTTTTAAGTATTATTTTTATTTTATATCATTTGGTGTATGTGATATTAATTCATGTTTATCATGTTTTCTTTACAATGAGTTGTACCAATTGAAACTTTGACAGGTTCAACTTCTGATAAACATAAATTTTGATTTGTAACTCCTTTTTAGCTCCACGACCAGTCAAATAGAATATTAGGAAATTTTGTAAAACATAGAATAAAAAAAGTTACGTTTGGGCGTCGGTTTTTTTAAAAACCGATGCCAAAAATAATTTTTTTTATATTTATGGTGTTAGTTTTTTTAAAGAACCGATGCCAATACTATTTTTTAAACATTTTGGTGTTGGTTTTTAAATAAACCAATGCCAAAAATGATGTTGATGAGTTATTTGGTCATCAATTTTTTACAAAAATGATGCTAAAAAACAAATGCAATTCATTTTTGGCGTTGGTTTACTAAAACCGACATAAAAATTCATATTTTTTACGTTGGCGAATTCAACATTGGTTAACAACCGATGTCAAAAATAAAAAAAACCTGATGTTAAAGACCTTTTTTCTACTAGTGTTGGGTCTATATATACATAGAGTGTGCATAAATTGTGATGGAAGTTCCCTTAAATAAGTGTTAACTAAGGAAGAATAAGTATGAAGTGACTCTTATAGATATCAAAGAATAGGAAAAGAACAAAGTATGAATTAATGATCACACATATCTATCAATAAGGAAGGATATCAAGGTTGGTGGAAGATCCCTCCATTGGTAGAGGAAACATGTTTAAGGGTGCAAAAAAATTGTATGAAAATAAGTGAAATCTATTAGTGGGATTAGTCTCATAATGGTGAAGGAACCCAAGGAAATAAGGATAAAGAATTCCATAGAAAAAATTTGAAATGGAATCATCACAAGTGGTTTTGAAAAAACTAATCCACTAGAAATACATAGAGGAAGATCTGAAGAAAAGAGTCAGTTCATCAAGAAAACCCACAATCATTAACATGAGGATGTCAGAGGTACCCCTATCCCATTTTACTTTATTATTAAATATGATAAATTGAGTTATGTGGGATGAAAGGGGTAGATACAATCCATGGGGGTTATTCACAATGTGTGAATTAAAATTAGTATTACAAATACAAGAGTTCATGATGAAATGAAATTTCTAGTAATTTTGTAATCACACAAATCATGAATTAAGTGTAGAACATTATGAATTTGAGCATATATGATGGAATATATATGAATCTATTGAGATATTAAAGATATTGTTGATTTAAACCATACCTTAGAGTGATTCATGTTTCAAATAAAATTTTTAGTTTTACTAATACAGTTAGTATTTTTTAAGTCCTTTCAAGTGATTTATTATAAGGTAACATGTTGGTATCATATGAGGGTTTTTTAGGATACTTGGAAGTTACTTGGAGAAATAATTCCACCAAAAAAGTGATTTAAATAAGTAGTGTTTTGAGGTTAAAAAACCCATGGGGATATAAATATCAGATCATAAAATCTACTTAGCCTTATTTGAATTAATAATCCATTGTATAAAATTATAATAAATTAATTTCTAGTGGTTTCTACTAGCTCTTAAAGTGGTATATTCCTCACCCATGTGCATTAATTTTCTTGTATTAATAGTTTTTGTGAGAAGTTATTTAATATCATAGGAATATTTGACTACTAAAGTGTTAATATGGTTTGTGGATTTAGATTAAAATATGGATAACATTGACATTATAAACATTGAACCTTATTTCTTACACTAATATCAACATAGTAGTCTTAGAGGTTTTGTGGACATGTTATTTACAAGTTGAAAATTTTCTCTTTGGAATATAAAAATATTAATTATGATGATATATTAAAGTGTTATAGTAGATGAAGTTTCAATGGATGTTGAGTTATATTATTTCTAAATGATATTTTTCAAGTGAAGTCAAATTGAATATGCTGATAGGTATTAAGGGGGAGCTCTAAATCTCTAAATATGTAAATCTTATAGGATTGATGATGTGATGAGTTCTATTGTCAATATGTTTCATAAATTTCATGAATGATTATTAATGAAGTCTATATAGAATATGTAAGAGTCATTGAAAACCTATGTAAAGGTACTTAAATAATGGCATGGAGGATGTGTAAGGGTACGAGTAGTCCAATGAAGAATCAACATAAGGGTTATCTAACCTAGTTACCCAAATATGTACATAAGTACCTCACTCATTCAAAAACATTAGAAACTCATACCTAAACACAACCAATAACCAAAAACCCACACATAAAATAGGAGTTACTCCCAACCAATGAGGAAAATATAAACCAAGATTCATCACTTCCCATAATATAATCATCAACTAAATCCCAAATATACAACAATAGAATACTAATGGATCATCCAAATGAAAATAATTAACCAAAATCTCAAAAATAAAACATCAACCATATAGAACCTTATTTAAAATAATAAATAATAATTGTAACCTAAATATATCTTGGTTATGTTATTATACATAGATAAAAATGAAAACAATAGTCAGTATAAGAGAAGAAGGATTCATAACTCACTAATCTGATGTCAAAGAATATCAAAATAAAAAAATCATTGAACTAGTGGAGAACAATGGAAAAAGGAAGGCTGCGCATATTCTATCGGTTTAGGGGAGAATATGGATTTATTGGGGGGGGGGGAGGCCGGAGGAATATGAGGGAATCTATCCCAATGTTTTTTTAAAAACTCTTGGTAGATATAAACTTATACCAATGGTTTTTTAAAACCATTAGGATAGCTTGTCTATACAAATGGTTTATATAAACTATTAGTATATACATATTCCATCCAAACTATACCCATAGTTTATATAAAATGTGGGTATAGATGTGTGGGGATAGCCCCATTTTCCAGTAATACAGTAAGGGTTTATGCTTCAATATCATTATCTTTATGATTTTCTATGATAAATTTATGTTGAGGGTAATTTTATAAAACATTTACATTAAACCATATATATTTTATTATCCTATGGTTATTCAGGGAATTTTCAAGTAATAATTCTATTTTCCTCTATTTTTTACTTAATTGGATCTATAAAATGTTTTTTATGAAAAAAAATTATTTTCTCTTTCTGCTGGAATATTTTTTTAATATCCATATTTTATTTTAAAAAATGATGAATGTTTTTAATATTATCCAATTATTTAATAAATTCATCTTCACTCATATTTTAATTTCTATAATTTTTTTAAAATCAATTTTCATCTTTCGAATGAGGTAATTTTCACCAAAGGTGTGATTTTTTTTGGTTTTACTGTACGATGCATGAATGGATTTTCATGCCACTATGAATACTATTTTCTTTTAAGATTCCTTTAAAAAATTCCTTATTTATTTTAAAATAAATTTTTTTTCCTTAATATTTTTAATATTTTTGATTTTAAATAAGTGAATTCAATATGAAAAGGTTATTTTCCCCAAGAAATATTCCATTGATATTTTAAAGGAATTTTCATCTATGATAACATTATTTGATATTTCTTATTTTTCACTAGGTATACAATTCAATGATTCTATCCACATATTTTCTCAGGATGGTTTATGATGATGAAATTTTATGGATTATTCTATAAAACCCATTACATTTTGTTGGTTTAACAAAGTTAAGATAAAATCTTTTTGGAACCCATTATCTTACACTAGGTTATATGATGATGAAATTCTGAATGTTTTTATGATCTAGTGGAACCTTTATGGTATACATTTATGAGATGGGTGGGTCCATTATAACCCTATAATTCATTGGTTACATATAAATAACTCATGACACAACTATGTTATGTATTAACCTGATTTCAAGTTTACAACATTATGATTGGACTTGGTTTCATATCCATAAGTTTATGTATGAACCTAGTTTCATGTCCATAAATTTATACAGGGACCTGGTTTCATGTTCATAAATTTATGTGAGGACCTTATTTCAAGTCCATAACATAATGAGTGATCCTATTACTATTTATAAATTTTCAAAATGTTATAAGATTATATTTTTTCCACATTCCTATGTTTATGATATGATATATTAAATCATATTGAGTTTTTTGATTCCACATTTATATGAAATTTTCTTTTTGTGATGAATTTTTTTTACCATGACCCCTGATTAAAGATATTTAACTGATTTGATATTACATTCTTATTATGTGGTCATATTCTCATACCCATATGCTCACATATGATCATTGATTGATATCTTATATGTTTACCCTTATTGAGCATCTAAGATCACCCTTTCTTATATTTTCCATCCCCAAGTTTTGATGGAAGGTTCTAAGTATGACATGTCTAGAAGGGTAATAATACAAAGAAATTTTTGGGAGATATTAAATATCATTTATGAAATAAAATGTTTATGAATATTATCCCAAAAGATAGTGAAACTTTATGATTTTGGTGTTTATATAATTATGTCATGTACTGTATATTCTTCTAAAATGACTAAATATTTATGTATATTATTATTGGGTCACATCAGTTGGAATTAGAGTATCACTTAGTTATTTTTGGATATTAGCATTAGAAAAATTTGGGGAAAACCATGGGGATAATTCTAGGTATATTATATAGTCCTAATGATTTGGTAAAGTAGATATTGTGTATTTTCATTGAAAATAAATACATATTTGGATACTAGAAAACAGACGTGGATATGGAAAAAATGTCCCAAGGGTTAACAAATCTAAAAGGGGTTGATTGGGTATTAACTCAATCATCCCCAATTCATGATGAGTTTTCCTAAGACTGCACACCTGGATAGACACTCATAATGGATATTCTTTGGTTAATTCAAATTCTTTTTATAAACCATTAAGATATTTTTGAATAAATAAAGACTATGGATGGACTTGGATAAAATTAAAGTTTCATAGGTTGATAATAAGGTGTCATAATGTAGGAAACATCATGAATGATTTTCATGAATATATGATTATTAACTGTGATTATTGTAGATTGATTCTTACACTATATTTTTGGTTTTAGTCAGTGGCTGTAATTATAAGGAATCATGTGAATAAATAATGTAACTACAAATAAAAAAACTGTACTCTTGAGTAATAAAATGGGTTGGGAGCTTGGATATAATATGGTATAACTGTACTCACTTATCTTTATCATGATATAGGTGGTAACATGGACCATTTTGAGATTTCTAATATAACAAGGGTGGATAAACATTCCAATGAATCATTTATGTGACAATTTCCACCATGTTTGTGTGGGTATTATGATCCATTAATTTATGAATAATATACTAATGTGATAGAAAATATATTTTCTATTATAAAGCTCTTATACCATGAGAAATTTTTCTTATCATTCTGTTGCATGGACGGTGAAGTAGATCAATGGTGGAATTTTATCAAGAATACAAGGAATTTGTCTGAAATAAATTATATAGTATGAGAATATTTTAAGAAGTTATTTCTCAATAATTACTTTTGTGGAACTCTTCATACTAAAATAGAGTGAGACTTTCTATCATTGAAGTAAATTAATTATGAATCTATTGGTACCTATGAAGAAAACTTTAAAATACTTGCGTGGTATGTTTATGGTTTTATCATTAGATAAAAAACATTGGATTGATAGATTCTTTAGTGGTTTAAAACCAAGTATTGTAATGGAATTATCCATAAGATGCATTGAATGCTATGAAGTGGTTGTTCTATGTGCACTCAAAGTGGAGATGGAAGTTGTAAACCATTATTTTGATTATTTTGCTGACAAGTAAAGGAATATGAAGTTTCATGTAAGTTCTAGCAGTATGTCACATGGAGGAAAGATTAATTTTTTTTCATATATGAAAAAAATGTGAGATAGATAAGTCATGAAATTTATTGAATGGAACGAGAATATGTTTCAAGTGTGGGAGGCCTAGCCATTGAGAAAAAGAATGTGAAAGTGACTTAAAGAGTCTAGTAAATTAAATTAATGGATATAAATCTCAAACACTAACAATTTAGTGATTTAAATGTATGGAGTTTGGGAATTAAGTGAATCAATTCTATAATCCAAGGGCTAATGAGGATAATAATCCTTAGAAACTTGTGAAGTTAAAGGAAAAATCGAAAGATTATGTAATCACAACTGTTGAAGTGGGTTACGAGATTGATGTGGTAAAAGGTACACTTATTATCCAATATAGAATTGAAAATATTTTATTTGATTTAGATTTTACCCACTCTTTTATATTTGATGAATTTTATAAGTTTATCACAACTCAACCTTAAAGATTATATATTTTGTTAGTAGTGAAAACTCATAATGGCATGATAATCACATCTCAAGTCTATAGAACCTCTCTAATTGAAATATGTGGGAACATGCTTCTTTTAAATATTGTTATTCTTACCCTAGTTTAATTTGAAGTTATTTTGGGCATGGATTATCTCTCTCGGTATAGAGACCATATCAATTATTTAGGAAGGTAAGTCATATTCGATATTCTGAATCATTCTATGATCGTCTATTAGTGCGAGGATAAACCAAAAATACCAATATAAACTACATCCATAATATTTTTTTACTACCTATTTTGGAGATATATTTATCTCAAATGTTATTATAGAAACTCAAAATTAAAAATTTTCCTATTGTTCGGGAATATGATGATGTATTTTCTGAGGACTTTCCTAGTCCTCCCTTTATTTGTGAGGATGAGTTTTCAATAGAACTCATACTTTATGCTGTTGGAACTATGGTTTTATTTTCATTAATTGGAGTATGTTTTGTGTTTGTTTTCAATCCTTAGTGGATTTTCAAAATATGTGCCAGTAAAGTGATCTTACAGTTTAAGAAGATAACAATATTGAAGGTGGCACCATTTTCCAGTGTTTGCCAAATTTCTGGACCTCAAAATTGACAAATGGAGAAAAGTGTTTTTGGAAAAGGGAATTGCGTTCTGATAACTTGGAGGCTTGGAAACTTCAGCGCCATATGTTTTTCAAGATCAGAACATCAAAATATGGAAAAGGAAGAAGGGGCGCCCAAGTTTTGGGTTTGGTTGCGCAAGTGACTAGCACGGTAGAGACTAGTGCGACATAGACTAGGGCGGCTGGACTTGTACACTGAGAGGAGACATGCGTGCCATCTCATAGGGTGTGCAGAATGCCTATAAATAAGGGACCACCCCTTCTCTTTTTAATACAAAGTTCAAGACTTATAAAAATTCAGAGCTCCCGTCGCACAGGTGTAGTGGTCGCGCAAGTTGTTGTGTGGTCGCGCAAGTAGAAGTTGCGTGACAGTTGTTTGCTGCGCGTCCAAGGTGGTTTGGGAGAGAAAGGGTGTGAGTCACCCAAGATTGGAGTTGGCGAAGGATGTGTCACGCAGGTGGTTTGGTGACACTTGTGCGCCAGTATTTGAAGAAGCGCGACAGTTGAAAGTTGCACGCCAAAACTGGTTTGGGCTGAAAATTGTGTGAGTCATGCAAGTGTGAGGTTGAAAAAGAAAGTGTCACGCAAGTGGTAGAGGTGAACTTCCACGCTATCTTAAAACTTGCGCGCCGGCTTGGATAAGCGCTCCAGGTGTGGTTGAAGAACACCAATATTTTTGAGGCTGCGCAAAAGCTGGAAGTTTGCCCGATACCTTTGGTGCAAAGTGAGATTCGTCTACGGGTGGAAGTTGGACTTCAATAGAGAATCTACATACAACAGAGAATGCATTCATTAGTGATGATGAAGAGAACTTTATGTCTATAAACTAAGTGGGACTTCACCAAAGGCAATGAGCCAGGGGGAGTCAGCGGGAGTGACCCGAGGGATGTAGTGAGCTATCCATGAACTTTTGTAAAGGCAGTGTGCCTAGGATAGAGTGAATGTACCTAAACATTGTAATCCGTAGCTAGTGAAGTTTAGTGGAATTAGGTACGACCGAAAACCTGTCGGCGTATGCTCCTTGGACGTAGCCCTTTTTGGTGAACCAAGTAAAAGTTCTGTGTCAACTTCCTAATTTCATTTGTTTTACAGGTTTAACAAGTTCCTACCAACGTGGTAATAAGATCCAAAACTTTAAAAAGAAAAATCAAACTCCCTGATTCAACCCTCCCCTCTCAGGGTATTCTGGGGTCCTTCAAGTGGTATCAGAGGGAGATTGATTGGTGTTTGATCTGTTATTTACCGTTATGGACAACTCAGCCAATGTCAGAAGAGTACCTCTCTTTGAGGGAAGTAATTTACAAATCTGGAAGAACATAATGAGATATCATCTTAGATCTCTTGGAATGGAGGTCGTTTTTTCTATTGTTCAAGGAATACAAGTCACTGATCCAACAGTCCTGGCTATGACTGACGCAGACAGGAAAATTCTTGATGTAGATGCTAAAGCACAAAATTCTCTCACAACGACCCTTTCAGATCAGATCTATCTAAATGTGATTAGTTTCACCTCAGCAAAATCCATGTGGGATAAACTTGAAAATATTTACGAAGGAGATAGCAAAGTGAAGGAGGAAAAACTACAATTCCTACACAATAGGTTTATTGATATGAAGATGCATCCGAATGAGAATGCAGACTTATTCTTCAATAAAATTACTGAAGTGTTTGGAGCTATTTGGGGTCTAGGAGAAGAAATCAAAGACATTGATATTTTAAATAAAAGATTAAGAAGACTTTCACCCCTATACAATACAAAGGTGTCATCCCTTGAGGAAAGAGATCTTTCTAAACTTTCGCTGGATGACCTGCTGATCAGTTTGGTGGCATATGAAATGAGAGTCAAACCAGAAGATTCTATGACTCGAGTGAGAAAGGAAATGGCAGTCAAATCCATTGAGAAACTGAAAATCTAAAATGATAGTATTGGTGAATATGAAAAGGAAAAATAAATTCTTTCTCTCATTGCAAAGAAGTTCTATAAGGGAAAAATTAAATTCAATGGGAAGTTTCCTCTTGCTTGGTTTCGTTGTGGAAAAGTTGGTCACATTGCTTCTCAGTGCTTAAGAAAGATTGATGATGAGAATAGTGGTGCTGAAAACATTGAGAAGCCTTGGAAAATTTTTTTCAAAAAGGGAGACTTCAAATTCAGAAATAAATTACCAAAGAAGAGTTTTGTCTATGAACAGGATAAAGATGATAATGAATTCTATGATGAATATGAACCGGAATTTAAAAATGGGAATCATGCTTCTATGATGGCCACTGTTGAAAAATCAGAAGATACTGGTGGAGAAAATCAGTTGAAAACTAGTGCCAATCCCGAGTTGAAAATTAAGGATACTGTTAATAAGATCAAGATTAAATGTAAGAGTTACAATAAGTGGAAATAAATTGTAGAATAATCAACTGAATATGTTGATCATCTTGAAGCTGAAATTGAACGACTGGAAGAATTGGTGAAAGTACAGTCCAAAATACTTGAAAGCAATGATGATGTAGTGGATCTGAAGCTGAGAATTGAAGGGCATGAAAATGTCATCAATGACCTCACCTCGAAACTGGAGGAAAAGTCCAAGACTACTGAGAATCTTGAGGAGAAAGTTGTTACTATTTAGAGTAAACATGAACAAGATTAAATTTAAAAAGAATCAAGGAAGAAAATACAGTTTGGTAGGTTCTTAGATGCTGAGCTATTGGAGAGATAAAAACGTGGCTCTAATAGAGTTGAAAGGATTTTAAATGATTAGGGAGCTGCCTTCATGGGAAATAGTGGAATTGGTTGTGAGGCAGAGTCATCATATACTACAAATAAAGGTAACCAAAATAAAGGCAAGCTAAAAGTGGGTGATGTGGAAAAGTCATATGAAGGGCTAAAATAGAAACCCCCAATTCAATCTGAAAGAAGAAAAGAAGATTATCCTCAAGCCTCCTTGAAAAAGGGGCCCTCAAACTATTATCCCACCGAAGAAGGAATGAGGATAAATAGAAGTGAGAAGACATTTCCTCTCATGAAGTGTCAGTTATGTGGATATTTGGGCCATACCATGTCTTATTGTGAAGAGGCAAGAAGCTATCTGAATGGAGAAGATATGGGAGTTCAATGGAGGAGAACAAATTCATATCATAATTCTTTTAGAAGAAACAATTTCTATGGATATTGTTTTCGTTGTTCTAACATTGGCCATAATGCTGTTAATTACAGGTAGATAAGGGACATGGACACATCATACCGGAGTTCGAGACAAGTCAAATCTTGTCAACAAGATAGTGTTGCTCTTACAAACAAGTTTTCTCCTCTCGAAGAAGATTTCGAATATAAAGAACCAAAGTACACAGATGAGATAATTGAAAGGCCATCAATGCTCTATACTCAATCCAATGTCTCATGGAAATAAAGGAAGAAAATTGAGAGATCCAACCTTGTAGAGGTGGCCCTCAAAGCTACAAAAAGCAATAGTACCTGGATTTTGGATAGCGGTTGTTCGTCTCACATGATAGGTAATGCTGGCCTATTAACGGATATCAAAAGTAAGGTTAATGGTATAGTACAATTTGGTAATGATGGAGCTCTGAAAATCAAAGGCAGTGGAAGTATTGAATTAGCTAATGGAGAGTTAAAGAAGACTAAAGTCCTTTATGTAGATGGCCTATGTCATAATCTTCTCAGCATGAGTCAAATCTATGACTCAGGACTTATAGTTAGTTTTAATCAGAAAGGCTGCACTATCAAGGGAAAGACATGAAATTCACTTATGAAGGGATGCAGAACAGAAGACAACTTGTATCAGGTTGACAGTAAAGAAAATGTTTGTTACATGACTGTTGAAGAAGAAAACAATTTGTGGCATCAAAGACTGGGACACATCAATCAACAAGACATAGAGAAAATATTGAAATTGAGGATTGTCATGGACATTCCCAACCTGAAGCGTGAGCGTGAAAAGTCTTGTAATGCTTTCATTCGTGGGAAGATGGTTTGCAGTTCATATCGTCTAAAGAAAAAAAGGGCATCTCATCTTCTTGATCTAATTTATACATATGTATATGGGCCGATAATTGTTGCTGGAACTCATGGAGAAAGGTACTTTATTCTTTTCATAGATTATTACAGTAGAATGACATGTGTAATGGTCATTCACAGGAAATGACAAGTGCTTGAATGCATAAAAACATATCGGTGGATTGTTGAGAATGATACTGGACGAACAATCAAAGTGTTGTGATCTGACAATGGAGGGGAATACACGTCCATTGAATATGAAAATTACCTGGAGAAGCATGGGATACAACATGAGGTAGCTACTGTGAGAACTCCACAAAAAAATGGAGTTGTTTAACATAGGAATCGACAGTTGAACAACATGGCACAAACTATGTTGATTGAGAGTCGTATTCCACGACATTACTGGAAATAGGTTGTTCAAGCTGCAGTGTATATTCAAAATCGAACAAGACTTTATATGGGTGAGATGAAGACACCATATGAATTGTGGCATGGAAGGAAGCCCTATTTGAAATAATTTCATGTTTTTGAAAGTAAATGCTTCATCAGGAACAACGAATGAAATAAAGGGAAGTATGGTGATAATACAGTTGAAGGAATCTTCCTTGGATACTCAATGAACAGAAAATCCTACAAGTGTTTCAACAAGAGATTAGGAAGGATCATGGAAAGCAGTGATGTGAAGATCATTGAAGAGAAAACCACAAATGATTCACAGATCTCATATGATGATGTGATAGAAAGTGAGGAAGAAAATGAACTGGGAGTAAATACAAATACATAAATAAAGGAAGGTGTAAAAACACTCAGGGGTCACATCATGATGTTGAATCAGAAGAAGAATCTGAAGAGGAAATCTTGGGTGGAAAGAATGCAACTGAACCTCACAGGATAAATTGAAGAGCTGAGATTGACCCATCTAACATAATTGGGGACAGGAGTGCACCTAAACAAACAAGGAGGATGAGGAATAACACACAATCTGCATTTTTGTCAGCTATGGATTCATCCTCATTTGAAGAAGCTGCAAAGAATAAATCCTGGGTGAAAGCCATGAATGAAGAGTTAGATAATATTGAAAAGATTCAAACATGGGATATTGTCCAAAGACCCGAAGGTTACAATGTTATTTGTAAAAAATGGATCTTCAAGAACAAGTTTTATGAGCATGGAAGTGTTGTTAGAAACAAGGCATGACTGTTATGTAAAGGATATTCCCAGATTGAAGGTATTGATGTTGAAGAAACCTTTGCTCCGGTGGATAGACTGAAGTCAATCAAGATTTTTCTTGCCATGTCTCTCCAAAGAGGATATAAAGTATATCAAATGGATTCCAAGACAACATTCTTGAATTGTTGACTCGAAGAAGAAGTCTATATTGAACAACTGGTGTGTTTTCTTCTTGGTACTGATGAAACAAAGGTCTGCAAACTAAATAAATCTCTTTATGGTTTGAAACATGCACCATGGGCATGGTACTCCCAGCTGGATTCTTACCTTAAGAAGCTGGAATTCAAAATAGGAGTAGTAGATCACAATCTATATGTGAAGAATTCCTAAAAAATCAGTTCATGGTTCTAGTCTATGTTGATGACATTATATTTGGTGGCAGCAGGAAAAAATCAGTGGATGAGTTTGCTAATCGCATGAAATCATAATTTGAAATGTCTATGATTGGGGAGCTCACATATTTCTTGGGGATATAGGTGATTCAAAGGAAGGATTATACTTTCATTTCTCAGGAAAAGTATTCAAGAGAGCTGCTGAAGAAGTTTAACATGCAAGACTCCAAACCAATGTCAACTCCGATTGCAGTTGGAACCAAACTTGGAAAGCATGAGGATGGGACATTTGTAGACCCCGCCATGTACCAGAGGATAATTGGGAGCCTAATGTACCTGAAATCAACATGACCAGATATTGTCTTTACAACATGTTTAGAGACCCGCTTTCAGAGTAATCCAAAGGAAGAACATATGGCAGCAGTAAAAAGAATCATGAGGTATATTCAAGGTACTCACAATTGTGGATTATAATTTTCTGTAGGAAGGGACAATGAATTATTATTATTTTCTAATGCTGATTGGGCTAGCTATGTAGTGTACATAAAGTCCACCAGTGGTGGAGCATTCTATATTGGGAATAAATGTGTTGGCTGGTTGAGCAAGAAACGAGAAAGTACTTCTATAGTACTATTGAAGCTGAGTATATATCCGCCACAAAGGCATGCACTCAACTGCTATGGATGAAGCAACAATCAATTGATATTGGTGATGAGGTGAAGAAACCAATGGTTATTTACTGTGATAAAAAGAGCGTAATTGATCTTATGAAGAATCCGGTTTAGTATTCTTGTACAAAACATATTGAAATCAGGTATCACTTTATCAAAGATAAAGTTTAACAAGGTGTGATTAGAATAGATCATGTGGGAACTGATGAGAAAGTAGCTAATATCCCGACCAAGCCACCGTCAATGGCTGTGTTTGAGAAGCATCGTTTTAACCTCAGTGTTCAGCCACCTCCCAGTGCATAAGGAGGTTAAGAAAAACCCCTATCCCCAGTTATGTTAACTGTTTTTAATCTTTTTGTGGATATGATGCAGGTTTATAGGGGAGATACTTTACAAGGGGTGTTTTGAGATGTTCAATGAGAAAATACCAATCTTTGGGTTTATTTCCAATGGGGGAGAAGTAATTAATTCAGGTCATGTTTGGTATCACGATGAGAATTCAGTGATAGGATAAGGAGGAATTATTTGGACATGTAATGCTTCTGGGAAAATTTAAGAGAATTTCCTAGGCGTCATTAAGAAATTCCAAAACACAGGATCCCAATTCACACTTCCCCTCTTGTAATATACACCAATCATTTCTCACGTATACTTAGAGTGTTGGCTGACTTGATTCTTGCGTTTCTGGTTTTCATGTGGCTGGTACTCTATTGAATTTATTTACTGATTGCCAACAAACCCAAAGGGGGAGATTGTTGGAACCATGATTGTCTTTGCATGAATTGGAGTATGTTTTGTGTTTATTTTCAATCCTCAATGGATGTTCAGAATATGTGCCAGCAAAGTGATCTTACAGTTCAAGAAGATAATAGTATTGAAATTTACACCATTTTCCAGTGTTTGCCAAATTTCTGGACCTCAAAATTGACAAATGGAGAAAAGTGTTTTTGGAAAAGGGAATTGTATAATGATTACTTATAGGCTTGGAAACTTGTGTGTAATATGTTTTTCAAGATCATAACATCAAAATATGGAAAAGGAAAAAGGGGCACCCAAGTTTTGGGTTTGGTTGCGCAAGTGACTAGCGTGATAGAGACTAGTGTGGCAGAGACTAGGGCGGCTGGACTTGTGCGCCGAGAGGAGACTTGCGCACCATCATGTAGGGTGTCTAGAATTCCTATAAATAGAGGAAAACCCCTCCTATTTTTAATATGAAGTTCAAGACTTAGAGAAATTCAGAGCTCCCGTCGTGCAGGTGTAATGGTCGCGGGTTGTGTGGTCGCACAAATAGAAGTTGCGCGACAGTTGTTTGCTGCGCATCCAAGGTGGTTTGGGCGAGAAAGGTTGTGAGTTGCCCAAGTTTGGAGTTAGAGAAGGATGTGTCGTGCAAGTTCTTTGGTGACACTTGCACGCCAGGATTTGAAGAAGCGCGACAGGTGACAGTTGCGTGCCAAAACCAGTTTGGGCGGAAAAGAGTGTGAGTCACGCAAGTGTGAGGCTGAAAAAGAAAGTGCCGCGCAAGTGGTAGAGGTGAACTTGCGTGCCATCTTAAAACTTGCGTGTCGTCTTGGAGAAGCGTTCTAGGTGTGGTTGAAGCATGCTGGTCTTTTTTGGGCTGTGCGAAACCTGGAAGTTTGCCCGATACCTTTGGTGCAAAGTGAGATTCGTCTACGGGTGGAAGTTGGAATTCAACGGAGCAACTACATACAACAGAGGATGCATTCATTAGAGACGATGAAGAGACCTTCATGTCTATAAACTGAGTGGGACTTAACCAAAGGAAGTGAGCCAGGGGGAGTCAATGGGAGTGACCTGAGGGACGTAATGAGCTATCCCTGAACTTTTGTAAAGGTAGTGTGCCTGGGACAGAGTGACTGTACCTGAACAGTGTAATCCATAGCTAGTGAAGTTTAGTGGAATTAGGTACGACCGACAACCTATCGGCGTATTCTCCTTGGACGTAGCCCTTTGTGGTGAACCAAGTAAAAGTGCTGTGTCAACTCTCTACTTTCATTTTTTTGGCTGGTTTAACAAGTTCCTACCAACGTGGGAATAATATCCACAACTTTAAAATGAAAAAGTTAACTCCCTGATTCACCCCTCCCCTATCAGGGTGTTCCGAGGTCCTTAATATGTTACAATTATTTTAAATAATCGAAATAGAATAGACCTGATTGAGTTATAGGAATTAAAGAAGAAACTATAGGAGAATCTAGATAAGGAACTCATTTATCCAGGTTTTTACCTGGGGGTGCACCTATTATTTTTTTAAGAAGAAATATGGGTCAATGCACCTTTAAAATGACTATCAACATCACAACCTGACCACCTCAGACTATGATCCTGATCATTTGACCCCATGAGACTACTATAATACATTATTTTCTTTCCCATCACACTACATGCTATTACCCATTAGATTCACTTATTAGACTAATGGTTTTTCCCACATGCCAACAAAATTTCATTCAGTGTGTTTTGTCCTCACAAACACACACACCTAAGGAAACTTCCTAGGAGGTCACCCATATTGACACTACTCAAGGAAAATCATGCTTTATAGTGGGGTTCTAATTAGGTAGGCTCTAAAAATTAATGGCGAACCTTGTTGAAATGAGTAGTAACATTTATTATTTTAATCCTCACTTTCCAGAGGTGTTACACTCTCCCTCCATTTAAAGCACAATAACCTCAATGTTGAACCCACATATAAAACCCAGACAACATCACTGCACTTATTGTTGGGTATTGGATCTGACACTATTTGTCACAACCCAACCACCTCAAGTTATAAACCTAATCATTTGACCCCATGGGTCTACTATAATACCCTGGTTGCTTTCCCAACACACTTAAGGCTATTACCTACTAGGGTCACTTATCAAACTAATGAATTTTCACATAGGACAACAAAATTCCTTCCAGTGTGCTTTTTACTCACTCACACACCCTATGAAACTTCCCAGGAGCTCAACCATCCTGACACTACTCCTGGTCAAGCATGCATTATTGTGGGGTTCTAATCAGGTAGGCTCCTAAAAAAAAGGTTCACAATGTTGACATGGGTAGTAGAATTGAATCTTTTAAGCCTCACTTTTCAAGGGGTGTTATAATCAAGAAATTAGCAAGATCAATATTAAGAAAAAATATCCTACACCTTGTATCAATTATCTATTAGATAAAAAATGGGGAGCTTAATATTTTTCCAAGATTGATTTTGATATGGATATAATGAATAAAGGTTTAATATGGATGATTTATACAGGATAACCTTCCATATGAGGTATGGTCATTATGAATTTATAGTAATGCCATTTGGTCTTACTATTTATCCTTATATCTTCAAGGAGTTAATAAATAGAGTATTTAGAGATTACATTGATTAGTTTTTAGTAGTCTTTATAGATGATATTATTATATATTTAAAGTGAAAGTAATAAGATGTAGAACATTTGAGGATCTTTTTAAAGACATTGAGGAATGAGAACGTATATACAAAATTTACCAAGTGTGAATTTTGGCTAGAAAAAGCCTCAATATTGGTTCAAATAATTTCAAGTGAGGTTATATCAATATACCCTTTAAAGAAAAAATTTATTGAAAAATGGACCAGAATAACTATGCTGACCAAGACCCATATTTTTGTTAGGTTAGAAGGATACTATCAATGATTTTTGAGAAATTTTTGATAGCTATAAAATCCACTAACAATGTTGGCCCATAAGGGTTCCATGTTCTTGTGGTAAGATGAATGTGAGAAGAATTTCAAAGAACTGAAGAGAAGGTTGGTCAATGTGCCTCTTCCTACACTAACCTGTAATAGAGAAGGGTTTGGGATATATAGTGATGTATTAAAGAAGGTACTTGGATACATACTTATACATAATGATATAGTGATTGATTATACCTCTCTCCAATTGAAAATTCATGAGAAAAATTACATGACTCATGGTTTGGAGCTGGCCATAGTAATTTTTTATGAAAGATATAAAGGCATTATCTATATGGTGAAATTTTTTATATATATATATATCATAAAATCTTGAAGTATATATTTACACATAAAGAGTTTAATATGAACCAAATAAGATACTGGTAGTTGATCAAAAATTATATATACTCAATATATTACCACCTTGGGAAGATGAACAATGTGGATGATGATCTGAGTCGCAAATACCATACTATTTTTTCAATGTTGGGGATTTAAATAGATCCAATATTTATGGATTTTTAGAATATTTATCTTTAAATATTGAGTAAAAGATACATATCTTATCTTTCTCAAATGAATGTTTAAATATCCACCCCTTAGAGGATTAAGAAGGAATATAAGAAATATGTAAAATTACAAAATAATGAGAGGAATGTTATTAAGTTCAACCATGATCATAATTAAATAATAAGGTTCATGAACCAGGTATGCGCCCCATTAATACTAGAATTGATTAAGGTGCAGTTGGATAAAGCTGCTAATTCAAAATTATATATTCATCCAAGAAATATTAAAATTTATTGAGATATTAAAGTGAATTTTTTTGGGATAAAATAAAAAAGTGATATTGAAAATCATGTATCTTGATGCCTGGTATTTAAGTAAGTTAATTCTAAGAGATACAAGTCTATGAGGATGTTACAACCCTTACCCATATCATAATAAAAATGACAAAACATCACCATGGATTTCATTGTTAGACTACCTAAACATTAAAAGTACATAATGTTATTTGGGTTATAGTCAATCACTATAAGAAATCAATACATTTTCTTTACATTATATAATATTTATATCCTAATAAAATTTCTCGGTTATACATTAAAGAAGTTGTGATATTTCATGGAGTACCACTCTCAACTATATCTGATTATGATCCAAGGTTTACATTGATGTTATACATAATTCATCAGTAGTATATGGATATAGAGTTTAGTTTTAGTACTTTATATCATCCTAAGATAGATGGTTAGTGTGAGAGGACCATTCAAACTCTATTTGACATATTTAGTGCCTACTCTATGAATTTCAAATGTAGTTAGGATCAAAAACTTCCTTTAGTGGTATTTTCTTATAACAATAGCTTTCACTAGAGAAATCACATGGTTCCTTATGAAGCCCTATATAATAGTAAGTATAGAAATACGACATGCTGGGATGAATTTTGAGAAAGAAAGATATTGAGATCTGATCTAGCTGAGGAAATGGCATAACATGTTAGAGAAATTCGGCAACACATCAGGGAAGCTCAGAGTCAACAGAAAAATTATAATAACAACCATCGATGAGATATAAAGTTTGATTTTGATGACAAAGTATTCCTATGAATGCATAATTATAATAAGTTTATGATATTTTAAAATAAGGTAATGTTGTGACCAAGATATAGTGGTCCTATTAAAGTTATTGATTGTATTGGGATGGTATATTTTTTCTTGATGCTTCCACTAAATGTCTCTCAAGTTCATGATGTATTGAATGTATCTATCTTGAGGAAGTAAATACCTACTCCTTCACAAGTGTTAAAATCAAATGTTGCACCACTAGAGAAATATTTCTATTCAGAGGTAAAACTATTAGAGATAGAGTATTGAATAGATAAAGTGTTGTGGAACATGACCACTCAACCGGTCAATGTTTTGTGGTGAAACGATAAATTTGAGGAAGCTATGTGGGAACTTGGGGATATGATAAAGAAAAAGTATCTTCATTTTTTTTATCAGAGTGAAGAAATTTCTAGGTCAAAATTTTTATAAGGTGGTAGAATGCAATAACCCTAGATCTTATGATATATTTCACTTCAAATAAATTTAATTTCTTCGCTATCTTACTTTACAGGAAACATTGGGTTCGAATGAACCGAGATATACTATTGAATAATTATTATGTTATCACCTAGATATTTGATTGATGTGTATGAATAAGACTAATTAAATTATAAATATATATTTTATACTCATTTATAAAACCAATTCATTAGTTATCAATTGATAATAGAATCTGAAATTATTATTTTTTAAAATACTTTTTTATGCACACAATGTGAGTTTATCTTAATAAATTATATTAATCACAATTGATGAATGAAATTAGTGATATATATATATTATATTCAGTAAAATGTTTTAGCAATAATATAATGGTTTGTACTAGGTAAAATATAAGAATAAATCCAATATTATGCTTAAAAACACATTCTAAAAACTGTTTTTGATGTGTTTTACACTCTTATTTTAAAATAGATTTATATCACTTCTATAAATTTCATCATGAAAAATTTATTTCATATTTTTAATTATGATGTTCAAATTTGGTAAATAGTACCCTTTTATTTTTGATCATCATGAACGGTAACCATGGTAAATATTTTTCATATCAGTATTGGAAAAACATGAAAAATAGGGATAAAACTATGGGATATAGCCTAGAAATATCCAAAAAACATTCCTTTATTTAATTTCATAATTTAATTTTAACCTTAAACATATTTGCATCAATTTTTTATAAAGTTTTTCCCACTTTCAATTGTTAATGTCCTTAATATTATTTTATACAAATAATGAATAGGAAATGTCACTCTCTTTGTTTTAATATCTATAATATTTTTTTGTAGAGATAAAAAGAGTTTATGCTCAGTTATAAATATTTATTTGAAATATAAATTACCTTTTAAAATTTAATTTATTTTTAATTATTATTGATGAAATAATTACCTTAATGCTTACTCTATGTTGACATACTGCTTGTTCAAGTAATAGAAAAACCGAATAACTGATTTTAAAAATATAAAAAGTAATAAAATTTTGATGAATTATTATATTCAAAATAATTTTTAGATAAATATAACATATTATTGATATGTTAAAAGCTGTTATTAAAATTCCATTTATATCTAGTTTTCTTTAATGTCAAACTATGTGAATAATCCCAGAAACAACTTTAATTATATCTTTTATTAAATAATATTTTATTAAATGATTTAAAATTTATCAAAAATATATTTTTCTAGATATGGCTGACAATATCAACCATTTTCCACTTATGGGACACTTTTACTTTTGTAGAAACTTTCATGATCTATAAATAGTAAACAAACTTTGATATGGTGATAATGGCCAAAAGGGTTAACTTGGGTTTAATACTAATATATGGGGGTTAAAAAAACACATAAAATTATATAAAATTTATTGTATGAGATGTTTTAGAATAATTATCATTATATATTCTAAATATATCAATTTAGTTCCACTTGATCATGGAAATTAATTTATATTAATTTAATAATTTTGGTAATTATAAGGGTTCTCTACCCATCAGTTTTAAAAGGGAACCCCCTATTCTACATTATTCACAATGTTTTAGACTTATATCTTAGAAAATTACCACCCTAATACAATCCTAGATTCATTCCCCATGTCTTAAAACTTCTATTATTTCAAAAATACCATCCCTTCAAGGATTAAGGAGTAGTCCAAAGGATATTTCTCAATGAAGAGGTATAACTCTTAACCGAGTAAATTTTATTTTTTTGATACCTCCTCTAAATACATGGTATATATTATAAAATAATTAATTATTTAAGAACCTGGTTTTTTTCTGAGAAAAACTTTGGAATATTCTTGATAATATTCCAGAGCAGTGCCTTCAGACGGCGTGCGATTCTGAGCCCCGGAGTGGTCGGAATTAAATTTTCAGTGCGTTCACACTGGAAACGCCAAATAAATGGGATAACTCCTAAACGGAGGTTCAGATCAGAGATACGAGTGTACGTATGGGTACGGAATGGGGTGTTTATCCTAGGAATGAGAAAACACTTGTCGGCGCGGGACGTTTGGACCCCTCGCCCGCTTCTGGAATGTTAAACGGATAAATTAATTAATTAATCTATTCGTTTAATGTTGAAAGGAATCTCTTAAAAGGTGGCACGGATTGGA
Source organism: Viscum album (assembly GCA_963277665.1). NCBI lineage: Eukaryota > Viridiplantae > Streptophyta > Magnoliopsida > Santalales > Viscaceae > Viscum > Viscum album. The sequence goes on along the minus strand of OY728155.1, from coordinate 80,839,427 downwards.
AAACCGAGGGCTCCGTTGAGTTCGGAGTGTGCCGTTTACCCTAGGAGGGGTGTAACTTTTGCGGGCACAGGCTATCTGTGAAAAATGGCCCCAGGGGCGTTTTTGTAATTTAACGGCCTCAGACGTTAAATTTAATAACTTTTGAACGAGGTCTCGGATTAAAGCTTCGAGACCACCATTGTGCTCGGGAGGTGGTGTTTACCCCAGGGGAGGCTTAACCTCGACCCTTCTGAGGGTTCGGGATCGGGCTGAAGGGCGTGGTTAAGCGTTTTCTATTTAAACACTTAACTCACCCCACCCTCTTCTTCTTCTCCTTCTAACTCAAACCCTCCCCCTCTCCTCCAGCTATGGTGAGGCACCTCCGGCGAGCCAATTCCGGAAAGGCAGCGGAGCAGCGGCAGACTCCCCGTGAAGCTCCGGGCATCGCCCACGAGGTAGGATTGTTGCGGTTTCAATTTTTTTTATTCCCACACCTACTTTGAGTTCAATTTTATGCATCGATTTGCTATTAAAACTTAGAAAAAATCTCATGGTTGCATATTAGAGTTTTTTTATCTCTCCAACACATTTCCGGAATCAGAATTGGAGTTTGGAGGCGTTCTCAATCGTTCACCGAAGTTTGCGGGAATTTCGGGTTGTCCCGGCGGTTTCCGGCCTGTTTGGATGCTCTGGCGGTCCGAGGCGCGGCGGTAGGGGCTTCGGCGACAGTCGGCGTGGGTTCTCGGCAAAGGGGCAGTGGGACGGAGGCAGCTGCGGATGGCGGCGGTCGGCGGGGTCTCGGGCGGCACCGACGTAGCACGAAGAGGAGGAGGAGCCGCGGGGTGCGCGACCCCGCGCGGCACGACCGCGACCCGCAGAATGCGGGTCGCTGCGGGAGATGCGGAGACCGACCTTGATGGCCGGTCGGTGGAGGTAGGCCGCGGCCAGCTGGCCGCGGCGGGGCGAACCGGACCCGCGGCTGGGCCGCGGGCCGACTGTGGGCGGACTGTCCGGCCCAAGGGGGGCTCCCCCCCTTTGGAAGTTCCGTTGCCCGTAGCTTTCGCTACGGGTGTCTGTTTTGCATGCCATCAGCGGCAGCGCAGACCTTGTGTCGAGGGGAACACTTTGAGATGGTTTCAGGAATTTTTAATTCCCGAAACGAGGGGTCTCGGTGGTGCGACACGTACGTCGAGGGGTTTGCCGTTTTTCCGGGAATCTTGTTTTGGACGGCGCGGGCGCGTTTGACGTCCGTTTTGAGCGCCGTCAGTGGCGTTGCGACCCTGGCGTCGGGGCGAAGTTTTCCAGGGTGGTTTTGGGTGCTGAAGCCGAAATTGAGGCGTGGGCCCCACGACCCGTCTTTCGAGCTGTGTGCAGTGTTTCACGCCTTTTTCATCGGACGTCCGTTCAGAGCGTGCGAGTAGTCGTTTCTGGATATTTTTCCGAGGGGATTGCAGTGGTGCAATCCGGCCGCCCTAATTCGGCACGAGGGTGCGAGTCCCATGAGGGCCCTTTCGGGATTTGATGGTGATTTCCAGCTTTATAATCAGGTGTCCGTTTTGGACAAGTGAATAGTCCATTTTGTGTACTTTTTCAAGAGGATCGCAACGGTGCGATCCGTTCGTTGAGTTTTGGGACCGGGATGCGGGTCATACGTAGCACCGCTCGTGTGCGGTGCGCCGAAATGCATCTTTTTCTCCGGATAGCCATTCCGCTCAAGTGAGCAGTCTTTTTGACATGTTTTCCTGAGGGGATCGCAATGGTGCGATGCACCCGACTGTTTTCGGGGCCGAGGCTCGGGATCACGAGACGTCGTTCGGGCGTGAGGGGGTGTTGGTGACTTTTCTGTCGGATATCTGTTGGAGGCAAGTAAGTAGTCAATCTCGCGTGTTTTTCCACGAGGATTACAACGGTGTGATCCGTTTGGTTATGCGGAGCCTTATACACGATCTTATTAAATGTGGAAACGTGAAAGGTACCCCGGTGGCAGTTCTTCTACCGTGGATGTAGTGGACCCATGGCATGTGATCGTGTGCACTCTTGGGAGAGAGATGTGAATGTTTCATAAGATGTGGCCGGCCGTGCCTGGGCCTTTGATTTGGAGATGTTACATCACGACCTCGCATTGACGTTGGGTGTCGTGTGCACGATGGCCCTTGGGCTGATAATGTTGTATACTCTGGAAGTATACGGGAATGATTGGAGTTACATGTGGATGTTCGTACCTGAGAACGTTTGGGTGCTTGGTTGGTGTTTCCATGGGGCCACACGTTGTGTGGGCCCCACATGCGTGTCGTGTTCTACTTTACGTACTTTGACCTCTCGTGACGTAGAGGGTCCCTCTGTGCTTGTTTGTTTGACTAGCAGGGTGGAGTTTTTCCCCTGGATTTGTGCTCGTTTGTTTGGATAGCAGGGTTGAGTGGTCTTACCCTGGTTTCGTTCTCGATGGATCGGCCGGTAGCGGTGCTAGTGACACCCAGTGATGGAGTAGGCTCTGAACCTCTTTTAGGTGAGTTGTTCTGGAGTTGGGTGGTTGCGCGATACCTACCATGTGTCCGATTGGCCAGTGTTGTACCCTCCAGTGGATACAGCCAAAACAGTTCTGAGTTTTACCCTCTAGCGGGGCTGGGCAGTGCGTTACTCATCGGCTTCTAGGGTCTACCCTCCAGTAGAGACTGGGCAGTGGGTCTCCCGACGCACTTAGGGTCTACCCTCCAGCAGAGAATGGGCAGTGGGTCACCCAACGACCTCATAGGGACTACCCTCCAGCAGGGATGGGTAGTGGGTCGCCTGTCGTCTAGTTCCAGGTGTACCCTCCAGCACGGCTGGGCAGTGGGTCGCCTGCCAACTAGTTCTAGGTCTACCCTCCAGCACGGCTGGGCAGTGGGTCGCCTGCCGACTTATTCCAGGTCTACCCTCCAGTGGGGCTGGGCAGTGGGTCACCTTATATCTTATTATGGTTTACCCTCCAGCGGGGCTGGGCAGTGGGTCGCCTGAAGATGTATTATGGTTTACCCTCCAGTAGGGCTGGGCAGTGGGTCACCCGATATCATATTCTGAATTACCCTCCAGCAGGGCTGGGCAGTGGGACACCTGTTGGCATTCCAGGCTCAGTCCTTTCTACTAGGCTAGCCTGTGGCTTTCCTCCGTGATTACCGGAGCGGGACCCCTGGTTACGGGTCAGTGTTGTGACGACCTTGACTTTGAGGAGACCTCTCGACTGTGGGGAAATGACGAGGTGGGGTTTGACTTAACCCGGAACCCTCAAGTACGAGGGGCACTTTCCCCCACCGAGACGCGTCCTTGTGACGCGATCTAAAACCGTGCGGGCGAGTCAGTGCCACCCAAAGCGGATAGTGTCAAGGTGCGGTGATTGAGCCCCTTGACTTGTAGTTCAGGGCAGATGTGTGGGATGGTGGGCATCGATGGAGTTTACTTCTAGGACTGTTGGCTACTCATTTTCTTGGGCTGAGCTACGGGACGGAGATCTCCTTACGACGTTGTTCGGGTTTCTTGTTGAGCATACAGATATGTATATACCTTGTTTCTGGTACCCACTTCTTGGGTTTGGTTACTCTCTTTCCAGGAGAGGCGAAGACATGCAGGGTATTCCACGTGCTTTCCGTGTCTAGATTCTCATGGTTGGACGAGTCTACTCTCCTGCTATAGGTAGCGAAGACTCGACGGGAAGTTCATCTTCTCACCGTTTCCAGCTCCTTGTGCCGGGACGAGTCTACCTCCTTTCTCTTGTTGGGTTGAGCTGGAATCTTTACTGTACTCTTTACTTCACTTTCGGTTGTACTACTTTACTTTTCCTGTTCGCTCTACTGCTCACCCTTCGGTACCTCCTTTGTTGCCCCTTGAGCCTTCAGGGTATCCTACTGAGTATTTTTATACTCACCCCAGCTTGGGATTTGCCCGCACTTGGTGTGCCCTTGCAGACGAAAAACAGGTTGGTCATGACTTCAGTGGAGCATAGGAGTTCGGGAGCTTGGACCACGTGTGGTGGTCGTGGTCGGGTTCCAGGTGGGAGACCCGTCAGCTGTTTCTTTTTGTTTACCTGTTGCCGGGTTGTGGCACTTTTTGGTTGGGTGCCTGTTTTTCCCCTTTTCTTTTCAACTTGTACCCCGTACTGTTTAGAGGTCGATGCACATTTGTGGTATATATATATAGAAGGTTACCTTTTCTTTACTTGTCTCTTCTTTTACTCTGAACTGTTGCATTGAGTGTGCTGCGTGTGTGTGTACAGGTACTTAGGAAAAAGCCTCCCCGAGTTGTTGTGCCTTCGGCGCTGGTCGCCAGCCCCTGGCCTATGGAGGCGGGCTTGGGGTAGTTGCGGCTCGAGCTCGGGTAGGGTCGGGTCGTGGAAAAGTGGTATCAGAGGTGGTTCATTTCTTGGGACGCTGTTCGGACGTCCCTAAAAGAGGAATTGGTTGGGATTTAGGGAAAAAGTGTTAACGTGTCTCGAGAGCGACTCTCATGCCAGGGAGTCCAGTGATGGTGCGACGACCGACATATCCATTCACTAGGACCTTGATAACCCACTTGTCGACTCAGCATGCTGAGACACTTGTTGCAGGGAAAATTTGTTTGTGCATCACATAGGACCGAGTCTTGACTGTCCTTCTTGAGTCAGCTCCCCATCTTTGATGTTTTTGGTATATACATATATGCTCATCTGACCATGACACTCCTTGATAATATTCAGGATATCTCCATGAGGACATCCATCCAGGATACCAGCTTTGGTTCATGACGATGACCCTGTGAGCTACGAAGCCACAGTCCAGGACCCATCATGCGAGCCCATTTCTCCGAGTGGGCTGGTAGCAGCACCCCCACTTGTTGAGCAGCAGACAGTTTCAGCAGAGCAGGCTGAGCTTGAGCGCAGGTTGAGCGCGCTCCGTGAGTTCCAGCGGCAGGGACCGCTGAGGTTCAGTGGTGATCCAGACCCTCAGGCAGCAGAGGTTTGGCTCGAGGCAGTGGTTCGCCTTTTCAGGCTTGTGCAGACGTCGAAAGATCAGAGAGTGACTTTGGCAGCCACCCTTTTTCGCGGGGCAGCCTGGCGTTGGTGGCGTCTAGTGACTCAGCTTCTTGTCGAGTCGTCTCTTTCGTGGGGAAACTTCCAATTGTTGTTTCTTGAGGAGTTTTTCTCCTCCTTCTTGCGCTCTGTTCAGATTCAGGAGCTCCTGCAATTTCAGAAGGGAGGGATGATAGTGGCCGAGTACGCGGCTATTTTCGCAAACCGTGCAAGCTTTTACCTGGACTTGGTCCATGATGACAACATCCGAGCGCGGAAGTTTGAGCAGGGTCTCTGCCGAGAGATTCATGCTGTCATAGTACCCTTGGGCATTTCCACATATTCTGAGGTGCTAGAGCAGGTGCTGGTGACAGAGGGATTTCTGTCACATTCTGGAGTTGGTGGTGGCAGCAGGCGCGTTGGAGCCGAGACGTCTGCCGTAGCTAGTGGGAGTCGAAAATCAGAACCTCGGCGCAGGTGGCTTACTGAAAACTAGGCTTAGGGGCGTGGTCGTACACCACAGTGGCACCGGAGGGCACCAGTGCAGCCCAGAGAGAGTCAGTGTTATGCTTGTGACAGGCGAGGTCACTTGGCACGAGACTGGACGACCCGAGTTGCTGAGAGCTTCGGGCAGGCAGCTGGTGCACCACCACGGCAGAGGAAGCGCCGTGATCGGAGTAGTACCTAGAGAGGTGGTTCTAGAAGAGGAGTGGGAGGATCTGGTAGTGGGGGATGACTTTACAAGATCTCCCCATCACCACTCGGCGGTCCACGTCAGGCTCCGAGAGCTGACGGTTGGGACCACGGACAGCCGCGAGCTTTGGATTTCTACGATCCTGCAGAGCATGGGATGGTGAGAGGTACCCCTTGAGACTCTTCTACTTCTTACAGTAGAATTGTTAGGCTCTGCGTGTGAAAGGCTTTTCTCCCTTCTCCTTGTTTGAGGTGTTACCAAGGTGACGTAGGTCGTCGGGTGTAACCCTATGTTGGTAAGGAAAAAGGTGGGGGACCTTTTCCTTTAGTCGATGGTGTCGACTCCATCGCTCACCGAGCATGTAAGAGAGCCTCGACTGTGGGACCTTTCATGACCAGATATCCTTGGGTGTTTCACCATATGGATATTCTGAAGGAGGGAATCACCGGGCCTTGTTTTAGGTGCGGGCGGTGACTCCAGTCGCGGCGTGCGTCGTAGAGGTTTGACCGGGGAGGTGAGCTACCCCCGAGGGCCTTTGGGCCGTTTGAAACTGTGCAAAGGGATGGCGAGGTACCCTACTTCCTTGCCCTAACCCCAAAGTCTAGAGTGGGTGCACGACATCGGTGAGGGCTGACCTCGCGTGAACAGATCAATCTTTTGGTCTGTGGGTGGAGGCACAGAGCTATGCGTGGGTTCTTCTGGGTATGGGAAAGCCAAGTGTGGGATTAGTACCCTGTGTTGCTCCCTAGTTTTTCTTTTCAGGGAAAAAAATATTGAAGGAGGGAATGATGTAAGAACCCGGTTTTTACTAAGAAAAACTTTTCAATATTCTTGATAATATTCCAGAGCAGTGCCTTCAGACGGCGTGCGATTCCGAGCCCCGGAGTGGCCGGAATTAAATTTTCAGTGCATTCACACTGGAAACACCAAATAAATGGGATAACTTTTAAACGGAGCTTTAGATTAGAGATACGAGTGTACGGATGGGTCCGGAATGGGGTGTTTACCCTAGGAACGACATAAAACTTGTCAGCGCGGGACGTTTGGACCCCTCGCTCGCTTCTGGAATGTTAAACGGATAAATTAATTAATTAATTTATTCGTTTAATGTTGAAACTAAGTATCTCTTAAACGGTGGCTCAGATTGGAAAACTGAGGGTGCCGTTGAGTTCGGAGTGTGCCGTTTACCCTAGAAGGTGTGTAACTTTTGCGGGCACGGGCAATCTGTGAAAAATGGCCCTAGGGGCGTTTTTGTAATTTAGCGGCCTCATACGTTAAATTTTATAACATTTGAATAGGGTCTCGGATTAAAATTTCTAGACCACCGTTGTTCTCAGGAGGTGGTGTTTACCCCAGGGGAGGCTTAACCTCGACCCTTCTGAGGGTTCGGGTTCGGGCCGACGGGCGTGGTTAAGCGTTTTCTATTTAAACGCTTAACTCACCCCACCCTCTTCTTCTTATCCTTCTAACTCAAACCCTCCCCCTCTCCTCCAGCTCCGGCGAGGCAACTCTGGCGATCCAATTCCGGCAAGGCAGTGGAGCGGCGACGGACTCCCCGTGAAGCTCCGGGCATCACCCACGAGGTAGGATTGTTGCGGTTTCAATTTTTTTTATTCCCGCACCTACTTTGAGATCACTTTTATGCATCCATTTGCTATTAAAACTTAGTAAAAATTTCATGGTTGCGTAGTAGAGTTTTTTTTCTCTCCAACGCATTTTTCAGAATCAAAATCGGAGTTCGAAGGCGTTCACAATCGTTCGCCGAAGTTTGCGGGAATTTCGGGTTGTCCCGGCGGTTTCCGGCCGGTTTGGATGCTCCGGCGGTCCAAGGCGCGGCGGAAGGGGCTTCGGCGGCGGTCAAAGTGGGTTCTCAGTAGCGGGGCAGCGGGACGGAGGTGGCTGCGGACGGCGGCAGTCGGCGGGGTCTCGGGCGGCGCCGGCGTAGCGCGAAGAGGAGGAGGAGCCGTGGGGTGCGCGACCGCGACCCGCGGAACGCGGGTCGCTGCGGGAGATGCGGAGACCGGCCTTGACGGCCGGTCGGTGGAGGCAGGCCGCGGCCAGCTGGCCGCGGCTGGGCGAACCGGACCCGTGGCTAGGCCGCGGGCCGGCTGTGGGCAGACCGGCCGGACCGGGCCGGTCCGACCCAAGGGGGGCTTCCCCCCTTTGAATGTTCCGTCGCCTGTAGCTTTCTCTACGGGCGTCTGTTTTGCGTGCCGTCAGCGGCAGCGCGGACCTTGCGTCGAGGGGAACATTTTGAGATAGTTTTGGGAATTTTTAATTCCCAAAAATAGGGGCCTCGGTGGTGCGACACATACGTCGAGGGGTTTGCCGTTTTTCCGGGAATCTTGTTTTGGACGGCGCGGGCGCGTCTGACGTCCGTTTTGAGCGCCGTCAGTGGCATTGCGACCCTGGCGCCGGGGCAAAGTTTTACAAGGTGGTTTCGGGTGCTGAAGCCAGAATTGAGGCATGGGCCCCACGACCCGTCTTTCGAGCTGCGTGCAGCATTTCACGCCTTTTTCATTGGACGTCCGTTCAGAGCGTGTGAGTAGTCGTTTCTGGATGTTTTTCTGAGGGGATTGCAGTGGTGCAATCCGGACGCCCTAATTAGGTACGAGGGTACGAGGCCCGCGAGGGTTGTTTCGGGATTTGACGGTGATTTCCAGCTTTATCACCGGGTGTCCATTTTGAACAAGTGAATAGTCCATTTTGTGTACTTTTTCGAGAGGATCGCAACGGTGCGATCCGTTCGTTGAGTTTCGGGATTGGGATGCAGGTCCCACGTAGCACCGCTCGTGTGCGGTGCGCCGAAATGCATCTTTTTCTCCGGATATCTGTTGCGCTCAAGTGAGCAGTCTTTTTGAGGTGTTTTCCTAAGGGGATCGCAATGGTGCGATGCGCCCGACTATTTTCGGGGCCGAGGCTCGGGATCACGGGACACCGTTCGGGCGTGAGGCGGTGTTGGTGACTTTTCTGTCAGATATCCATTGGAGGTGAGTAAGTAGTTAATCTCGCGTGTTTTTTCGTGAAGATTACAACGGTGCGATCCGTTTGGTTGTGTGGAGCCTTATACGCGATCTTATTAAATGAGGAAACGTGAAAGGTGCCCCGGTGGTGGTTCTTCTACCGTGGATGTAGCGGACCCATGGCATGTGATCGCGTGCACTCTTGGGAGAGAGATGTGAACGTTTCATAAGATGTGGCCGGCCGTGCCTGGGCCTTTGAGTTGGAGATGTTATGTCACACCCTCACGTTGACGTTCGGTACCATGTGCACGATGGCCCTTGGGCTGAGAATTTGGTATACTCTAGGAGTATACGAGAATTCTTGGAGGTACATGTGGATGTTCGTACCTGAGAACGTTTGGGCACTTCTTTGGGGTTGCCATGGGGCCACACGTTGTGTGGGCCCCACATGCGTGCCGTGTTCTTCTTTACGTACTTTGACCTCTCACGACGTAGAGGGTCCCTCGTTGCTCGTTTGTTTGACTAGCAGGGTGGAGTTTTTCCCCTGGATTTGTGCTCGTTTGTTTGGCCAGCAGTGTTGAGTGGTCTTCCCCTGGTTTCGTTCTCGATGGATCGGCCGATAGCGGTGCTAGTGACACCCAGTGATGAAGGAGGCGCTGAACCTCTTCTGGGTGAGTTGTTCTGGAGTTGGGTGGTTGCGTAATACCCACTCTATGTTCGGTTGGCCGGTGTTGTACCCTCCAGTGGATACGGCCAAAACAGTTCTGAGTTTTACCCTCCAGCGGGGCTGGGCAGTGGGTTACTCATTGGCTTCTAGGGTCTACCCTCCAGCAGAGACTTGGTAGTGGGTCGCCCGACGCACTTAGGGTCTACCCTCCAGTAGAGACTGGGCAGTGGGTCACCCGACGACCTCGTAGGGCCTACCCTCCAGTAGGGCTGGGTAGTGGGTCGCCCGTCGTCTAGTTCCAGGTCTACCCTCTAGCACGACTGGGCAGTGGGTCGCCTGCCGACTAGTTCTAGGTCTACCCTCCAGCACGGCTGGGCAGTGGGTCGCCTACCGACTTATTCCAGGTCTACCCTTCAGCGGGGCTGGGTAGTGGGTCACCTAATGATGTATTAGGGTTTACCCTCCAGCAGGGCTGGGTAGTGGGTCACCCGATATCTTATTATGGTTTACCCTCTAGCGGGGCTGGGCAGTGGGTCGCCTGACGATGTATTATGGTTTACCCTCCAGCAGGGCTGGGCAGTGGGACACCTATTGGCATTCCAGGCTCAGTCCTTTCTGCTAGGCTAGCCTGTGGCTTTCCTCCGTGATTACCGAAGCGGGACCCCTGGTTACGGGTCAGTGTTGTGACGACCTTGACTTTGAGGAGACCTCTCGACTGCGGGGCAGTGACGAGGCAGGGTTTGACTTAACCCGGAACTCTCAAGTATGAGGGGCGCTTTCCCCCACCGAGACGCGTCCTTGTGACGCGATCTAAAACCGTGCGGGCGAGTCAGTGCCGCCCAAAGTGGATAGTGTCAAGGTGCGGTGATTGAGCCCCATGACTTGTAGTTCGGGGCAGACGTGCGGGATGCTGGGCATCAATGGAGTTTACTTCTGGGACTATTGGCTACTCATTTTCTTGGGATGAGCTACGGGATGGAGATCCCCTTACGACGTTGTTCGGGTTTCTTATTGAGCATACAGATATGTATATACCTTGTTTCTGGTACCCACTTCTTGGGTTTGGTTACTCTCTTTCCAGGAGAGGCGAAGATGCAAGGGGTATGCCACGTGCTTTCCATGTATAACTTCTCATGGTTGGAAGAGTCTACTCTACTGCTATAAGTAGCGAAGACTCGACGGGAAGTTCATCTTCTCACCGTTTCCAGCTCCTTGTGCCTGGACGATTCTACCTCCTTTCTCTTGTTGGGTTGAGCTGGACTCTTTACTGTACTCTTTACTTCACTTTCGGTTGTACTCCTTTACTTTTCCTGTTCGCTCTACTACTCACCCTTCGGTACCTCCTTTGTTACTCCCTCGAGCCTTTGGGGTATCCTAATGAGTATTTTTATACTCACCACTGCTTGGGATTTGCCCGCACTTGGTGTGCCCTTGCAGACGATGGACAGGTTGGTCATGGAATCAGTGGAGCATAGGAGTTCGGGAGCTTATACCGTGTGCGGTGGTCGTGGTCAGGTTCCAGGTGGGAGACCCGTCAGCTATTTCTTTTTTTTACCTGTTGCCAGGTTGTGGCACTTTTTGGTTGGGTGCATGTTTTTCCCCTTTTCTTTTTATCTTGTACCCCATACTGTTTAGAGGTCGATGCACATTTGTGGTATATATATATAGCAGTTTCTTTTTTCTTTACTTGTCTCTTATTTTACTCTTCACTGTTGCATTGAGTGTGCTGCGTGTGTGTGTACAGGTACTTAGGCAAAGGCCTCCCCGAGTTGTTGTGCCTTCGGTGCTGGTCGCCAGCCCCTGGCCTATGGAGGCGGGCTTGGGTTAGTTGCAGCTCGAGCTCGGGTAGGGTCGGGTCGTGACAAATTATGTATATTAAATATATTGAATTTTTATTATGATGATGGAACTACCATTAGCCACATCTTTTCAGTCCGATTGGAAAATAAAATATTTTTTGTGCATATATATGGATTACATATTATACTAATTAATTGATTGATATACTAGAGATGATGAATCTATGATCAATGTACAAGTACATGGACTGATGGACTGAAAAAAACCTGAAAAATGGAGTAGTTATCACCCGAAATATAGATTTTAGTAAATATATTTTAATAAATAGATAATAAGATATTATAAATAAAGCATATATGGTATGGTATATATGATTATGGTTATGTAATATATTTATAATAAATATATATTTATTATACATGAATTATTTATGCGTATGAACTAAGACAAGACTTGGGGTAAGGGTATATCACCTCACTTTTATTTCTGTGAGACATATGCCAAATTCACCACATTTTTCTTTTATATGGTGTATATAATTCCCCATTGAAATAATATATCATGAATGAATTTATATTATTTTTATTTAATGTTTTATTAGAATTTATTCCTTTTATGGGGTTGTGATTCAAAATTCACCAAATCTGTAAGGGTTTATGTTACAATCTCATTTGATTTCAAGATTGCCTATAATAAATTTCCATTAATAAAAATTTTATGAATACTAACCTTTTTTTTCCTAATATAGTTTATTATACTATGTTTATTCATGTAATTTTCATGTAATATTACTATTTTCTTCTCTTTGTTACTTATAATGATAGAGAATTTTTTTAAGAAAGACTGACATTATTTCCTCTTTACCCCAAAATATTTTTCTTTAATGCCCATATTTTCTTTAAAATATTCTGAAGAATATTTTTCTTATTATACAATGACTTAATAATGAAATTTTTACCCATATTTTAATTTCTATAAAATGTTTTAAAAGTATTATTCTTTTCATTTTTTTAATGATGTGATTTTCCCCAAAGGCATCAACACATTATTTTTCTTAACATATACCATACAAAATAGTTTTCCCACCTCCATGACCACTATTTTCTTTGAAACATAATTTACAAGATTCCATGGTTATTTTAAAATAAAATATTTTCTTTAATATTTTGGATATTTTTTGATATTAAACAAGTGAAATCAAAATGAAAATTGGTTTTTTCTTCATGAAATATTCCAATGATCTTTTAAAATCATTTTCATCCATGATAATATCATTTAATGTTACTTATGTTTCTTTAGGTATATTATCCAATGATACTATGAAATTTATTTCTATGGATGGTTTATGATGAATAAGTTTTATGGATGATTATATAAAACCGGTTACTTGTATATTGGTTAATGAAGTTAAGATGAAATGTTTCTAAAACCTGTTTCATTTCAATGGGGCATACAATGAAGAAATGAATAATTTTTTTTATTATCTTGGGGAACATTTATGGTTTAATGTTATGTGATGGGTGGGTCTATTATATTTGTAATAACTTATGCTGTTAGTTTTTAATTTATAGTTTATGATATTTATTAAAAATAGATAATACATATCTATGAAGAAATTTAAAAAATTATTTTGATTTTTTTGAACAGATTAAATTATTTGGTTTTTGAATTTTTTTGGGTAGTTCAAAATAATAATAATAATTGTATTTTTATTATTGTTTTTAAAGAAAAAAATGAAATTAAAATATAAAAGTGTTATTAGTAATTTTGTTATGGTGGAAATATTGGTTGGGTGAATATTTATTAGTGGTTAAAGTAATATTGGTGATATTATTAATTGTTCTAAATAAATGAAATTGTGTGATTAATAAGAATTTATTAACTATTATCGGTATTTAAGGAATGTTAATGTTTGAAATGATTATATTATGTGTTGGTGTGTATATTTATATGCAGGTGTGTGTGTGTGTATAATGTGTATATATTTATGGGTTAAATATATATATGTGCGTGTTTGTGTGTGTGAGCGAGTGTATACTTATTTGTGCAGGTGTATATATATATATGTGCATGTGTGTATATGTATATGTGTCTGGTGTGTGTATATATATATCATCTATATATATGGGAAATGTTTTTTTTATTTTTAATGAGTGATTAAATGTACTTTAGAGAGGATCTAAAAAACGAAACCCATGAAGTGTTGTGGGGGGTGCATGAATTTAATACGGGAGATAAAAGAAAAATTAATAAATGTAATAATTGAAAATAATGGAAGTGTAATGTAGAGCATGGACATGAGCAGGGTGTAGGGGATTCATTCACTGCACATGGATTCAAATTATAGATACATATAATAATAAATGGTATAAAATGGTATTAAATAAAAGGATAAAAACATAATAATAATATAAAATGGAAATTGGGGTGAACCATCTAGTGCATAGCGTATAGTGGGTGATATCACTCCCTTACATGAATCTATCCCACCACTACCCCCTATCCCTCTCTATTATATTATTTTATTTTATCTTTAAACTTATCTCTTAGATATATTCTCCAATACTGATCAGATTGACATGCTGTTAGTGTTGTTGGGTTCATCTCGATGATTATAAATTAAAACCTACGTTTGTTTTTGAAGAATTTTTTTTATTCATATATAATATAGTATTTTTTTAATATTTTAAAAATAAAATATGGAGAAAATTCTAAATTATGATGAATCAGTAATGGTTCTAGGAATCATTGGTGTAATTTAACTAGTACATTAACCATTGTCATCAATTGTCGTTGTACATAATGTAGAAATCCCATAAATTTCACATATGTATTATACATATTATAGGCATGATTATTGGAATGCATGTGCAGGCCTCATAAACCTATTCGTCAGGATCACATGAGGTGTGTGTGTGTGTATCCATGACCTACATTTTCATTTCTTTCTTATGGATTGTTCTGATGATGATATTGTTTAACCTGATATAATGTTTGATTTACCATTTCCATCTTTTATTGTATGTGTTGTTCTTCTATATTCTATATATGAGCATACAGGTTTGGACTATTTTTTACTATACTATTAGTGGGTTGTTCGAGACATTGGTCAGGATGTACATGGTATATTCCATCTAGTGGAATGTGTCAAATGATTTTTCACTATCCTCTGAGAGGGAGGTGTCAGACACTAGTCGTATGACAACCCTAGTCTTTATTACACTTTATTTCATGATTAATTACATAAGAATACACATAATAAAACTCAAAAGATCTAGAAATATAGTTAATTTTTTAATTATTTACATTACATAACAACTCAAAACAAGGAATACATCATCTTTATTGAAAACCTCCTTGACATGTTCATAATATTACTTCGTACTTAAAACTTCATGGGATAACCTAGAGACATACATAAGAAATGAGTAAGATATAAAGAAAAGTAAGGGAATAAACCTATAATAACATTAAGAAAGAAATACATGTAATAAAATAGGCATATTGATGGGGTATAAAAGGAGTGGGATTTATAAACAAGAACAATTAATCATGATATATCATGATAACCTAAAGGCAACATGAGAAATGTGGAAACAACTTAAAACAATTCATCATAAACATATGTCAAGGATAACCATCAAGAAATCATTATGGAAAAAGTCCCATGATAGAATATGTTCACTCACTAATCTCTTGAATAATGTATCATGAGATCAAAACATTATCTAATTCATTGGGGTTCTATATAATTTCGGGCACACCCATCACTTTTATTTCATCCTCATGCTTAAGTGAACCACATAGATCATAAAAAAAGAATCATTTATCATCAAATTTTATTCCATGATAATGGAGTATGAAATAAATACTTGTAATACTCAAATAAAATAGTTATAAGTTCATAAAGGTGAACACCCTTGATAGGAAATTGGTACGGGTATTCACTACACATTTGTTTGGCATGGAAAATCAAAAGAAAATTTCGTCAGCATAACATCGTCACTTAAAGATTCATAAAATGGGTTTATGTGGGAAATGGGTATATAATAATTTTGAAATAAAATAAAAACTAAAATTTCCATGGAGAAAAATTATCCCTATAATAGTAATTGTAAATATAAGGTATAAGATAATGAAGAAACTAGAATAAAGAAGAGAAGGAAAGGATATCTTACCTTGAGAAAGTGATTCCAAATGCTTGGTATGAGCTTCTTGATAAATTGGGGGAACCTTTGGAGGACTCTAGATAAGGGGGTGACGAGTAATTATGTGCTCCAAATATTTTTAGTGAAGAGAATTGGGATATTGGGTGGGTTTATATATGAAAAGATTGGGTAATTCTTTATTATTTCTCAAACTTAGGTTTTGGAATCTATATAATAAAATAACCAAAACCACAAACATTCCCACTGTTTATTCCAAAGGGTAGTTTTTTTCATTATTTTATAATTATAATGATCTAAATTAATAAAATAATTCCTTTTCTAATGTGGAAGTGAGTCATACTCTTAAATAAATTATTTTAAAACCACAAAATATATTAATTATTTTGGAGGATTTTTAAAGGCTTTATAAAATTAATAAAATAAAGATAAAATATCATTATTTTAAAAATAAGACATATATTTGTATGTGGATACCCTTTTTAGTATTTATTACATCACTTTTTAGTCATTATGTTGTTATAATACACACCGTATATTTATACCGTATTTAATTTTATACAAAAAATTCAACTTTCTCAAACAATTATGACAAATTAACCATTGGATAATTTTTACATTACAATTCCAAAAACAATATTCATTCTATCAAAATAATTTTATAAATAATTTTATTTTTATTTTTAATATAAGAATCAATATTTATTGAGAAATGCTGTTTTTTTATAATAAAAGTTTTCAAAGGCTTATAAAAATTACATTTGATGTACTAAAAATCATATTATTAACTAAATTTATCAATTATAATTTAATAATAATATTTTTGTTAAATTTTATATATTTCAAAAATCCACTAATTCATCCAAATAAACACCTTGATTGAAATTGAATACTAATTAAAAATAAGATTTGTTTTTTATTATATAAAAATAAAAATCATTTATAATGTAACGATAGGAAGAAAATATGAAAATTATTATATTGAAAATAGAATATACATATTCATATTATTATGATCTTGATACATATCCATTTGATACACCTGAAAATGACCTAATGGTAAGGTGCACAACAACAAGGTTTTCATGGGGTGATTCGACGTACATGGTTTGGTTCGTGATCTCGATGAGCTTGAACTTATCCCATAAGTGGTTTTTCTCATTCTTAAGTTATTGGATATACACTTAGGATTGGTTAATGGAAAATCCTAGTGATGATATCTCCTATGGAATCTCCAATAAATGGGATTCATAGGGTATGATCCTGTAGGTTGAGACCATCACTTCCTTTGTCTATGTCAATTGGATTTTTTAAAACCCTATATTTATACTAATCATATGATCACTGTTCAAAGACTATATTATTAGTGTTAATGATTCTTAATGGTATTTTAAATCAGATATAATATAATAAAATCAAATAAGTTCATGTGTTTTCTGTATTCGTAATATATAATAATGCATTTAATTAAATCAAAAGGGGAGTTTTATTTATAACATTTTGGATCATTACAATATTCCCCAATTAGGAAATTTACCAATTGAAAATTTTTATTCCCAAACTAAAACATATGAGGTAAATTCTATTTCATCAATACCTCTAATTCTCACATCACTTCTTCAAAATTGTAGTTTATTGACAACACTTTGAATAGGTGCATTGTCTTATTTCATAGAACTCTGTATATATGATCAAATATCTTCACTAGATGCTCCTTATATGAGAGATAATTATCCAAAAGTACCACCTCTATATTGAGTACATGTGAGGGGTCTAGTATGTGCTTCCTCAATATAGATACATATAATACATCATGTACTTGAGACATGTTAAGTGGGAGTGCTAGTCAATAAGCCACTACTCCGATTCGATCAAGGATATCAAAGGGGATGATGTATCTTGGAATAAACATTCCCTTGATAAAAAATATTTGGAATTTATTCAATAGATATATGTAGAGGAATATCATGATTCCAATATCAAACTATAGGTATCGTTGATGATTTTCACCATAGCTCTTTTTTCAACTCCATGCAGTTTTGATGTGCTACTGAATGGTATTGACCTTTTCCACTATTTCCTCAAACATTTAAGGACCTAGTAGTTTTTATTCCCCATATTCATCCCAACATGTTGGGTTTTTTTACCTCTTCCCATAAAGTGATTCATAGGGATCCATTTAGATAATTGATTTGAAACTATTATTGTATGAAAACTCGACCAGATGAATATGTTGATCCCATCCTCATTCGAAGTAAATTTAGCATGATCTCAATATGTCCTCAAGTCTCTATATAGTATTCTCAGATTGGACATCAGTTTGATGGTGATATGTTGTGATGATTTTCAAATCTATATTTAGGTCATGTTGGAGACTCTTCCAGAACATAGAGGTAAATCATGGATCTCGATTAGATACAATCGATAGTGGTGTTCTATGCAACCTCACGACTTAAATAATGTATATCTTTGAAAGTTGATCAAGTGAGAAGTACTATCGAATTGCAATGTACAGATAAGTCTTTATAATATGATCAAACACAACCCATATAGTATTATTTCTTAGTTATTTATTTATAATACCATTTAAAAATTCCATGGTGATGTTTTTCCATTTTCATGTTGGTATGGGTAATGGTTGCATCATCCCCTTAGATTTTTACCTTTCTTCCTTAACTTTCTGACATACAAGACATATTGATGTATATTCTGTGATATCCTTCTTTATATTTTCCTAATAATAGTGTTCTCAGATATATTGATTCATATTTGTGATAACTAGGTGGATGGAGAAGGTTGAGCTATGTGAATCATCCAATAGATCCTTCTTTGACTCATGATTTGATAGTACACATAGTCGTGAATCAAATAACACAACTCATTCGTTAACATTGAACTATGAGGATTTCCATTTTCTTATAGATTTTACTTTCTTCTGAATCCCCACATAATCTATTTTAGCATCCTTTATCCTCTCTATATGGTACGTTTGAGAAATCAGTTGTGAAATGATTGATGATATTCATTCTTTTATGATTCCCATGTCCATTCCTTTAAAATCTAAAAATACTGGATCCTTATCAATTATCATAAATGATAGAGTTTTTGGATCCTTTCTACTTAGAAAATCATCAAATTTATTCTCTTTCCCAAGATTGTAGTGAATTGAGCAGTCGTAGTCCTTGATCAGTGCTACCATATTCATTGGTGCATATTCACCACTTTCTGTGTGAATATATACTTGAGGATTTTTGATCTATATATATTTCAAACTTTTTCCCAAATAGATAATGCCACTATATTTTCATAGTTAAGATCAGTATAGTCAACTCCAGATCAATTTTTTAGTAGTTCTGTTCATTAAATTTCAACTTCCTTGAAGCATAGTCTATCACATTTTTATTTTTAATTAACACACATACCAATCCATTATTTGAAGCATCACTGAGTACCATGAAAAGTTCTCCACATGTGGGTAGTGTGAGTATAAGTGTAGTGATAAGCCTCCTTTTAAACTCCTTGATGCTCACTTCACATTCATCATTTCAAGAAAACTTGACTCCCTTATAAGTTAGCATGGTTAAAGGGTTTTACAATTGCGTGAAATTTATAAAAAATTTACAATAATAGCAAGCTAATCCAAGGAATATTCTAATATATTTCATAGATGTTGGACTTCACAATCCTTCAATTTATTATTTCTTTTATGAGTCCCCAGATATCCCATTTCTTGTGATAATATGCCACAGGAATTAGACTTTCTTAAAATAGAACTCACATTTCTAATTCTTGGAATAAATATTATCCTTTCGTAAGGTCTTTAGAATAGTTCTCAGATGCTCCTCCAGATCCTCTTTGCTTTTAGAGTATATTAGAATATCATCTATAAATAATAACAAATTTTTTTCATGGCAATATATAAATAATATATTCATCAAGTTCATAATGATTTCTGGAGCATTAGTGATTCTGAATGGAATTATGATGAACTCATAGTGCTCGTACCTTGTACGAAAAGCATTATTGGGGATATCCTCCTTCTTCACACTAACATAATAATATACCAACTGAAAATCCACCTTGTAGATATATTTGTATCTACATAACTGATCAAATAAGTCATAAATCAGTGGAAGAGGATACTTGTTCTTTATCGTGATCTTTTTGAGCTCAGGATAATCAATGAAAACGCACATTGACCCATCCTTCTTCTTGAAGAAGAGGACCATGCACCCTATAGTGAAGCACTTGGGCATATGAACCCTTTATCTGGATTCTCCTATAGTTTTTTCTTCATCTCCTCAAGTTCCACAACATCTATTCTATACAGAGTCTTGGATAATGGTAATGCCTCAAGTATAGGCTCGATTGAAAATTCAACCTCTCAGTTAGGAGGAATACTAATAAATTCCTTAGGAAACACATCACTGTATTCCCTCATAATGGGAATGTCTTGATAGATGATATTTTCCTCAGAATCAATCATTTGAGCTAGATATTATTTCTCATAGGGATATAATATCCATGCTTGAGAAGTTGGTTCTAAATAAGATTCATCCTCATCCTTGAACTTGCACAAAATTGGGGGTCAATTCATGATAAAGAGGGGGATTTCCTTCTTGTGGCCACTTATATTGGATCTATATAATGAAATATAATCCATACCCATAATTGCATCAAATTCCTATAAAGGGAGTATAAAAAATTTCACTGGTAAATTCATCCCAACAATTTTTAATGGGGAGGAGTTATATACTTGGGATGTAATACTTTCCCCATTTTCTATTTTCATTAATTGTTTTACTTTCATGATTTTTAGCAGTGTTTGAATAGTTCTACTAATATTTCATGATATAAAAGAATGCATAGAACTAGAAAAAAAATTATTTTCTCTATTCTTTAATGAATAACTATAATACCTATTACCACTTTATTTTTAGGATCCACCTCAGTGGTTGTGATGGAAAAAAGATCACCCTTTCTACCTTGGAGGTTGTTATTTGTCTAAAAAACCCTTGGATTAGTGAATTGCTTTGTAAAGTGTCCTAGTTCCTTGAAGTTGAATAAAGGAAAAATACAGTATGGGTTGACTGGAGAATTTCTCTCCTCTAATATATTAGTGCATTTTTCCTATTGGTAAACTCTAGCTAGGTGTCCTTCCTTCCCACACCTAAAACATTTCTTTGTCCCCATTAGGAAATTTATGGGGTTTTTATTTCTGCACCATTGACAAGTGGGATGCTGAAATTTCTTATCATCATTAGATTTCTCCATCGTACCATAAGAAATAAACTATAAATTTCTTTTCTTATCCCCATGATACCCTTAAGATTTACCAATATCCATTTTAAATTTGAGGGAATGTTATAAAAATTCTTCATAGCTATCAAAGTCTCTAATTACTTTTTATTTTCATAGACTAAGTTTTATCCCACCAAAGAAGTGGTCAACCTTACATTCAAGGGTAACCAAAAAATCCAGAGGTCTATTGTGAAAGTCTTGTGAAGTTTTCCTCATGTGCCCTGATAGATTCATTATCTTTTTGATTGAGGGAAACGAAATCCCTTTGCATTTTAAGTCAGAGAGTATGAGGTAAATATTTATCAAAAACCATTTTTCAGAATTCATTCCACCCAATCAATTTGTTCTCTTCCTCAGGCTTTATATTCTTGATCAATGTCCACCACTAATAAACTTCTCTCTCTAAATGATAAACATTCAGTAAGATCTTCTATGGCTCAAAAAATTTAAGTATAAAGAATATCTTCTCGATGTATTTGATCCATTGTTCCATGATTAAGGGATTATATAATCCATTGAAAGTTAGGGACATTTGGTGCATAAATATATCAATTTAATCTTGTTCTTTATTAATAAGATTTGGGTACTCCTCCTGATCTAGGTTTCTATGCATAACCCGATTCAACTGAGAGAGTATCATCAAAAAGTTCATGATTCCCTCTCCCATTGGGTTGGGTATCTTGTTGGGACAGTCATCACATTTCCCATCACATTGATTGTTTACCAGATCCCTTTTATTTCTAGACATTAGCTATAATAATGGAAAAATTAAAGAAGAATATTTTTAAACTATTGAAAACATATGAGCATCCAATTATATTAAATAGATAAACTATAAATTAAATATATTTCCTTAACTTATGAATTTCTAGGCTTAAATATTTGTTATCCATGATCTATTTTCTAACATATATTCTTATGGGTATTTTACCTTATTAATAGTTCATAATGAGATTATGAATTTAAAAAATAATATTCCCTAGGATTTTCAAAATAGGCGTGTAGCAAGTCCCATTTTCATTCACTAGTTCCTGGTTAAGTATTGCTCAATGTAGTGTTTTCAGGTTTTAGACCTATATACATCTGTGCTAGAGGCACAACCACTTGTAGTATCTAGATAGGGAAATATTTTATTGATAAAACACTTAACCCGTACCAAAATTTAGGGTTGTTTTCTTATAATTATTTTTATCCCTAAGTCTTTCACTATAGTTTTCTAATCCTAATACCAAAATAACTAAACTTTCCCTCTGATACAAACTATGAAAAATCAGCTATTTATTGCACTTTATTTCAAGATTAATTACATAAGATTACACATAATACAACTAGAATATCAAGAAGTCTAGTGTGTTTAGGAATTAGGTATATTACACAATAACTTAAAACAAGGAATACATCATCTTTTTTGAAATCCTCTTTAAAATGTTCATAATATTCCTTCGTACATAAAACTGCATTGGATAGCCTGTGGATATACATAAGAAAGGGGTGAGCTATAAATCCCAGTAAGGGAATAAAAATAGAATAACATGAATAAATAAATACATGTTATACAATAGGTATATTAATCAGGTATAAAAGGTGTGAGAATCATAAACATCAATAGTTAAGCATGATATAACATGATAACATAAAGGCAACATGGGAAATGTGGAAACAAAATAAAAAACTACATCATTAACATAGGTTATGGCTAACTTCCAGGACATCAAGATGGAATAAATACCATGATAGATTAGGTTCACCCCTTGACCCCTTTAATGACTTCTCTTGAGACTAAAACAATACCCAATGCATTGTAGCACTATAAAATTCTAGGGGTACCCATTAAATTCATTTCATTCTCATGATTTAGTGTTCCACATAGATCACACAACATCGAATAATTTATCATCAGATTTTATTCCATGATTAAGGAGTGTTCAAAAATATATGTAAGTCTCCAATAAAATTGTTACAAATGCATAGAGGTGAACACCCTTGATGGTAAATGGGTATGATAATTCACTTCACATTTTTTTGTCTCGAAAAAACATGGTGAAATTTAGGAACCATAATGATGCCAATTAAATATTTATAAAATGGGATGATGAGATAAAAATTAGTCTCCTAAATTTTTTAAATAAAATAGGAAGTAAAATGAAAATGGGAATTTTTTTCCCAAAAATGGGAATTGTAAATAGAAGGCCTAAGATAATGAAGAAACTTGAATAAAGAAGAGAAGGAAAGGATCCCTTTCATAGAGAGTGTGATTCCAAATGATTGGTAGGAGATTATTAAGAGCTTGGGGGATCCTTGAGAGGACTCTATATAGGTTAGGAAAGATTAAGGACGTTTTATAGGGTTTTTAGTGAATATAATTGGGTTTTTGGGTAGGTTTATATAGGAAAAGAGAGGGTAATTATTTATTATTTATCAAACACAGGTTTTGTAATATATATAATAAAATAAAAAAAACACAAACCTTCCCATGTTATTTTACCATGTTTTATTCTAAAGGGGAGTTTTTTTCATTATTTTATAAGTCCAAGGGCTGAAATTAATAAAATAGTATCCTTTCTGATATGGAATTGAGTCATACTCTTGAAGAAATGATTTTGAAACCTTAAAATATATTAATTGTTTTGGAGGATTTATAAAGGATTTCTAAAATTAATAAAATAAACATAAATAATATTATTTTATAGGGAAAACATTTATTTGGACGTTCATACCCTTTATAGTATTTATTACATCACTTTTGGGACATTATGATGTCACAATACTCACTGTATATTTATACCGTATTTAACATTTAACTGAAAATTCATCTATCTTAGAAAATTAAGAAAAATTCAATGTTTGATAATTATGAAATTTTCTTAACAAAAATAATATTAATTGTATAAAAATAATTTTCTAAATATGTGTATTTTCACTTTTAAAAGAAGAATCAACATTTATTGAGAAATGCTGCGGTTTTTTCCAATAAGAGTTTTCAAACCCTTGTAAAAATTATATTTGACATCCTAAAAATTATATTATAAAATAAATTTACCAATAATAATTTAATAATAATATTTTATTAAAATATTATTTATTTCTAAGACCCATTAATTCATCAAAATACACATCTTGATTAAAATTGAATACTAATTAAAAATATTATTTGTGTTTTATTACATAAAAATAAAAATCATTTATAAAGTAATGTTAAGAATAAAATATGAACATTGTTCTATTAAAAATAAAATATAAATATTCATATTATTATGGTCTTGGTACATATCCATCTAATACACAAAAAAAAAACACTCTAAGGGAAAGGTACGCGATGGTGAAAATTTCATGGGGTGGTTCGCCGCGCATGGTTCGGGTAGTGATCTCGATAAGATTAAACTTCTCCCATAAGAGGTTTCACTCTCTCTTAAGTTGTTTGATCCCAGCTTGGGATTAGTAAAGGGAAAATCCCAGTGATGCTATCTCCCTCAAAATATCTAATAAATGCGCTTCATAGGATGCGATCCTACTGGTTGAGGATATCAATTCCTTTGTTTGTGTCAATTGGATTTTTTAAAATCTTTTATTTATTTTAATCATATGATAATTTTTCAACTACTATATTATCAATGGTAATGTTTCTTAACAGTATTTTAATTATGATAAGATATAATAAAACTAAATAAGTGTATGTTTTTATCTATCCATAATATATAATGATATATTTAATCAAATCACAATGGGAATGTTATTTATAACAGTCCAGGTTGTTACAGGTTGACATATACTAGGATATCCCAAATGGTGAGATATATAACATGATTTTAGGCTATCCTATGAGGGGGGTGTTTTGAGAATATGACTGATGTTTCTTAGAGCATGTTGTCGAAGCAAGTAGAACCTATATCCGAGGACCCGACATATGTTTTGTACTTGTGTGATATATTGTATTTTATATCTATACCATGTTTATGTTCTTGAAAATCACTTGCATATCATATTAACTAATTCTAAGGGCTATTAGTGGTGTCATACTAAGTATTTTACTCACAACCAACTTGGAAATTTTGATGCACTTTTAGATTTCATGCTTAGGGATCCAGTGAAGGGAAATGGACATGTGGTGGATGGTTGAGTAGATGGAGTAGAGGATGCATATATTTCTAGATGTAGTTTGAGTGGGATTTATTCTATTAAAATTATTTACTGTATTTACCCATACCTTTGATCCTTACTTAGTTTTAATTTATATATCTAGAATGCTATATTGTTACTACATGGGATGGTTTTATTTTTTATGTTGTTACTTATATGGTTATTGGTTTATTAATTATTTTTTGATTTATTTGTTATGAATTAATTTATTTATCCTATGATAGGATATTTAGGGTATAATATCCCCATTTATAGACTTAGAGACTCATTACTAGTTAGTAGCCTCTTGCATACAGAGAGATGCGAATAAAGTCATGTTACACTCTAGCTCAGACCTGGTAGTTCAGGTCATGGTGTTAATTTTTTTTATCAAAGCACTGATTTCATTAACTTTTATTTTCAATTTCCTTGAATTAGGATAGGGTAAACTAGAGTGGGGATAATAGGGACTTGAGTAGGGGAACTATGTTAGTGCCTGAACAACAATCTATATTAGACCTCCGAGTTTCCATAAAATAGAAATTTATGTTTTTGATATTTGATGTTACCATTGATTAAATTCACCCTGGGAGATGCACATGATGTTTATATTTGATTTATGGGTTTTTCTATTCATTCACGCATTGTTCAAAGCACATAGGTTCATATTCCATATATACATGTTGTTTTCATTAGATAGAGACTAAATAATTAAACGCCTCTTTAAATTATGGTATATGATTTGATTCAATATTCTTGAATTATTTTATTTGGGTTGTTGTATTATAGGCTTGAGTGTATATATGTGAATGTAACTAACATGTAGATGTTGGTAATATGGGCTCAATCCTTGAATATATGGTAATATTTGTGCATGTTCCTTTCTTTGCATGCCATTTGTTATTAAGCTCTCTATGTTTTTTATTTTCTAAACTGTGCATATACTATATAATAAATCAGATTAAATAAATAATTTATATTGGGTTTTAACATAGAATAAGTGGTGGTTTCAATGAGTTCTAATGGAATTAGAATGTATTAAATAAATTTTATTTTGAAAAAAATGTTTTAATTTTAATATGTAAATTCTTTAGGGGGAGTAGTGGCTCCACGATTTGAAGAACTTCTTGAGGAAAATAATAAATATAGAGGGAATATTATATCGAACAATGATTTTATTTTTTAATTTTTGGTTTAAGATAGATATTAAAAAGGTTTAATATATGTTTGCGAAGAAATTTATTAAATTATTTTGATTCGTTTGAACTGATAAAATTACTTGGTATCTGAATATTTGTTGGGAAGTTAAAAATAATAATAATAACTATATTATTATTATTATTATTATTATTAGTATCAAAGAAAAAAATGAAATAAAAATATACAAGTGAAATTAATAATTTTATTATAGTGGATACATTTGTTGGGTGAATATTTATTGACAGTCAAAGTAATAATGGTGATATTATTACGTGTGATAAAAAATAGAAACTGCATGATTAATAATTTTTTACTATTATCGATATTCAATGAAAGTTAATGTTTGAAATTTTTATGGTGGAAAATATATGGGATATTTAATAATAATAAAATATATTATTATTATTACTATTAAATTGGGAAGTATAATATTGTCTGTGATAAATTTAAATGTGTATATACATACACATATATATATATGAATGGGTAGATATATATAATTTGAAAATACTTGGGATACTTTTAATATATATATGTAGGTTAAATATAAATATATATATATATATATGTGTGTGTGTGTATGGGTGTATATATTCATCTGCTGGTGTTTGTGTCTATATATATAATGTATATATAGATTGGTTTAAATATATATTTATATATATGTGTGTGTGTGTGCAATTGCGTATATACATATATGTTCATGTGTATATAAGTATATGAATATGTATATATATATGATGTATATATATATGGGTAACTTTTATGCATTTTTAGTGAGGGATTAAATGTATTTTAGGGATTTAAAAAAAAAAGATATAGGGTGTTGGGATGTGGAACATGGATTTAGTATTAGAGAGAAATTTTTTATTAAATATAATAATTAAAAATAATGGAAGTGGATTAAAAAGTGTGGACATGAGTAGTGAGGAGGGTATTCATTCACTACAAATGGATTCAAAACATATATATATATATAATAACAAATGGTATAAAATGGTATTAAATAAAATGAGAAAAATATAATAATAATATAAAATAGAAATTGGGGTACACCATCTAGTGCACAACGTATAGGGGGTAAGATAACTCCCTCTCACACCTTTCTCCCTTCATATCCCATTCTCTCTCTCTCTCTCTTATATTCTATTATATTTTCTTTAAACTTATCTCTTTTATATATTCTCTGATACTAATTGAATTAATGTGCTGTTAATGGTGTTGGGTTCATCTTGATGATCAGAAATTAAACCCTAAGTTTGGTTTTGAATGTAGCAATGTATTTTATTTAGATATAATTTAATCTTTTTTTAACATTTTAAATATTAAGGATAACAATTATAACGCCCCGACCCCAGCTACTCAGAGCCGGTGCGTTACTTCATAACATTGGCATGATCACAAAAGATCAAGTCTCGAAAGACCGATTAGTTTAGTAGCCTTGGAAACACTAGATACATTCATAAGTGTGACATTACATCATAAAGTGAAAAACTAATATCAAAGTCTTCATAGTCCACACTCATATCCTCTTCTGACTATCCCTACAGGTCATTCATAAAATACTTCTTCACATCCTGGAAAATATTAAAACATTGAAAGGGGTGAGCTCAGATGCTCAGTAAGGATAACAATATTGCGGAAGCTTTCATAAATAAACATAAACATTTAAGGCAATGTATAACTAAACAAAAGCCTTATTAAACTTGAACTTCAGCATAATATGGAAAAAGTAAAATCAAATAATGCCACTTACTTACTCACATGGATATTCCACTAGACGAATAATCACATGAAAGATCAATAACCACTTTCATAATGAGGGAATGTATAATGCCAGACATTCTGAAACATTTTGTCAAGGCCTCAGCCAAGATGTCTAAAATGATTAAGGCCTCGGCCAAAACCATAAATCAAATTGGGAAAGGGCCTCGGCCAATTCCACGTCTAATTGTCTCATGAGACCTACCGATGCATCGAGGAGCTATAGCGGGCTCCACCCGTCACTTATTAAGTCCAATGCATTCCTCATATGAATAGGTTTAAACATATCATAAACCATAACATAATCGTATCACATAAAACATGCATAAAGGAAACATAACATTTCCACATTTCAATCACAAGATATCAATACAGCACATTGATATAATAAAAGTTCTTTCAAAACCATTTTCAATACCAAAATAAAAGGAATTTAAAACTTTGTATTTATTTTTCATTAAAAAAATGATGGCTTGTAGAGGAAGCCGAAACTCAAATAATGGTCACGGTGGCAGAGAAGTCATTGTCGCCACATAAGTATGGAAAGAAAAACATTCCCTTTTTGTCGTTTAGTAAAACACTTCATATAAAAAATATTCCTTTTGAATAAACGTAAAAGTCAAAGGGGTTTATACACCGTATAAAAGAAAGTTGTGTATAAAACCAAATATGCCTCAATGAAAGGAGATTGAGACGAAGTCCTTAAAAAGATCATTTTTAAAATAAAATAGACCTATTATGTGTATTCACTATAGGTACACATAAATGAAGTAAAAATACAAAATAGGACATAATAATATCATGACATAATCTGAAAGTAGGATATTAACCCAAATAATGGAAGTTGGGTTAAGAAATTCCCTTACCTCGTGTCTGACTTGACTCAACCGTTCTTTAACCTCCTGAATAATAAACTAGAGTTAATATATACCTTATTAAGAACCATTTTAAATTTCATTATCCTTATTATATCACTTATTACAATGATATGAACATTATGTAATTATTTAAGTTAATAACGGTCGTTTTGTTGATCTTTGGTACTTGAGTCAACAATAAACTTAGTATAATTACAAGTTGTTTATGTGGTAGAATATCCATTATCTCCAGAATTATATTCATGATTTATATGTCATATATATCTTATATATCCAGTATATACATTCATTTATAATATTACGTAACATTTAGAGGTAAGAAATGAAATGCACCGTTCATGGAGACGGTAAGCCGTACGTACGCATGAACGCTACTTTCATTTCTATTTCGTATTTAATGGAACGTAATCATAATGATATAAATTTATAATATAATTACAGTATAATATAGTGTATAATACCATTTAATCCATCCTTTATACATCCCACATATGGCATTAATGATTCAAATCACTTTGAGGGGGCGATAGTCCGCACTTCCTAAAATGAAATTATCGTGTTTTACCCATAATGGAAATCATAAAGTATGCCATAAATGAGAAATACAGAAGAATAAGTAAAACATAAACACATTATATATCATATATAAATATAGTGACATCTTAATGGCCACCTTTGAAGGTGTTATATGAGTGTTGAACAATCATCGTTTCGTGAGGCAGAAATTCGCCATCCACAGAAACCGTATGTTCTTTAACCATTAGATGTAGGTGTGTGTAAGTGTAGCTCGAATCCTTCTTATAACAACATCCTAGTATATTTAGGATACTGGTGTTGTTACAAAAGAAATGAATAAAAAGAGTTTAGGGGGTTGGAGAAGAAAAATAAAACAAAACAACATTAGAGAAGACATTACCTCAAAATCGGGTAACTCTTTTTGATTTGAGCCAAATGCTTCCTTGAGAAGAGTTCTTCCCAAAGTGAGGCTTCTAGGAGTAAGAGGGGGAAGTTGGGAGAGTATTTGGGCAGAGGTTGGCCGAGCCAAATGGCTTGAAGGTGTGAATAAGGTGGGAGAGGTGGGGGCCTTTTATAAGTGGAGAGGAGGGGCACTCTTGGAAAGTAAAGAAAATTCACTTTATTATAAAATGAGTTTCGGATTTTAGAGGTCCCACACTTATATAATTCTAGGATAAGATGATAAGGGTTCGAAATATACTCATACAATAGGTTTTTGACAAGTTTACGCTTTGGATTTTACATTATCTTTCCATTTTATTTAAATCGTTAAATAATGAGGTCATCGCTGCATCATCATGATGTCATATATAATTTAATTTATTTAATGTCTAAAAATTATAAAAAAAATACTATGATGTAGAAAATCTTTTTATCTTTCTAATGATTATTTATAATCAAAATTCGGACTTGTGTAACCCCACGTAAAAACTGTTTTAGTAAAACAACTCATGTTTGTGTCAATTTAATTTTAACATTAAATAAATATATATTAATGTCATTTTCCAGCCAAAGTGGCTCCATGGGGTCCCCAAGTTGACCCATGGGTTGTCTTGGTCGGCCATGACTCATCCAATAGGAGTAGGACAAGTGTCAAGCTCATATCATATTATTAAAACATTGTTTTTACCTTAAACTACACTAATTACCTCTAATCGCGATTAAGAACTTAAAAGTTACTATTCACCAAAAAATTATTTTAATCTCATTGAACCACATTTTACTTCTTAATGACAACCATGTATGTCGGATTTTTGAAAATCAAATCACAGAAGTGGTAATATTTCATTTAAACAAAAAATCAGTTATTTAACTACCACTTAGTGGTTTCACTATTCATCAAAAATTGAAGTTTTTCAGAACAATGCCAAAATTTCACCCTAAGATATAATCGATATTCCGAATTCAAAAATGATGTCTATTTTACAAAATTACAAACATATAAGTTGCATTAATTAATTTTATAATTAATTCCCGCTGTCACAACAAATAGCGTGTTTTTAAGAAACAATTTATATCAAAAGATTGACAATTGTTTATGTCCAATTTCAATGTTAAATTAACTCTAATGACCACCATTGGATAAAATGGTAAAAATATATTATAATTATACTTTAAAACCACTAAATATTATAATTTATCACAATAAATTATTTTTATTAAAAAAGATGTTTTAAGTATTTTTCACTATTCATAAAAAAATTGGAAGTTCTCAGAAAGTTACAAAAAATTCAACTTAGGATAATTTCGATATTACGAATTAGAAAATGAAGTCCATTTTGAAATATAAAATTTCTATAATTTTAAAAAGTGTTTATTACTATTCATAATGGCTACTTTGATTAGTCGCGGTGTTTTAGAACTCGAAGTTGCGTACAATGCAAGCTATTGCATTATTGAATGAGAAGCGTATTATGGAAGCTCGGGGTGTTACATTCTACCCTCCTTAAATAAATTGCGTCCTCGCAATTTGAAATTTTTCTTTGAAAATAAAAGGTTGAAAAGAGAAAATAACATTGAGGAAAACCCACATCGGAAATAAGGTTAATAAATATATAACATTAAAAGAAAGCAAGATAAGTATAAAGGTCACCCGATATAGCCCATTATAGGATTCTATGAAAATATGGATATGGAGGAGAAAAAAACCATCATGGTCTGATGGAGAGTTATAGAAAACAGGATTAGGAGAAAGTTTAACTACAAGAAAATCACAAACTTGTGACTGGTTAAACGGTCATTGAATCCCCAGTTGGAAAAGTTAACCGACAACATTTTTGTTTTAAGTTACCTTTTATAATGTTGAGGAATTTATTTAGGAGATTTACTAAGAATGTAAGGGAATATACATACTTGTTATGTATACTTTTATTCGTTAATAAATTTTTACCACAATCCCAACTTTTACTCCAAATGGAAACGGAACTCAAAAATATTCTATTTATGCTAATTGTATAAGGTTCCAAATGTTAACACATACCATTTAGATTAGTAAAATTATTTTGTAATAACCAGGGACTTCCTGTAGGCTAGTGGTAGGAAATAAAGGCCTGTCGCACTTTGATTGGGGGTTCGATTCCTGCAGCTTTGTCCGACGCGACGGGTTATTCCCCACCCTGCAGGTTGTCCTTTTCCTAAAACTATAGTATTATAATATTCCAAAAATAATCTTCAGAAATGCTTTAACCTTAAACAATACTATCCAAAGATCAACTTAATCCACTCCAACCTTTATAGTTATCCAAAATACCTCTGTCCAGACTTTCTCTAAAAGGTCTCTTAATTCCAAAATTAATTGTAACATCAGATTCCCCAAACAAAGAAAAGTTTCTCTTATTGTTACATACTAAAAATATGATTACCTTAATCATATTAAAACCTTACTGAAATCAAAAAGTACTGCAGTACAATCTTTATATATATCACATTATTCTTATAACCAGAATATAATCCATGAGTCCAAAAGCACCAATACATTAGTTATTCTGCTTCAACTGTAGTAACAGCATAAGATTGTCCTTGATCCCTTGGCCTTTTCTGAGTTAAGTTTCCTTGACGCTTAGGCAATTCATTTGCATAATGCCCCATTTCCCTACAATTGTAGCATTCAACATTGATAGCCTCTTTCTTTCCCTTGCAATCACGAGCCTGGTGACCCTTTTCTCCACATTTATAACAAACTCCCATTCCTTTTAGGCAAGTACCAGGGTGATTCTTCCCACAATTATCACATAATGGAAAATCCTTCTTTCCCTTTTTCCCTTTATCTGTCTCTTTTTCCACCGTTCTCTTCTTATCTTGCTTTACTTTGTTGTCATAAGACTTAGACAATTCCTTTTCTGTCTTGATAGCACACGAGACAATATCTTCGTATGATGAGAAGGATTGTGATACTAAAGCTCGACGGAGAAATGGTTTTAACCCATCAAAGAAACGATCAATCTTACTCCTTGGGTTACATATATAATCGGCAGCATGCCTCGCTAACCTTGTAAAGTTAGCCTCATACTTTGCGACATTCTCATCCTCCTTCTGCCTCAGACTCAGAAATTGCCTTTCCATATCTGCTCGATGGTCACGAGGAAATAATTTTTCTAAGAAAAGCTCTTTGAAATCCCTCCATTCCATATTCGATACGTCATCATCTTCCTTTGTGTTTTGAATTAGCGACCACCACTGATCGGCATCTCCAGTGAGGCGGTAAACTGCCATGACAACCTTCTCCCTTTCACTACTCCCCAAGGCATGGAATATTTTCTCTAAGGAATTTATCCATTGCTCAGCTACTATAGGATTTGTACCCCCATTAAATGTTGGTGGTTGTTGCCTCATGAAGCGGTCTAACATTGATCCTCCACGTTGTGGATCAGGGTGATCCATACGAGTAAGGTTATTATTCATAACTTGAGTGAGTTGTCCCAGTATGGTAATAAGTTGATCAACACCAGTTGTATCTCCAGATCCACAATAATTATCTTGAGCAGGAGGGAAATCCCTACACGGAGTGCGTGCATTGATACAGTTTCCATTCCTTCCACTAGGCGCCATTTCTAAACAATGGCATAAACTAGATTAGTTTATGAATCAAAATACATAATTCCATACTTGTAAAATACTTAACATAAATTGAACTATTTATGGATATAATCCATAATCATAAAAAGGTTTTATTTGAGGCAGTATATACTCATAACCGTTCATAGTGGTTTTTAAAGAAAATGGGAATTATCCTAAGCATATCCCCCGGGAGTGTCGTAACCAAGAGTGCAGCAAGGCCCGTTGTTGTGCACCAGTTCCCGTTTGAGTCTAGCTCAAAGCGGTGTTTTCAGGTTTTACCCCTAGGTACATCTGTGCCAGAGTTGCCTCTACCTGCTCGTATCCAGACAGGGATGTATTTCTCAGAAAACTCACAAAATCTCTACAATAACAAAATTCTAGGAAGTTCTTCTATACTAATCCTCATAGTCTATCTTTGGGCTATGTGCTCTAATCAGAGTTTATCTAAATCTAGCTTCCAAGGTTAGTACTAACCTCCCTCTGATACCAACTATAATGCCCCGACCCCAGCTACTCAGAGCCGGTGCGTTACTTCGTAACATTGGCATGATCACAAAAGATCAAGTCTCGAAAGACCGATTAGTTTAGTAGCCTTGGAAACACTAGATACATTAATAAGTGTGACATTACATCATAAAGTGAAAAACTAATATCAAAGTCTTCATAGTCCACACTCATATCCTCTTCTGACTATCCCTGCAGGTCATTCATAAAATACTTCTTCACATCCTGGAAAATATTAAAACATTGAAAGGGGTGAGCTCAGATGCTCAGTAAGGATAACAATATTGCGGAAGCTTTCATAAATACACATAAACATTTAAGGCAATGTATAACTAAAAAAAATCCTTATTAAACTTGAACTTCAGCATAATATGGAAAAAGTAAAATCAAATAATTCCACTTATTTACTCACATGGATATTCCACTAGACGAATAATCACATGAAATATCAATAACCACTTTCATAATGAGGGAATGTATAATGACGGACATTCTGAAACATTTTGTCAAGGCCTCGGCCAAGATGTCTAAAATGATTAAGGCCTCAGCCAAAACCATAAATCAAATTGGGAAAGGGCCTCGGCCAATTCCACGTCTAGTTGTCTCATGAGACCTACCGATGCATCGAGGAGCTATAGCGGGCTCCACCCGTCACTTATTAAGTCCAATGCATTCCTCATATGAATAGGTTTAAACATATCATAAACCATAACATAATCGTATCACATAAAACATGCATAAAGGAAACATAACATTTCCACATTTCAATCACAAGATATCAATACAGCACATTGATATAATAAAAATTCTTTCAAAACCATTTTCAATACCAAAATAAAAGGAAATTAAAACTTTGTATTTATTTTTCATTAAAACAATGATGGCTTGTAGAGGAAGCCGAAACTAAAATAATGGTCACGGCGGCGAAGAAGTCATTGTCGCCACATAAGTACGAAAAAAAAAACATTCCCTTTTTTTCGTTTAGTAAAACGATTCATATAAAAAAGATTCCTTTTGAATAAACGTAAAAGTCAAAGGGGTTTATACACCGTATAAAAGAAAGTTGTGTATAAAACCAAATATGCCTCAATGAAAGGAGATTGAGAAGAAGTCCTTAAAAAGATAAATTTTAAAATAAAATAGACCTATTATGTGTATTAACTATAGGTACACATAAAGGAAGTAAAAATACAAAATAGGACATAATAATATCATGACATAATTTGAAAGTAGGAGATTAACCCAAATAAGGGAAGTTAGGTTTAGAAATTCCCTTACCTCGTGTCTGACTTGACTCAACCGTTCTTTAACCTCCTGAATAATAAACTAGAGTTAATATATACCTTATTAAGAACCATTTTCAATTTCATTATCCTTATTATATCACTTATTACAATGATATGAACATTATGTAATTATTTAAGTTAATAACGGTCGTTTTGTTGGTCTTTGGTACTTGAGTCAACAATAAACTTAATATAATTACAAGTTGTTTATGTGGTAGAATATCCATTATCTCCAGAATTATATTCATGATTTAGATGTAATATATATCTTATATATCCAGTATATACATTCATTTATAATATTACGTAACATTTAGAGGTAAGAAATGAAATGCACCGTTCATGGAGACGGTAAGCCGTACGTACGCATGAACGCTACTTTCATTTCTATTTCGTATTTAATGGAACAGAATCATAATGATATAAATTTATAATATAATTACAGTATAATATAGTGTATAATACCATTTAATCCATCCTTTATACATCCCACATATGGCATTAACGATTCAAATCACTTTGAGGGGCGGTAGTCCGCACTTCCTAAAATGAAATTATCGTGTTTTACCCATAATGGAAATCATAAAGTATTCCATAAATGAGAAATACAGAAGCATAAGTAAAACATAAACACATTATATATCATATATAAATATAGTGACATCTTAATGGCCACCTTTGAAGGTGTTATATGAGTGTTGAACAATCATCGTTTCTTGAGGCAGAAATTCGCCATCCACAGAAACCGTATGTTCTTTAACCATTAGATGTAGGTGTGTGTAATTGTAGCTCGAATCCTTCTTATAACAACATACTAGTATATTGAGGATACTGGTGTTGTTACAAAAGAAATGAATAAAACGATTTTAGGGGGTTGGAGAAGAAAAATAAAACAAAACAACATTAGAGAATACATTACCTCAAAATCGGGTAACTCTTTTTGATTTGAGCCAAAGGCTTCCTTGAGAAGAGTTCTTCCCAAAGTGAGGCTTCTAGGAGTAATAGGGGGAAGTTGGGAGATTATTTGGGCAGAGGTTGGCCGAGCCAAATGGCTTGAAGGTGTGAATAAGGTGGGAGAGTTGGGGGCCTTTTATAAGTGGAGAGGAGGGGCACTCTTGGAAAGTAAAGAAAATTCACTTTATTATAAAATGAGTTTCGGATTTTAGAGGTCCCAAACTTATATAATTCGAGGATAAGATGATAAGGGTTCGAAATCTACTCATCCAATAGGTTTTTGACAAGTTTACGCTTTGGATTTTACATTATCTTTCCATTTTATTTAAATCGTTAAATAATGAGGTCATCGCTGCATCATCATGATGTCATAAATAATTTAATTTATTTAATGTCTAAAAATTATAAAAAAATACTATGATGTAGGAAATAGTTTTATATTTATAATGAATATTTATAATCAAAATTTGGACTTGTGTAACCCCACGTAAAAACTATTTTAGTAAAACAACTCATGTTTGTGTCAATTTAATTTTAACATTAAATAAATATATATTAATGTCATTTTCCAACCAAAGTGGCTCCATGGGGTCCCCAAGTTGACCCATGGGTTGTCTTGGTCGGCCATGACTCATCCAATAGGAGTAGGACAAGTGTCAAGCTCATATCATATTATTAAAACATTGTTTTTACCTTAAACTACACTAATTACCTCTAATCGCGATTAAGAACTTAAAAGTTACTATTCACCAAAAAATTATTTTAATCTCATTGAACCACATTTTACTTCTTAATGACAACCATGTATGTCGGATTTTTGAAAATCAAATCACAGAAGTGGTAATATTTCATTTAAACGAAAAATCAGTTATTTAACTAACACTTAGTGGTTTCACTATTCATCAAAAATTGAAGTTTTTCAGAACAATGCCAAAATTTCACCCTAAGCTATAATCGATATTCCGAATTCAAAAATGATTTCTATTTTACAAAATTCCAAACATATAAGTTGCATTAATTAATTTTATAATTAATTCCCGCTGTCACAACAAATAGCGTGTTTTTAAGAAACAATTTATATCAAAAGATTGGCAATTGTTTATGTCCAATTTCAATGTTAAATTAACTCTAATGACCACCATTGGATAAAATGGTAAAAATATATTCTAATTATACTTTAAAACCACTAAATAGTATAATTTAGCACAATAAATTATTTTGATTAAAAAAGTTGTTTTAAGTATTTTTCACTATTCATAAAAAAATTGGAAGTTCTCAGAAAGTTACAAAAAATTCAACTTAGGATAATTTCGATATTACGAATACAAAAATGAAGTCCATTTTGAAATATAAAATTTCTATAATTTTAAAAAGTGGTTATTACTATTCATAACGGCTACTTTGATTAGTCGCGGTGTTTTAGAACTCGAAGTTGCGTACAATGCAAGCTATTGCATTATTGAATGAGAAGCGTATCGTGGAAGCTAGGGGTGTTACAACAATAATTCAAAATCATGTTGAATTAAGAATGGTTTAAGGATTCAGTGGTGCAATTAATCTTGGTCATCAAACCTTTTCATTAATCTTCATGGTACCTAAGGTAGGAAGCCCTTAATTTTTTGCATTTCTTATACGGGTTGTTGGATTGATTGTTGGTGTGCATGTTTAGCCCTAAGAAACCTATGCCTGTTGCTTAATCATATGAGGTGTGTGTGTATCCCTGACCCATGCTTGTGTTTCTTGCCTATGGATTGTTATGATGATGATATTTTTTAACGTTATGTGATTTTTAATTTTCCATTTTCGTCTTGTATCATATTTTCTATTCTTATACCTTCTATAGCTGAGCATGTAGGTTGAGCCTGTTTAGACCAACCTCTAAGAGGGATGATCTAGGCATTGGTTGAAATGTACTTGGGCTATCCTAGATATAAGGATTTGTCATATAATTTTGGACTACCCTCTATCAGGGGTGTTTAAGATATTGGTAGAAATATACTTTGGATATCCCAGCTGGTGGGGTGTGTCATTTTATTTTAGAATATCCTTAAAGGGGGATGTGTTAGGATGATGACTAATGTTTTTTCTGACATGGTTTGAAAGTAAGTAGAACCGATCTCTGAATACCAAACATATGATTTTTACCTATGTGATATATTATTTTTTATATCCCTACAAAATTTATATCCATGGAATGGACTTGAATATTTTATGTAAAGATTTAAAGTGATGTTGGTGGTGTTCTAATAAGTATTATACTCACACTATACTCGGGCATCTTAGTGATCTTGTATATTTCATTCTAAGAGATCCAGTTAAAGGAAATATCCCTGTGGTGTATGGTTGAGTATGTGGAGTAGGAGGATGATGATGTTTCTAGATGGAGTTTGAGTAGGATTCCTACTGCTGCATTTATTTATTGGCTTTACCCATAACTTGGATGATTTTTTATTTTTGTTTTATATATCTATAATTCCATTTTATTATGACATGAGATAGTTTTATTGTGTATTTTTTTACTCTTATGGGTATTTTTTATTCATTACTTTTTCATTTATTTTTTATTGCTTCCTTTATTTACCCCATGAAATGACACTGAAGGTATAGTATTCCCCCTAATATATTTTGGCCCTCATAGCTAGTTGGTGGATTCTTGTATATGGGTAGGATTTCATGAAGTCATGTAGATCTTCATCTTAGATACAGTGGTTTGGGTTGGGGAAATAAAAAATTGTTTTAGAGAACTGGGTTCACTAACTTGTTTTTATCTTTTCCTTGAATTGGTACAGGGTCAATAGGTGTTAGTATTGTCATGAATCAGGTTGGAAAACTATGTCAGTGTCTGGAAAATATTGTATAGTAGACCTCCATGTTTCCATAATATGGGAATTTATGTTTTTTATATTTTATGTTACTACTTATTAAATTCACCTTGGGAAATGTAAACAATTTTGATATGTGATTTATGAGTTTTGGCGTGTGTTCATGCATCATTCTAGGCATATAGGTTCACATTCCATATATAAATGTTTCTTTCATTAGATAGTAACCAAATAATTAAATTCATTTTGAAAAGTTGATATATTCTTTGGTGAAATATTCATGATTTTTTATTTTATTTTTTTATTTTATTCTTGAGTATATATATTTAGCTATGACCAACATACATATGTTGGTAATATGGACTTAAGACTTGAATATATGGTTATTTTTTTCTAGGTTTCTTTATTTTCATGTCATTTGTTGGTGATATCTCTATGTGTTTTATTTTATAAATTGTGAACTTACCTAGAAATTTAATTGTATTTAATAAATACTTTGGGTATGGATATAACTTTATATAAGTTGTGGTTTCAATGAGCTAGAATGGAATTAAAATGTAAGGATTTCATTTTTTTGAAAAAGAAAACTTTTTAAATTTAATATAGAAACTATTATGGTAGAGAGTAGTGTATCCATGATTTGAAGCGCTTATTGAGGATGAGATTAATTATGATGGAGATATTTCAATGATCCGTGTCATTAGTTTTTAATTTTTTGGTTTAATAGATTTATTAAAAAGCTAAAATATATGTTTGCAAAGAAAGTTATCAAATTATTTTGATTTGTTTGAACTGATAAAATTATTTGGTATCTGAATATTTTTTGGGTAGTTAAAAGTAATAAAAATAATGGTATTTTTATTAATATTTGTGTTGAGGAAAAAATGTAATGAAAATATACAACTGTAATTAATAATTGTGTTATGGTGGAATTATTTTTTGAGTGAATATTTATCTGTGGTCAAAGTAATAATGGTGATATTATTACCTGAGATGAATAAATGCAATTGTTTGATTAGTAAAAATCTATTTACTCTTATCAATTTTTCATGAAAGATAATATTTTAAATGTTTATGTTGGTAATAATGGGGGTGATTTAATAATAATAAAATTTATTATAATTAATATTTTTTTATTAAACTGGGGAAAATAATATTGTGTGTGATAATTTAAAATGTGGATATATATATTTATGTATATATATACAAACACACATATGTATTTATACATATACATAGCTAGATATAAAAGTTGTGAATACTTTGGTTACTTTTAATATATACATGGGTTAGGAATATATATTTATATGTGTGGGTGTGTGTGTGCCAATAGTTTGGGGCTTACCCAAGTGGTAAATGATCCCCGTAATTGTGCATTGGTCCGAGGATTAAATCTAGGTGGGTGAGGTACTATTACAATACTATACAGATGGTGATACAGACGATGATGTAGGATGGACGATGATGTAGGATGGAGGTAACACATGAATTATGAAGGAACATAGTGACGTAGGCATAACGCAGGTCTGGTGATACAGATATGATGATGCATGCATGATGTTGAACTAGAATTTCGGGCTATATAATGGGTTTTATGCCCACTGGGCCTACAACCCATGTACTAAATAAAAAAGGCTTGATGGATGATTATCCCCTTGGGGGGGTATGACATACTTTTCTGACCTGTGTGTGTGGTGTGTGTATATTTTTGAATCTAATTATACCCCAAGCACCTAATATTTATATATATATATATATGTGTGTGTTTTTATGTGTGGGAGTATAAATGTATATGCAAGTGTGAATATATATATACACACGAGTTTATATATATATAGGTGTGTGTATGTTTATAGATATGTGTGTGTATATATATGATGTATATATATAAAAACGGGAAACTTTTATGCATGTTTAATGAGTGATTAATTGTATTAAAGAGAGGTTTTAAAAAAAGAAACCCATAAAGTGTTGGCGGCAGACACAAGGATTTAATATTAGAGAGAAAAGAAAAATTATAAAATATTGAAATTAAAAATAATGGAAGTGGACAATAGAGTGTG
This sequence comes from Viscum album, assembly GCA_963277665.1. Lineage (NCBI taxonomy): Eukaryota > Viridiplantae > Streptophyta > Magnoliopsida > Santalales > Viscaceae > Viscum > Viscum album. Next base: position 80,798,681 of record OY728155.1, on the reverse strand, counting down.
GACACGAGCATAGAGGAGTGGATTCATGCACTGCACATGGATTCAGAACATATATACATATAATAATAAATGGTATAAAACAGTGTTAAAAAAATAATAAAAATATCATAATAATATAAAATATAAATTAAGGCGCACAAGTTAGTGTGAAAAATATATATGGGGTAAGATCACTCCCTCTAACACTTCCCCACTTCCTCTCTCTCTCCCCTCTCACTCTTATAATATGTTATTTTAGCTTCAAAATTTTATTTTCAATATCTTCTCCAATACTGATCAGATTGACACATTATCGATGTTTTTGGGTTAGTATCAAAGATAAAAAATTAAACCCTGAGTTTGATTTTTAAGGAAACAATGTATTTTATTCATATATAATTTAATCTTTTATTCATATCTTAAATTTAAGTGATGGAAATTTTTTTAAATCAACCTAATCAAAAATTATTCTAGGATTCAGTGGTTCAATTGAACTCGTATGTCAACCGTTGTCGTCAATCTTTATTATACCTAAGGTAGGAAGCTCTTAAAATTCATGCATGTCTTATACGAGTTATTTTAGTGATTTTTGGAATGAATTTGTAGACTTGAGAAACCTATGTCCAATGCATGATAACATGAGGTGCGTGTGTGTAGCCTCGATCTGTGCTTGTGTTTCCTTATTATGGATTGTCCAAATAATTATACAGTTTGAATTTCCATGATGTTTGATCATTAATTTATATCCTATATCATAAGTTATGTTCTTTTACATTATATAGATTAGAATTATGTTGTGACTATTTGGACAATCCTCTGAGAGGGATGTGTTAAACATTGGTCGACATGTAGTTGGGATATCCCAGCTAGTGGGATGTATCACATTCTTTTTAACTATCCTCTGAGAGGGATGTTTTATACATTTTTCGGCATGTATGTAGGAAATACCATCCTAGAAAATATGACACATGATTTTGGGATATCCTATAAGGGTTATGTGTTGGGAATATGACCAATATTTCTTATCATATGTTTTTGAAGCAGACTAAAATAGTCTTCGAGGACTTGTTATATGTTTTTTACTTATATGATATATTTATGTTTATATCTTATGGCCAGAGTGCATAACCCAAGAGGGGGGGGGGGGGGTGAATTGAGTTACCAATTTTTTTTGTTTAAACTAGTTCAATTAAAATCCCACAATTAAAATAAATTCTGCTATTTAATCAAAAGAGTAGTTAAATATAACTTTATTCTTGTAAAATTTTCCCAAATCTTGAATAGTGCTCAGTTAAAACATTAGGAAAATTACTTTAACTTTTGAAATCAATTTACTCAATCAAATAATTATATAAACACTAGTTAATCTTAACTATCAATGTTCCAATTTTGTTTCTATATTGAAAAAACTACAATTTAAAACTATATAATGACTAAAATAAAAAATAAATCACACAACATAATAAAACAAGGGTTTTAGTCTTAAGATGAGACCTAATCCCCTCAACCGGGAAATCACCTGCACGAGGGAGACTTCTTTTTAATATAAAGAACTTCATGATGGAGAGTCCATTTGGAGAAAAATCATCATGATCATCTTCCTCCTTGTATTAAGCTATGACATTGACTTTAAACTTTTCCCTGTAATAGTTAAGAAAACCCATTAAAATAATCCTTATCATTAATGTGGAGCCCTACACCCACACTTTCGATTACAGTGCATAAAAATGCTTTGTATCATTTTTTATAAAAGGCAACTCAAAAATACCAAAATATTTCTACACTCCAAGACCTTTTCTAGTCTAGGTTTTGGGGGATTGGGAAATTACATTAAATTTTATGAAAACTATACAAAAATAAAATTAAATAACCAAATTTTTTTCATGTGTTCTAACTCCTTAAACGAATAAAACACCTTTGAAATATTCTATTGAAATAATGTAAAAACTATTTTACAAAAAAGGGTGAGCATAATTGCCCAGTAAGTATTTTTCTCAAAGTCTAGTAAAAAATATCTTTATAAAATATTATAATACATGGAAAATAATTATAATTTAAAAATGAATTAAAAATAATCTAGTGATTTTTTAGAAAACATTAACCAATCATTTGAAATCAAAAATTTAAGGACACTTGAAAATATTGAAGGCTATATAGGTCTACCCACTTTCTTGAGGGATGAGTTCACTTCCTACTCCCTATCATGTTTACAATGTCCAAGTGCCAATTTTTATAAAAACTTTTTGAGATTTCCATACACATATATACATTTTTCAATAGAATTTGTTCTTTAAAAACATTAACATGCATTAAATACACACAGTTTTATTTATATATAAGTATATATATAAATATAAAATTTCAATGGAAATCACTTGTTAGATTTGGAACAATCAAAACTAATGACATAATACATTGCATGTTCTGTTAATAAAAAATAATAATTAACATCTAGGTATTAAAAATTTTATTCCTAAACTCATAAAATACATTTTATTGAAATAGTCATAAAATGTTAATATTTATCATCTATAAAACTATACTAAAATAAAAATATTATTTTATAAAAAGAATAATGGTGTGAAGGTATAAATATTTACCTTAATTAATAGTAATTGTAAAATTTTTATGCACATAAAAAAATTCTTTTAAATATATACATATAAAAATTTAATTTAATAAAACTATCATATGCAAGAGCAATCATATAATGTACATCAAATTATAAAAGTAACATCTTAAAAAAACATATCATCCTTGAATAACCAACTCAAGTAATATGGTAATTTAAATTTGAAATAATACATGAATTGCTTACTTATTTATGTAATAATAATGGATTGGGTATATATATATATATCAAAAAATAATTAATTTAAAAAGAGTGATATGGACACATTTATAATTATTATAATCCATTAATCATAGTTGAAATTACCCCATATATAATTAGGGGCCTTAGAAATAAATTAATTGGAATTTGAAAAGAATTTATATACATAGATCTATATGGATCCGTACATAATAATAATGTTGAAACTAGAAGTCTTGAAGAAATTAATGAACTTGAAATTAAAAATAATATATATATATATATATGTGTATGCTTAAATAAAATAAACTTGGAATTTGAAATCAATATATATATATATATATAACTGGAAATTTGAAATACTTATAGAAATTTTAAAATAAAATTCCCTTTACATTAAAATAAATATAATCTATTAAAAAATTAAAACTCTAATGTAATATAATTTTAAAAAATAAAAATTTGATTCATAAAAATAAACTCTCTTATAGTAGTATAAATTAACATTTAATCAAGAATTTGATAAAAAAAATATAACCCCTTACCTTAAAATTTACATAATAAATGATCAAACTTGTAGGGGACTGGAACTCACAAATAATTTCTAAAAGAACAAAGAATTATCCTTTTATAGGTTGTACTATAACTATATATATATATATAATATAAAATAGTTCAAAGTGTATATTAAAAACAACCCAAATGGAACCTGTAGACCATAAGAGATTCATGTAGATAAAAAAACAAGGATGTTTACAAGATTGGGGAGAAATTTGAGTGTAGACAGCGAATAAAATATATCATCTGTATATTCATACTTTCCTGCAATGGATTCATCTAAAGAGAAACAATTGGAAAATGCTGACAGAAACAATATAAAATTGTTACTAGGGGAATAATTGAATCGATATTTTCGGACCAAAATTAACAATCGATTTACTATTTTCTCAAATTTAGATCTACAACCCAAAAAAAACACAGGATGAAGATTTTTTTTCATATTGATGGCAATAAGACTACTGATAAAAAAAGGACAAATAGAGAAAAACACTACCATGTCTAAATTGATCCTAGATTCGACACTTAGAAATGAAAAAAGATACCTTCCTTAGATCTGAAGATAAAGAATGGTTTCACTTCCTTAGTTGATAACCCTTCGCTGTTGGGAAATTCTCAGACTCGAAGCCCTAACTCGGAGATGGTCCCTTGTGAGGAAGAAGACACAACACCCGGCTTTCCTCCCTGTGCTTGTCTCGACTCTTCATAAAGGCAAGCCCTTCTCTTTGAAGACCACAACTTCTACCTCAGGGAGATGAAGCTCGTATCCCAGTCGACTCAACGACTTTGGATCCTAGGGATCACGGTGAGCCCCCCCGACTTCTTTCCCTTGAACGGGGTGATTCCTTTTAATGAATCTTCTTTTTTTAATCTTTTTTTCCCTTAATATTTTATCACTTTTTTTACACTATTAAGAAATTCATTTCTTTATAATAACAATAATATCATGATTAATGCATTTATAATTTTTAAATATTATAAAAAAAATTAAAATATATTACCTTAACAAAATATATTATACTTAGTATTCGAAATATTGTCTATTTATATTTCATATATATTTATTATCATAATTTAAATTATTCATTAGTATTTTCATAGCTTTATAATATTCAAATATATGATTTATGAATAATTCATTTCATAATCCTTATTAATAATTCCCTTATTAAAATAGTTTCATTTATAAAGATGTTTATAATTTTAAAGAAACTATATTGTCTTTATTTTTTTAAGAAAATATTATTTTATGAACAAAATATTAATTTATCTATTTTTTTTAAAATTTATATGTTAACATCTTTTTAATATTGATTAATGATAACCATTTTATTTTAAAAATTATTTATTAAAACATATATATGTTAACGAAATATATTTATATTAAAATAGTTTTTAAAAAAATATACTACATAGAAAAACAATATTTTTTTTATAATTTAGAATAATAATTTAAATAATTTATTTTAAAATCATTATAAAATAAAATCTTGAAAATTATAAATTTTAATTTATTCACTTTCTTAATCATTAAATTAATATTTATTATAATTTTAAAAATTATTATTTTTAATATTGGATTATTTTTTAAACAATTCTTCTATTAAAACATAGGATGTTACACTCCTCTCTACTTAAAAGAATTTCACCCATGTAATTCATTCTCCAAACATAAGAAAATTGTGAATTTTCATCTTCAAAAATAAGAAAAATGATAATCACTAAACTTCTATATGCTACTACTTAGACATTTCTCAAACAACAATATATATTCACCAAAGTTGTATGGATCGTCACTATAATACCAAGTGTGAATCCCCGAACCCATGCTTACAGATTCATTGCATATTTTTTTTGAATTTTTTTATAAAAGAAAATTGAAAAATACAAAAATAATTTTACACTATAGGACCATTTCTAGTCTAGGTTTTATAGTATTAGATAATTACATTACATTTTATAAAAACTATAAAAAAATAAAATAAAATAAACAAATTTCTTCTTGTGTTATAACTCTATAAGTGAAGCGAACACCTTTGAAAAATTATATTTAACCTGTGGAAAAAAAATTTATAATGAAGGGTGAGAATAATTGTATAGAAATGAGTTTTCTAAAAGGAAAATGAAAAATAACTTTGTAAAATACCTTTATAAAATATTATAATACTTTGAAAATAACTATACTTTTAAAATACATTAAAAATAATCCAATGTTTTTTATTAGAAAACATTAAGAAATATTTGGAAAACAAAACTTTAAGGCCACTAGAAACATTAAAGTTTGTCTGGGCCTTCCAACTTTCTTGAGGGATGAGTTCACTCCTCACACCGTATCATGTTTACAATTTCCAAGTACTAGTTTTCATAAAAATATTTTGCGCTTCCTTTATATATATATATATATATTTTCACTATAATTATTTATTTAGAAACATAATCATGCATTATATGAATTAAATTTTATTTATATATATGTATATATATATATATTAAATTTCATTTGAAATCACTTGTGAGATTTGGTATGACCAAAAATAATTACATAAGCCTTTGCACAGATTGTTAATAAAAAATGATAATTAACTTCTATGTATTCAAACATTAATTCATAAACTCATGAAATACATTTTCTTGAAAAAGGACATAAAATTTTAATCATTATCATTTATAGATCCATACTCGAATAAAAATATTATTTTATAAATAGAAGAATGGTGTGAAGTTATAAATCTTCAAATTAATTAATAGTAATCGGAAATTATTATTCATATAAAATAATGATTTTAAATATAAATATATATTATTTATATTTCATAGAATGATCATACACAAGAATAATCATATAATTCACCTAAAATTATAAAATAGACATTTTTTAAATAAATATATCATCCTTACATAACGAACTTGAGTAAGATGGTAATTTAAATTTGAAATAATTCAAGAATTGGTTACACATTTATTTAATAATAATGGAATGAGTATATATACATATATAAAAAAATCATAAATTTAAAAAGAGAGATATAAAAACTTTTATAATTATGATAATCCATTTATGTATTTTAAAATTACCCTCCTATTAAATTAGGTTCCTTAGAAATAAATAATTTGAGATTTGAAAAGAATTCATATTCATAGATATCTATGGATCCTTACATAATAATAAACTTGAAACAAAAAGTCTTGAAGAAATGAATGAACTTGAAATTGAAAATAATATATATATATATATATATATGTTTAAATAAAATAAACTTGAAATTTGAAATATATATATATATATACAGATACACACACACACACACAGATATATATATATATATATATATATATATATATAACTATGAATTTAAAATACTTAGAGCAGTTTTAAATGAAAACCCCCCTTACAACAGAATCAATTCATTTTTAAACAAAATAAAAATATAATACTTTATAAAGTAAATACTCTAATGTAATATAATTTTCAAAAATAAAAATTTTATTTATAAAAATAAACTCCCTTATAGAAGAATATATCCACATTTATACATAATTTTGATAAACATAAATATAATCCCTTACCTTAATATTTTCAGATGAAACAATCAACCAATGGAACTCAAAAATAGTGGTTAAAAAAAAATAAATGATCCTTTTATTGGATATTATTACACTGTAACTATATATATATATATATATATATATATATAACAAAAAAATGTTTATGGTGTATATTAAAAATAGACCAAATGGAAACTACTGACCACAAGAGATTCATAGAAATTACAAAACAAGGATGATTACAGGCTTTCAAAGAATGATGAGTGAAAGAAATGAATGGAATATATCATTTTTATATTAATACTTTTTCTATAATGGATTCATCCAAAGAGAAACAACCACAAAATATTGATAAAAACAATATAAATTTGATACTACAAGGACATTCGAATTGACATTTGCATACTAAAACTATCATTCTATTTAACAATTTCTCAAAGTCATATATACAACCTAAAATACACATAGAATGAAGAAAAAAATTCATATGGATGGTAACATGACCGTTGATAATGAAATGGAAAAACAGAATAAAACAAAGCCGTGTCTAAATCGATCCTAGATTCGACACCTAGAAAGGAAAAAAATACATACCTTAGATCTAAAGATGAAGAATGGTTTTCTATCCCTAACTGAGACCTCCCTCGCAGTCAGACAATGCTCAAACATGAAGCCATAACCCACATCCGATCCTTCACAAGGAAGAATATGCACTGCCCAGCTCATCTCTTAATGCTCGGCTCGACTCTCCCCGAAGATGAGTTCTTCTGTGCAAAGACCTCATCTTCGACCTCATGAAGATGAAGCCCTCCTCCTGGTCAACTCCTCATCTTTGGATCCTAGGGATCACAATGAGACCTTGTTTTGTTTCCCCCAAATGGGGTTGATCCCATATTTTATCAATTTTATTGATTGTTCAATTATTATTTTTTTACCTCACCGTTTTAACACTTTTTTTACACTGATTCGAAATTCAATTTTTATAACAATAATAATATCATAATTAAAACATTTTTAATTTCAAACAATTATAAAAAACAAATTTAAAATATATTACCCTAACAAAATAAATTATACTTAATATTCAAAACCTTCTTTATTTATATTTCATTTATATATATTTTATCATAATTTCATTTATTCATTAATATTTTCATATCTTTATAATGTTAAAATATATTATCTGTGAATCATTCATTCATAATCCTTATTAATATTTCCTAATTTAAAATAGTTTGGTTTATAAATATGTTTATAATTTTATATAAACTATATTATATTTGTTTATTTACATAAAAATATTATTTCATGAACAAAATATATATTTATCTATTTTTTTAAATTTATATATTAAATAATATTTAATATTAATTAATTATAACCATTTTATTTTAAAAACTATTTATTAATAAATATATATATTAAAGAAATATATTTATATTAAAATATATTTTTTAAAAAATATACCACATAAATTTTTATTTTGTTTATAATTTAGAATATTAATTTAAATAATTTATTTTAAAATAATTATAACTAAAATTCTTGAAAACTATAAATTTTTATTTATTTACTTTATTAATTAATAGTTTAATATTTATTACAATTTTTAAAATTATTATTTCTAGTAATGATTTTTTTAAAATAATTCTTCTATTAAAACTCGGGATTTTATATTCTTCCCCCCTTAAAAGAACTACACTCTCGTAATTCATTCATATAACTTAAGAAAATTCTGAATTTCCATCTTCAGAATGAAGAAAAACTAGAATTACTAAACTACTATACACTTCCACTTAGAATTTCCTCAACCTAAAATATCTAATATCCAAAGTTGTCTATACCGTCACTTTGATACCAAGTGTGAATCCCCGAACCCGTACTTTTGGATTTAGTGCATAAAAATGCAGTGCATTTTTTTATAAAAGATAACTAAAAAAATTACACAAATCATTTTACACTTTACGACCTTTTTCGGTGTATGTTTAATTGTATTATAAAATTTCATTACATTTTATCAGAACTATACACAAATAAAATAAAATAACCAAATTTATTTGTGTGTGCTAACTCCATAAGTGAAGCGAATGCTTTTGAAAAATTCTACTGAACCTGTGGAAAAAAAAATTTAAAACAAAGGGTGAGAATAATTTCCCAAATAAGATTTTTCTAAAATTTTAGTGAAAAATACCATTATAAAATATTATAATACTTTGAAAATAATTATACTTTCAAAATGCATTAAAAATAATCTAGCATTTTTTTTTGAAAAACATTGAACAAGTTTTTGAAAAAAAGCCTTGACACCACTTGAAAAATTGAAGGTTTTATGGGCCTACACACTTTATTTAGGGTTGATTTTACTCCAACTCTATATAATTTTTACAATGCCTAAGTGATAATTTTTATAAAAACTGTAAAACCCCAAGCTTCTATGGTACGCCTCTCTCTGAATAATACAATAGCGTGTATTATACGTAACTTTGAGTTCTAACACACCACAACCAATCAAACTAATTGTTATGAATAGTAATAACCACTTTTTGAAATTTTATAAATTTTATCTTTCAAAATGGACTTCATTTTTGGATTTGAAATATCGAAATTAACTTAGGGTGAATTTTTGGTATTTTTCTGAAAACTTTCAATTTTTGATGAATAGTGAAAAACACTGAGTTATAGTTTAAAACCAATTTTTTATTTAAATAATTATTTATTTTATTTAAATTTATTTTAGGTAAAAATCGATACATAATACCTATATATGTTCAATGTAATTCATTGGAGTCAGTTTATAATAATTTTAGATATATAAAAATTTTATTTAACTTTTTACTATCTTTTACCCACCTCTTAAGAGCATTTAAAAATTTACATAAAACTTGATTTTACAGCTTCTGTGAGTTGAATTTCAAAAATACAAGAGACACCGTTGATATCAGTAAGTAAAATGTGGTTCAATAAGCTGAAAATAATTTTTGGTGAATAGTAAATTTTTTACTTTTATTTACCACGACTAAAAGTAAATAGGGTAATTAAGGGTAAAAATGATATTATTATTACCCTAACACATGTAATAATTCTATTGGATAAGTTTAATTCGACCAAAAACAACCTTAAGAATAAAATATGATCCTTTAGGTCCACTTGGATTAGATTAGGACATTTATTATTATTTAATTCAAAGAAGAGTAAAAAGTGTTAACTTCCAAGTTTAATAAGTAAACCATTTTTAATATAGAGTTACACATAATATAAATTCAAATATAAATATTAATTAGAAATATTAATATATTTCCTAAATAATGGTATTTTATTTATATTTTTTATACTTTAAATAATTTAATTTATTCATGACAGAATGATGATGCAGTAATTACCTAATTAATGAAATATTAAAATAATTGATATTATAAATATCCAAATAAATGTAATTTGAGACTTTTTATAAATTCCACTAATTTTCTAGGTTAATATTACTTTTTAGGGTTGGTTTGATGAATTTTTTTTGAATAAATAATTTTGTTATGAATTAAAAAAAACAAAATACCAAATAGTGTCAAAATTGACATAAAAGGGTTTTTAAAACAAATAATATATTATTAATTGATATTCTATTCATAAAATATAAGGTTTGAAAAAATGACTTATATAATGATAGGTGTTTCATTAATTAACAACTTGGGGTTCTCTTGAAAGTTTATAGTATGTTTATTAACCATATAATATAAAAATACAAAGAGACATGGTAAATGTCAAACTATTTAACTAAGAGTTTAATCTAAAAGATGAAGTTAATATGGTGATACAAACCTGTATAAAACCTATTGGTTGAGTGGTTTTCGACCTATCCCCACCTTAGCCTTTAAATAATTCATTTTGGAGCCATTAGAAACCAAAAATTATTTTATTATAAAATAATATTTCTAGCTTTTCCTAAGGTGCCCCTCACCGCTCTTATAGAATGGCCCTCCCCCTTCTCTCAAATTCACACATTAAAAGCCTTTTTTATCAGCCAACCCCTGCCAAAATACCCTCCCAATTGTCCTACCTTCATCCTAGAGGCCTTACTTTAGTCATAAAGACAACCTGAGGAGCCCTTTTGATCAAATCAAAAGGAAGAACCTGAATAAGAGGTAAATATCTCACCACCTCTTTCGTGTTTTTCTTCTTCAACTTCTTCTTTACTTGTTGTTTCCATTATAAAATAATAACTTCATTATCTTCTATATACTGTGATGTTATTATAAATATGGTACAACCATATTCATTATTCTATCCATCCTTCGAACGACATGTCATCATACGTGTGTACGTACGGCTTACTGTCTCCACGTCATGGTGTAATTGTTATTCAATACATTATTATTTGGATGAGTATAATAATGATGTGTAATTGATGTAAATAATAAATATAACATGATAATTATTCTTTATATATGATATATCATCCAATTATATATTATTTTAATATCAAAAGAATGATATTGTCACTCATGCATACGTACGGATTACCGTCTCCACGAACGCGATGTGATGCATTCCCCATCATACCCCTTCAAGACTAATTTTAATTAGATGATTAAAAATAATTTTTAAAGACATAATATAATCCTGAATATGAATAAGATACATCCTATCCATAACAAACATTACTTACATAACAAATCATGTAAAGGAAAATGAATCAGTTAACACCCGAAACAATGATAATACTAAGATATGATTAACAAAGCAATGTTAAAATATCATATATGATATCATATGATTCTTGTATAATTTAATAACAATTATTTCACCATTATACAGGATTTTAACCTACCCTTGACCAAGGAAAAGTACAAGGTAAGGGTTAATTTCACAATATCTTTATTATTCGAGGTTGTTTGAACGTAAGTATCTACTGGGACCTCTTTATCATCCACATCCATGTTTCTAAAAAAAATGTATTTCAAAACATTTTTACTATTTACTAAACTATGGTATAAAGTAATTTATACCCTTGTTTGAATTTTTATGGTCTGAAATGAATATTTCTATTATTTACCAAACAAGGTACCTTATGACCTTTTTGAAAAAATTAAGGTAAGAATTATTTTTTAACTTATACGACGGGTGTTAATATTTTCTGCCGTTAAAACATCATTGAAGCTTCCCTTACAAGCTTATAATAATATTATAAAAAATAAATGTTTTCTTTTATAATTACATGAATTTTAAATAATTTCAAAATAGAAAGAGATATTTCTCTAAAAAGGTTTTTCTTTCATCTATGTCAACATCCTTTGATGGATTTTAAGTTTGTTTGAAGTTGATTTATTATGATACAAAACTTCCATAATGTATTGACGGGTTTGTGATAAGTTTGACTATAGATGTGTTATTTCATACCATTCATGGTTTATGGATAAATTATTGACTTTTATTATTCTAGTTTCAATACAAATGTTTATGTTATGTTTAAATATTTTCATATGAGGAATGAATTGGACTTAGTAAGTGACAGGTAGAGCCCTCTATAGATCCCTAATGCATCAGTAGGTCTCATGAGACAAACTAGTGTCTTGGCATAAGGCCTTAAAAAAATATTATTTTTAGTCTTGGAACAGGGCCTTGACTATGTGGTTATGAAGTTTGGAATTATGCATTCCATCATTATTAAAGTGGTTATTGATATTGCATGTGATTATTCTACTAGTAGAATATCTATGTGAGTAAGTAAATGCCATTATTTTGATTTTATCTTTTTTATATTATTCTGAAGTTTGAGTTTAAAAGGATTTGTTTTGTCTTATACATTACCTTAAATGTTTATGCTTATTTATGAAAGTTTTTTCTATATTGTTATCCTTAGTGGGCATCTAAAATCACCCCTTTCTATGTTTTATTTTTCCTAAGATGCGAAGAATTATATTATGACTGACCTGAAGGGATAGTCTATAGGATCTTAGTGTTTTCTATGGAAACAATGTTGTTGTAGTTTTCCGTTTTATGATGTAATTTAAACCTTATGAGTGTATCTAGTACTTCCAAGGCTACTAAACTAATCAATATTTCAAGAATTGGTCTTTTGTGATCATTCCAATGATACGTAATAATGCACCAACTCTGGGTAACTAGGCTCGGGGTGTTACAAAAATGTTTTGATCTTGCCTTTATTATATATACGTTTTTTACTGGAGTTTTTTCTTTAAAAACATAATCATGCATTAAATACACACAATTTTACTTATATATAAGTATATATATATATATATATTAAATTTAATTGGAAATAACTTGTGATATTTGGTACAACCAAAACCCAAGACATAATCCTTTTCTTGGACTGTTAATAAAAAATAATAATTAACATCCATGTTTTCGAACATTCATTCATAAAATCATGAAATACATTTTATTGAAAAAATACATAAAATTTTGATCTTTATAAATTAGAGATCCATACTCAAATAAAAATATTATTTTATACATAGAAGAATGGTGTGAATGTATAAATATGCACATTAATTAACAATAATTGTGAAATTATTATTCATATAAAATAATTATTTTAAATATATAGATATATAATTTTTCTTTCATAAAATGATCATACACAAGAGAAATCATATAATGCACATACAATTATAAAAGTAACATTTTCAAAATAAACATCTCATCCTTGCATAAACAAATTGAGTAATATGGTAATTGAAATGTGAAATAATGCATGAATTGCTTACTCATTTATGTAATAAAAATGGAATGGGTATATATATATATCACCAAATTATAAATTTAAAATGATATATATAAACAATTTTATAATTATGATAATCCATTAACATATGTAGAAATTACCCCTTAATAAAATTTGGGTCCTTATAAATAAATAATTTTTTATTTGAGAAGAATCCATCGACATATATCTATATGGATCCTTACATAATAATAAAATTGAAACTAGAATTCTTCAAGAAATGAATGAACTTGAAATTTAAAATAATAGATATATATGTATATGATTAAATAAAATAAACTTGAAATTTGAAATCAACACACACATACACACACACACACAAATATATATATATATATATCTAACAAGGAATTTGAAATACTTATAGCAGTTTTAAAAGGAAATTTCCATTATAGAAAAATAAATTCATTTTTAAACAAAAAAATATAATCCCTTACAAAATTTAAACTCTAATGTAATATAATTTAAAAAAAATAAAAATTTTATTCTTTAAAATAAATTCCCTTATAGTAGAATAAATTAATAGTTGTACATAATTTTGATAAAAATAAATATAACCCCTTACCTTAAAATTCACAGATGAAAAGATCAACCAATCAGGGTACTGCAACTGAAAACTACTGATTAAAAGAACAATGAAGTCTCATTTTATACGAGATTATTGCACTTTAACTATATATATAATATAAAACAGTTCAAGGTGTATATTAAACACAACCCAAATGACAACTAAAGACCACAAGAGATTCATAGGGACTACAAAAAGGAAATTTACAAGCTTTCATAGAAATATGAGTGATGGAAAAAATAGAATATATCATTTGTATATTCATACATTTGTTTTAATAGATTCATCCAAAGAGAAAAAACCAGAAAATGTTGATAGAAACAATATAAAATTTCATATACAGTGACATTGAAATCTATATTTCCAGACCAAAATTATCAATCTATTTTTCAATTGCTGAAAGTCAGATCTAAAACCCAAAGGTAACATAGGATGACTAAAAACAATTAAAATTAATGACAACGGGTCTGATGATAATGGAAAAAAGGAACAATAGAAAAAAACACTATCACATCTAAATCAATCCTAGATTTGTCACCTATAAAGGAAAAAATACAGACCTTAGACTGAAGACCTAAAATAGTTTTCTACCCTGATCGAGACCCCCTTTTTGGTTAGATAATGACCGGACTCGAAGCCCTAACTCACAGTCGGTCCCTCATGAGGAAGAAGACGCACCACTTGGCTCGGTTCCCTACACTCAGCTTGAATATCCCCGAATACGAGCCCTTATACATGAAGACCTCAACTTTCACCTCCGGGAGATGAAGCTCTCATCTTGGTCGGCTCCACTACTTCATCTCCTAGGGATAACTGCAAGCCCTCAATTTTCCCCCAAATGGGATTGACACCCTTAGGGATCAATTTTAATGATTAATCTATTTTTTACCTCATCTTTTCACCACTTTTTTTAAACCGATTCGAAATTTGATTTTTTATAACAATAATAGTATCATAATTAATACATTTATAATTTCAAAACATTATAAAAACAAATTTAAAATATATTACCTTAATAAAATATATTATACTTAATATTCAAAATCTTGTTTATTTATATTTCATATATATATTTTTTTATCATAATTTAATTTATTCATTAATATTTTCATAGATTTATAATATTGAAATATATGATTTATGAATCATTCATTTCATAATCCTCATTAATAATTTCATTATAAAAAATGATTTGTATTTAAATATATTTATAATTTTATTCAAACTATATTTTCTTTTTTTATTTTCATAAAAATATTACTTCATGGACAAAATATTTATTTGTATATATATTTATATTTATATATTTACCAATATTTAATATTAATTAATGATATCCATTTTAATTATAAAAAATATTTATTAAAACATATATATATATATATGTATGCATTAAAGAAATGCATTTATATTAATTTTTTTTAAAAAATATGCCACAAAGAAAAAAAATATTTCTTTATAATTTAAAATATTAATTTAAATAATTTACTTTAAAACAATTATAACATAAAATCTTGAAAACTCTAAATATTTATTTATTTACTTTCTTAAATAATAATTTAATATTTATCACAATTTTAAAAATTAATATTTCTAATATTGAATTATTGTTTAAATAATTCTTATATTAAAACTCTATATGTTCTAATTATCTTCAATAATATAGCCATTGGAAGCATTTAATTCAACTATCCCAGAATAATGATGGTAGGTCAAGCCGATGGTGACTCATGTCAGATGGAGAGTTAAGATGGTGGTGAAGTTGGTTGGTGGTGATTTAGACTGGTGGTAGGTCATCTGGCAGTGATTCATGTTCAACGTTTACACATATTCAATGACATGTCATCTTTAGCAGCAGGTCATCATCAATGGAGACTCATGTGACAGTGGGTCATCTTGAGGTAGGTTAACTTGTAGTAACTCATTCACAATGGTGACTTAGGTCTAATGGTAGGTCATTAGCACCATTGTTCCTTTTCTGGGGGTGAATCATTCCTAGCGGTAGGTAATGTTTGGTGGTGGATCTTTTCAACACTTGGCCAAATTTTCATCAGATTTCCTTATTTTATAAAATTCCACCATAAAATAATAAAACTCATTAGAGACCTAATTAACATGATTTTTGGGCATTAAAACAAGGACATTCCAAAAATTTTCCCCATTTTGAAGATCAAAAACAAAGAAATTTTATATACAATATATAGAATAAACTTTGGCATAAAATAGATGAATTTGAAAAGGTAATCATATCTACTTAACACTTGAAAAAGATAATGTGAGAGTTTTTTCGTAAATTTAAAAATTAAGACTGAAGATAAGATGGTATCAAGAAAAAGGGGTTAATAAAAAATACATAACACATAAAAATAAATTCCATAAACATTCTCTCCCTTTTTGGAGTATCAAAAGGTTAAGAGATTAAAAAAAGAAAATCAAATAATCAAAAGATGAATAATAAGAGACATTAAATTAAGGAAAATGTGAGGTAATTGAATAAAAAAAGATAACAAAAAGTACAATAAATTCCCTATCTAAAGACAATGTCTAATCTCAAGACCTCTTATCCTAGATATTAGGAACATAGGATTATTTACCCTTTTCAGAGAAAATGATCATCGAGGTAAAGGCTGAGGGAATGGATGTAGTGGTTTGTGAGAAAGATATAGAAGAGTTTATCTCTCTAATAATCACTTTTCAAATATGTTGGAATTATTCATTGGGATACAAGCTGATAGGATGAAACATATTTGTTAAAGGTGCATTAGGATCCAATGCAACAACTATTCTGAAATAATTAGGGGTAGTTAAAGGAGGATACATGTGATAAGTCACTAGAATTGCCTCATGAGCTACTACTATAGTAGCATACACTTTCAAGAAAGGATTCATGATATTAATGAAATCCATAATGATTATACCTCCAAAATTTGTGGCACAAAATAAGACTTTCTTTTCCACTATAATCATATGAATCACATGTGTCATCTCCTTCAACTGAATAACCTCTTCCTTAAAAGTTATTGTAACTAGGGGGATCCAAAGGTTCTCAGTGAGAAACTTAAAGTGATATTATAATTCAAGATTGGTTAAAACTCTATAAATGTAATATTTTATAGCCTTGGTTCTGGTTTCCTTATCACCTATTGCTTTATTAAAACACTCCCTCAACTTATTATAAACATGATCACTATGCTGTTTCATCTGCCTCAGATCCACTTGAGGAGTAAAAAGAACATCTATCAAAGTAGTTTGAAGCTCCTACCTAACAACTGACCGAATAAAATCTATATCCAAGGAAGTAGAGGGAGGTGGAGCACTGGATATATAATCTACTGAAGATAATGATTCCAATATCTCCAACAAAACATCGAAATGGACAGCAAAATATATATTCATTTCCTCCACCATAGACCTCAAGGATACCAGATCGTTATCTAACCATCTGTTCTATATATCAATTTCCTGAATATGGTGAATCATTTTTTTTCTTAATGTGACACATAATCAACTCAAACATTTTTCTAGAAACCTACTTACTCAACTGTGTGACTGAAGGTTCCTGACTCCTCAAAATCCTCTCAAAATTAGAAATAAACCTCTTTACAAAGAGTCTAGATCAACTCTAGAAATAGTTTCTAAAGTAACATGTGTAGTAGTAGAATAAAAGGGTACATCATATCTATATTCATGAGTAACAATAGCCTATACTAGCTCATGTCAGACATGAACTTCTTAAGCTCTCCTATAGTAACAATCTACTCAACCATGGATCTCTTTGGATCTATGTCATCTAAAACTGGGGCAGTAGGTCCACCATGCTTTGGGAGACTGCTCTCATCAACATCTGAGTCCAAATAATCTAATATAAGACACAAACATCTAGGGAATATTTCCCATTCATTAAAATTTTATACAACCATCCTAGAAAAAGACAGGTTAGCAGGTTCAACATCTATTGGGTAAACTTGGTAGCTAGAGAACTATGGGGTTCCCCCCCTCAAAATATGTCGTCATCTCATCTATGTCCAAATTATCCCCATCAATATCATGATGAAAACTTGGTATCTCCTAAGATATTTTATAAATAGTTTCAAATGGAGAAGGAAGATGTGTCTGAGTCATCTCATGATCATCAAGACCCCCATGATTAGAACCATCATCAATGTCATGTCTATCAACATATCCTTCATCTCCCTCAGTTTCATCACTTACTTCATATTTATCATCCAAATTATCTTCTTCATATTTATCAAAATTAATTTTATAATCTTTTTTTTGTCATCAGATAAATATACAACTTCCTTATAAGATTTAGATGAATAAATATTAAATTGTTCTTCTCCTAAAACCTCATTTTCATATTCTTCATCACCTTCACTTAGAATACTTTCTCTAGATAGTATAGATCTTGGAGGACTAGTTTGACCAAAGTAAACAACCAGGATCTTTAGTTT
This sequence comes from Viscum album, assembly GCA_963277665.1. NCBI lineage: Eukaryota > Viridiplantae > Streptophyta > Magnoliopsida > Santalales > Viscaceae > Viscum > Viscum album. Next base: position 80,780,022 of record OY728155.1, on the reverse strand, counting down.
TTCAAGATAACTACACTACTCAAATGATAGCTTCTCCTCATTACTAGCTGCCTCAACATCATTAGCTTCTTCTTTATATTAATCAAAGTAATCCACTACTTCATTAGGCTCCAAGACAAGATCAACAAGGTTCTTTGGTTTTAAAGGGTGATCAATTGGATTATAATCCTTATATATATTATCAACATCATCAAATTATTTCATCAACTAGGGGTTCCAATTTACCTTCATTCTTTTATAAATTACTTTTTCCAAGAAAAAATATCCACACTTCACTTCAAATACATCATCCTAAACAACTAATCTATTTTTCTCAAGCATGGAAGAAATAATCTTAAGATAGATAAGGTAATTTTACCTGGATGATGTTTTGCACATATCCATCATATAAACCATCAATTACCTACACAAATTGATTATGTATTTCCATTTCATAATTTATAACTGATATACATGTTGATATCTCATCATGTAGAAATATCATTTTCTATGGTACAACATGTTCTGTATAAACTTAAATAGAAATATACACACACCATCCAACTCGGTTGCAGTAGGTCCCCTTAAAGTTCCTTCCCCCTTCATTTCTTCTATGGAATTATCATTCAAAAAATAATCACTATCACTGAGAATCGACCCTTGATAGTCATTAAAAAATCATTTACGATGAACTTTAATAAATTTAGCCCATGTCTTGAAGAAAATTTTACCTGTTATCCATCTATAATATTTTAAATCTGATCATTATTTTACCCAGAAATAAACTCATCATATTAAAAAAACTGGTGAACAAACCTAAGATAGAATAGTCTCTCATTATTTGAGAACCAGTCTATCCATCTCTATCCTTAGATCACTTTGAATACCATCAATTTCTAGACAATAACTATTCAACATTTTCTTCATTATTAGAAATTAATTTATGATTTTCAAGTTACGGGATACATGGATCAACTGCTGATCTAATCGATCCTTCTTTATGATTATTTTAAGGCTATGACTCCATGATAAATGATTCAACATTTTTTTTACTCTAAACATTACAACCGAGTTAAGGTTCATGTGAAAATGAAGGAAGGATAAAGTTAATTAGAGAAAAGGTCACAAAGAAGTTCAAATGGAGACATGTACCAGGGAGAGAGTGAGTCTATTTTAGACTTAGGCCACAATTTATATCAATTAAGAATTTTAGAATATGAAACCAAAATAAAACATATAAATTGAAAATAAATAAAATAAATAACCTAAAAATAAAATTAACACCGAATAGTTAATTCCAATGATGGGTAATTTATAATGATGGGTAATTTCCAATAGGGGTAATTTCGAATGGTGGTTAATTTACAGTGGTGGGTACTATCCTATGGTTGGTAATTTCAAATAGTTTCTAATTTCCAATGGTGGTTAATTTATAACGGTGGGTACTGTCCAATGGTGGGTAACCAAAATTATAGTTTATCTAAAATTTATTATTCCTAATTTATGTTTGACATATTTTAATCTCTGAGAATTAAATGTTTTATGAAAATATTACCAAGATGATGTTCAGTTCCTATTAATTCAAGAGTTATATCACCCTTTTGAAAAGTATCTCTCAAAATGTGATTTCTTTCATCAATATGCTTTTTATAGGGTGATATATAGGATTATTATAAATATTTATTTCACTTGTATTGTCATAGTTTATATGGACATGTGTGAAATGACATACATAATTTAGAAGAGTGTGTTTCATCCATAAAAATTGAGCACAAGAACTACCTGTATCTATGTGTTCAACTTCAGCAGTAAATAATGAAAATAAATTTTTATTCTTACCATATAAAGATACTAGAGACTTGACTAAAATATGACATGTTCCAAAGGTGATTTTTCTATCTAACTTACAACCACTAAAATGAGTATATGCAAAACTCACTAATTCAAATTATTATTCTCTAGGTTAAAAAAAATCCTAAATTGGTTGTATATTTGAGTTATTTGAAAATACTTTTAATAGAAAATAAATGTGACTCTTTAGAGTTTTCTTGAAAACGAGCACATTTACACACACTAAACATAATATTAGTCTATCTATAAGCTAAGTAGATAATTCTTCCATTCATAACTCAGTAACTAGTTTGATCCACTGGCTTCCCGACTTGATCAATATCTATCTTACATGTGGTACTCATGGGAGTGTCACTACTCTTAGTGTTATCCAAGGAAAGTCGTTTTATAATATATTTGGTGTAATTACTTTGATTTAAAATAATTCCTTATTTATTTTGAAAAATTTGAAAACCAATAAAGAATTTTATCTCACCCATTAACCTCATTTAAAATTCACTTTTCATCATTTTTAAAAAATTAGTACACAAAGAATTTTTTGAAGATCCAAGAATAATATCATCTATATAGATTTGAACAACTAAAACATCTTTTGAAATTATTTTTATAAAAATGGTAGGATTAGATATTCCTTTAAAAAAATATTAGAAATTAGAAAATAGATGAACATATCATACCAAGATCTAGGACCCTATTTTAAACCATATAAATCTTTTTTTAATATAAAGACATGAATTAGAAATTGAGTACTTTAAAAACTGGGGGGTTGTTCAAAAAAACATATTCAATTATAAAACCATTTAAGAATACAATTTTGACTTCCATTTAATATAGTTTTAAATCAAATGGTTCTTCATAGAAAAATAAAATTCTTATGGATTAAAGTATGGATATAGGTGAAAATGTTTCCTCATAGTCTATAACCTCCTCTTGACTAAACCCTTGTATAACTAACCTATATTTATTTCTTACTACTGTTCCAGAATCATCTACCTTGTATCCAAATACCCATTTAGTGCCAATAGAAATGGTGTATTTAGTTCTAATTACATGTTCCCAAACTTTATTTATTTAAAATTTATTAAGTTCTTCTTACATATCCATTACAAAGAATCTATCATTAATTTCATCATTTTTGTTCTTTGGTTCAAGCTGTGAAAAGAATGACTAATGTTCATCCTTATTCATATGATATACTACTGTATGTGTACCTATATATAGGTCTCCAACTAAAAAATCTATATGATGGTATCTATTAGTCCTTATAGCTCTTTCAAAAAAAGATTTTGTAATCTAATGGTCATCTATAGGTTTAGGTTTGGGTTGTGAATGTTCCTTAGAACTAAATAATTTATCTTATTGTTTCATAGTGGTGATAGAAGGTTTAGAATTGATTTCCATATTTGATAAATCATCCTCAAGGTTTCTTAAATGAGTTTTAGGCTCATGTGGATCTTTCTCATCAAACTTTACATGAACATATTATTCTATAGTCTTGGTTCTTTTATTAAATAACCTATACAATTTAGTAGATGTTGAATAACCAAAGAAAGTTCCATCATCACTATTGGAAGAATTTTTTTTAATATTATCATTAGTGTTAACAATAAATTATTTTCAACCAAAAAATCTAAATAAATTAACCTTAGGTTTCTTATTATTCCATTGTTCATAAGGTGTTATATTTAAGATAAGTCCTATTAAAAAAATTAATTATATAGTTTTCTCTATTTACAGCCTCTTCTTAAAAGTAAACAGGAAGGTCATATTCATTAAGAATTATCCTCGAAACTTCTTGAAGTGTTATATTTTTTCATTCTAAAATACAATTATACTGGGGGGTGCTAGTAAAAGAAATTTTTTGACTATAGGCATTTTTTTGGGAAAAATGATTCAAAGAGTTGATTTTTAAACTCACGACCATGATCAATTTTTTAGGTTTTAATCCTAAGTCCACTAATACTTTTTACATATCTAGAATACTTGTTAAAGTAAGAGTATGATTCACTTTTGTGAGATAAAAAGAATACCCAAGTATACCTAGAATATTCATCTCCATGTACATATACAAAGTTCATTCCATTTATACTAGAAACTCTAGATGGTCCAAAAAAGTCCATGTGTACCAAATATAGGGTTTTAGAAGTTTATTCTTCTTCCTTTGATTTGAAATATATTTTGTGTCGTTTCCCTTTTTTAAAGGGGGAACTTATTTTATCATTTTGGAATTCAGGTTTAGGTATATCTCTGAACAAACCATTCATAGTTATATTTCTAAGCGATTAATTATTACAATAGACTAGTTTCCTATACCAAATCCAAGATTCTTTATGAAAGGAACTTATATAAGAAACATTTTGAGAAAATAAATAATCTAAAACAATAACTTAAACAGTTTAATTTCTCAAAGAAGTAAGCACCAAATCATTTTTAGAGTCAAAAAAATTGCAACCATTGTTTTTAAATATTATATAAAAACCATCATCACATAATTTTTAGATTCTATGAAAATTTTATTTTAAACCATAAAAAAATAATACTTTAGAAATTAATATTGAGTTAGATTTTTCTATTTGGCCAAGGCCAATGATTTTCCCTATAGCATTGTCACCATAAGTGACATGTACACCATAAACCTTAATAAATTTTTGAAACCTGAATAATCTCTAGTCAAGTGTTTGGAAAAACTATTGTCTAGGTACCATATAATTTTATCGGATCTCTTCAAGAAGGTTCCCTAAAAAACAATTTCTACACAAAAAATGATTTAGGTACCAAAATCTTATTATGTATAGAAATGTTAGTAATTGAGGATTAAGGAAACCATACATTCTTAATGGGTTTCCTATAAGCATATTGTATGATTTTAAAAATATTTTTTTTAGTTTCTATTGAATAAATAATAGTAGTATATTTTCTAGAATTACATTTAAGAATGAATCTTTTCTTTACAATTCTTCTCTTTCCTGGTTGATAACCTAGGCCAGCAATATAATTAGGTTCTATTTTCCCAATATTTGTGTGAGGGTATTTCTCCCATTAGTAAATCTTTATAAATCATTTTTATGTTTCTTATTTTAAAATTTAATTTCATTGATTTCCTTTAACTGTTGATCATTTTTTTCTTTTTCTAAGTCAAGATCATATTTAATATTGATAATTAAAGAATGTTGTTTCTTTATAATTTTATACTTATCATTCAGCTCAATTAATGTATCTTCTATCACGTTATAATATTTTATTATCTCCATATTTCACATACTGTCATCATCATTTTCCTCTCTAAAATGAGTACGCATATTTACAGGATAATTAAGAAGCCCACAAGATAACTCTGATGTGTTTTTTATAAAACACATGTTTTTTCTTTCATGTTTTTTCTCATGAGTCAAGTTTGAGTCACTGGAGTTTTATTCAGAAGAACTCCAGGTTTAATTTTATCTCTTTATCGTATTTATTATCATCTTAATGACATTTCATTTTATATTTCATCTTTTAATAGTTAGCTTTGACATTTACTTTCTTATTACATTCATAGTAGACTATCTCATTCGAAGTTTCATCTCTCATAAAATATTTCTTATATTTTTATATATTTTCATATTTAGCGTGGTTTCCTAAATATTTTTTCTTATTATAAAACCTTTTAAACCTTCTAGGAAGATAAGCCATTTCTTTATCACTATCAACTGGAAATTCTTATCACTGGAACTTGTAGCTTAAACTTTCTCTTTCTATTTTTAAGTAGTAGAATTGAATACTACATACTTCCATTTTGTTTTAACTTATCCTATGAGTTGACTTTAAGTTATTATTCTTACATTATTAAATTTCCAATAAACTCCTTATCAGTTAGCTTAATAATATCACAAGACTCTATAATTGGGACTAAGGTTCCTCTCCATGTTTTTGGAAGATACCTCAATAGTCACATAACTTGATCCTTATTTAAAAATGGATTCCCTAGGAACAAATTGCATTCAATTTAATATTTCAAGATAGTTTTTGAGGAAACTGGGAAAATTGGGAAGTTCTAGAAATTTCTAGGTTACACACCACGTACTCTATAGTACACGTCGTCTGTATTGTTAGGCACGTATTGACTGAGTTCTGACCAAGTACCTGCTAGGTGGTGACTGTGTAAAAATAATCTACTACATGGAATGTAGTGTTCCTTAACACTCAGTGTATTTTCCTTTCCACGTACCGGCTGAGTTCTAGTTGTTTGTTGACCTGTGTGATGCGTCTAAGCCATGTGATGAATAGGAAACTTGTGTAATTTGGAGTATGGACAAGATACTACATGGTGTGTAGTCCTTAATAAACACTGTGTACTTTTAGTTTTATTAGTTTATATGGGAGAGCGTCACGTCTCATTTCCGAAAGTACCTTCTTCTTCCCTGTTTTTGGAACTATGTCGCTCTATAAGGCCAAGAAAGTTTCCTCTCCAAGATTATTTATCCAACATCTGTTCTTCAATCTGTTGGTGCCTGAGATATATACATCAGGAAGGCTAAAACTGTGCACCAGATTCCTTTCTTGTTTCTTTGTCTCACACTTTGTAGTTTCCATCTGAGTATAATTGACAGAATTTGATGGAAATGTGGATCTATGAATATTGGATTCAAATTGGAGCTTAATATCAGACATGGATACATTTACGAGTCTAAGGTAGGTTCTTCATACCTTGTTTTTTGTTTTCGTGATCATTTGGGGGTTGTGGCCTTTTAGCGCAATGTCAGGTATTGAGCGAGACCCATGTTTCTTTATATTGAATTGATAGTATGCCTTATGGTATGCCGTTGAGAATTCCATTACCTTATTATTCTTAAGAAAGGTCGGGTTAGAAGCCATTGCACATTTTGGGAATTTTGGATGGGGCTGTCAAATTCGTTATAATGGAATTGTTTTGATTAAACTACTGAGTTTAAACTGATAAAGCATGATTAAGTTTATTAAAGGCTTTCAAGACCTTAGTACTAGTATGGGACAAAACATGGATAGTGGAATTTAACAGTTTCTATTATTTTTCTTGTATGAAGTGATTCTATTTTGATTATATATATGGGATTATTGATGTTTCATATGCTGGAATCATTGGGTTGTGTTGGGAGTCCCCCAAATATTCTTGAGTGATGTTGATCACAGGTTGGGCTTGGCCCAAATTGTTTGGGTGGTTTGACCATGGGATTGGGTGTCATGGATGTCGGATTGAGGTAGTGTGACTGTCAGGTTGGGCATGGCCGAGGTTACTTGGATAGAAAGGTCATCAAATTCTTAAGCGACATAATCTTAGGGACACGAGGTGTTAGAGGTGTTATGGCTTAGGTTCTAAATTTGTTCATTACCGCTCACCCGTGATTTGGGTAGTGTGCACATAGATGACTCCATAATGTGGGGATTTTGAAAACTTGTGTGGGTAGAGGCCCCTGTAGTTGCGGTTATGTGATTATCATTTGTGGTTACTTTTGGTAGAAGCCATGTGGAAGGTGAGGAGGCTTAATATTGTTTGGTCATGCTATGGGACGTTAGTACTTGAGACACGAGATGTTAGGAGGCACAATGTGCCAGGTTACTACTGCTTGGGCATGCCTATGGGGTGTTAGTACTTGAGACACGAGGTCTCGTGAGGCACAAGGTTCCAGGTTACTACTACTTGGGAATGCCTATGGGACATCAGTACTTGAGACATACGGTGTTAGGAGGCACATGGTGCCCGATTACGTGATTGAGATTCTAGTGTTGTCTGAAGTAGGTGATGCTCCCTGGTGGTTGTTGAGCACCAGTAGAGGTTTTGATTACATTGTGCATCATACTGTTTATTTTTCTTATTGATGATTCCTACTTAAACACCTATACTAGGTACACTCCATTCGGTGGTATCCTACTAAGATTTGTCTCACACCCTACACAGGACCTTCAGGACACATATAGACTTTATGGATTTACATGCAGGAAATAGATCATCTTTAGGAGATGGATCATGTTAGCTATTTCATGGAGATTTAGCATGGACCCTGAGGTCATGCCTAGATGGAGTTACTTTGTTTTTTCTTTCTTTCCCATATCAGTATGATTAATTTATTTTGTAGCTACTATTTGTTATCCATGGGATCTATTGTTATTAACATGTATGACCTACTGTGAATGCTTGATTTGTTGTTTCAGTATTTGTTATAAGTGGTGTTAAACATGATATTTTGTTACATTCCACTATGATTGTTTCTATTTTTCTTCCCCTGGTGTATCTGCTATTGATTGTGCTTCCATTATGTGGGTCTGGTTTGAGTCTTTAGAGTCTTTTATTTTATATTATACTCAGACCAGTACATTATTTTTTTTTTCTGAGAGGGTATATCCTCCCCACTATACCTATTTACACCCTCACTGCTGGTTGGTAGACTTTGGAATTCAGGGAGGTACACCTAAGGTTAGTAACACCTGGCCTGTTTAGAATTGTTCAAGTGGATTTTTGGGATCAATACGTTACAAATTGGTATCAAAGTCATTTCTTGACTAGGATTTAGTATAATATTTTTATTGAATACTAATGAGATAGAGACTGCCTTTTTATTTTTGTTGGTTGTACTATTTGGGATATGATAGACTGGAGATAGGTTATTATTGGAACTGGGTTTCTAACTTGTTCCTGGGTTTCTGCAGCCCCAGGTATGAGGGATGGACAAAGTTTCCTTGATTTGGAATTTCTATTTTTCATTTTCTCAGATTACTATTTATATGATTTCCACCTTGGTGTCTTAGTTGGTATATGGTGTTATTGATTGTGATATGTGACCCTTGACTCGGTGAGGTAAGGGAGAAATTGGACCTTGACCCGGTATGACAAGACATGATTCTTTGGATTTAGATAGGCACATTTTTAGGGTATTTCAATTTCATAACTATATGTATGCTTTATGAAGTGATAATACCATGTGAATAATATCAATTTCTATGTTGTAGATGCTTTTGAAACGTGAAAGGTGAAATTCTTGATAGAATTTCTTTTTTATTACACTGTAGTATGTTATGCTTTAAATTATTTAAAATTGCATGTGGCATGAGATTTGGTCCTGTATAGTATATGAGTAGGCATGTACTATGACTGATGTGATATTGATCACCAGTATTGGGTATTAGGGATGTCAGTTTGAGGGAGTGTGGCTGTTAGGATTGGGTGACTCGGTCATTGGTTTGAGGAAACGATGGTTGTCAGGATGGGCATTGCCTGATATACTTTTGATACTTGGATATGTTGAGGGTGGGTAAAGAGGCCATGTGGCTGGAATTCCATGGGGAATGGTTGAGGTGGGGGAGAGTAAGGGCAGTTGTCATGAGATTAATCTTTACAATTTTCTTTATGCATGTTATATGTATATATATATAATTATATATATGGTATGTGTGGCCAATTACAGTATTCAACAGGTTCGTCCTAGACGACTCGGTGAAATGTCAGGCAGGTGATGGTACAATGTCGCATGAGAATGATCAGGTTCAGACACCTGAGGGACAAACATAGCATGAGTCATAGGTACATGCTCAGGGGAAGGATCGGGTTCAAGATCTAGGGAAGGAAGAGCAGCAGCTGGGTTTTGCAGCGTTCAGGCTGTGGTTTGATGAGCTGCTCCGATCTAGTATGGTATGTGTCTTGCAGGGGATTGATAGAGGTGCGTAGGGTACAGAGCCATCTATGGAATATATAACATGGGAGTTCCAATCACAGAATCTGCAAATTTTCCAAGGTGAGTGTGGTCTACAGGCGCTTGATAACTGGATAGCGAGCATGTAAATGATCTTCAAGCAGCTCGAGAGGCCTCTATAGTGGAGGGTCAAGCTGGAAACATACATACTGAGAGGACCCAAAAAGGGTTGGTGGGATGTGTAGGTTCAAGCACACAGACATAAAGGACTCACATGTAAGGACTTTGAGGATAGGTCTTTCGAGCACTTTTTCCCAGAGACACTGAGGGTAGAAAGATCTCGGGAGTTATTGAGACTTTAGTAGGGTGACATGTCCATCATGGACTATGAAACTACTTTCACTGAGCTGTCTTGTTTTTTTACCATGTATGGAAAGCAATGACACCTTGAGGGTGAGGTTCTTCAAGTATGGATTAAGAAACACTATTAAGGTGCAGGTATACATCTTCAGGTTGACCTCATTCTTGGAGATGGTGAATCAATCACTCATAGACAAGGGAAACTTGACTAAAAAATCCCGTTGATTCGGTTAGAGTCTTCAAGTGTTGGTTTAGATAGCAGGAAGCAAGGCCGGGATGAGTTCTAGTGGGGTAGTCAGGCCAAGGAATCAGCTAGACCACCCTACAGAAGTTCATCAGTGGTTTGATTTCAGTGTGGGTAGACAGGCCATGTTCGAACTCAGTGCGATATGCCTCCAAATGAGTTCCAGGCATATAGAAAGGGTAGAAATCTAGAGAGGTTCTGCAGGTAGCCATATCAGATAGCAGACAGGCAGGGACCATGATAGACATTGGAATCTGAGGTCAAATCAGGATCAGTACAAGGTGAGGGTAGTCGAGGATCAACTACACGCAGAGAAAGTGGCAGAGATAGAGATACCCAACTGAGGGGTCTGTGGCTAGTTACTAGAGTTTCACTATAGGGAGGTTAGGCATTAGGTAGTTGTAATTTAGGCTAGGTGTATGCCGTGGAGAAACCATAGGCGGATCAGGATAGTGAGACGATGATGGTCATAGGTACGCCGCAAGCATGGCCATGATTTTCTTGTATTCTTTTGGACATGGCCTATTGAGGCATGTCTATTTTGAGTGCACGAGGTGCACAAGATTTACATAGAATGACCATATTACGATCAGTGGGATTAGAACTATTTCAGGTGCGTGATATATTTATGTACATATATGAGATGTGTGGCATTATGAGCATCGAGGATGCAGAATACTTGAGGTGCCATGGGTATCGGGGCATCGATAATGCAGATTACTTGAGATGTAAGGCACCAAGTTTTGTTTTGAGAATCCATTGGGTGTAGGACCTCATAGAGGTGGAAACCAATGCAGTGTGGGATATGTTTGGGTGTCAGGAGTGACACGGGGTAACCTAATAGGTTTCATGGGTGACAATGCGTCATAGGAGGACCATTGGTCTGGGTAATAGGTAGATGGACCTTTGATTGATTTGAGTTTTGGGCCAGAGTTGTCTGGATTTTTTTTCACCACCCTTGGAAGGGAAAATTCAGTGAAAAATTTCTTTAAGGGGGAGTTTTTAAGAACCCAGTTCTTACTTTAAGGTATGGGTTTCTTTTTTCATTCTATTTCGAGCTAGTTTTTGAGGAAATAGGGAAAACTGGGTAGTTCTGGAAATTTTTAGGTTACACGCCGTGTACTCCATAGTACACACTGTTTGTATTGTTAGGTGTGTACTGACCAAGTTATAACCAAGTACATGTCATGTGGTGACTGTGTAAAAATAATCTACTACACAATGTGTAGTGTTCCTTAGCACACTGTGTAATTTCGCTTCCACGTACCAGCTGAGTTCTAGCAGTGTGTTGACCTATGTGATGCGTTTAAGCCATGTGATGACATGGAAACCCACGTAAGTCGGAGTACAGACAAGATAATACATGACATTTATTCATTAATACACGTCATGTACTTTTATTTTTATTCATTTATATGGGAGTGCATCGTGTATTGTTTCCAAAAATACCTCATTCTTCCACGTTTTCGGAACTGTTTCCCTCTGGAAGGCCGAGAATGTTTCTTCTCCCAGATTATTCATTCGACATCCATTCTTCAATCTATCAGTGGCTATGGGATCACATTAGAAAGGCTAAAACCACACATCCAATTTTGTTTTTGTTCCTTTTTCTCACACGCCACAATTTTCATCTGAGAAGAATTGCTGGAATTTGACAGAAATGTAGATCTATGAAGATTGTCATCGAATTGGAGCTCAATATCAGATGTTTCTATATCTATGAGTCTATGGTAGGTGGTGCATACCTTGTTTTGTGTTTTTGTGTTCATTTGGGGGTTGTTTATTTTTAATGAAATGTCGGGTATTGAGCAAGAACCGTGTTTATTTATATTTAATTGACCGTATGCCTTATGGAATACTGTTGGGAATTCCCTTACATTGTTATGATTGAGAAAGGCCAGGTTAGAGGCCGTTTCTTATTTTGGAAATTTTGTCCGGGGGTGACAAAATGGTTAAAATAGATGTTTTTGATTAAAATGATGAGTTTAAATTATTAAATCATGATTAGGTTTATTAGAGGCTTTCAAGACCTCAGTGCTGGTATGATACATCACATGGATAGTGCAATTCAACAATTTTTTTTGATTGTTTGAAGTGATTTCCTTTTGATTATATAGATGGGATGCTTGATATTTCATATGCTAGAACCATTGGGTTATGTTGGGCATGACCTGAATATTCTGGAGTGATTTTGATCACAGTTTGGGCTTGGCCCAGAATGTTTGGGTGGTTTGACCATGGGATTGGGCATCATGGAGTTCAGATTGAGGCAGTGTGACTGTCAGGTTGGGCATGTCCTGGGTTAATTGGATGGAAGTTTATTGGGTTATTGAGCGACATAGTTGGAAGGACACAAGGTGTCAGAGGTGTTTTGGCTTGGGTTCTAAATTTGGTGATTACCGCTCACCCATGATTTGGGTCGTGTGCACATAGATGACTCTAGGATGAGGTGGTTATGACCACTCATGTGGGTAGAGGGCCCTGTAGTTGTGGTTAAGTGAATGTGGTTTGGGGGTGCTTTCCATAGAAGCCATATGGAAGGTGAGGATCCTTTATATTGTTTGGGCGTGCTATGGGACATCAGTACTTGAGACATGAGGTTTCAGGAGGCACAAGGTTCCAGGTTACTACTACTTGGGCGTGCCTATGGGAAATTGGTACTTGAGACATGAGGTTTTAGGAGGCACATGGTTCTAGGTTACTACTACTTGGGAGTTCCTGTGGGATGTTAGTCCTTGATACACACAGTTCCAGGAGACACATGGTGCCCAGTTATGTGATTGAGATTACGACATTGGATGAAGAAGGTGACACTCCCTATTGGATAGTGAGCAGCAGTGGAGGTTGTAATTACATTGTGCATTGTATTTTTTTTTTACTTTTTTTATTAATGAATTCCTACTTAAACACCAATACTTGGTATGCATCATTGAGTGGTATCATATTGATATTCATCTCAAACCCTACATGGGCCCTTTGGGACGCATGTAGACTTTATGGATTTACATATAGAAAAGAGATCATCTTTAGGAGTTGGATCGTATTAGCTATTTCATGAAGATTTGGCATGGACCGTCAGGTCATGACTAGATGGAGTTACTTTGTTTTTATCACTTTCTTGTATCAACATGCTTACTTTATTTTGTAGATACTATTGGTTAGCCATAAGATCCATTTTTATTTACATGTATGAACTGTCGTGAATGCACGATTGGTTGTTTCATTAGTTGTTATAAGTGGTGTTTAACATGCCCTTTTGTTACATTCCGCGATGCTTGTTACTATATTTCTTCTACTGGTTTATCTGCTATTGATTGTGATTCCATTATGCGGGTCTAGTTCGAGTCTACAGAGTCTCTTATTTTATATTATACCTAGACCATTACATTATTTTCCTCTAAGTGGGTATATCCTCCCCACTATACCTATTTACACCCTCATAGCTAGTCGAAAGCCTTTAGCATTCAGGGAGTTGTGCTTAAGATTAGTAACACCCAACCCGTTTAGCACTGTTCAGGTGGCTGTTTGGGTCTGAGACATTACGATATTAGTATTTAATTTCATTTCTTTAAAATTATTTATTCCTCCATGAGAAACAAATAAATTATCCCAAATTACATATGTAGTTTTACAAGAAGATATTCTATTAAACACTTCATCTCCTAAATCAAAATAAAGAGAATTCATGTATTTACAATTATTTTTATAGGAATTTTTAGTATAATTAGCCCATAAAACTATAGAAGTGGTAGTTAGTTCATGTTTATCTTCAATAGTAGTCGAAATTTAAAAACCCATGATTTTAATATGAATTTTCATCTTGATTTTACATCGATCATAGTTATTTTCATTAATTAATGGATTTCCTTTAGTAGTAGAACCTTAGTGTCTATTATTCATTTATAGAACTAAATTTAGAACTAACAGATATTTAGAATCTATAAAACACAACTAAAGTCACAATTGAAAATATTTTTAAAACCTCGGAAACCAAATATTAGTCAAAGTGAGTAACTCAAGAGTGGGAGGGGGGGTGGGTGGGTGAATTGAGTTCCCAATAAAAATTTCTGTTAAAACTAGTTCAATTAAAATCCCCCAATTAAAATAAATTTACCCAATCATTTAAAATAGTAGTTTAATAAAAAAATTTTATTTAAAAATATTTCTCAAAGCTTGATTAGTTCCCAGTTAAAACAGTATTAAAATCAATTTAACTTTTAAAATAAATTCACTCAATCAAATAATTATATAAACACTAGTTAAGATTAATTATCAAAGTACCAGTTTTGTTTTTATCTTAAAAAATATAGTATAAAGATTTATAATGAATAAAAAAATGACACAAAATAATAAAACAAGGAATTCATTTTAAGGCCAAGACCTATGCCCCTCCACCTATAAATAACACTCTACCAAGCATATTATATAAATATAATCTGATCCAAAACCTGTATTAGGTATTCATACAACATTATACAAGATATCTAAGACACACATAGACCTCTTCCACAATAACTGTGAAAAGAAAAAAAATAATGGCCAAACAAAGACCTCTTACACAAACACCATGGGTAATAAGATAAAAATAGACTGAAGAGATTATCTAGTATTATCTAGTTATAAAACGAGAGACAGTTTGTGTTGAGAAGAAAAAAATACAACACACTACTCTAAATTTAAATCAACAACCAGAAAGTGAAAGTAGTAAAATATATAAATGGATGTGTTGCTCGGTCTGAAGTAGTAAATATTCTTGATATTACTCATATGAGGCTTGTATATGAGGTTAAGACATTTATCTGAAAGTAACAATAAAAAAGATAATCACAAATCTCATTTTTCTATGACTATAGGAAAAAATTTAGTTGTTCAATATACTCCACTCTTTCACAATTGAAATGTAGGTTATTTTAAAACATGTAATATCTCATGGAATGATCCTTATTTTATTCAGAAATTAGTATACATGATCAGCCATTAACTCTTGTCTGGTGTACTCGCACATGGGAGAATTATTTTTGATATAAAGCACTGGATGACAGAGAGTCCATTTGGAGAACAATTATCATGATCCTCTCCCTCCTCCTACTAATCGCTAATAAAGAATTTAATATTTTTCTACAATAGTTAAGAATAATATTTAAAATAATACTTATTAGTAACTCCAATAATATAACTTTTGGATGAATTTAATTCAAATTTCATAGAATAGCGATGGTAGGTCATGCTGATGGTGACTCATGTCTAACAATGAGTTAAGCTAGCGGTGGGTTAGGCTGGTGGTAGGTCATTTGGTGGCGACTCATGTTTAGAGGTGACTCATATTCCATGGTAGGTCATATTAAGTAGTGGGTTATCTTCAACGGTGACTCATGTGATGATAGGTCATCTAGTGGTAGGATAACTAGAAGAAACTCATTCTTAGCGGTGAATCAAGTCTAATGGAAATTCATTCCTAGCGGTGAGTCTTTTTTGGAAGTGAAGCATTCCTGGCGGTAGGTAATGTTTGATGGTGAATCTTTTCAACACTTTTCCAATTTTTCAACAGATTTAATTATTTTATAAAATGATATCATAAAATAATAAAACTCATTAGAAAAGTAATTAACATGATTTGTGAGAATTAAAATTTGGAGGTTCCAAAAATATATTTACCTATTTTTGTTTAGGGTATTTAATTATATATCTTATGAACTTATGTTAAAGAACACTTGCGGTATACTACAATATCTGGTACTCACAACCTGCTTGGTTATTTTGATGCACTTGTAGATTTCATACTTGGGTATCTGAAGAAGGAAAATAGCTCTATGATAGAAAGTTGAGTGTGTGGAGCATGAAGATGTAGATGTGAATGGATAGAGTTTGAGAAGGATGTATGCTACTATATTTATTTACTAGATTTACCTATACCTTGGATCCTTGTTTAGATTTCATGTATATACAGATAATTCCATATTGTTATTTCATAGGCTGGTTTTATTGTGTATTGTTTTTTCACTTTGATGGTTTTTTTATTCATTACTTGTTGATTTATTTGTTATCACTTCCTTTTTAATCCTATAATATGATACTGAGGGTGTAGTATCCCCACTTATGGACTTAGACCATCACTATTAGTCAACATCCTCTTGTGTATGTGGAGGCACACAAGACTTCATGTGGCACTTCAGCTCAGAACTGATGTTCAGGTTGTGGAATTACATTATCCCTCTAATGAATTAGGTAATATTGGATAACACATGAGATAATTATGTTATGTGTGAACCTGATTTAATGTTCACAATATTATGTGTGGACCTCATTTCATGTTCATAAGTTTATGTATGAACCTTGTTTCATATCAATAAGTTTATGCATAGACCTAGGTTCATGTCCATAACATTATGCGAGGACCTGATTTCATGTCCTTAACATAATGTGTAAACATTTTACTATTTATACATGTGCAAAGTGTTATAATATTATTCTTTTTGCACATTACTATTTTTATTATATTCTCTAATGGCTCATGATTTATTTTTTATGATTCCACACTATTTTGACTTTCATATTTTGTGATGACAAATCCATATTCAATGCCTCATGATTAAATATATTTAATTGATTAGGTATGTATTTTTTAAGTTATGATCATGTACTCATACCCTTATGCTCACATATGATCATTGATTTGTATCTCTTATGTTTACTCTTATTGAGAATCCGAGCTCACCCTTTCTTATATTTTTCTTATCTAGGTTTTTATGGAAGGTTTTAAGTCTAATATTTATAGAGGGGTACTAATATAAATGAATTCTTTGGAGATGTTGAAGATACATTATGAAATAAGATATTTATGTATCTAGTATCAAAAGACACTAAACCTTTATGGTTATGGGGTATATATAATTGTGTTATGTGTTGTATATTTATCTAAAATAATGCAATATTTATACATTTTAGGCATGGATTACCTCATTTATTCAACATTTTCCCAAGGACCACCTTTCTTCGGATTAAATGATATTTATTTATTTATTATTTTTAACACTTTATTAGTTAATTTTTACAAGAATGAATCTTCACCATGACAAATTTCATTGCATCATCTATAAAAGTTCAATGCGTTCAATTTTTTTGAGATAATTTTTTTGATCTTTTTTCTCTACTGTAATGAACCAAAGTTTAATCAATGGAAATTCTATTCTTATAATTTTTTCATATAGTATAATCACCTGAAATCACAACATAATACACTACTAAGAACTATGTGACCTTTAAACATAATATTATCTCTTTTCTGATTTGAATTTATAAAATCTGACATACACGATTTTGATCAGTAAGATGTTTAGAGTCCAATAAGAATAACTTAATTTTTGGTGAATAGTAACTAACCCTTATGAATAGTAATGTTACCCTTAAGAATATTAATATGACCCTTATGAATAGTAAGTAGTCCAAGTGAATAATAAACCTTAACAATGAAAGTATAACTAAAATTTATCCATCATATAAGTGACAATATGATATAATTTTATCATAATGTTGGTATTTTTGTAGGTCATGTATATTTAATTACAATTTTATGGTTAATTTAATAATTTAAAAGAAAATTTATTTTCATAAAAATTATTCATAAATAATTATTTTTATGACTTATGATTATATAATAATTTTAGGAGACCTTAATTAATTTTTTAAATTGTTAGAAAAACAGTTTTAATTTTCTAAATTAGTATTTTTTACATAAATTATGATTTTAATTAAAAATTAAATTTCACATATTTAGAAAATTGTTTTCATATAATGTAATTTATTTTTGAATTCTACATATTGAAAAATTATTAGAGTGATTTTTTGGGATTTTTCTAAAATACTTGAATTTTTAGTGAATAGTAAAATACAATAATTTGCTGTATATATATATATATTATATGTTAAATAAACTATTTATTGAGTCATGGATGATTTAAGAACCTTGGTTTCAAACTAAAATTCACATATTACTATTTTTTTCACAAGAATAAATACTATTTCTTTTCTCGATAAAAATAATAAAATAATAAATAAAATATTGAGAAAACCCTCCTCTCCTCCCCTATAAAAACCACCATCATCCCCCTCTTATTTCCACTCCTCTCAAGCATTATGTTGAGTCCAAAAGCCTTTTATTTCTTCAAAATACCAAATCCTATCCCTTAAAGAGGTTCTCAAGGAAGATATATTCAAAATTAAATTCCTCTTTTCTTTTTTTCCTCTCAATTTCCATTCTTTTATTTTTTCTTTCCTCACCTCCTTTCAAAAAAGAAATGTTATGATAACTCCAATACCTTATATGTACTATAATTTTGTTATTATAATGGAATAATTCATCATCATCTCTCCTTTACCCTCCTTTTATTCTAGAAATGAAAACACCATATGAGATGTGTTAATTTCTCACATTCAAGGACAACAAGTTTTCAATTTCTATTACCGTATAACATTGTGGTCATGAAACCATTTTTATGGTTGAACCAGACTATAATATATGTATTATGTATAATTTAAGGTTCTATAATCTTTTTTACACATGATTTTAATTTATAAAGCCAAATTTATTCAATGTGATAAAAAAACCTCCAATTAACCAAAACAGTTTTCATTAAAGTTTTATATAATGATTCATATTCAATCCAAATAACAAAATTAATTTTATAACATATTAATCTATTATATGATTAGTAATAACATATAAATCAAATTCTGGACAACCATTCTCATCTTATATGTTTATCCTTACATGTATATAAGTAAACCAATCATGAAAACCAATGAAACAAACAATGAAATTGAATCTCTTAACCCATAAAAAGGTCATGAATGAACATAATAAGGTTTTAATAAATCAATTACATAAATAAGAAGTTCTGTAAATATTAATTAACTAATTTAATTTGGTTATCCATAACATTAAGATCAAGTGAAGGATACCATCAGACTTAAGGTAAGAGATTCTACCTGAACCTCCATTATTCCTTCGGGTTGCTCTATCTTTATTTTTACACAAATGAAGTTATCAGTTATTTTTATGTACATATTATAATTTTTTTGTACATGAACCAAACTCATGTATAAAGGTCCATTCATCATTCTATTTCAGGTATATAAATGTTTTTAAATGATTCTCTCCCCAATACTTCCCGATAAGCAAACCCGTTTTAAGGGAACATCCCAAATTCTTACCAATTTCAAGTGCACTCTATCATATATTTTAAGATACTATTGTTTTTATAAAATAATCCTTTATATTATGAAAACCTTCTTGGTTCAATTATTATTTTATATAAAATATTATTCCATTTTCTATTTTAAATTTTCTTTTGTATTTTCCTTAAAACTGCACTAAAATGTTTTAATACTAAAATTTCATAAATACTCATCTTACATGTTGTCAATTATGTTTGAAAGAACTTACCATGATATATGCCTATTTTCCATTATTAATGTCTATGTCTTTTTTAATTCCTTTCTTCATGGACATTTGTTTGATATTCCCATTTATTATGTTTTATGACATGATTATGATACCCATTTCTTTCCATGGGACCCTTATGTTTATGTATGATTAATTATGGGGAAAACATATTCATGAACATGTTAATATGGGTGCAAACAGATAGTGATCTAATCCATTGTGTAAATTTGAGTCTCATGAGACGTTATGTGTAGAGGTTTTGGCGGTTAGCCTTGACTCGTGGTACCACGTGCAACAGTCTTGGTGGTTAACCTTAACTAGTGATCCTCTATGAGAAATGAGCCTTGAATAATTGTAAATTCATGTTTTATATTTCTACCACATTAATATTAATCCATGTTTATATTATCATGTGTCTATATGTTATGATTCCATATGTTCCATGGTTTTTTATATCATTATTTCATGCCTTATAATCCATTTTCTAAAGCATTATTCTTATATTTATTCCCTTACTGGGATTTTTTTCTCATCCCTTTGTTCATGATATCCCCAAGTTATCCTATAAATATGTATAAGAACAATGGATGTTAGGGTATATTTATTAATACTAAATAAATAAATGTTATATTTAGTTCAATATTTTATGTTTTATGTTCCTAGTCTTCCAATACACTAGAATTTATGATCCTTAGCTTGTAATATGATGTTTTACTATGATTAAAATTATATAATTATATGTGTAAAAGTCTAGGGTTTCTATAGTTGGTATTAGAGGATGGTCCAGTTATTTTTGGGGATTAGGAATAAGGAACTTTAGTAAGAACCTTAGGGATGAGACTAAGTACAAGAAAAGATCCCTAAATTTTGGTAAATATATATGGATATGAAAAATTGGATATGGATCTAGAATAGATATATCTATTTGTAAAACCTAAAAAAAATGCTTTGAAATACACTAGAATGGAAATTGGTGAACGACAATGGGCTTGGATGCACTCATAGTTTGACACTCCAAGGGGATATGATTTGGTAAATTCATAAGTTTAGTATGAACCATTATTAAGGGAATATAAAAAACCCATAATAATATATGTTAATTAACTCATCAAGGATATCCTACATTGAAACCTAGGGAATATTAAGTTAGGATATAATTTACCTTTAAGAGTTTATCCTTTTATGTTTAAAGTTTACTTTTTTATTCTTAATAGCTAAGTATTCAAGCCCTCTAATTGTACATTATTTTTCTTGGTTAATTACAGGAAATTTAAGAACACGTGCCAATAATCAATGTGATATGGAATATGAATATTTCCCTAATTATATTCCAAATATGATGTGAACGGGTGCTCAAACATTTATGGCAATACTTTCTCAGATGGCTTAAATTATAAATAATGACATGAATCACGTGGAACACCCTCCTCCTATGTGGAAATAACAAGTTTCTATCAAATACTTCATGCATCAAAGGACTCCCATGTTTAGTGAATCTTCTGATCCCGTCCTCGTGGAATAGTGTATTAACTCCATATAAATGATATTCTCTATCCTCCATTTCTCAGAAAAAGAGAAAGTCATGCTGGAAGTCTATAATTTTGATAGGGAAGCTGATCAGTGTTAGACAATGATCAAGAATATGAATTCCCAGGAGGAAATTGATTCCATGGACTGGGAGGAATTCAAGAAAATGTTTTTTAATAAATATTTTCCCCAAAAACTTCATCTCAAGATGGAAAGAGAGTTCCTCATATTTAAGTAGAAGGAATATAATTCCATCGAGGTGTGTGAAGAAAACTTCAAAAGGATTTCATGATATGCCTCTATATTTGTCATAAACACCAAAAGAAAGGTGGATCACTTCTTTAGCAGACTAAATCTGAGTTTATGAAGAGAATTGGTGATTCGTAACTTCGATATTTATGAGGAGATTGTCCATTGTAGCCTCAAGGTTGAAATGGATATTAGATATTCTCAATGATCTCATGGAACTGATGAAAAAAATTGTAAATTGGAGTCTAATATGGCTGGTTCAGCAAATAAATCCCTTGATAGAAAGACGATAAAACATCCCATGTGTCAAATTTGTGGGAAGAAGCATCCTAGGAACTGTCTAAAGGGAACCAAGAAAATCTTCAATTGTGGAAGAATTTTAAATATTGTGAAGAACTACTGAAGGGATATTAAAATCCTACTACTATGGAAGAATAAAGGAATGTTTAGATCAATGCTCGGCCTGTAGTGAAGTGTTACAATTGAAAGAAGCATGATAATTATGCAATTAATTTCCCTAATCCAAGGGTGTCATAGGAAATCAAAAAAACAACCTCCAATGTAATAAGGAAGGGATTATACTATCACTACTGCTGAGGTGGATCCAGAAAATGATGTGGTGACAAGTATGATAGTAATTAATTCAGGAATAGTGAAAATACTATTTGATTATGATTCTACGGATTATTTCATATCTTTAAATTTTAGTAAAACTATTCAAACACCACCTCAAAATTTGGAGGTTGAGTTATATGTGAGAACAAAAAATGGGGAAATTACTACATCCAAAGTATATATCTCCTCCCCAATTAACATTTCTGGACTGAACCTCCCAAAAAATCTCATCATACATCCTTTAGTGGAGTTCGATGTTATCTTGGGCATGGATTATATATCTTTATACAAACAAAACATCAACTATCGGGAAAGGGAGATCACTCTTCACATACCAAATCATCCTCAGTTTCATTACAAGTGTATGCAAGAAGATGAGTATCATTTAGAATCATTGTCCCAAGTGTGGATATTAATGCCTTATGAGTAATCATGTCTATATTTAATGATTGAGGAAAAGGAGATGATACTTCTTAAAGACATGACAATCATGTGGGATTACACTGATGTATTCCTGAAAGAATTTATTGTTCTTCCTCCTGATCAATATGTTGAGTTCTCAATTGAACTTATTCATGAATCTCTACCTATATCAGATACACCTTATATAATGGCCACCGTAGAGCTAGAAGAGTTGATGAAGTATTTATAGGTGAATTTGGAGAAGGGTTTTATATGCCCGAGTGCTTCACCATGGGGTGCTCCAGTCCTCTTCATCAAGAAGAAGGATAGATCAATGAACCTATTCATTGATTATCACGAGCTCAATAAAATCATGATAAAAAAAAGTATCCCTACCATGGATAGATGACTTGTTTGGTCAGCTTCATGGGGCCAGTTATTTCTCTAAGGTGGACCTTTAGTCAGGATATCACCAATTAAAGGTGAGGAAGGAAGATATTCCCAAGAATGACTTTTGAACGAGGTATAGACACGATGAGTCCATAGTGATGCCCTTAAGACTCATTAATTCTATGAAAATATTCATGGATTTAATGAATAGAGTCTTTATAGATTACCTCAACAAATTTTTTGTAGTATTTATCGACTATATTCAGATATACTCCAAGAAAAAGGAGGAACACAAGGATTATTTGAATACTATGATTAAGACTTTGTGAAGGGAGAAACTTTATGAAAAGTATATTAAATGTGAGTTATGGATGGATGAAGTATCATTATTGGGTCATGTTACCACCAAAAAAGGGATATCTATGGGCGTTTCCAAGATAAATGAAATTTAATAGTGGCCCAAACCAGCATCTGTAATGGAGATTTGTAGATTTCTGGTTCTAGACGGGTATTATCGACGATTTGTGAAGAACTCTTCATGATTTTCACCCCAATGAAAAATTTTACATGGAAGGGGGTGAATTTTTTCTGATCTCAAGAATATGAGGAAATCTTTAAGGATCTCAAAAAGAGGCTTATAACTTCACCAGTACTCACACTCCTGATAAGAGGAGAACTCTTTATGGTGTACAATGATTCTTCAAAGAATAAATTAGGTTGTGTGCTAATGAAAAATGATAAAGTGATATCCTATTCTTCATGGTAGATGAAAATAAATGAGAAAAGCTATCCCACGTTTGATCTGGAGTTAGCGGATATGATCTTTGCTTTGAAAATATGGAGACATTATCTCTATGTGGAGAAGTGTGATAAATATACTGATCAAAAGAGCCTCAAATATATATTCACACAAAAAGATCTTAATATGAACTAGAGAATATGGTTAGAGCTCATCAAGGATTATTACTACTCAATCTACTAGCATCATAGTAAGGCAAATAAGGTGGTTAATTCTATAAGTATAAAGGATCATGCATCTTCATCAATGATGAGAATTAAAAAGGATACAATATTATTAGATTTAAAGAGGATAGACATGAGAACCATTAAGGTAGAAACTTAATCAATACTTTCTCAAATTATTTATCAACCATCCCTAATGGAGAAAATAAAGTAGGATTAAAGAAAATATGTGGAAATTATGAAAATGGTAGAAGCTATTAGAAATAGGAAATCCGCTGAGTTCAATATTGATGAGTAAGGAGTTGTAAGATTTGGGTCACAATTATGTGTACCATCAGATCTAGAGATAAAGAAGGATATTTTTAATGAAAAACATAGATCAACCATCTCTATTCACCCAGGGATCACAAATATGTATCTAGATCTCCATGATAACTTATTTCGGACAATATGAAGAAAGAGATTGATGAATATAAATCAAAGAGCCTAGTATGTCAAAAAGTAATGGTTGAAAGACAGAAATATAAAGGGATGGTGAAACCACTACCCATACCAACATGTAAATGGGTGAACATCACCATTTAATTTGTCTCTGGACATCAAATGACATCTAGAGGAAACAATGTTATATGGGTCATTGTGGATCATCTTACAAAGAAAGTTCACTTTATCATAATTGGAGATGACTTCTCATTAGATCAATTTTCACACACACACACACATATATATATATATCAAATAGATGGTAATGATACATTGAGTACCACTATCTATGGTATCCAATAGAGATATGAGATTTACCTCAATGTTTTGGAAAATTCTCCAACATGTTCTAAGCACTGAACTGAACTTTAATACAACCTATCATCCTCAAACTGATGGCCGATCTGAGAAAACTATTTAGACACTGTAAGAAATGTTGAGAACGTGTTCTTTGGAATTAAAAGGAGGATATTCCCAATACCTTCCACTAGATTAATTATCATAGAATAATAGTTTCCACTCGAGCATCCAAATGGAACCATATGAAACCCTTTATGGGAACAGGTGTAGAACACTAACATGTTGGGATGATGTTGGTGAGCACAATCTTCTAGGACCTAAAATGGTCAAAGAAATGATGGAGAATGTGAAAACCATTCAGAAACACATCAAGGAAACCCAAAGTCAACAAAAGATCTTTATAGAAAATCATCAATGAGACCTTGAGTTTAATATTGGAGATATGGTATTTCTCTGCATATCTACATGGAATAAGCTCACGAGGTTTGGGAAGAAAGGATAGCTAAGTCCTAGGTATATCGGCCCCTTTTAGATTTTTGATCATATTGGAGAGATGTCCTATCGACTAACACTTTCACCTACCATGTCTAAATTACACGATTTCTTCCATGTATCCCTCTTAAGAATGTACATACCAGATCTTTCACTTGTACTGTCTTCAGAGGTGGTACAATTATAGAATGATCTTTCTTACAAGGAGAATCTATTGAAGATATTTGATCATAGAGATAAATTTCTATGAAACAAGACTACTCACTTGGTTAAAGTGATATGATGGAACCATAAGTAAGAAGAGGCAACATAGGAACTGGAGGAGGCAATGATGGAAAATCACCCACACTTGTTTATGTATTAGAATGTAGAATGAAAATTCAAGGGCGAAATTTCATAAGGGGGGAAGAATGTAATAACCCAAAGTTTAATCAATGGAAATTCCCTTCTTATAATTATGTCATATAGTATAATCACATAAAATAACAACATAATAAACAACTAAGTACTATGTGACTTTTAAACATAATATTGTCACTTTTGTGATTTGAATTTTAAAAATCTAACATACACAGTTTCTATTAGTAAGATATATGGAGTTCTATAAGACAAACATAATTTTTAATGAATAGTAACCAACCCTTATGAATAGTAATACAACCCTTATGAATTGTAAATAATCCAAGAGAATAAGTATCCTTACCAATGAAAGTATAAATAAAATTTATATATCTTATAACTGACAATATGATATAATTATATCTGTTTCGGTGCGGATGTGCGTCGGGTTACGCTGTTCCGCCAGGACGCGTTCGCGCGTGCACCCGTCAACCCGAGGGGATGGGCGCGCAGCTTGTGGTCCCGCAGTCCCGCTTTCCAAAGGCGGGCGGCATCCGTCCCTTATTCAGGGGCGTCTGCTCCTTGATCGAAACCGGGATGATGGCATGTCGGCTCCTCCTTCCTTGGACGTCTCCTCGGAACTCGTCGCCTAATCCGGGTCTCCCTCATAGATTTAAGACATGCTCGTGAATCTCGTTCCCGGCGCCATATCTTCATGGACACCGGTTAATTACGCTGCTTCCGCCCGGACGCTCCAAGGAGTCTGGTCGGGGCAGCAACCTGCGGTGAGAAGGCTGGGTGGCTCTGGGTGCTGGGGGCGTGTCGTAACACTGCGGCTCTGCACGTCTGTCTTCCGTCCCTAATAGGGCTTCTCGAAGGCATGATGGCCTGAGGCATCCCGCACTAGGTGCGGGGAACTGTGTCCCCTGAGGTTTTCCTCAGCTTCCCATGTTTAACACGGGGTATGCCGCGAGTTTAACGTCCGGCGGGGACGGCATCAGACTGATCAACACGAAAAGTGGATCAGATGACAGAACCCCTTGCGGGGAACCTCCGACGCTGGGGCCAGCGCATGGGCGGCTTCCCAAGTGATATGGAGTGGAGTGAAGTGGCATGACCCCACCGGGATGTGGCGGCCCGGGTAAGGATCAGGATGGATGATGGAGTGAAGAGCTTGGACCCCGTAGGGGCTTCCTACGTACCGCGCGTTAGCGCGGATCAAAGTCAACGTAGTTCAGGTATACAGTTTAACGTCATGCTGGACGTCGGCAAGCCGACTCACGAAGGGGTCGAGGCCGCCGGGCGGAGGATTGAACCGAACCACCTCGCACAGAGGGGGATGGAACGGCCGGGTGGATCACAGTTTCATGTCATGCTGGACGATGAAAGGAGAAATGGAAAAAGGGGCTGTGGGGAGGCACAGTGGAGATACACACGGGCAGTCTCCCACAGGTGCGGATTCATAGGTGAATCGACGCAAGCGTGAACCCTGGAGGGGTCCACTGATGGACGAACCGACGTGAATACGACCGGGACGACCAGGTGGTGGGCTTGAACCTCAGGGAGGCTTCCTACGTACCCTGTTTAGAAGACAGGGATCAAAGTCCACGTAGTTCATTCTGTCAGGACTTACGCACTTGAGGCAGCCCGGAAGCGGCAAAACTCAGTTGGAAGGGACTTGGACCGAAAGTAGGAGACACCTCGATCCCAGTCACACCCTCTACTGGCTTCGGCGGTGGGGGAGCGCAATGGAGATACACATGTGCAGCCCCCCACAAGAAACTAGGGGTTTGTAATACCCTACCCCCGTAGGGAAAAGCCGCTCCCATTAAATCATCCCTAAAGAGGGGCAATCCCGACATCCCTGCAGAGACGAGCAGGTGGGGGCCACATCCAAACCGGGGGGGACCCTGCGTGCGAGGCACGAGATCGGGTGATGCGGACGGTTTAACGTCTTGCCGGACGAAGTACAGTTTAACGTCGTGTGTTGAGGACGAAGCGGACGGTTTAACGTCTTGCCGGACGAAGTACAGTTTAACGTCGTGTGTTGAGGACGAAGGTGCTTGGCAGTTTAACGTCTTACAGCGCGGACGTGGTACAGTTTAACGTCATGCTGGACAAAACTCTTGGCAGTTTAACGTCTTGCAGCGCGGACGATATGCTAGGCAGTTTAACGTCGTGCAGCTTGGACGTATGCAGTTTAACGTCGTGCAGGACGTCGGTGGCCGCCGATGGGTCCGTGTCACTTCGCGCAAGCCTGGAGGGTCGCACGGAAAGACAACGCATGGTGCGGGCACCCAGGATGAAAATCATCGGGCGCCACGTGGGCGGGTACCCTCATGGGGTCAAGGGGGGCGACCCTGGCGGATTGCGCGCAAAAGAGGAGCTTTGCGCGCAAAACAGCAGGTCGGCGCGCAAAACGGCGGGCTGGCACGCAATTGGGCCAGCCCTTTGCACGCGGATGATTGAGATTGCGCGCACCGGGCTTCGGACAGCTCGCGGGGGCAACGGCTCATTCTCTAATGAATGGCCACTTTGAAGATGGGGGGTGCGCGCAATCGGGTTGGATTGCGCGCACCCGGGGAAATTGCGCGCAAGAGGCTTCTTTTGCGCGCAAAGGCCTTCGGGTTAAGGATTATTCAAAGGAAGGAGCCAAGGGGATTGCGCGCGAAGGCGAACCCCAAGGCTCTATTGCGCGAAAGAAAGGAGGTTACCTGAAGATCAGCATTGCGCGCGGAAGGGGTTGGATTGCGCGAACGAGCGACGCTTCGGATTCTGGCAACCTTCAAAACGTCGGGGGTCGCCTTATATTTATAGGCAACCCCGAGCGCGGAATCCGTTCTCGGGCGCAGAATTCCCTTCGCGGGCGCGGAATCCGGACCCGGCGCGCAAGGGAGCCGCGCAGGCCACGGGCGCGCAAAATAGCGCGCCGGCCCAGCGCATTGCGCGCATCCCGGGAGGATTGCGCGCCGAGACTCAGCTTTGCGCGCGGGCCTCTGAAATTTCGCGCAAGTCCTCCGGGCCCTCCGGAACGTGCCTCTGACTCCAAATATCACTTCGCTTTCCGCATCCGGAGCTTCGTTTGGGAACAACGGACTTTTCCGGCGTCTACAAAAGCCCCCCCTCGGAATCTGATCGGCGAGAGGTCGCAACAATCGGGTTCCGAGGGAGACGCCGGAATGCCGAAGTCCTGGGCAGCGCGGGACTTTTGGCTTAACGTGCTCAACCACAATTCATTGTCTTGCGGGAGCGTTAACCAAGATTCAGGCATCCACAATTGGGCCTGGATTTCTAGAGAAAAGAGGGAGGTCATTCCTAGGAAAGGAGACCTCAGACCTAATCAATGTATCATCCCCCCAACTTGTTCCAACACACGAGCGGGACAATGCTAGGGGCGTTGAGATTTTATCCGAACATAGGGAAATGAGAAAGGGTGAATCGCGTGCCCCGAATCCAGACATCCACAAC
Organism: Viscum album; assembly: GCA_963277665.1. Classification (NCBI taxonomy): domain Eukaryota; kingdom Viridiplantae; phylum Streptophyta; class Magnoliopsida; order Santalales; family Viscaceae; genus Viscum; species Viscum album. The sequence goes on along the minus strand of OY728155.1, from coordinate 80,751,275 downwards.
GGTCGGCCTTCCAGGAAATGCCCAAGACGGTAGGCGGACAGTGGATCGACCATAACAACTGTAATAGACGGACCGAAGGTCATCATTCATATTGCAGGAGGCGGACCACATGTCATCATGAATACCGCTTTGGGGGTTCCTTCAGACACAAGGGTGGAAATCCAGATCAACAGGGCATGCGAAGCGTGGGGCGAAGTGACGATTTGTTTGGACAGAATCCAACGCTCTCAAAATTGCGCCACCGTGGGGAAAGCGTATTAGGCGGATGCACTAATCTGGCCGTGAGTCACCCCAATTCTCAGACAGCACCTCTTTGATGAGGAAACCGTCGCTTCCCACCATTGCAGTGGGGCATCCCGAGCTGAATCGGGGAGAATATCACAACTGCACCACTCTACCAGAAGCCAGGCCAGATGGCCGGCGACGAGGAGGGGCGGGACTTAACGATCCCTGAGGCTGGACCCGAGTTGAGATGCCCGGGCGTTCCTACGTACTCCATCAGGCTGGAGATCAAGCCACACGTAGTTCTGAGAGTGCAGTTTAACATCATGCAGGACGTAGAATCCCGTTTGGGGGAGATCTTAGTTTAAGGTCTTAGAGCTCGGACCATAAAGGGAGATCTTAGTTTAAGGTCTTAGAGCTCGGACCATAAAGAGAGATCTTAGTTTAAGGTCTTAGAGCTCGGACCATAAAGAGAGATCTTAGTTTAAGGTCTTAGAGCTCGGACCATAAGGAGAGATCTTAGTTTAAGGTCTTAGAGCTCGGACCATAAGGACCTCAAAGTACGCCGCATCGTGGTCCCATCCCCTGGGTATGCGAAGATGCATTGAGGGATAGTGTCAAGAGTGTCGAGGTTTCGCCTGGTCAGAATGGGAGGTGGGAAATGTGAATCATGCGGCCATTCACTCAAGGACTGGGGGCACCGGAGTGACGATATGGGAGTACTGCCGACCGTGGCGGAAAAGCAGCATCAATATCGCACTAACCGTTGGTGGAATGAGGCAGCAAACGAGCATCGACCGCTCAATCGCAGGATTCATATCGATTTGCTGCCCAAGGCCATTGGGGGTACCGGCCCGAGTCGGTGGGAGAGCACTGAGGCATTGTGTCCGAACCGTTCACGGGGGCTCCACCCAGGGCGTAGACGATGGGTCCGAATGAAAGGGAGCACGAAGCCTGAAAAGTGAAGGAAACCTGACCGAGCGGATCCTGACCCTCCTGACAATAGACCAGAGTACTCTTGACACCAGTGGACCACTGCAAGGGGTCGGGGAACACGCCTTGAGGGTGACCTGAAGGCGGCGGATTCCCCAGAGAAGGGGGAATCTCTAAGAGGTGGGGGGCTGGACCCGAAGTTTCAAACATCCGGGCGTTCCTACGTATCCCATAAGGATGGGAATCAAGCCACACGTAGTTCTTGAAGCGCGGCGCAACACAATCGGGCACCAGCGCGGGGAAGAGTGCGGGTCTGACCCTCGCACACAGAAGGAGCGGCATTTGATATTTCTTGTTTGTCCTTAAAGATGAATGGTTTTTCTTTGTGCGGAGACATGCCTGTGATTGAGAAATATCTGGCGTCGCCACAATAATCAAGCCACGGAAGGCATTGATTAATGGCGTGGTTATTAACCAGCGCCCAACATGAGTGCCCCCTGAGGGGAACATCACGATGCAGTGCCGTTTCTCGTCGGGCGGCCAAGACGATCACAGTTTACGGTCGTGTGGTAGGACCAGACAACACAGTTTAAGGTCGTGTGGTTCGGACCATGGAGGAATCCGCTTATCGCGGTACGGCGGACACGGCGGAGGTGGGAGCATACCCAGCCTTGCGGTCACGCACGATCCCAGGAGAAGAGTCTTGGGATAGGGGCCTGCGTATGTCCATCACCCGAGGGGCAGAGATGCTAGCCTCCAGATATACTGGGCCCAGAACGCGATTGTTCGGGCGACTCCTTCCTCCTTATGGGGACGAGGGTCCATCTACGCATGGCCCTTAGGGAGGATATCCGCATATATCCTTGGTGCTCAGATCATGGGAGCCTCGAACGACATCATTACCTTGGTTGGTCTGCCTAACGTGTAGAGGTGTACTGAAGGTCAGTATGAAAAGAGTGTCAAGATTCCACTACAACGCACAAAGGCGGAGTGTGATGAGGACTGCGCAACCAATGTTCAGAGCCTGAAAGAGCTGACATGGCGATCAAGGATGTTGCTGACGCATTCGCAACACAACATCCGATCGCGTCAGCCTAAGACGGGGCAAGCAAACGAGCATCGACCGCTCAATCGCAGGATTCATATCGATTTGCGGCCCAAGACCCGCCGGTAAATCGACTCGGAGCGGTAGGAGAGCACTGAGGCATCGTACCCAAACCGCTAACGAGGATCCCTTTGGGTGAAGGCTCGAACAAGAGGAAGCGCGAGGCCTGACAAGCAACACAGGACTTGTCGGGGTTGAATCTGACACTACGAGTCATAGACCGAAGTACCCAAAACATGTTAACAGATCACCGGAAAGGGTCGGAGGACTCACCCTGAGAGCAACCAAAAGAGGGAAGATCCCCGTGATCAACCAAGGGACGGGGCTGGACCTGAAACACAAGCGTCCAGGCGGTCCTACGTATCCCATAAGGATGGGAATCAAGCCGCACGTAGTTCTTGAGAGGCAGTTTAACGTCATGCAGGACGATGAGAGAAAACAGGGGGGAGCAGAAGGCATCCCCAAACGTGGGGGGCGTACAGCGTGGCGAGAAAACCGACGTGAATGAGGACATAATCCCCCGCGCTCACACCATACGCCACATACCCAGAGGCAACTGGACCAAGGGCCCGAGATGGGATGGAAATTCCCAAAGGATGGGGCTGGGCCTGAAACATGAATGTCCAGGCGGTCCTACGTATCCCATAGGGATGGGAATCAAGCCGCACGTAGTTCTTGAGAGGCAGTTTAACGTCATGCAGGACGATGTACAGTTTAACGTCATGTTGGACGGAGCACTTGGCAGTTTAACGTCTTGCAGCGCGGACGATACGCTGGGCAGTTTAACGTCGTGCAGCTTGGACGTATGCAGTTTAACGTCGTGCAGGACGTATGCAGTTTAGCGTCATGCGGGACGAATGTGCAGTTTAATGTCATGCTGGACAAATGTGCAGTTTAATGTCATGCTGGACGTATGCAGTTTAGCATCATGCAGGACGAATGTGCAGTTTAACGTCATGCTGGACAAATGTGCAGTTTAACGTCATACTGGACGTATGCAGTTTAGCGTCATGCGGGACGAATGTGCAGTTTAACGTCATGCTGGACAAATGTGCAGTTTAACGTCATGCTGGACGTATGCAGTTTAGCGTCATGCGGGACGAATGTGCAGTTTAACGTCATGCTGGACAAATGTGCAGTTTAACGTCATGCTGGACGTATGCAGTTTAGCGTCATGCGGGACGAATGTGCAGTTTAACGTCATGCTGGAAAAATGTGCAGTTTAACGTCATGCTGGACGTATGCAGTTTAGCGTCATGCGGGACGAATGTGCAGTTTAACGTCATGCTGGACAAATGTGCAGTTTAACGTCATGCTGGACGTATGCAGTTTAGCGTCATGCGGGACGAATGTGCAGTTTAACGTCATGCTGGACAAATGTGCAGTTTAACGTCATGCTGGACGTATGCAGTTTAGCGTCATGCGGGACGAATGTGCAGTTTAACGTCATGCTGGACAAATGTGCAGTTTAACGTCATGCTGGACATATGCAGTTTAGCGTCATGCGGGACGAATGTGCAGTTTAACGTCATGCTGGACAAATGTGCAGTTTAACGTCATGCTGGACGTTGGTACACTCAGACAAAGTACTGCTTGAGGAACCTAGCGTTGGTGGGAGGAGTGACACGCTCACCATCCATAGTCGCTAGGGAGTACGCGCCATTGGGATAGACCTTGTGGACAACAAACGGTCCCTCCCACTTGGGCTCCAACTTGGGCGGCTTCCTGCCGGGGATCATCGGTGCTCTTAGGGCTAGCACTAGATCACCCTGCAGGAAGGAGCGGAGGCGAACCTTCTTATTGAAAGCTCGAGCCATTCTGCTTTGATGCCTCTCCAAGTTGTGCAAAGCGCGAAGTCTATTCTCATCCAGTGCTTCCAACTCGACTAGACGGGCTTCAGCAACTCTGTCCGGCGCTTGCTGGTCGTAGACCGCAGTGCGCAAGGACGGTAACTGGATCTCGATGGGCAGGACGGCCTCAGCTCCATACACCAGGGAATAAGGGGTCATCTGGGTGGAATTGCGAGTCGTCGTCCGATAAGCCCAGAGGGCATTGGGGAGCTTGTCCGGCCAACTCTTCTTGTTCTGACCAACCATCTTTTGCAGAATGTTAGAGAGGGTTTTGTTAAACGCCTCGATCTGTCCATTCGCCTGCGCATGATAGCGAGATGTATGGTTCGAGCGAATGTTATACTTGGCGTACAACTTCTTCAACTCGGCTGCTCGGAAATTGGTTCCGTTATCCGTGAGGATAGCGTGAGGCACTCCAAATCGATAGATGATGTTGGAGGTCACGAAGTCAGCGATCGAACAGGATTTGACCTCTCTGAGCGGAATCGCCTCTGCCCATTTGGAGAAGAAGTCCGTAGCGGTCAGAATGAACCGGCACTGGCGAGCTGTCGCCGGTGGGTAAGGTCCCACAACGTCCAGACCCCAGACTGCAAAGGGCCAGGAATACCTAGTGGTATGGAGAGGCTCCGGCGGCCGATGCACAAAGTTCGCATGAACCTGGCACGCATGGCACCTCCTGGCATACTCGATGCAATCATGGATCATGGAGGGCCAGAAGTATCCTAACCTCCGAATCTGGTGGGACAGCTTCGGCCCAGTCTGGTGGGCGCCACATGAACCAGCATGAACCTCTTGCATGACTCGTGGGATCTCAACTCCCTGAAGGCAACGGAGGAGAACACCATCGAATCCGCGTCTGTAGAGGATCTGCTCCAGGCCGGGACTGCTCTGGAGGACAAACTGCGATGCGCGGCGTCGAACTCGCTCGCGTTCGGCCCGATCCGATGGAAGAGTTCCATGTTGGAGGTACTCAACCAAAGGCGTCCTCCAATCAGGGGCTGATCCGACTGTCATATCTGGGGTACTCGGGGCTCCGGGCATAGGGGAAACCGTGGTGAGATTACTTACCAACGGGCCGCGATCTTCCTCCGGGATAACGGGAGCGATGAGCCTGCGGCGCGTCACGCGGACGATCAGGTTGTCCTGTTTAGGCTCCGCAAGTGACGCGGCAAGGCTGGCCAAGGCATCTGCTCGACCGTTCTGCGACCGGGGAATATGGACAATTTCTGGCCGAGAAGGGAACCGGGCCATCAGAAGGAGGGTGCACTCCAACAATGGCACAAGTTCCGGCTTCCTGACAACATAGTCGCCATTGATCTTCTTAACGACCAGCTCGGAGTCCCCTTTCACGCACAGACGGGGCACGTCGATCTCGAGAGCCAACTCGAGGCCGGTGATGAGGGCATGGTATTCCGCCTCATTGTTGGTACAGCCTTCTGACAACAGGAATGAGTATGGCAGCACGACTCGCTCCGGGGTAATGAAGACGATACCCAAGCCCACTCTGTTGAGCTTAGGATTATCGAGTCTTCTACCGGTGGGGCTCCAGGAGGCACCGTCAAAGTGCATCTGCCAGCATGGATCGGCTCGATCAACCGAGAGAATGGTCTCATCAGGAAAGCCTAGATCCAGCGGCTGATCTGCGGAGGTCGGGTGAGCTGCCAGAAAGTCTGCCAATGCTTGCCCTTTGATGGCCTTCTGAGACACATACCTGATGTCGAACTGCTGGAGAATCACAGCCCACCGTGCTAGACGGCCAGTCAACATAGGCCGGCTCAGGATATATTTCAACGGGTCTACCCGAGAAACCAACTGTACCTCATGGTGCTGCAAGTAGTGCCGTAATTTCTGTACGGCAAACACGAGCGCCAGGCAGCTCTTCTCGATGGGGGAATACCTAACTTCCGTATCGAGGAGCATGCGACTGAGGTAATAGAGGCTATTCTCCGTTCCCTCGTTGTTCTTCTGGGCGAGAAGGGCACCCAGGGACCGTTCCAGGGCGGTCACATAGAGGACCAGCGGCTTCCCGGATACAGGTGGCATCAGGACCGGAGGTTGAAGCAGGTACTGCTTGATTTCCTCGAAAGCGGTCTGACACTCTTTATCCCATACATAGGTGGCACCTTTCTTCATGAGCCGAGAAAAGGGCTTACACTTGCCGGCCAGATTCGCGATGAATCGGCGTATATAGGCTAAGTGGCCTTCGAACCCTTGTAGTTCTCGGATGTTACCTGGGGGAGGCATCTGGCTAATCGCCCTGATTTTCTCTGGGTCGATCTCAATACCCCGGTATCTTACCACAAATCCAAGGAACTTTCCGGAGGTGACCCCAAAGGCACACTTCAACGGGTTCATCTTCAGGCAGCGAGACCGGAGGAAGCCGAACACTTTCTCAAGATCCTTGAGATGGTCCTGACGCTGACGCGATTTGACAACCAAGTCGTCGACGTATCATTCCACCAGTGTGCCAAGGATTGGCTTGAATATGCGGTGCAACGCCCGTTGATAGGTGGCACCTGCATTCTTCAGGCCGAAGGGCATGACCCGGTAGCAAAAGGTACCTTGGGGGGCCCTGAAGGCAGTGAACTCCTCATCCTCAGGGGCCATCCGAATTTGGTTGTATCCGGAGTATCCATCCATGAAGGAGAGGGATTGGAACCCTGCCGTGGCATCAATCAATAGCTCTGTCACTGGAAGGGGAAAATCATCCTTCGGACAGTGGCGGTTGAGATCGCGGAAGTCTATGCAGACTCTGATCTGCCCGTTCTTCTTCTTGACTGGCACAATGTTGGCCAGCCATTTGGGGTACTGAACTTCCCTCACGAAGTTGGCTTTGATAAGCTTGTCAACTTCGGCCTCAACCATGGCACCGTGGGATGGGTGCATCTTCCTGGAAGGCTGCTTGAACCCGCGATGGTTCGCCGGGAGACCAAGGCGGTGGACGGCTACCTGAGGATCTAGCCCCGGCATCTCGTCATAGCCCCAAGCGAACACATCATGGTGCTGCCTGAGAAAGTCCACGTACTGCTACCGCTCCTCAGAGGGCATGGCGGCACTGACCAATGTGGGTCTTGGATCGGCCTCGGTTCCAAGGTTCACCTGTATTAACTCATCGACCGTGGCGGGGACGCCCTCCTCAAAGGCTGGGGGTGCATCTTCCACGTCCTCTCCACTCGGGGAGGGATCGTCCACGGGAGAGACTGCGTTGGCAACTGCATTGGGGCTACCAGATCCTGCTGGGCCACTGGTGCTGGCGCGGGCGGTCGTGGTCATCTCATTAGGAGACTCGCGGGCCGTCGAGACCATGGCCACGTCCAACTGTTGAATCGGGAGGACGTAAGCGTCATCCAGACTTGCCCAGGGATCACTTGCAACAGCGACAGGCTCAACCTCACCTGCCAGGATCTGCTTATCCTTGCTCTTGTAATAGTCCGCGTCCAGATAGCGGGCTTCACACGAGGCAAAAGGAGAGGCATCTCCTTGAAGCACGCCTACTCGACCATTAAGGGAGTATTTGAGGCATTGGTGGTATGACGAGGGAACCGCCGCGTGAAGATGGAGCCATGGCCTGCCCATCAATGCGTTGTACGCAGTGTCCTGAGAGACCACCATGAATTCGGTGTTGGCAACCAAGTCACCGAACTGGGTCTTCAAACATATCTTTCCGACCGGGGTTTGCTCGGTGCGATCGTACCCCTGGATCCTGAGGTCAGAGGGAATCAAGTCATCCTCAGACAACCCCAATCTCCGGAGCGTTCGAGTTGGAATCAGGTTAATCCCGGACCCCGTGTCGACAAGACAGCGCCGGACTTCAAGGCCATTGAACTGGCCAGTGACATACAGCGGACGAATGTGTCCCTGTATAGGAGGGTCTTCATCCTTACCAGAGAACGAGATAACTGCCTGACATTCGGCGTCCTCGATCGTTTCGGCGTGAAAGGCCTCTGCAGCCGCAACCTCTGTCTCAAACTGGAGGGGGCTTTTCAGGGCTTCAGCGAGTGCCTCGCGCATCTCAGATGACATGCGCAGAGCCTCAAGGATGGAGAGCCTTGCTGGGATGTCGGCCAAGTGCTTCAGGACATCATACTTTTTGGCCAAGCGCGAGCCCCTGGTTGCAGGAGGTTGCTCTGCGGTTGGAAGCATGACGGGCCTTGCCGATTGGATCGGCGGCCGACTGGTACTTGGCGCATCTCGCTGTTCACCGGCTACAGTCCGGGAAATGGTCACCGTACTGGGGTCAGGAGGCCGGGATGGACCCGTGGCAGGGCGGAGCTGGTCGTGACGCGGCTGAGGCGGTTCTGCCTGGTCCCACACCACAAACAGCGGCGGAGGCGAATCCGTCATCCCCGAATGGGGGGGCGGCGCACGTTGTGATCGGTTTTGAGCCTGCTGCCTAGTCTCGGTGGCGTGCACGGCCTGGCTGGAGGCACCAGCGGCTGTGCCCCGGCCACTCCTGCTGCTGCGGTTCTTCCGACGGTGGTGACGACCGGGGACACTAGGGAGGTCCACCTGGTGTTCTTCAACGTCGGGAACCGAAAAGGGATTTACCAGCTCGACGGTGTTAACCGAAGCGTACCCAATACCATCATCGGACGAATCATCCATCACCGGGCGGATCCGAGGAGGGACCCCCATCTCCGGGGGCATGAAATCGCCGAGAGTGCGGGATAGTGGCGGAACCGGCAGGGCGCGCTCTTCCTTCTTGCGCTGCCGCCGTTTGCTCCTCTTGGAAGAGGCAGGCTGGGACGACGATGCCGAAGCAGCACCCGCAGATTCTGGGGGCTCAGGCTGATTCAAGCGCGCACGGATGATTCCATGGGCGCGAATGGTCGTCTTGCGGGCCATCCAGTTATTATACTTCTGGGATCCGCGGTTGGAGACCAGCTGCCATTCGTCCTCGCTGCCACTATCGTCATCTGATCCCACGAACACGCCCGCCACTTGTGCTGGAGCTGGGCCCAACCTGATTACATTGTTGTTAATCTGGTCTTGGAGCCAATCCTTAAACACATAGCACCGCTATATGGTGTGCCCCAGGGCCCGATGGTAGGGGCAGTAGCGGGGGTTATTCGTAAGATGTGCCTCCTCTGGCCTCCAACACTCAGGCAGTCGCACAATTCTCTGCTCCAGGGCGCTCCGGAAATAACCGGGGACCTGATCCTCGTGGAATGAGTAAGTCAGGTGTCGCGGGCCCCTGGGAGCGTGGTCTTGACGAGGGGCTGGAGGGGCCGGCCGAGGAGGTGGACCCTGATTATCTCGCCTGGGTTGCGGCGGTACATTACGCGGAGGGGCCGACCGGTTCTGAGGCTGCCGCTACTGGGCCGGGAACTGAGCCCGTGGAGGCGGGTTCCTGTGAGGCTGTGGAGCTGGCCTCGCCGGCAGCAGCTCCAATGGCCGGGGGGCCTCTATCTGGGCAACAGCAGCGGGCTCAGCCCTGCTGACTCTCCTTGCAGGAATCATAGGAGGCAGCGGGTGTGCCTGGCTGGCCTGTTGCAGGGCTTCCTCAAGACGTTGAGCTTTGTCTGAGAAGTCCCTGAACCCTCCGGGGTAATTTTGAGTGATCAGGGAAGGGACCAGCTCGGTCTTGATGTTCCCGACGCACATTGTCAGCAACTGCTCCTGAGTCAATGGCATGTCAAGGGAATACGTGAGACCCTTCCATCGGGCGACGAAGTCCGCGACTCGCTCATCAGGCCTCTGCTTGCACTTGAAGAGGTCTGCGATACTTGTCTTCCGGGTCGTGGAACTGAACTGGTAGAGGAACTGTCTACGGAGGTCCTCCCAGCTGGTTACCGACCCGACGGGGAGCTGGCTGTACCAGAAAAATGCTGGCCCTTCCAGTGTCTGAACAAAGCAGCGAAGCTTAGCGGCCTCTTGCTGCGCCGGAGTCCCCAACATAGGCCCACACCTCGAGTTGAAGTGGGCTAAATGCTGTGGCGGATCTCCAGTCCCGTTGAAGGGAGCGAAAGTGGGATTCCCGAATCCCGGAGGCGCCGGCATGTCATCCACCCATGCTGGGTAGGGCTTGCCGTCCGGTGGGATCGCCACCTGCCGAGTCTCCAAGGCCTCCAAGCGGGCAATGAGTGCCGCCATCGGATCGTCCGGACATGGGTTCCAGTCCTGGCGAGGATCTCTAACCATGAGCGCATTGCATGGCCTTTCAATCGGGTCGTCGACCGGGTCGTCAAACTCGGCAGCTCGTGGGATGGCGGGCGGAGCGGCCCTTGGGGCAGCGGGAGGAATCCGAGCGGGGTCTCTCAGGTAGTCACGCCGCTCGGGAGGGTGCGGCGAAACATACCGCGCCCTCTTGCCGTAGGCAATGGCCTCTCTCCTGTCGGCGAACACGGCGTAATCACGGTTGCCCGGGAGAGTCTCGTCGAGGAGCGGTTGTTCCGGCCCCTGCTGTCCTGGCCTAGGATCACCGTAGTCAGGCCACCGTTCTGCAGCACGCTCGGCGAGGAGCTGGTCAACCAGCTTCTTCTGTTCGGCGAGCTGCTGACGTAGCGTAGCCTTCTCGGGATCCTCCTCTGCCCTCTGCATGGAGGCAGATGGGTCGGCGGGCTTTATAGCCTCGCTGTGCTCTTTTCCTTTGCTGACGTTTCGGCTCAACGTCAGTGCTTCAGTGGGTGCGGGGAGCCCCAGGAGGTTCCTCTGATGACGAGTAACTCTCACCGATGGATCTAACGACGGCTTGTCTTCGGGGGGGAAGCCCCCGTCGAGAAGTTCCAAGTCGTTCCCCTCTCCCGACAGGTCAGCCATATTGACTGTCTCCGTCCCTGTGGATATACCCTCAGGGCCGCCCAGTGAATCGGGCTGTCGGCGAATCACACTGAAGCGCAGGGCAGCGTACTGCCCCCATCCAAGGATATACACGTGGGGAGTGGCTTCCTCGATAACTTTGCGGAGTACCTGAAAACACTCAACGCATCGTTTTTGGAGGGCCTCGTGGTGCCCAAATGACCCGGGGTGCCGAACCGCGGGGAGCATGGCCAGGTCAATTTGACGGCACTGCTCACCAATATCCTCCAGGTGCGCTTGACTCCCGGGGTATGGCATTTGTAGGCGGTGAAGACAGGAGCGAGTCTCCCGGAGAGTTCGGCGGAAGCATTCGAACTCATCCGGGGTGAGCGATTCGGGTGCATCAAAGCCCGGTCCTGCGACTGGCCAAAACTTCTCAGGGAAGTGGCCCTCTGCAAGGACGGTCCAGAAGCTCCACGACTCAAACTCGGGACCCAGATCTCCTTGGTCCTCTTCAATGGCTGGGAACGGACGGGGAACCGGCAGTGGTGCCGAGGCGGGCCGCCGGGCTGACGGGCTGGCCGGCGGTGAATACGGCGAACAGGCCGATTGGCCTCCATATCCCGGGCCGCCCTCTGAGGGTGGCGGTGCCCTGGCTACCACATCACGATAGGACAGGCCGGCGAGCGAACATCCTGCCGTAGCATCGGTGCTCGCCGAGGGTGCACCAGATCGTGGTTCGACCGTCGGTCCCCAGAAAAAGTCTCCGGCTTCTCCGACCGAGACGGAAGGCACTTCCGGAGGGGCCGGTACCACCCGCAAGCTTGATCCTTGGGGGTCTACCAGGCCCTCGTTACTCCGGATATACCTTCGGAGAGAAGCGGGGATCACATCGATCTCGCTCTCGGGGAGCACGAGGCTGACGTGCCGCATTCCTACCCCTGCCCTTGACTGGCGGGATTGGGGAAAGGGCTCTGTCGCCGAATCGTACTCCGCCTCTGAATCAGAGAAGCGAACCGGTCGGATCTCTGTCCGGAATTCCGTAACATTCTTCCCTCGGCGTCGACGCCTTGCCTTCCTGCCCCTGGGTGGTTCTTCGGGGCAGGGCTGATCTCTGTCCTGGCGTCCTCCGGCCGCACTGGTGCTGGGGCCAAGAGGACTGGAAACCAAGGTGCGAGGGGCACCGGGACAGATATCAAAGGGGACGCGGGGAGAGATGATTCCGGGAAGGACTCCGGGCCGGGATCGGAAGGTGGGATGACCCATGCCTCCTGGATCGTCCACACGGAGTAGATCCCGCTGGTGAATAGCGCTACCGCGAGGTGGTCCGCGGTGGCTACTGCCTGTACCAGCAACCGAGAGAGTCGACCCAACCTGCCTTTGGGGCGGTCGAGGCCTCGATCCAGGTCGGGCACAGAAGTTCCCCTGCTCAGGATGCGCAGGGGCCTGGCGACTGGAGCCAACAGTGGCTTGGGCCAATGCGGCCGCTGTTGCTAGGGCCCCAAGGTGGGCATCCTCCTCCGCTCGTGCCCGACGTTGGCGTCGGGACAAACGAGTCGGGATGAGCGGCGCAGGCAGGTGGAGAGTCCGCTCTTCGACTTGAGAGGCCTGGCGGCGGTGTCGCCGCGACCTGGCGGGAGCCTTTACCGTAGATCCCTGGAGCGAATCCCGGATAGGGTGATCCCGGACATCTTCCACCTCATCCGCATAGGGAAGGGAACTGTCAGAGCGCTCCGGGGATAAGCTCCCGAAGCGGTTGGACGTTGAGGTGGGCAGCGGTGCCTCCCTGCGCGGCCCTTGGAGGCGGCGGTGGTGGTGAGGTGCAGCCTCCTCAAGGTCTAGGCGAGCCATGTCCCGGGTGGGGATGACTCCCTCTTCCTCATATCTCCGCACCAGGGTGTTGATCACCCTTCTCTGGATGACCTCCGAGGGGGAGAGAGGGCGTGGTCGTCCCGCAATTGCGGCTGCTGGGACGGCTGTGGAATGGGCGGGACCGCGCGGAGTAGCCGCGTCGGTGTTTCCCCTACCTCTGCGCCAGTGGGCAGGTGGCGATCGGGCACTGGATCGGGCGACCTGATTTCTGAAAGCAGGGAGAATGACCCATTAACACTGACAGGAAAAAGGAATCGACAACCAACCATTAGCGCCACGACGCCTTCCGTGGGGGGAACCCAGGCCCTCGACGTTGCGAGACGGAGTGCCCGATGTCCCTTCCCCAGCCCCTGGCGGGTAAGACTGAATGCTTGGCCAGGCAACACGCCGGTCTTCCAACACCTCTGAAAGCCATCGGTCTTCGTATCGAGGAGAAGAGATTCACGTCGGGTTCACCATTTTTCTGTTTCGGTGCGGATGTGCGTCGGGTTACGCTGTTCCGCCAGGACGCGTTCGCGCATGCACCCGTCAACCCGAGGGGATGGGCGCGCGGCTTGTGGTCCCGCAGTCCCGCTTTCCAAAGGCGGGAGGCATCCGTCCCTTATTCAGGGGCGTCTGCTCCTTGATCGAAACCGGGATGATGGGATGTCGGCTCCTCCTTCCTTGGACGTCTCCTCGGAACTCGTCGCCTAATCCGGGTCTCCCTCATAGATTTAAGACATGCTCGTGAATCTCGTTCCCGGCGCCATATCTTCATGGACACCAGTTAATTACGCTGCTTCCTCCCGGACGCTCCAAGGAGTCTGGTCGGGGCAGCAACCTGCGGTGAGAAGGCCGGGTGGCTCTGGGTGCTGGGGGCGTGTCGTAACACTGCGGCTCTGCACGTCTGTCTTCCGTCCCTAATAGGGCTTCTCGAAGGCATGATGGCCTGAGGCATCCCGCACTGGGTGCGGGGAACTGTGTCCCCTGAGGTTTTCCTCAGCTTCCCATGTTTAACACGGGGTATGCCGCGAGTTTAACGTCCGGCGGGGACGGCATCGGACTGATCAACACGAAAAGTGGATCAGATGACAGAACCCCTTGCGGGGAACCTCCGACGCTGGGGCCAGCGCATGGGCGGCTTCCCAAGTGATATGGAGTGGAGTGAAGTGGCATGACCCCACCGGGATGTGGCGGCCCGGGTAAGGATCAGGATGGATGATGGAGTGAAGAGCTTGGACCCCGTAGGGGCTTCCTACGTACCGCGCGTTAGCGCGGATCAAAGTCAACGTAGTTCGGGTATACAGTTTAACGTCATGCTGGACGTCGGCAAGCCGACTCACGAAGGGGTCGAGGCCGCCGGGCGGAGGATTGAACCGAACCACCTCGCACAGAGGGGGATGGAACGGCCGGGTGGATCACAGTTTCACGTCATGCTCGACGATGAAAGGAGAAATGGAAAAAGGGGCTGTGGGGAGGCACAGTGGAGATACACACGGGCAGTCTCCCACAGGGGCGGATTCATAGGTGAATCGACGCAAGCGTGAACCCTGGAGGGGTCCACTGATGGACGAACCGACGTGAATACGACCGGGACGACCAGGTGGTGGGCTTGAACCTCAGGGAGGCTTCCTACGTACCCTGTTTAGAAGACAGGGATCAAAGTCCACATAGTTCATTCTGTCAGGACTTACGCACTTGAGGCATCCCGGAAGCGGAAAAACTCAGTTGGAAGGGACTTGGACCGAAAGTAGGAGACACCTCGATCCCAGTCACACCCTCTACTGGCTTCGGCGGTGGGGGAGCGCAATGGAGATACACATGTGCAGCCCCCCACAAGAAACTAGGGGTTTGTAATACCCTACCCCCGTAGGGAAAAGCCGCTCCCATTAAATCGTCCCTAAAGAGGGGCAATCCCGACATCCCTGTAGAGACGAGCGGGTGGGGGCCACATCTAAATCGGGGGGGACCCTGCGTGCGAGGCACGAGATCGGGTGATGCAGACGGTTTAACGTCTTGCCGGACGAAGTACAGTTTAACGTCGTGTGTTGAGGACGAAGCGGACGGTTTAACGTCTTGCCGGAAGAAGTACAGTTTAACGTCGTGTGTTGAGGACGAAGGTGCTTGGCAGTTTAACGTCTTACAGCGCGGACGTGGTACAGTTTAACGTCATGCTGGACAAAACACTTGGCAGTTTAACGTCTTGCAGCGCGGACGATATGCTAGGCAGTTTAACGTCGTGCAGCTTGGACGTATGCAGTTTAACGTCGTGCAGGACGTCGGTGGCCGCCGATGGGTCCGTGTCACTTCGCGCAAGCCTGGAGGGTCGCACGGAAAGACAACGCATGGTGCGGGCACCCAGGATGAAAATCATCGGGCGCCACGTGGGCGGGTACCCTCATGGGGTCAAGGGGGGCGACCCTGGCGGATTGCGCGCAAAAGAGGAGCTTTGTGCGCAAAACAGCAGGTCGGCGCGCAAAACGGCGGGCTGGCGCGCAATTGGGCCAGCCCTTTGCGCGCGGATGATTGAGATTGCGCGCACCGGGCTTCGGACAGCTCGCGGGGGCAACAGCTCATTCTCTAACGAATGGCCACTTTGAAGATGGGGGGTGCGCGCAATCGGGTTGGATTGCGCGCACCCGAGGCAATTGCGCGCAAGAGGCTTCTTTTGCGCGCAAAGGCCTTCGGGTTAAGGATTATTCAAAGGAAAGGAGCCAAGGGGATTGCGCGCGAAGGCGAACCCCAAGGCTCTATTGCGCGAAAGAAAGGAGGTTACCTGAAGATCGGCATTGCGCGCGGAAGGGGTTGGATTGCGCGAACGAGCGACGCTTCGGATTCTGGCAACCTTCAAAACGTCGGGGGTCGCCTTATATTTATAGGCAACCCCGGGCGCGGAATCCGGTCTCGGGCGCGGAATTCCCTTCGCGGGCGCGGAATCCGGACCCGGCGCGCAAGGGAGCCACGCAGGCCACGGGCGCGCAAAATAGCGCGCCGGCCCAGCGCATTGCGCGCATCCCGAGAGGATTGCGCGCCGAGACTCAGCTTTGCGCGCGGGCCTCTGAAATTTCGTGCAAGTCCTCCGGGCCCTCCGGAACGTGCCTCTGACTCCAAATATCACTTCTCTTTCCGCATCCGGAGCTTCGTTTGGGAACAACGGACTTTTCCGGCGTCTACAATATCATAATGTTGGTATTTTTGTGAGTCAGGTATATTTAATTACAATTTTATCATTAATTTAATAATTTAAAAGAAAATTTATTTTCATAAAATGTATTCATAAATAAATATTTTGATGATATATGACTATATGATAAGTTTAAGAGACCTTAATTAATTTTTCAAAGTGTTAGAAAAATAATTTTAATTTTTAAAATTTGTATTTTTCAAGTAAATTATAATTCATATTAAAAATCAAATTTCACATATTTATAAAATTATTTTTATAAAATGGACTTCATTTTTTAATTCTACACATTGAAAAATGGTATGTGGTATTTTTTGGATTTTTCTAAAATACTTGAATTTTTGGTGAATAGTAAATTACATTTATTTGCTATATATATACATTATATGTTAAATACACTATTTATGGAGTCATGGATGATGTGAGAACCTTGGGTTCGATATCACATGTGCATATTACTATTATCTATCATAAGAATCAATAATATTGCATGTCTTGTGAAAAATAATAAAATAATGTATAAAATATTGAGAAAACCCTCCTCTCCTCCACTATAAAAACAACCCTCACCCCTCTTCTTTTTACTCCTCTCAAGCCTTCTTCCTAGTCCAAATTCTACTCAAATATCTCCCTAATACCAAATCCCACATCCAAAATCCCATGGTCTCTTAAAAAGACAAAATCCTCTCGCTTGAAGAGGTTATCAAAGAAGATATATTCAAGAGGTAAATTTCTCTTTTCATTTCTTTTATTTTCTTTCAAGTCACATTATTTTATTTTTTATTTCCTCAACTAATTTCATATAAACATTATTATAACTCTATTAAAATACATGTACTAGAATTTTTTTTATAATGGAATAATTCATCACCATCTCTCCTTTCCCTACTTTTATACAAGAAATGATAACACCATTCGAGATGTGTTTTTTTCTCACCTTCAAGGATGACGAGTTTTCAATTTCTATTATCATCTAAAATTATAGTCTTAAAACCATTTTTATTGTTGAAACAGAATATAATATATTTATTCGTTCTTATTTAAGGTTCTTTAATCTTTTTTACACATGATATTAACTTACAACGAAAAATTTGTTCGATGTGATAAAAAAACCGCTAATTAACCAAAACAGTTATCATTAAAGTTTTATATAACAATTCATCTTCACTAAAAATAACCAAATAAATTTTATAAATAAGTAATCAATTGGATGATCACTAATAAAATATAACTCTAATTTTGTACAACCATTCTCATATTACAAGTTTATCCTTACATGTATATAAGTAAACCAATCATGAAAACCAATGAAACCAACAATGAAATTGAACCTAATAACCCGTAAAAAAGGCCATGAATAAACTTAATCAGGTTATACTAAATTCATTAAATAAATAATAGGTTCTTAAAATATTAATTAATTAATTTTATTTGGTTATCTAGGACAATAATATCAAGTGAAGGACACCATCAAACTTAAGGTAAGGGATTATACCCAAACCTCCATTATTCCTTTGTGTTAATCTATCTTTATTTTTACCCAAATTAAGTTATATGTTATTTGTATGTAAATATTATAAATTCTTTTTACATTAAAAAAAATCATTTATCAAGGTCTATTCATCGGTCTCTTTCAGGGATATACATGTTTTTAAATGATTCTCTCCTCAATAATTTATGATAAGCAAACCCGGTTTAAGGGAACTTCTCGAATTTTACCCAATTTTAAGTTTAATCTATCATATGTTTTAAGATAAAATTGTTTTTATAAAATCATACTTTCAATTATGAAAACCTACTTGGTTCACTTCTGGTTTGATATAACATATTATTCCCTTTTCTATTTTAAATTCTCTTTAATATTTTCCTTAAAACGTCACGAAAATGTTTTAATGCTAAAATTTATTAAATACTATTCTTACATGTTGTCAATTATTATTTACATAACTTACCATGATATATGAATATTTTACCTTATGAATTTCCTTGTATATTTTAATTTCTTTCTTTATTGACCACTTCTTTGATATGCCCATTTATTATGCTTTACGACTTGATAATGATACCCATTTCTTTCCATGAGTACCCTTGTGTTTATGTATGATTGATTATGTATGATTCATTATAAGGAAAACATATTTATGAACATGTTAAGAATGGTTATCCAAAATAGTGTTATAATACATTGGGTAAATTTGAGTCTCATGAGATGTTATGTTCAACAGTTTTGGCGATTAGCCTTGAATCATGCTACCATATACAACAGTCTTGGTTGTTAACCTTTACTTGTTCTCCTCTATGTGAAATGAGACTTGAATTGTGCTAAATTCACGTTTTATGTTGATTCCACATTACTATGAATCCATTTTTATATGATCCCATGTATATATGTTATGTTTCCATATGTTCCACACCTTTTAATATCATTATGCCATGCCTTCTAACTCATGTGCTAAAGCTTTATTCTTATGTTTATTCGCTTACTGGGATTTTTAGATCACCCCTTTGTTCATGTTATAACCAGGCTATCCTATGAATATGTATGAGTACAATGGAAGTTAGGGGATCTTTATGAAGAATAAATAAATAAATGTTATATTTAGTTCCATGTTTTATGTTTTATGTTCCTTGTCTTCTAAGACACTAGACTTTATGTTCCTTAGCTAATAATATGATGCTTTACTATGCTTAAAATAATGTAATGATATGTGTAAAAGGCTAGGGTCACTACATGTGAACTCTATATAAACTAAGAATTATTCCACTTTAATAAATTATTTATTATAATTCCAATATTTTACATATTATTCCAATAGTGAAATGAATTATTGAAAAATCTTTCATAGAAACAGTAATAACCAACAAACTGGGTTTTCTTATTTTGAATAATAGGTGATCCAGATTTGATTCTATACTGTTATTATATGTAGAGGCATAATAATTTTAGACGAAAATTAGGTAACGTATTCTAAAATTTATTATATCTAGCCCAAATATAGTAGTGAGTTTCTCATTATACTTATTCATCCATCATTATGTATATTTTGTTTTTAAACTCAAAATGTTTAAAAAATAAGAATTAGAAAAATCATTATTTTTTTGATGGATGATAGATTTTGGTTTGATCTTATGATATATTGATCACTGGAGTATCATAATTTATTATTTCTATAATATATTTGAAATTTATAATAATAATAAACCTTTTAATTTTGAGAGATAGTTTCTCTTTGTATTTAGACACAATTTCAGAGGTTTTAAGATTTTATAATTTTATTCAAATCTCAACAAATTTCATATAATGTTTTTTTCTCATCTTACATTGTTTTTAGTATCTCTTACCATTCCTTATTGATATCATAATCATTCATCTCATTAATTTTGGTATTCTATTTAAATAAGTTTTCAATCTCTTTCAACCTGTTTTCCTTGACCTCTATTTGTAATTTTTTTAAATTAACGATATAAGTTTCTTATTGTCTTATGAAAACATGAGATTTTCATACATTGATATTATATATTTTTATAAGAATACTCATTAAATTACCCAAACACATGCCCAAGAATATATAAATGTAAAATTCCTTTAGAAACATAAAAAAACAAAAAATTGTTACATAAGCGTTCTACATCATCTCAAACTTAGTTACTCATAAGTAACACCCTTATTATACATATCACATGTAATAAATATCATCATAATCTAGGAAAAATAAACATAATAAATGGTTATCTTAGATTCTCAGTATGGATAAACAAGGGAAATACGTAAACATAATGCATGAATAATAGTATGAGAACATGAGAATAACATTTGAAAACCATTCCCTTTATATCAAAGATCAAAATAAAGATTCATGGATTTATGATTAGCATTTCATAAGACATGAGGAAATCAAAGAACATGATCCATGATAGTACAACATTAGCATAATAAATAGAATTGTGGCATACACATAAATATAGAAAATCATTTTCATAATAGTCAAGGATCATTGTCCAGTACATAATAGTGGAATGGGTTAACTCCACAAGAAATCATAGTAGTAAATGATCACTCCCAAAATTATCATAGTTGAAAAATTTCCTTACTGAAGTGGGTTCACTTCACATTCTAGTCTTTTTTCTCTAATGAGATTTGAACATTTACCCAATTAATTGGAGGGAGATTTACGTCCCACCCTTCACATAATTAATTTCATTCATATGTATGACACAATATCATAAAACACTCATCATATCATAACCAATGAAAATAAATGGGTTTCATAAATATTTCACCATCGAATAACCTATAGAAAATAAATTGGTTTCATAATCATTTCATCATTTCATCAAATTTTAACCCATGAGAAAAGAAGCGGGTTTCATAAGAAATTTATTATGGTATAACCTGTGAAAGAGAAATGGGTTTCATAAAAATATTGTCATTATAAACATAAACCATCCAAATAAATAAAAAAGTTATTCTTAGCTAATATCCCCAATAAAGAATAAGTAACACAAACTGATTTTATATTAGACGGAAAATTATTTTGAAATATGATATGGAACATTTCTTAAGGAAAAAAAAAATTTCCACATAGAAAATAAATTTTTTAAAACTAAAAATTCCTAAAATATTTTACAAATAATTTTATTTTAATATAAAATATGAAACTAATAAAATAATCTTTAAAACATTATGTGGTTGTGGAAATGAAAAATTCCATTTATGTTGTACATGTTAAAAAAATATTACTTTCATATTTTTATTAAAATCCAAACTTATTTTTTTTAGAAAATGATTTGAATATTCCTTTTAATTTTTATTTAAAAATTTAAAGAAGTTTAAAAAATTTATTTAAACAATAATTGGATATTATTAAAAAATTTCTTTTAAATATTTTTCTTAAACATGGATATGGAATAAAAATTATTTTCAACCGAAGAGAGAAATAAAGTCATTTTTTATTAAAAAACATCTTTTGAAATATTAGGAATATAAGGAGATGAAATATAAGGGAAAAATATATTCTAATTACATAACCAAATGATAATAAAATTCATGAGTTTATTGGGATATGGATCAAAATATTTCATCATCATAATCATATTCATAAACAATCCATACAAATGATGAGATTATATCATAAAACCCTTACCAATTTGGTAACATTGAATCATAATCCCAATGACAGAATAACATTAAATTAAACTTATTTATCATTTTAATAAATCAATATATGATATTAAATTTCAATGGGGATGTATATACACCTCATAAAAGAAGATAGGTTCATAACATAATGTATGTCCCAAAGAAGAAAAAGTGAGAAAAAATCCATTACCTTAAGTGTAAACTTCCTTCATACATATATGAAAATAATGAATAATAAATATTGTTTTATGATACATATATTATTGAACCATACTAATATGTATTGTTGGGACCACTCTGTTTGTGAATATTGTATTTGTTGTTAACAGTTGTCATTGCTGGTCAAAATGAAGGAGATAAAGAAGGACTCCAATGTTAATAGAGATCAGCTGAAGTGAGGATGCTTGGAGAATTATTATGAAATCACAGCATTGGATGTCATACTTGAGTAATTCTCTAAGAAGAAAGATTCAGATGATTGTTGAACTGATCCTATGTTCAAAGAACTTGTGTCAAAGGTGACACATTTTTTACAACAATGAAGAATAGAGAAGTATCATCCATTTGAGGATGATTGGAGCAGAATGGTGAAGTATCATCTATCTAAGGATGGTTCAAGAAGAATTGAGGATTTTAAGTGAGGATGAAAGAAGTACTTTGGAATTCATATTCCAAAATGAATGGATAAACCAGAAGATGCTTTGCTGATTTGTATTTCACAAATATCATAAGTTTGGAGAACTTTTGATGCAAGCCTTATGAAGGAATGGGAGAGAAAAAGAAGTGTTTTTGGCAAAGTCATATCACAAATATCATCAGATCAAAAATATGGAAAAGGAAAGAAGTTGGAGTGCAAGTATGCAGTAGGAGCGCAAGTATGCAGTAGGCGCGCAAGTATGCAGTAGGCACGCAAGTATGCAGTAGGAGCGCAAGTATGAAGAGGCGCGCAAGTATGCAGTAGGCACGCAAGTATGCAGTAGGCATGCAAGTGTGTATAGGCGCGCAAGTCATATTTCAAAATATCATTATTTCAGAAATATGGAAAAGGAAAGAAAGTGGCGCGCAAGTCAAGAATGGCGCACAAGTATTTGGCGCACAAGTATTTGGCGTGCAAGTATTGGCACGTAAGTATTGGTGTGCAAGTCATATTTCAAGATCATCCCATCAAAATATTTGAAAGTAAATAACATGGTACACAAGTTAAATACTGGCGCGAAAGTCAAAAAGTGGCGCGCAAGTATAGGTGGCGCGCAAGTGTTGACGTGCAAGTATAAGTGGCACGCAAGTGGCGGCACGCAAGTGTTGGCGTGCAAGTGTTTTATAGGCGCGCAAGTCATATTTCAAATTTAATTATTTTAGATATATGGAAAAGGAAAGAAAGTGGTGCGCAAGTCGTGGCACGGAAGTGGTGGCGCGCAAGTGGTGGCGTGCAAGTGGTGGCGCTCAAGTGGTGGCGCACAAGTGTTGACGCACAAGTGTAAGTGGCGCGAAAGTCCTATTTCAAAGATCATACAATCAAAATATGACAAAGGAAATAATGTGGTGCGCAAGTTTGAAAGTGTCGTGCAAGTCAAGAGTGTCACGCAAGTATTGGCGTGCAAGTATTGGCACGCAAGTGTGGGGCGCGCAAGTCACCAAAATGCCTATAAATAGGTGACTACCCTCCTCATTTCTTAAGGCCCAACACTTAAGAGAAAAATTATAGCTCTGAATGCGCAAGTGTATAAAGTGGTGTCCAATCTGAAGTGGAGTGCAAGCTGAGGGTTATTTATACGGCGCACAAGTGTTGTCTCACAAGTCTGCCGCGCAAGTGTTGTCACGCAAGTTTTTCCATGAAAGTCTTCCGCGCAAGTCTTTTGGGCATGTCTTGTAGTGAAATTTGTGGTGTGCAAGTAGCAGCGTGCAAGAAGAGGCGCGCAAGTTGAAGGCACGCAATTATAGGGCGTGCAAGTGGAAGTGGGTGCGCTAGCTGTTTTGTTCCAGGAGTTCCTGCCATCTTATGGAGAGGAAAGAAGATGAAGGAAAAGAGTTCAACTACATTAAATATGCATGATCACATGAATTTATGAACAAGAGGAGAACTCACTCAGATGATGCCAAGTGAACTGATCTTCACTGCCTGAATAATCACATTGGTATATGTGATTCTTGCTAAGAAAGAAGAAGGAGTCCTAGTGCATTCTGTTATTGCACTAAAGACGAAGAAGAAGTCCTAGTGCAGCTAGTTTTTCATTAGTGAAGAAGAAAAGAGGAAGACACAAAGAATTTATTGACTACTGCTTTGCAAGTAATCAAGTGAAGAGCACTGAAGAAGATCAAGAGCATAACCTATCTTACTGAAGAAGGAAGAAGACTGTCTCCATAGGCAATATAAAGAACCAGCTAGAGGCTGCAAGTTGGACTTGGATTTCACCAGTCCAAGGAAGAGGATTGTTTCCCACCCCCTACAAAGTGTAGGGACTCACACGGGCTAGAGGATTGTTTTACTATCCATTCCATTGTAAAATAATATCACATTATAATGGAGAATCCATGCAGTGGTCATACCCATGCATGGAAAGGAAGTAGCTACTCTTATTGAGTGGTGAACCTTGTAAAAATATCGTGTGCATATTTTTACTGCTTTCTATTATCGCATGCGATAGGGAAAACAGAATAAGAGAATAAAGATCCTAACAGGTCACGAGATACAGGGATAAAAGTTGGAATTGGTTTAAAAAGTCCCCAACAATGATTCACCCCCCTCAGTGTTAGACATATCCCAAACTGGTCCTCTCAATTGGTATCAGAGGGAGGTTCACCTCTGTTGGATTCTCTATAATGAAGTTATTCTATTTTGAAAACTTGAATTCCTTTCCTGAGTCAACAATGAAGAGCAGTGTTTGTAAATATTCATCTATCTCTGAGCAGAAAGACATATCTACCAAGACTATGATGAACAGGAAAAAGGGAGAGAAGAGAAAATTGAAGAAGAATTCCCTCTTATCTAAAGAAGAGGAAGCATATGTTTCTCTATATCTGGCTGACATTGAAGACACACCAAATATGGAAAGTAATGAGAAGGTGGATCAATTACCCACAAGAAGATGGACAACCTTCCTACCTCAACTGATCAAGAGGTATGTGTTATTACATTTGGAAATTATCCTCATGATGAAAATGCTAGCATATGTGGTGATGAACAATCTACAACATCTCAAGAAATATCAGTTGATAGATTAAGAATCATACTGCATGGTATTCCTGAAGATAGTGCATCCCTGGTCTGTGGAGTATTTCAATGCATGCAAGAAAATATCACTTAGCTGGAAGAAGAAACTGATGTTTTGGAGAAAGGCTTACAAGAAAAAATTGTCGAATGTTTAAATATCTCTAGACAGGTTGGAGCCTTTGAAGCAAAAAAGGGGGGTTTTGAAGAAAGTTCTTCAAAGTGGCTCAAATATGTTGAAGAAAAGGAGGGAGTCAACAAGACTCTAGAAGAGAAGATCCATGCACTAGAAGATGAGCTGAAAAGGGGCAATGAAGTCAAGAAGTTATATTTGTAAGATAACTCCAAGAAGATCAATGAACTTGAATCTTTGTTACCAAACAAAGTAAAGATTCATGAAGATGAAGTTGAAATATTAAAGAAGGATTGTGAAGAGAATATGACTATGATTGAAAACCAGGAAGTCATCCTCAATATGAGATGTCTAGAATTAGTATCTAAACTAAAAAATATTGAGAAGACACATATTGAGTCTCCACAAAAGAAGGAAATAGTTGCTGCCAGTACTCAGTGCTCACTGGAGAATTCTACTGTCAAAAGACCTCTAACATGTGATAAGAAGATCATGTATTCAATCATTGATCTATCACAAGAAGCTGAGAAAGTAAAGGTATCATCCATACCAACTTGTATTAATGTTTCTAAAATTTCTCCTACAAAAAGTGCAGGTAGGAAGAAAAATTATAAACAAGTTTGGATGAAGAAATGTGAGATAAAACCTATCACCATGGATAGGGTGGATAAGGGAATGAGTGTGGATGATAGATCCCCACAGAAATCACAACATACCAAGAAGAAGAAGACTCAACAAACTTATCAATAATATGACAAGAAGTTAAGGTTTGTTGGTCAATGCTGGTTCTGCAACAGGTTCAGGCATTGTGAACTGGATTGTTGGTACAATCCCTTAAATGTAAAATCACAGAAAAAGCCCATATCAAGGGGGAGAAATCCAAAGAAGAAGAAGAAACATGTACAGATCTAGAAACATCTTTATACTACAAATAGATTTGGAATGCTGGACAACATCTATGATGTATGCAATGGGAGTGGTCACAAGAATGGTGGATGCCTATCTCAGAATGTATTCAAAGCTAATAAGAAAAGAAGACCACAAAAGCTGGAGAAGAATGAAGAATCTATCTTGGGAAGTAATCATAAGTATGTTTCAAAAGAAAATGATCCCAAGAAGATTACAATGAGGAAAACTGAGAAGTCCTTGGATTCCATGTCCAAGAAGTTCAAGTGTGGTGCATCCAAAAGAACTACTACTAAGGAATCCACTCAGAAGAATACGTGTAGAAGATCCAATCTTGATTCCTCAGTCCCTAATGATATTTTGGTGATTTGGCCAGAAGATTTGGAAAGAATGAGAAAGATGGAAGATGCACAAGCTAAGGCTAGTGCTAAAAAAAAGAAGATTCTACATGAAGACAAAGAAGTTCTGTGTGTGAGGTGCAATAAGGCTGGTCACACTGTCAGAAAGTTCTTTGAACTTATTCCATCCCAACAAGAATTCATAAAGAGGATGAATGTTGCACCAATAGATTCTAGTACTTGGAATTCTCCTGAAGAAAGAAGATTCACACACAAATAGATAGAAGATGTATTGAGATCCACATAGCTACATTCAAAATTAAAGATCAAATGTGAAAGTGTGAGGAGTGGAGAAAATGGAGCATCCTGTTTGAGGAAATCATCTCAGCCCTCCTACTCACATTGAAGAAGCATGGAGGATCCACCCTATTCCCTTAAATCTTAGTGTATTGTATTTGTTCTTTAAATAAAGGGAATTGAATGTGATGCAAGATCTTAGGGGGAGAACCTGAGATTCAGTGATGAGAAGTGTTCTCTATAGAGGGATACACATGAAGAAGCTTCCAGAGTCATTATCTCAATAAGTATCAATTTCAGTTGGTACTAAATTCAACTACTCTGAAGATTGTCTGAAGATCATTTCATTGGAAATGGTATGTTATTTCTAAATCATTCATCCTTGGTTACTCAAAATAAATATCATTCTAAAAAGGGGGAGTAACAAAGATAATCAATGACATAAGAAGAGTGAATGTGATCCAAGGCCACTTATCCTGCCAATTGCACCTGAATGTTTTTGATCCATTTTTTGAAGTGAGTGTAGGAAATTCAGGTTGATTATTTCTTTCACATTCAATATCTTAGGCCTGGAATGAAAGTGAAAAACCCTTGAAGACAAGTGTATGAGTTCTCATCTCACGAGTTTTCATATTATGTGGGTAATGGATAGCTTTGTTGTCTATATCAAATCCTCTTGTTTTCTACGCCGATCATTCCTCAAGTAGACTTAGAGTGAAATGATTGATGGAACATTGCTTAAGTATAGAATGATACCCTCTCTACCATGAACTTTGTATTTCGTGTCAATAAGGGGGAGAGAAATGAAATGAATGTGTAGGGGAGAGACATAAGTAAAAGGGAGAGATAATATTCTCATTTTGACATGGACACATTCATTTGATAAGACTTTGTGGTATTGACAACAAAATACAAAGGGGGAGATTTTTGGGACCACTCTGTGTGTGAAGATTGTATTTGTTCTCAACAGTTGTCAATGCTGGTCAAAATGAAGAAGGAGATAAAGAAGGACTCCAAAGTTAATGGAGATCAGCTGAAGTGAGGATGCTTGGAGAATTATTATGAAATCATATCCTTGGATGTCATACTTGAGTAATTCTCTAAGAAGATAAATTCAGACGATTGTTGAACTAATCCTATGTTCAAAGAACTTGTGTCAAAGGTGACACATTGTTTACAACAATGAAGAATGGAGAAGTATCATCCATTTGAGGATGATTGGAGCAGAATGGTGAAGTATCATCTATCTAAGGATGGTTGAAGAAGAATTGAGGATTTGAAGTGAGGATGAAAGAAGTACTTTGGAATTCATATTCCAAAATGAATGGATAAACCAGACGATGCTTTTCTGATCTATATTTCACAAATATCATTAGTTTGGAGAACTTGTGAGGCAAGACTTATGAAGGAAAGGGATAGAAAAAGAAGTGTTTTTAGAAAAGGCATGTCACAAATATCATCAGATCATAAATATGGCAAAGGAAAGAAGTAGGTGTGCAAGTATGCAGTAGGTGCGCAAGTATGCAGTAGGCGTGAAAGTATGTAGTAGGCACGCAAGTATGCAATAGGTGTGCAAGTATGCAGTAGGCGCACAAGTGTGTAGAGGAATTCAAGTCATATTTCAAAATAGCATTATTTTAGAAATATGGAAAATGAAAGAAAGTGGGGCGCAAGTCAAGAATGGCGCACAAGTATTTGGCATGCAAGTATTTGGCACACAAGTATTGGCGTGCAAGTATTGGTGCGCAAGTCATATTTCAAGATCATCCCTTAAAAATATGCCAAAGGAAATAACATGGCATGCATGTTAAATATTGGCGCGCAAGTCAAAAAGTGGCGTGCAAGTATAGGTGGCATGCAAGTGTTGATGCGTAAGTATAAGTGGCACACAAGTGGTGGCGTGAAAGTGTCGGCGTGCAAGTGTTTTATAGGCACGAAAGTCATATTTCAAATTTCATTATTTTAGAAATATGGAAAAGGAAAGAAAGTGGTGTGAAAGTCGTGGCGCAGAAGTGGAGGTGCGCATGTGGTGGCGCGCAAGTGGTGGCGCGAAAGTGGTGGCGTGCAAGTGTTGACGCGCAAGTGTAAGTGGAGCGAAAGTCCTATTTCAAAGATCATCCAATCAAAATATGAAAAAGGAAATAAAGTGGTGCACAAGTTTGAAAATGTCGCGCATGTCAAGAGTGTCGCGCAAGTATTGGCGCACAAGTGTTGGTGTGCAAGTGTGGGGCGCGCAAGTCACCAAAATTCCTATAAATAGAAGACTACCCTCCTAATTTCTTAAGGCTCACAACTTAAGAGAAAAATTTGAGCTCTGAACACGCAAGTGTAGAATGCGGTGCGCAAGATGATGTGGCGCAGAAGCTGAGGGTTATTTATACGGCGCACAAGTGTTGTCACGCAAGTCTGCCACACAAGTGTTGTCGCGCGAGTCTGCTGCGCAAGTGTTTCCGTGAAAGTCTGCCGCGCAAGTCTTTTGGGAAAGTATTGCTACACAAGTTGTGGCGCGCAAGTATCAGCATGCAAGAAGAGGCATGCAAGTTGAAGGCGCGCAAGTATAGGGTGCGCAAGTGGAAGTGGGTGTGCGAGCTGTTTTGTTCCCGAGTTCCTGCCATCTTCTAGAGAGGAAAGAAGAAGAAGGAAAAGAGTTCAACTACATTACATATGCATGATCACATGCATTTATGAACAAGAGGAGAACTCACTCAGATGATGCCAAGTGAACTAATCTTCACTGCCTGAATAATCACATTGGTATATGTGAATCTTGCTAAGAAATAAGAAGGAGTCCTAGTGCATTTTGTTATTGCACTAAAGATGAAGAAGAAGTCCTAGTGCAGCTGGTTTTGCACTAGTGAAGAAGAAAAGAAGAAGACACAAAGAATTTCATGCCTAATTCTTTGCAAGTAATTAAGTGAAGATCACTGAAGAAGATCAAGATCAAAACCTATCTTACTGAAGAAGGAAGAAGGCTGTCCCCATATGCAGTATAAAGAACCAGCAAGAGGCTGCACGTTGGACTTGGCTTTCACCAGTCCAGGGAAGAGGATTGTTTCCCACCCCCCTCCAATGTGTAGGGACTCACATGGTCTAGAGGATTGTTTTCCTAGACACTCCATTGTAAAAGCATATCACATTATAATGGAGAATCCATGTAGTGGTCATACCCATTCATGGCAAGGACGTAGCTACTCTTATTGAGTGGTGAACCTTGTAAAAATATTGTGTGCATATTTTTACTACTTTCTATTATTGCATGCGACATGGAAAAGAGAATAAGAGAATCAAGATCCTAACAGGTCACAAGGTACAGGGATAAAAGTTGGAATTGGTTTAAAAATTCCCCAACACTGATTCACCCCCTCTCTTAGTGTTAGACATATCCCAAACTGGTCCTCTCATGTATCACACTATATATGATTTACTTATGACTTTTATTACCAGTTCATTAATAATCCTTCGTTAAAATCATGTTACGGGTAATAACTGGTTTTTTCATGTATGTTTTGATTTGGAAATTTTGTGTAACATCCCAAACTTGAAGATCCACCTAAACAGTGCTAATGAGTCTGGTGTTACTGACCTTAGACGCACCTCTCAGAATTCCAAAGGCTGCTGAAAAGCAATGAGGGTGTGAATATGTATAGTGGGGAGGCTATACCCTCTTGGAGGAAGATAAGGCACTAGTTTGATCGTAATAACATAACATGCGGTGGAAATAAATGACTTAGGAGTCTCGAACCAGACCTGTAGAGAAGAAGAATATCCAATCATAAATAATTGGTGAAAGCATCATAGGAACAACTACAGAGAAAAGAAAACAGAGAAGCATTCTAAAAACCACTTGGAACTACAACTGAAACAAAAAAGACATGCATCTCTAACAAGTCATACATGCTAATATAAAAAGGGAGCCCATAGATAACCATTGTAGCTACATATAAGAATAACAATTCTGATATAGGAATGAAATATAGAAAATGTAAAACTCCAGCTAGGCATGACCTCAAGGTCTATACCAATCTCCATGCCAAACATCTGTACGATCCAACTCCTAAAGCTGATCCTTTACCTGTATGTAAAGCCATAAAGTCTAAATTCATCCCAAAGGTCCTGTGTAGGGTGTGATACAAATCTTAGTCGGATACCAACCAATGGTGTGTACTGAGTATAAGTGTTTAATCATACAAAAACACTAAGTAAGGTAAATAGTACAATGCAATAAATAAACACAACCTCCACTGGTTCTCAGCAGCCTCCCTGGAGTGTCACCTACTTCAGACAACACCAGAATCTCAGAAGTGAAGAGAATCCTTAGACAACTGCCTAAGGTACTCTTGTAGTCACAAGTCCTAGTGAACCCTCAAGTTTCACCTCAATCATATAGCCCAGCACCATGTGCCTCCTGACACCACATGTCTCAAAGTACCGATGTTCCGAAGGCACACTCAAATAACAGTATCCCGGTCCCATGGACCTCAACACAAAATCTCACATCAGTACATGGAATGACAATCAGAGGAAAAATGATGTATGTCCTCAAATAATAACAGGAGGAAAAATGATGTCTACACTCAAAAAAATATCCAAGACCATGGCCTCAATCACGCCGAGCCTCAACCCCCAACTCAATAGCCTCATCACTATCAACTAAAGGCTTCTTACCTTCCACGAAGATTCCTATGGAAAAACCCCCAAACTAATAGTACCTAAACTGAAACTATCAAGGGAAGCTACCCACATGAGTGGTAAAAACCACCTCATCACTGATTAAACCTATGTGCACATTACTCAAGCGGCTGTTTTCCATCACAGGTGAGTGAAAGTCACCAAAATAAGAACCCAAGGCACACCATCTCTGACACCTCATGTCCCTGTGGCCATATCGCTCAAATCCAATGTCTATTCCATCTAATTATTTGAGGCCATGACCAACCTGACAGTCACACTACCTCAAGCTGATGTCCCTGATGCCTAATCCCATGGTCAACCCCACAAAATAAAATTAAATCCTCACCCAACCTGTGATTAACATCACCCAATCTCGATGGCCATGCCATCCAACCTCGGGCCAAGCCCGCCACAATATCAAGAGCATCATCATATGTAATCCAAACCATTACATATATATAATCACATTAAAAAACTTTCAAATAGGCAATTCAATTTAAACATTTGAGTTTCAAAAACTATCAGCCATAACATAGTAGCACTAAGGTCTTGAACGCCTCTAACAAGATTACGAAAGATTAAACAATTTAAACATACCAATACA
Source organism: Viscum album (assembly GCA_963277665.1). Lineage (NCBI taxonomy): Eukaryota > Viridiplantae > Streptophyta > Magnoliopsida > Santalales > Viscaceae > Viscum > Viscum album. Next base: position 80,720,095 of record OY728155.1, on the reverse strand, counting down.
ATTCATGATAATTTCTTTAAAACCATTTTAGCACCCCTGAACAAAATAACCCAATGAGAAATGGTACCTCACCCAACATTGCTCAAGCATAATAGGTATGGGAATAAACAATGACATCCCACAATGTATAATAATCAAATTAAAATGAAATAATAGGGTTCTACTTAAAAACCCACCATTTTGCTAAAATCTGAAAACCCCAAATGTCCGTGAAAAGAAAAGTGAAGTATGTACCACCTACCTCGTACTTGCATGATAATCCTTATCTAGTACCAGCCTCTAATTCGGTCTAGCACAAGGTAGATCTACACAATGAGAATAAATGCTCAAACCCCTATAACATGGTTGAGAAATTAAATCATGAAGAACAACTCAAGAGGAATCAAGAGCCTACTGAGGGAGTTCTAATGGACCCGACAATGTTTGAATTGAACATAAGATAAAGAATTGGGAGCAAAATGATGTCTTGGTCAGTTTGTTCATAAGGGTTCTATATTAAACCAGAAAACGTGGCTACTTCCTTTTTTAAGAAAAATTTAAAAGTATATGGAATTTACTTGGGACTACATGCCGCGTGGTCTCTTTTACTATTCCAAAGATGGCCTAGTTTCACTGACTTACTTTCCAGGTCTTTCCAACATGACTACATGGCGTGTGGAAGGAAATAAAAAGTGTTTACATGTTTAATTTTCTATACCCTTGACAACAAGCCATGTATACCCCTTACACGACTAGAGAGTACACTGTGTGTAACCGTAAGTCAGGCCGTGTGATAAATTGATTCTAGTACTTGCCCTATTTCCCCTAATTTTCTGAAATACAGCCTGAAAAAACTAAACCCGTACCTAAAATAAAGAAATGGGTTCGTATAAACTTCCTCATTAAAGAAATTCATCATCGAATTTCCCTTCTAAGGGTTTGAAGGAACATTCTAGAACAAATCCAGCCCAAAGGCCAAATCAATCAAAGGTCCATCGACCTATTTCCTGAACCCACGGTCCTCCTATGATGATTCATCACCCCTACACCTCATCAGGTGCTCCCATGTCACTTCTGAAACCTAAAAATATCCTAAACCATATTGACACCTACCTCAAGCCCATGGAACCCATGACACAATGAGGTCCCACATCCCATGGATTCTCAAAACAACCCGGTGCCTTACATCTCAATCAAAACTGTATCCTCGATGCCATAATTCCGAAGACACCTCAAGTAACCCACATACTATGGATTCCCAGATTCCTATGCACCTCAAGTAACATACATACAATGATGCTCCTAATGACTAGGCACCTCAAGTAAGCTATATCCAATGATGCTCCTAATGACTAGGCACCTCAAGTAAGCTATATCCAATGATGCTTCTGATTCTAAACACATCATACATATATAATCACACACTTGAGATGGTTCCAACCTACTGAACATCATCTGTTCAGTCCATATATATCTTGTGCACCTCATGCACTCAAAACGAACATTCCTCAACAGTCCATTCCAAAAGAAGAAAAATAATATCATGTCCATGCCCATGGTATAACTCTGACCGTTGTCATCTCAATAGCCCGCTCATCCCCTGGTAGCTCCACGACATCCACTTGGCTTGAAAAAACTACTTCCTGAAGCCTTTACTCCCTACAGTGCTGCACTAGTTACAAGCTAATGACCCCTCAAATGGGTCCCACTATCTCTACCACGTCCTACAAAATCATCTGAGCCTCGACTAACCTTACCTAGTACATATATTGAACTAATTATAGATTCCACAGTTTGTCTGGGTCCTTGATTTTCGGCTGTCTAAGAATGCTTCCTGCAGAACCTATCGAGATGATGAACCTGTCCACATGCCCGACACTCATTTGGAGGCTTATCACACCAATTAAGGACATCCCCTGACTACCACACTAAAAGAAAACCACTTCTGAACTACCATGAGGTGGTCTAACTGAGTCCTTGGCCTGACCGCCCTACTGGAACTCATCCCAACCTCATTGCCTTCTATCTGAAACATCACCTGTAGCCAATTCCTGGCCCATGTGAGACCTGTCCATCAGGTTACCCTTGACTATGAGAAGTTGATTCATTGCATATGATAAAAAGGATATCCTAAATATGTTTACCTACACATAGATCACATGATGTAAGCCATCTTCTAAGCATCTCACCCTCGAAGTGTCATCGCATACCATAGATGGGGCAAAGTGAGACAAATCAAGGAATGTACTTGGATAGTACATGATGCACATGTCACCCTAATGAAGGCTCAAGAACTCCCAAGGTCTCTCCTCCCTCAACATCTCTAGGAAAATGTGATCGAAGAACCTATCCTCAAATTCCTTACAGGCCAATCCATTGTGTCTACGAGCCTGAACCTGCATTTCCCACTAGCTCTTGACCGATCCTCTAAGAACATAAGTTTCCAGCTTTACCCTTCACCCTGGAGGCATCTTGAGATGCTAAAAAATCATATATATTCTCTCTATCCAATTCTCAGCAGCCTGTGGACCACCCTCACCCTAAAAAAGCGGCGAGTGCTATGACAGGAACTTCAGAGTAACGTAATCCATTGAGGGTTCTGTTCTCTACGTGCCTCTATTGATCCCTTGAAAAACCACATACTAGAATAGATCAGAGCTGTTTGTCAAGCCATGACCCAAGCACTTCCAAATCCGAATGCTACTGTGCCTGAATTAGATCTTGAACCTGATCCTATCTCTAAGCCTATACCTGCAGCTCATGCTATGCCTGCCCCTTAGGGGTCTGAACTCGATCGTGCTCCTGTGACACTATACCATCACTTACCTGACATTCCACCAATCCATCTATAAGGAACCCACTAAATACCATAAATAGTAAGACAACCCATATATATAACAATATATATATATATATATATATAATGCAGATAGGGAAATCAGAAAATAGGCAGCACATAACAAATACCCCTTACTCTCCCCCATCATAACTATGACTCACAACATCCCATACTCCTGGCCTCCTTACCTACCCTTAAATGATCTAGGTATCAAAACTACCTCATGCCACACCCGTCCTGACAACCATTGTTGCCTCAAAATGATGACTGAGTTTCCCAATTCTAGTGATTAACATCACCTCAACCATAAAACTCACTTTCTCATATAGGATCCATGCCCAAATCCCATACAACATGAAATTATATAAATATATAAATCCTATTAGATCATATTTAATAAAACAATAAATTCTATCACATCATGGAATTTTATATTATTCAAATAGTATTATCACTTCAATAGGCATACATGCATATATGAAATTGAAATACCCTACAAACATGCCTATCAAAAGCCAAGCAACCATTCCTTGCATTACCGGGCCAAGGTCCAATTCTTCCCTTAACACACTAGGTCAAGGGTCATATGTCACCAAAAATAACATCACATACCAAGTGATACAAAAAGGTGTAAACCATATAAACTATAATATAAGAAAATAAAAACATCAATTCCCACCAAAGGAAACATGTTCCGTCCCTCGTACTTGGGGCTACAGGCACCCAATAACAAGGTAGAAAGCCAATTCCAATCACAACATATCTCCAGTATACCATATACCAAATAGTAACACCAGCAAAATATAAATACAGTATTGATCTTATTAGTGTCCAGTCAAACGTTTCTACTAAATCCTTGTCAAAAAACTACTTTGTTACAACTTTGTAATATCCCAGACCTGAAGATCCTCACGAATAGTGCTACCAGTTAGGGTGTTACTATACTTAGGCGCACCTACCGGAACACCAAAGGCTTCGGACTAGTAGCGATGGTTTAAACAGGCATAGTGGGGAGGCTATACCCTCTCAGAGGAAGATAAGGAACTGGTCAGAGCATAATAACATATCATGAAGTAGAAATAAATGACTCAGTAGACTCGAACCAAACCTGCAGATCATAAGCATATCCAATTAAAAATGAAAAAAAGAATCAATATAGAAAAAAATTAAGTGGAAAGTAAACATAGCATCATGCTAAATACCACTTGTAACTATGACTGAAACAAACAAGACATGCATCCCTAATAGGTCATACATATTAATATAAAAAGGGTTCCCATGGATAACCACTGTAACTACATTAAAGAATAATAATGATGATATAGGAATAAAAGATAAATAAAAGTCAAACTCTAGCTATCCATAACCTCAAGGTCCATACCAATATCCATGACAAAAAGCACTACGATCTGGCTCATGAAGCTGATCCTTTACCTATACATAAATCCATAAAGTCTATACACATCCCAAAGGGCCTGTGTAGGGTGTGAGAAGAATCAGATTAGGATACCACCCAATGGTGAGTACTGAGTATAAGTGTTTAAGTATAGACAAAACTAAGAAAGGTAAATGGTATAATGAAATAAATATACACAACCACCACAGGTTCTCAACAACCAGCAGGGAGTATCACCTACTTCGGCCAATGCAGAATCTCAGAAGTGAATAAAGTCCTTGGACCACAGCCCAATGTACTCCTATAGTCACAAGTCCTAGTGAACCCTCAGGTTCCACCTCAATCACATAGCCGAACACCATGTGCCTCCTGACACTGTGTGTCTCAAAGTACCGATGTTCTGAAGTTAAGCCCAAATAATAGTATCCCAGTACCAAAAAACCCTACACGAAAGCTCACGTAAGCTCATGGAATGAAAACCTGAGGAACAACAATGTATGTACTCAAATGATAACTAGAGGAAAAACAATGTTTTCCCTTAAATAAATATCCAGGCACATGGTCTTAGTCACGACGAGCCTCATCCTCTAACTAGATAGCCTCATCGATATCAACTGAAGGTTCCTCACCTTCTACATGGATTCCTATGAGAATAAAACCCAAAATAATAGTACCTAAACCGTAACTATCGGGGGCCTCTACCCACATGAGTGGTCAAAACCACCTCATCACAAAGCAAACTTGTGTGCACAAGACTCAAGTGGCTTTTGGCCATTACGGGTGATTGACAATCACTAAAATAAGAACCCAAGCCACAAAATCTATGATACCTCGTGTACCTATGTCCATGTAACTCAAATGTGATGGACATACCATCAAAGTATCTTGGGCCATTCTCAACCCGTCAGTCACACTGCCTCAAACCAACGTCCATGATGACCAATCCTGTGGTCAAAACCACCCAAGAAAATCCGGGCCTCGCACAACCTATGATCAATATCACTTAATCCCAATGGATATTCCATCCAACCTCAAGACAATCCCACCAAAATATAAAGAGAATAAAAATATGTAATCCCAACCATTATATATATATAATCACATTAAAAAACTTGTAAATAGATAATTCAATTTAAATAACTGAGATTCACTAACTATCATCCATCACATTGTAGCACTGAGATCTTGAATACCTCTAACAAATTTAAGCAAGACTAAAAAATTTAAACATACCAATATAAACCATGATAATTAATTTAAAACCATTTTAGCCCCTGCCCAAAATAACCCATTGAGAAATGTCCACTCGCCCAGCCTCTCTCAAGCATAATAGGTAAGGGGATACCCAATGACATCCCACATGGTATAAAAATCAAATTAAAATGAAATAATAGGGTTATACTCATAAAAACACTGTTGAAATAAAATCTACAACCCCAAAATGTCCGCAAAAATAGAAAATTATGTATGAACCTCCTACCTCATACTCGTATAAAAATCCTCTTCTAGTACCAGCCTGTAATTTGGTCTAGAACAAGTTAGATCTACACAACGATCATAAATGTTCAAACCCTTATAACATGTTCAAGAAACTAAATAATGAATAATGGATCAAGTGGAATCAATATCTTACTGAGGGGGTTATAATGAATCCTATGATTTTTGAATCAAACTTAAGACAAAGAATCGGGAGAAAAATGAAGTCATGACCTGATGGTTCATGAGGGTTCTGTACAGAATGAGAAAACAAGGCCACTACCCATTTTAAGAAAAATTTAAAAATTACATGACATGTACTTGGGACTACAAAATATGTATGTTCTTTTTCTATTCCACAGACGGATGAGTTTCACTGACTTACATTCCAGGTCTTGCTGACATGACTATAGGTGTGTGGAAGGAAATATATAGCATTTATATGTTTAATTATCTATACCCTTGAAAACATACCAACACACTATGTATACCCCTTACATGGAAAAAGGGTACATATCTTTTACTTGGGATTACAAATTTCCTAACCCTAAGTTAGGCCATGTTACAGTCTGATTCCAGCACTTTCCGAATTTCCCCATGTCTTCTTAAAAAAAACCTGAAAAAAGAAACCCATACCTCAAAGGAAGAATCAGGTTCTTACATTTTGGGCCTTTTATTTTCATCATGGTTAACTATGATATAAATATAATATATATTCATTATATAAATATTTATATTAATCTATAAAATTAATATATAAAAAACTAAATACACCGTTCATGTAAACGGTGGGCTATATGTATGCATGAACATTGTTTCCATATAATTGATGGATGGAATGAAAGGAAGGTGAATAATAAATCACCTCTAAAAATAAATTATGATTTCATATATATCAGATATATTTATTAAATTTATCCTTATTAACTCTTGTGAAAATCATTTGTGAAAAATGTATCACACCGCTTCACAAGGTGGTAGTCCGCTATACGTATGAGTGACGTTATCACATCCCCCATGGAATGGAAAGTAAGAAGGAATAAGTGATATATTTATAAAATATTTATAAATATGTTAAAAATAAAATATATATTCATTAAATATTTTCTTATTACCATCAAAGTAAAAGGGGAATGGTAAAACACATCACATCTGTTTAAGTGGCGGTAGTCCTCCGTACACACGAGTGACGTTATTGTTTTCTAATGGGTTAGAAGGTAAGAATTTATGTGAGTAATTATTATTTAAAAAATTATAATAATATAATATATATCTTATATAAATATTAAATACATAATTATATCCATATGTGAGTGGTGGTGATGGAAAACAAATAACATTAGTTTGTGAGGCGGTAGTCCGCCGTACACATGATCCACTGTTTCATTTTCCATTTGATGGAAGTGGATATAGATTTAGGTAATAACATTAACAAAATAAAATCTCAATATATTTGATATTATAATGTTAATATATCAGAATATTTTAATAATATTAATGTATGTGCAATAATAAATAAAACAAAAATACAAGTTTATGAATTTTACCTCTTCTTTAGAGAGCATCTTTAGGTTTACACCTAAAGAATTCGTAGGAGGTCATACTAACCGAAATAAGGAATATAGGATAAAGAGAGGTAATTAAGTAAATTATTTGAGATGGTATTGGAAGAAAAAATGGTTTTGGAAGTGTGAATATGAGAGGATATGGTGTTTCCTTTTATAAGTGGGGGAGATGACACACATGGAATTTTTGAAAAGAATAAAGTGTACCCATGTTTTTCAAATGAAACAAGGCTCTAAAATGGGTCATTATTGAAAATTAGAGGTGATAATGTATAAATATGTCTATAAAATGTCCTTTTAAATATTTTTAGTTTATTTTACCTTATATCCATTTAGTTTAACACCCTGGTAAACCCGTTTTAACCTTAACCGCGATAATTAGTTTTTATTTTTTTATTATTAATTATGACCAAAAATTATATTAACCTTATCATGCAATATAAATTATTCTGATTCCAAATATGGACTCAATTTATCCAAATTCCATTCAAATAAGTGTAAAATATTAATTTAAAATTAAACCCAAAGATGTGATGAAAAAGTGGTTTTCCATAGATATGATTTTTAAAATTTTAAGAATATTTTATATTAAAATTCAATATGAAATTGATAAAAATGATGTAATTGGACAAATAAATATACTATTGAACTAATTTTACTTTTAAATCCATATTATAATAAAATTTATCTTGTAAATTATTTGAATGAAAATGCAGTTTTTAATAAAAACTAGTATTTTTTACTATTCACTAAAACAATTATTTTTTTTAGAAAATTTTAAACAATTCACTATAAGAAAATTTTGACATTATGATTTAAAAAATTAATTTTTTTTTTAAAATATAGTTTATAAAATTGATACAATTTAATTTTAAAATATGTTTTTAAAATGTAAGAAAACTATTTTTTAGAAAAATACAGTTTTAAGCATAAAATTAGATTTATTCTTTTCTAATGTATAAGAAACACATAAGATGAATGATAAAATTTTATTGAATATATTAAATATAAATTTTATTAAAATAATCCAAAAAAATTTATTTGTTTAATTTAATGATTTAAAACATGTTTGTGTGTATAAAAATAGATTTTTTATAAAAAACATTAAGTCATCCTCAAATAGGTTTTATTTTCAATTTTAATTAATTGGTAACAAAATAATTCATTTTATATATATGTGTAAATCATATATTTTCATATTTTATCTAATCATATTCATACCCACCATTCCAACGGTCAGGAGATAACTGTTGTATTAAATAATAATATTTTAATATTATGTTGTGTTAGGTTAATGCATGGTGTTGCATGTAAGAAAAATTAAATTTATTTGAAACAAATATTTAAAAAAATCTCATGGTGTTACACATATAATTAATTAAACTTTCCTACAAGCCTTTATATGGATTCATCTTACATCCGAATTTATTCATGACAGTCCTTTCCAAACTCGAAGCACTTTTTTCATGATACTTAATTCTAGAATTCTTGGAATTGTATTTTTTGGTGAGATATATTCTAATAATTATTCATTATATTAGTAATTTTTATCTCTTCTTAGGTTATTTTGTAAGATAGGTGATCTCCTCCATCAATCCTATGAAAAAATCCATAAAATAAAATGATAATTATTTTAGGAATATCATATAAGGTTTTTTGAAAACATTATCTACACCATCATTCAATTTTTTCAAGGAATAATCTTCCACACAGGTTATTGGTTCTTTTTTACGATATTTTCTATTAGATATTTCTATTACATTATATATATATAAAATATTTAAAGTTTCTTAGGTATAAGTTTTTTGTTTCTCTATGGTGGTTGTTTTAATAATTGGATTTTCTTCTTCTATGCCAGATCTGTATTGTTTAGAATTAAATCATGGGGAAAATAAAACTTGTTCCTCTTTATAAGAAGGAAACCTTATTACTATTCATTTCCATATCTTTCATTATGTTCTTTAGAGCCTTAGAAGATATAGAGTTATAGTATGAAATAAATACTTCTTCTCCAATTCCACACACCATCATGAATTTAGAAAGTGAAATTTAAAAGATCAAAATCTTAATATTATGCGAATATTGAGAATTTAATTACAGGTGTTACCATTTACCCTGATACAAATTCATTAGATAAGTTGGGGTATGACCAAAACTATTAGGGGTGTCGGTGAATATGTGTTGTTAACTTCTTAACCAATTAAAATATTTACCATTCTTTACCTATGCACTTCTTCCATGAATGGATATACCCATATTTTCTCTCACAAAGCCTACATGAAAGTATATAGATGGGTAAAAGAAAAAAGAACAACTGAATTTTTTAATAATTTTCTCCTACTATGTGAATTAATTCATCCTTGGTGTATAATGGTTGTTATCCAATATGCACAAAACTCTTATTTTATTATCAAGTATAACCTTGAGTAAGGGTTTATCCTTGAACCCATAGTCCCAGCAGCAACTAGAGATAATAAAAAGAACTAATATAAATTTGAAGATATCCTACTAACCAAGCCTTAATTTACTAAATAATATAAATTCGCCTATACCTCCCAAAGTGATCAATAATTTAGAATGTGTCTCTTCACAAAATTTTATGGTTCCAATATCCTCTCTATGATACCATAATTTTAATGTAGCATCTAAATTCTTTAGACCAGTAAGATATAATTATATCATAGGCTGGGACCACTCACTAATTCTACCTGAATAATTATTTGTAGAAGATAAGGCCAAAATCTCTATTTTTTCTTCTTTAAAGAATAAGGATAATTTCCTTCTTTAAATCATTGGAACATTTAATTTTCCTTAACACACAAAATATGCACACTGGTACTAGTATGAGATATCACCCACTTTATTCCCCTTTTTCTCATCCTATATATTCGAAAAATAGTGCGAATAATATTCCATAGTTTTAGACACTTAAATTATCCTAAAATATCAGCCTTTAGAACTCCACCATATTTATTCTAGAAGTCTCATTTAAAACTAATCACATTTATTCTCATTTAATTCTTATAAAGACTATATTTTTTGACTCAAGTTAATAATTAATGTTATGATGACATTCTCTCTAATTTATTTATTCAAAAAAAATTCATCTTCATAAAACTATGATTGGATATTAACATGGAAAAAATATATTATATACATGGAAGCACCTGCTATGGAACAAAGTTCTCAAACATACTCTTTATGATACACTACAAATTGACACTCACCTTTCCATGTAACTCCATATCAAACTAATAAACTACATTTTATTTATTTCTCTCTATATTTAGATTTGTGACATGTATTTATTCTTCATGTAACATAAGAAAATCATCTTCATAATTTAACACTGAAAAACCTTGATTAAATTATGATAATAAACTTAAATATGACATGTGAAGCATTGAAGATAAGAATAGAAATAATACAATTTAAATATTTATTCCAGATATTTATTTTGAAGATATCCCAATTAGCTTGTAGAAATATTTATATTCTTAGATTTTTCTTATGTAATAAAATAAAATAAAATATAATAAATAAATTATGAATCTCAAGAGATTTCCCCCCCTTTGAACTACCTCAATAACGATTCATATGTAAGAATATTAATCCGAGAAAAAAATTTTAACATTTTTTTAATCATTTATATTATCCATAATTTATTCTAATTCCAAAATGGTTTTTAGTTTTTAGAAATTATTTGATATGGCTGAATTAATATGGAAATTAATTTATAAATGATTTTGTTGCTTTATTTTTAAGAAATCCAAAACTTATTATTTTTATATTGAATTTAATAACACACTTTGAAATAGAATGGGTTTTCTATACAGAAAATGAAACATGATAATGGGTTGGATCAACCATAGGAAAAATTTGGATCGAAAATGATTTCTCTTCTTATAATCATTCCAGTTTTCAAAATATGATAAAATAATGGATCAATTATGACTTCCCTTCTTATAGTCAATCCAACCTCAATGAGGAAGGGTGAATCCACCCATCAAAGTTAATAAACCATGAGAGAAATATTTTTGTGTTTGATCATAATACTGAAGATACCATGTTTTATCTATGAAAAGGGATACTAAAATTGACTATGTGGAAAATACGATCAACCATAAGATAAATATGAATCGACCGTACCTATAAATTACAATGGAAAATTTTTATCTAAGGAAAAACCACACAAAAAACACTACCATGGGGTTAAAACACATCATCCCCAACCACATAAGTTAAAAAGAAAAGTTACTATTCATTATAATTTAATGGAACATACCCTATATCTTACATCAACTCTCATATAAACACAAAAAATAGAAAAGAAATGGACCTTCTTACAAACCAAGGGTAGAACCGAATGCACCCCTTCTAATGGTCGATCAAACTAATCAACCACACCACCTTCTTATTCCCACCACATATGTAGAATATTTTTTTTAGTAGTATGAATCTGAAACAACTTGATAAGGGGGTCATGGATGTACAATGATTGGGCCTGAGATCTACACCGACCAAAACCGAGTATTCCATGATTTAAATCATCCTACTCATGTCACCTTTGAATATTTCCAATTAAACTTAACTATGAAGGATATCATAGTCCAATACCACCACATCCATTTATTAAAGAACCAAGATTCCATAGTAATCATTATAGATCAATCCACACTATTATTCCTATGTGTACCGTGTGACTGTCTTTCAGAGTGTCTAAGCATACCACTAACAAAGATGACTAGAGATAGATCTAGAAACGAGTGGTTTTCAAATTGAAAAATCATGAAAATCACATTCTTATGAGTATGAAAATATATAATCTTAACTCTTCACTGAATAAATAGATACATGAAGAGTAAACATTTTGAGACAAAACTAAGAAAGATCACACCACCCATCTAAAAACAATGATGCCACTAAAAAATAGTGGATTGAATTATATGGAATATGATGGGATGATTTGAGTTAATAATTATTTGGATGTATAAATACCAAGAATAAAAGAGATCATGATGCAATCGTGGGGGAAATTTGTGATCCACAACATATAGAGGGTAAGATCACTCCCTCTCACACCTATCTCCCTTATTCTCCCCTAATCTCTCCATCACCCTTATATTCTCTTATTTTTTCTTCAAAACTATCTATTTGATAAATTTTTTGATACTGATTAGATTAATGTTATGTCAATGGAATTGGGTTTATCTTGATGATCAGAAATTAAAAACAATGTTTGGGTTTGAAGGTAGTGAGGTATTTTATTTATATATTATTTACTATTTTTTCACATGTTAAATATTTAAGATAACAATAATTATAAATAATGTCTAATTGGGAATGTTTTAAGGATTCAGTGGTGCAATTAATATTTTACATCAACCCTTGTCGTCAATCTTCATTTTACTTAAGGTAGGAATCCCTTAACCTTGCACATTTCTTATATGGGTTATTGGTATGATTGTTAGTGTGAATGTGTATCCCTGAAAAACCTATATATGATGCTATATCACATGACGTGTGTTTGTATACTTGACCTATTCTTCTGTTTATTTCTTATTGATTATGATGGTGATGATATTTTTTACCCCAATGTGATGTTTGAACTGTCATTTTCTTATTTTATTGTATGTTCTATTCTTATATCTACTACAGCTGAGCATATAGGTTGCACCTATTATGACCATCATCCAAGAGGTATGTTCCTAAATTGGTCAACATATACATTGGATATCCTAATTAGAAGGATGTGTCACATACTTATGGACTATCCTTTGAGAGGGATATGTCAGATATTGGTCGACATGTACTTAGGATATCCCATCTGGTGGGATTTTTCATATTCTTTTAGGATATCCTCTACGGGGGATGTGTTTGGAAGATGACCAATGTTTCTTTGAACATGGTGTAGATGTTGGTAGAATCGATCTCTGAGGATCCGATATATGATGTTTACCTACGTGATATATTATTTTTTATTTGTAAACCTTATTTATGTTCTGGGAGAGCACTTGAATATCCTTTTCACCGATTTAAAGTGATTTCAGGGGTGTTATGATAAGTATAATACTTACACCATACTCAGGAATCTCCGTATTCTAGTATGTTTTATGCTAAAATATCCTATTAAGTGAAAGGGACCTATGGTGGATGGTTGAGTAGGTGGAGTAGGAGGATGATTATGTTGCTGGATGAAGTTCAAGCAAGATGCCTGCTGCAACATTTACTTATTATCCTTAAACATAACTTGGGTCCTCTTTTAGTTTTTGTTTATATATCTATAATTCTGTATTATTACCATATGTGATAGTTTTATTGTGTATGTTTCTACACTTATGGTTAGTTTTTTAATTATTACTTTTTGATTTATTTATTATTACTTTCTTTATTTACCCCATAACATGATACTGAGGGTATAGTCTTCCCACTAATAGTATTTGACCCTCACTACTAGTTGGTGGATTCTTGCATATGGGGAGGCATGAATGAAGTCATGTGGAACTTAATTTCAAACCCATTCAAGTTAGGGGATTATAAAATGGTACTAGAGAACTGGGCTCTCTAACTTATTTTTATATTTTCTTTTAATTGGGACATGGTCAATATGGGTTATGATGGTTGTGAATTGGGCTAGGAAACTATGTCATTGTGTGGAAAACACTATATAGTGGACCTATGAGTTTCCATAAGGTGGGAATTTATGTTTTTATGTTTTTTTATGATTTATTAAATTCACCTTGGGTGATGCACATATTTTTGATATGTGATTTATGGTTTTTTTTGTGTGTGTTCATGCATCATGTTAGGTATATAGTTTGACATTCCATATATATATATATATTTTACATTAAATAATGAAAAAATAATTAAATGCATGTTGAAAATTTGATATATTCTTGGTAACATATACATGATTTTTTTATTTGAGAGTTTTTATTTTATGCATGAGTATATATATGTGGCTGTGGCTAACATGCATATGTTGGTAATATGGACTTAATCATTGAATATATAGTTATTTTTTATGTGTTTATTTTTTTTTCATTTCATTCGTTGGTGATCTTCCTAGGTTTGTTATTTTCTAAATTGTGCATGTACCTAAAAATTTAATTGGATTTAATAAATACTTTGGGTCTGGATATCACTCGATATAAGTTGTGGTTTCAGTGAGTTTTCATGGAATTAGAATTTACTGCTTTCATTTTTTTGAAATAGAAAACCTTTGAATTTTAATATAGAAACACTTATGGTGGGTAATAGTGGATCCATGAGTAGAAGCACTTCTTGTGGACTAGATGAATTATGGTGGAGATATTTCAATGACCCTTGTTTTTAGTTTTTAATTTTTTTTGTTTTATTGGTTTATTAAAAAGGGAAAATATATATTTATGAAGAAATTTGTCAAATTATTATTATTTTTTGGAAAAAATAAAATTATTTGGTACTTGAATATTTGGTGGGTAGTGAAAAATAATAATAATAATTTTATTTTTATTATTATTTGTGTCGAGGAAAAAATGTGATGAAAATATTCAAGTGTTATTAATAAATATGTTATGGTGAAAATATATGTTGGGTGAATTTTTATTGGTGGTCAAAGTAATAATTGTGATATTTTTACTTGAGCTAAATAATTGAAATTTTTTGATTACTAAATATTTATTTAATATTATTGATGTTTCATGAAATTTAATGTTTTAAATGTTTGTGGTGGTAATAAGGGGAGATATTTAATAATAATAATTTTTTTATTAATAATAATAATATTATTAAATGGGGGAAAATAATAGTGTATTTGATAATTTAAAATTTTCACACACATACACAAATATATATATTATCACACACACATGTATTTATATATATATGGTCAGATATATATAAGTTGTGAATAATTTGGTTACTTTTAATATATATGTGTGTGAATGTGCCAGTAGTTGGGGGATTAACTGAGTGGTAAAGGCTCCCAGTAATTATACACCAGACCCGAGTTCAAATCAGGGTGGATGCAAGTACTATTATAGTACTATACAGGTGGTGATGTAGATGATGAAACAACCAGGAGGTGACGTAGGCAGGATATAGGTAGATGGTGATGCAAGCATGATGCCGACCTGGTGATGAGAGCATCAAGCTTCATTGGGATTTCAGGCCATGTTATGGGCTTCATGCCCATTGGTCCTACAGGCCTATACTAAATAAATAAGGATTGTTGGGTGGGATATCCCCTAGGGGGGCTATGGCTTATATTTTTGGCCTATGTGTGTAGTGTGTACGTTTATGTGTTTCAATGTAATTATACCCTAAGCACTCTCTCTCAATCTATATATATCTCTGTGTGTGTGTTTGGGTGTATAAATGTATATGCGAGTCTGTGTGTATATATATAGGGGTGTATGTATATATATCAATATGGGTGTGTGTGTGTGTGTGTGTATGGGTGTGTATATATATATGATATATATATATATATATATATATATGGGTAATGTTTATGCATGTTTAATGAGTTGTTAATTATATTTTAGAGAGGTTTTAAAAAAAGAAACCCATGATGTTTTGGTGGGTGGAACATGGATTTAATATGAAAGAGAAAATAAATATTATGAAATTAAACAATTAAAAATAATTAATATGGACCATAGAGCATGGAAAAGAGCATATAGGGGTCGATTCATGCACTGCACATGGATTCAGGTTATATATGCATATAATAATAAATGGTATAAAATGGTGTTAAATAAAATGAGAAACATATCATAATATTATAAAATAGAAATTAGGGTGCACCATTTTTTGCGTAATGTATAGGAGATAATATCACTCCATCTCATACTTCCACCACTCCCTATCTCTTCTTTATCTCTCCATCTTATAATCGTTTATTTTAGATTTAAAATTTTATTTTCAATATCTTCTCCAATAATGATCGGATTGATACATCATCTATGCTCTTGGGTTAGCCTCAAAGATCAAAAATTAAACCATAATTTTGATTTTTATTGAAATAAGGTATTTTATTGAGATATAATTTAATATTTCTTTCACCTTTTAAATGTCAAAGATGGAAATAATTTTAAATCACATCTAATTAGGAATGTTTATCAGACTCAGTGGTGTAGTTGAGCTCAAACGTTAACAGTTTTTGTCAATATTTATTATACCTAAGGTAGGAATCCCTTAAAATTCACACATGTAATATACGAGGCATTTTCACGATTTTTGGCATGCATGTGTAGACCTAAGAAACTTGTGTTTGATGGATGATCACATGAGGTGTGTGTGTAGCCTTGACCTTTTCTTGTGTTTCCTTCTGATGGATTGTTATGATAATGATACCGATTGACTTTGCATGATGTTTGATAATTTATTTCCATATTGTATTATAAGTTCTATTCTTCTATATTATAAAGATGAGAATTTATTTTAGACTATTTAGATTATCCTGAAAGAGGGATATGTTAGACATTGATCATCTTGTACTTGGGATATCCCAGCCAGTGGGGTGTGTCACATGCTTTTGGAATATCCTCATAGAGGGATGTTTTAGACATTGGTTGGAATGTATGTAGGTAATCTAAGAATATGAGATATGTCACATGATTTTGGGATATCCTATAAGGGGGATGTTTTGGGAAGATGACCAATATTTCTTATCACATGTCTTTGAATCATGCTGAACTAGTCTTTGAGGACCTGTAATATGTTTTTTTACTTATATTATATATTTCTATTAATATCTTTTGGTCGGATTGAGTAACCCAATAGGGGGTGAATTAAGTTCCCAAAAAAAATTTATATTAAAGATATTTCACTAAAATCCCCCATTTAATATAAATTCACCCAGTTAATCAAAATGGCAGTTTAATATAACTTCATTATTTTAAAAGTTTCTTAACGCTTGAATATTGCATAGTTAAAATATTATAAAAATAAATTAAACTATTTAAATCAATTTACTAAATCAAATAATTATATAAACTCTAGTTAAGATTAATAATAAATGTACTGATTTTGTTTCTAGCATAAAGAAAACTATAAGTTAAAATAATGTAAAGAATAAAAGAAAAAAAATCACATAAGAGAATAAAAAAAGGGGTTCAGTATCAAGTTGTAACCTAATCCCATCAACTTGGAAATTACCCGATTCCAATCATATTATATAAATATAATTTGATACAAAACCTAGTTCGAGTATTCACACAACAACACATATGTTATCCAGGACATTTAGTGACCTATTCTACAATAATCATGGGAAGAAAACAAATGCAGGACACACAAGGACCTCTTCCAAAAACACTATGGGTAGATAAATGAAAAGAGAGTGAACTAAATATCTAGTATTCTTTGATTATAACAAAAAATACATTGTGTGTTGATAAGAAAAAGAAACAACACACTTCTCGAAATTAAAGGCGATAATCAGAAAGAATCAGTAGTAAGATATTGAAATGTGAAGGACCCCGGGACACCCTGAGAGGGGAGGGGTGAATCAGGGTGACCACTTTTTATTTTAATGTGATGGATCTTGTTCCCACGTTGGTAGGAACTTGTTGAACCTGTATGAAGATTATGATCAGAATGAAAACATTCACAAGCACAGAGAAGACACAACCATTTTTACTTGGTTCACCACTAAGGGCTACGTCCAAGGAGCATACGCCGACAGGTTGTCGGTCGTACCAAAATCCACTATACTTCACTAGCTGTAGATTACAAAAGTTCGGGTACAGTCGCTCTGTCCCAGGCTCACTGCCTTTACAAAGGTTCAGGGATAGCTCACTACTTCCCTCGGGTCACTCCCGTTGACTCCCCCTGGCTCACTGCCGTTGGTGAAGTCCCACTCAGTTTATATACATGAGGGTCTCTTCAATAGATTTGCATTGAAGTCTTTGCCTCTGCTCAGCATGAGACTCTGCTTGCATCGAAGTCCGAAATAGATGCACTAGAACGCACAGAACCACTGAACCGGATAACCAGAACGTGCAGACAAACCTTACTAACAATTGCGCGCAACACCAACCCTTTGCGCGCAAAACCTTCCTATTGCGCACAAAATTTACTTTTCGCGCGGAAAAATATTTCACGCAAAAATCCCCTTTTTCGCGCAACTCCGAATATATCGCGCAAGCCCCTTTATGCTATCCTTTTTCGTGCATCAGACCTCGGATCTTCTCTAAGTCTTCCACACACTTGAATGAAGGGGGTCACCTCATATTTATAGGCGACTGAGACCCCTGCGCGCAAAATACCCTTCGGCGCGGAAAACCTCTCATCTGGCGCGTAATATTTCGCGCAGGTATCGTTTTCCACGCACCTCTCCAGATATTTTGCGCAATCCATGTCTTTGCCATTTTTTGACGGTGTGATTCCGAAACACTATTTGCGTTAAAAACTTCGCTCCGCTATTTCGCGCACCACGCTATTTTTCGCGCCCAGCTCAAGTATTTCGCGCACAACCCTTATTTTCCGCGCAGCCCATGCCTTTTCCATTTTTCACCAATCTGATTTCGAAACACTATTTGCGCGAAAAACCTTGATCCACTATTTCGCGCATCCCGCTATTTTTCACGCCTAACTTAAGTATTTCGCGCAAGCCTCTTATATTCCGCGCACCACTTCCTTTTTGTGCGAACCTCCTTTTGCAGACAATCCGTGTCTTCATTTTCCGATTTTGAGGCCCAAAAATTTGGCAAGCACTGGGAAACAGCGCCACCTTCAATACTGTTGTCTGCTTGAACTGTATGATCACTTTGCTGGAACACATTCGGAACTTCCACTGAGGATTGACAATAAACACAAACCAAACTACAATTCCTGCATAGAACAACCATGGGTCCAACAAAATGGTGGTGTTTCTCGATCTGAAATTCTCCAGATGATTGATTCTCCTAGGATGTGTCTTGGAGTAGAGATTGATCCATTTATCTGAAAGTAGCAGTAAAATAGATCATTGCAAAGCTCATTTTTTTCGACTCTAAGAATGGTTCTATTTTTTTAGTGTACTCCACTATTTCAGAGTTGAAATATCAGCAAGTATGCAACGTTTAAGATCTTGTTTAATGATCCTTCTTGTATTCATCAATTAGTACACTTGATAATCTATTCCCTTTTAGTTAGTGTACCCATATGAAGGATACTTCTTTTTAATATAAATCACTTCATGATAGAGAGTCCATTTGAAGAAAAATCATCATGATCCACTGAATATTCATATTGATCTATGAAATATAATTTAATGTTTTCCTAGAATAATTAATAATACTCATTAAAATAATACTTAGAATTAATGTTCATCCCCAAACCTATGATCCCAGATTCAATGCATAAAAATAATGTGTATTGTTTTTTATAAAATACAAATAAATAATACGCAAATAATTTTTCACTCTAAGACTTTTTTGATCTAGGTTTTGGAGGATTAGACAATTACATTACATTTTATCAAAACTATAAAAAATTAAGAAAATAACGAATTTTTTTTATGTGAGACAACTTCGAAAGTGAAGATAAAACCTTAATTAAATTATATTGATCACGTGGAAATTTTTTTAGATCAAAAGGTGAGTATAATTCACCAGTAATGAGTTTTCTAAAAGGCTAGTGAAAAATAAATTTGTAAAATACCTTTATAAAATATTATAATACTTTGAAAATTATTTTAATTTCAAAATGAATTAAAAACAATCTAGTGAATTATTTTGGAAAATATTAAGTAATATTTTTAAAAACAACTCGAGGCCAATTGAAACATTGAAGGTTGTCTGGGCCTACCCACTTCCTTGAGGGATGAGTTAACTCCCCACTCCTTATCATGTTTACAATGTACATGTTCCAATTTTCATAAAAACATTTTGGTATTTCTTACATATATATATATATGTATACATTTTTCACTAGAGTTTTTTCTTTAGACACATAGTCATGTATTAAAAACCAAAACTTTTATTCATATATATGTATATATATATAAATATGAACTTTCAATGGAAATATTATGAGATTTGGTAAAATAAAAACTCATGACATAATACTTTTATTGGATTATTAATAAAAAATAACCATTAACATAAATGTATTAAAACATTCATTCATAAACTCATGAAATCAATTTTATTAATAAAGGACATAAAATGTTAATCTTTATCATTTA
Organism: Viscum album; assembly: GCA_963277665.1. Taxonomy (NCBI): domain Eukaryota; kingdom Viridiplantae; phylum Streptophyta; class Magnoliopsida; order Santalales; family Viscaceae; genus Viscum; species Viscum album. The sequence continues at coordinate 80,699,681 of OY728155.1, read as the reverse complement.
GAGATCCATATTCAAATAAAAATAGTATTTTATACATACAGGAATGGTGGGAAATTAAAAGTATTTAAATTAATTAATAGTAGTTGTGAAATATTTATTCACATAAAATACTACTTTTAAATATATAGATATATAATTTTCCATTCATAAAATGATCATACACAAGATAAATCATATAATGCACATCAAATTATTAAAGTAACATTTTTAAAATAAACATCTCATCTGTGTATAACCAACTTGAGTAAGATTTTAATTTTAATTTGAAATAATACATGAATTTCTTACTTGTTTATTTAATAATAATGGAATGGGTATACATAAATATATCACAAAATCATAAATTTAAAAAAAGAGACATTGAAATATTTATAATTATAATAATCTATTAAAAAAGATGAAATTACCCCTTATAAAATCAATAGATTTTGAAATAAATAATTTGAAATTTGAAAATAATCTATATACATAGATCTATATAGATCCTTACATATTAATAAACTTGATACTAGATGTCTTAAATAAATAAATGATCTGGAAATTGAAAATAATAGATATATATGTATATGATTAAATAAAATAAACTTGAAATTTGAAATAAATAAATATATATACATATATAAAACATGAAATTTGAAATACCTATTTAAATCATAAAAGAAAAATCCCCTTAAAGTAGAATAAGTTCTATTAAAAAAAATAAAAATATAGTCCCCTGTAAAATTAAAACTATAATGTCATATAATTTTCAAAAATAAAAATTTGATTAAAAAAAAAATAAACTACCTTATAGAATAATAAATTCACATTTATACATAAATTTGATAAAAAATTAATATATCCCCTTACCTTAAAATTTTCATATGATACGATCAACCAAGTAGGGGACTGGAACTCATAAAAAGTGCCTAAAAGAACCATGAAGTCTCCTTTTATAGGGGATTATTGCACTGTAACTATATATATATATATATAATATAAAACAGTTCATGGTGTATATTAAAAACAACCCAATTGGAAACTAAGAACCATAAGAGATTCATAGAGATCACAAAACAAGGACGTTTACAAGATTACATACTAAGATGATTGCAGAAATTGAATAGAATATATCATTTGTATATTCATACTTTTATGATAATGGAGTCATTCGAATAGAAACAACCACAAAACATTGATACAAACAATATAAAATTTCTATTACAGGGATAGTTGAATAAATATTTGTAGACCAAAATTATCAATATATTTACCAATTGATCAAAGTTAGGTATATAACCCAAAAACATCAAAGGATAAAGGAAAAACATTCATATTGATGGAAATAGGGCCGCTAATAATGGAAAAAATGAAAAATAGAATAGAACACTACCACATCTAAATTGATCCTCGATTTGACACCTAGAAAGGAAACAAAATACCTACCATAGATCTATAGATGAATAACAGTTTACCTTCATCGATTGAGACCCTCTTCATAATTGAATAATGCTCAGACTCGAAGCCCTAACTCGCAGTGAGTCCCTTGGGAGGAAAACGATGCACCACCCAACTCTTCTCCCCACGCTCGACTAGACTCTTCCAAAAGATGAGACCTTCTGCGTGAATACCTCGACTTTAACCTCTTGAATATAGATCTTTCCTCTTGATTGAATCATTGGATTTGGATCATAGGGCTCACGGTGAGGCCGCGACTTGTTTCCCCCAAATGGGGTTGATCCCATATTTACTCGATTTTAATGATTATTCTATTTTTATCTTTTTTTACCTCAGTGTTTGACAAATTTTTTTACACTAATTCGATATTCAATTTTTTTACAATAATAATAATATAATAATTAATACATTTATAATTTTAAAAAATTATAAAAACAAATTTAAAATATATAACCCTAACAAAATATTTTATACTTAGTATTCAAAATCTTGTTTATTTATATTATATATATATTATTATAATTTAATTTATTCATCAAAAATTTTATAGATTTATAATATTCAAAAATATGATTTAGGAATCATTCATTTCATAATCCTTATTAATAATTCCATTATTAAAATATGTTTGTCGATAATTTTTTTATAATATTATACAAACTATATTTCATTTGTTTATATTCATTAAAATATTATTTCATGAATAGAATATTTATTGATATATATATTTTAAATTTAAATGTTAACCAATATTTAAAATTAATTAATCCTAACCATTTTTTTAAAAACGATTTATTAAAACAAATATATATATATATATATATTAAATAAGTATATTTATATTAAAATATTTTTTAATAAAAATTTACCACATAGAAAAAAAATATTTTTTTTATAATTTATAATATTAATATAAATAGTTTATTTTAAAATCATTATAAGATAAATTCTTGAAAGCTATAAATTTGAATTTATTTACTATCTTAATTAATAATTTAATATTTATTACAATTTAAAAATTAAAACTACTAATATTGAATTATTTTTTAAATAATTCTTATTTGAAAACTCAGAATGTTACATCCTTCCCCCTTCAAATAATTGCGCCCTCAAAATTTGTATGTCATACCTAAGAAAACTTTGTATTTTATATTCAGAATTATGAAAAAATTGAATCGCTAAACATCTTATCACTACCACATAGAATTTTATCAAATGATATCATGTAATCTATAATGTTTTCAAGACCATAACTCTGATACCACGTGTGAAACATCAAACCTGCACTTCCGATTTCATTGCATAAAAATGCTATGTTTTTTAAAATACAACAGAAAAATAAAAAATAATTTTACACTCTAGGACATTTTTCAATCAATGTTTTAGAGGATTAGATAATTAAATTATATTTTATCAAAACTATATAAGAATAAACTAAAATAACCCAATTTCTTCATGTGTGCTAACTCTATAACAGAAGAGAACACATTAGAAAAATTATATTGATCCTATGGAAAACCTATTTTAAAATAATGGGTGGGCATACTTTTTTAGTAAGGATTTTTGTAAAATTATAGTAAAAAATACCCTTTTAAAATATATTTATGAAATTTTATAATTTATTGAAAATAATTATACTTTCAAAATGAATTAAAAATAATCAAGTAATTTTTTTTGTAAAACATTAAGAAATCTTTTAAAAACAAAACATGGAGGCCACTTGAAACATTGAAGGTTGTCTGGGCCTACCTGCTTTCTCGAGGTATGTGTTCACTCCCAACTCCCAATCATTTTTACAATGTCCAAATTCTCATTTTTATAATTTTTTTGAGCTTTCCTTAGATATATATACATTATTCATTGGAGATTTTTCTTTAGAAACATAATAATGAATTAAACAGACACAATTTTATTTATATATAAATATATATATAAATATGAACTTTCATTGGAAATCCCTTGCATGATTTTGTACAACCATAACTCATGACATAAACCATTTCATGCACTGTTAATCAAAAATAATAATTAATATCCATGTAATAAAACTGTCATTCATAAATTGAAGAAATACATTTTTTTGAAAAAGTACATAAAATGTTTATCTTTATCAATTAGAGATCCATTCTAGAATAAAAATATTATTTTATACATATAAGAATGGTGTGAAGTATTAAATATTCACATTAATTAATAGTAACTATGAAATTATTATTCACAAAAAATGCTTTTAAATATATAGACATATTATTATTCCTTTATAAAATGACCACACACAAGATCAATCATATAATGGGAATCAAATTATAGAAGTAACATTTTTAAAATAAACATCTTATCCTTGTATTACCAACTTGAGTAAGATGATAATTTAAATTTGAAATAATTCATGAATTTCTAATTCATTTATTTAATAATAATGGAATGTGTATATATACATATATCAAAAACTAAAAAACTAAAAAATAGAGATATAGAAACTTTTATAATTATGATAATACAAAAACATAAGTTGAAATCAGACTGAATAAAACTAGAGGCCTTATAAATAAATATTTTGAGATTTGAAAAGAATTCATATACATAGAAATATATGAATCCTTACGTAATAATAATTTTGAAACTAGATGTATTGAAGAAATTAATGAACATGAAAATGAATATATACATATATATATGTATATGTATATATATATGTTTGTGTGTGTTTATGTTTAAATAAAATAAAATTTAAAATTTAAATCAATGTATATATATATTTTTAAAAGGTTGGGGCTGAAGCCTCATTTATTTTTTTAAAGCAAAGAAAAGACCTCTTCTAAATGGGTAGAGGTAGACCCATTACATAGCACTAAAGCCTACTAGGCATTTAGCCTATTACATGGCCCGTAGGCCCAAAGTGTTGGCCCATGGCCCATTCTGTGAATAGTACTACTACAATACTCTACCTGCTATAGTACTGCACAGTAGCCGCCGTTGCTACAGTACCCTACTGCCGCTACAATGATAAAAATAAATATAATCCATTACCTTAAAATTTGAAGATGAAATGATCAACCAAGAAGGGGACTAAAAGTCACAACTAGTAATTAAAAGAAAAAAGAAGTCTCATTTTATAGGTGGTTATTGTACTATAACTATATATATATATATATCGTAAAAAATTTTAATTTTTTTATTAAAAACAACGCAAATGGAAACTGCAGACCACAAGAGATTCATAGAAATCACGAAACAAGGATGTTTACTAGCTTAAAGAGAAAGATAAGTGCATGAAGAGAACATAATATATCGTCAGTTTATTCATACGTTCGCTGTATTGGATTCATCTGAAGAGAAACAACCACAAAATGTTGATAGAAACAATATACAATTTCTACTACAAGGATAGTTGAATTGAAATTCACAGACCAAAATTTTCAATCTATTTTCCAACTGCTCAAAATCAGATCTACAACCCAAAAGAAACATAGGATGAAAATAAAAATTATTATTGATGGAAATATGACCATTGATAAAAAAAAGGAAAAATTGAAAAAAACACTACCATGTATAAATTGATCATTGATTTGAAACCTAAAAAGGAAAACCAATAACTAACTAAGAATTTAAGACAAATAATGGGTTTCATTCCCCGATTGAGACCCCCTTTACAGCTAGACAATGCTTAGACTCGAAGCCATAACTCACAACTAGTCCCTCCTGATGAAGAAGACACACCACTCAACCCTTCTTCCAACATTCAACTCTACTCTCCATGAAGACGAGCCATTCTGTACGAAGACCTCATATTTGACCACATAGAGACAAAGTTGTCCTCCCGATCAACTCCTAAACTTCAGCTCTTGAGGATTATATTGAGCCCTCGATTTGTTTCCCTAGAATGGGGTTGATCCCTAATTTTCATGATTTTAACAAATCTTCTATTTTTATATTTTTTTACCACATCATTTCACAATTTTTTAAACTGATTTGGAATTTATTTTTTTATAATAATAATAATATCACAATGAATACATTTATAATTTCAAAACATTATAATATTTTTTAAATATTTTACATTAATAAAATATATTATAATTAACATTCAAACTATTTTTTATTAATATTTCATATATATTTATTATCATAATTTAATTTATTCATTAATATTTTTATAGATTTATAATATTGAAATATATGATTTATGAATCATTAATTTCATAATCCTTATTAATAATTCCCTTATTTAAACATTTTCATTTTTAAGGATATTTATAATTTCATGCAAACTATATTGGCTTTGTTTATTTGCATAAAAATATTACTTCATGAACAGAATATTTATTTATATATATTTTTTAAATTAATATATTAATCCATATTTAATATTAATTAAATATAAAAATTTTATTTGAAAAATTATTTATTAAAACATATATATATATTCAAGAAATATATTTATATAATTTTTAAAAAAAATACACTATATAGAAAAAAATTGTTTATAATTTAGAATATTAATTTAAATAATTTATTTTAAAATCATTATAACCTAAAATCTTGAAAACTATAATTTTTTATTTATTTAATTTATTAATTAATAATTTAATATTTATTACTATTTAAAAAATTATTATTGCAAATATTGATTTTTAAACATTTTTTCTATTAAAAATCAAGATATTATAATTAACATCAATAATATATCCATTGGAATCCTTTAATTCAAATGTCTCAGAATATCGATGGTTGGTCATGCCGATGATCACTTCTAACTGATGGTGAGTTAGGATGGTGATGAATTAGGTCGGTAGTGAGTTAGGTTGGTGGTAGGTCATTTGGCAGTGGCTCATGTTCAACGGTGACTCATATTCAATAGTAGGTAATCTTCAGCAGTAAGTCATCTTTAGAGGCGACTGATGTGACAAAATCTAATCTGGAGATAGGTAAATTGGCATCAACTCATTCTCAGTAGTGACCCATGTCTGATGGTAGGTCATTCCTATTGACGAGTCTTTTCTGGCAGTGAATAATTCATGGCTGTAGGTAAAGTCTTGTGGTGAATATTTTCAACAATTAGCCAAATTTTCCTCAGATTACCTTATTTTATAAAAAAATATCATAAAACATTAAAACGTATTATACACCTAATTTACATGTTTTGTGAGTAATAAAACAAGGAGGTTCCAAAAATATCCCCATTTTGGATGATTACATCCCATAGAATTTTATAAAACATATATAGATTAGACTTTGGCATAAAGTAGATGAATTTGAAAAAGTAATCATATCTACTTAAATATTGAAAAATATAATGTGAGAGTTTGTTTATAAATTTAATTTTTTTAAAAAGATAAGATTATATCAAGAAAAAGGGGTTAATACATAATACATAACACATAAACATAAATACCATAAACATTCTCTCCCTTTTAAGAGTATCAAAAAGTTAAGAGAAGAAAAACATGAAAATCAAAGAAGCAAAAGATGAAAAATAAGAGACATTACATTAAGGGAAAAAGTGATTGTATTACATCCAAAAAGATAATAAAATTTTCAATTATGTCCCTATCAAAATAAAATTTATAATCTCAAGAACTCTCATCCATGATACCAAGAACAATAGATTCTTTACCCTTGTCAGAGACATAGGGCATATAGGTTGAGGTTGAGGGAATGGATGTAGTGGCTGTCAAAAAAGATGTAGAAGATGGTAGCTCTTTGAGAATAACTATACAAATACACTGGAATTATTCCCTTGGAGACAAGCTAATAGGTTGAAATCAATGTGTTAAAGTTTCATTAGGATTGAAGGCAACAACTGGTCTGAAATACTCTGGGATAGTTGAAGAAGGAGACAAGTGAAAAGTCATTGGAATCACCTCATGAGCTACTACTGTAGTACCATACACATGTAGGAAAGGTTTCATGAGATTTAAGAAATCCATAATGATGTTTTATCTATACTCTATGACACTAAATAATACTTTATTTTCCCTAAAAAAATTTGAATCTCATTTTCCATCTCCTTCAACTGACTGACCTCTTCCTTAAAATTTCTAGTAACTGGTGGGATCTGGAGGTTCTCCAAGAGAAACTTGATGACAGAGTATGATTATTCTTGGTATAAAATATGGAAAGGTAATATTATATAGCCTTGGTGATGGTTTCCTGATCTCCTCCAGGTTTATTCAAGCACTCCATTACCATCTTATAAATATGACCACTATACTATCTAATCTCCCTCATATCCTCCTAGGGAGTAGTAATAACATCTCTCAAAATAGTCTGAAGCTCCTATATGAAAACTAAACAAATAATATCTATATCCTAGGAAGAATAGGGAGGTAGATCACTTGATGTAGAAGATAATGAAGATAATTATTCCAACCTCTCCAACAAAACATCCAAACTGGTAGTAAAAGAGGTCTTCATTTCCTCCACCATAGACCTCAATGACAATATCTCACTAGATAGATGTCTAGTATACATCTCAAGATCCTGAATATGAAGAATTATTTTTGGCTAAATTTGTCACACAACCAACTCAAATAATTTATTATCATCATAATTACTCTGATGTGTGACTTGAGGTGCCTGACTCCTCAAAATCCTTCCAAAATTAGAAAGAATGCTCTTTATGAAAGAGTCCAGATCAGCTATGGAAATAATTTCTAAAGGAATAATTGTAGTATTAGAAGGAAAGTGTGTAATATCTCTATCTTCATGAGTTATAATAGCCTATACTATCTTAGTTCTATATGGAACCTTTGAATCTATCCTTCAGTAACAATTTTCTCAACCCTGGATCCATTCAGATCTATCTCATCTCGAAATGGGGCATCAGGTATACCAAGATTTTGTGGACTTCTCTCATGAACATCTGAGTCCAAATAATCCAATCCAAGACACACATATCCAAGGAATATTTCCCACTCATGAAAATATGAGACACCCATCCTAGTAGAAGATAGGTCAGCAGGCTCAGCATCTACAGGCTCAACTTGGTAGTTAACAAAACTAGGGGTTTCCTCCCCCTCAACAGATTCCGTCATCTCATCTCTATAAAAATACTCCTCATTAATATATTGTAAAAAATTGGTCTCTCCTCATATCTAATTTAAATAGTTACAATTGGATAAGGAAGATGTGTATGAGTTATCTCATGATTATTCGGACCCCCATGATAAGAACCATCAGCACTGCCATTCCTATCACCATATCCTTCATCTCTATCAGTTCCATCACTTAATACATCTTTATCATCTACATTATCTTATTCATCTTTATCACCATTACTTTTATACTATTCATTTTGATCATTGGATAAATCTAAAACTTCTTTAGAATATTTAGATGAATAAATCTTAAACTTTTCTTCTCCTAAAACCAAAATTTCCTCTTCTTTATCACCTACACTTGGAAGACTTTCTCTAGAAGGTATTGATCTTGAAGGACTAGATGTACCAAAGGAAACTAATGGGATCTTTATAATGTCAGTATAACTACCGTCCTCAAATAATAACTTATCCTTATAACCAATTTTAGTAACTTCATAAGGTTTTTCTTTCTCTTCATCTAGGTAATCCACTAGTTCATCCAGCTTTATGATAGGATCAATAAGGTTATTCAGTTTGAAAGGGTGATCAATGGGATTAAAATCCTCATAGATCCTACCAATATATTTTTTTTATATCAAAATTAGGTTAAATAACCTAGTGGGGGGGGGGGGGGGTGAATATAGGATATGTGAGATTATGAAAACTATCCATTAGGATCTTGTTTCTTCATTAAACAAAAAACGTTACTCTACCTTTCTTGTACCAGTGCATAAAAAATTTAAATAATGCATGAGACATAATAATTTTACCCGATTCACCCATACCAGGATACATGAAAGGATCATTAAATGATGATGTGCTTATTTACCAAATCCACTAAGTCTGACTTCCAAATTATAATGTTCAAGAAAGACTTCTTCTATGCCCAAGCACACTGCTTTACAATGTTTAGGACCATCCCACTAATTTTCTAAGGGTCAATCCCTAATTCTCTTTCTCTATATCACTGTTGGTGAAAAGGATCAACCTCTTCCCATTTGTTTTCTCACTGCTCTAGAAGGGATCCACAAATAGTTTATGGACTTTTATGTCCCTTCATTTGAACGAATGCACACATCCATAATTATAGATAGATTCACTGTTGAAGCCCCATTTTCACCTGTAGAAGAAATCCACTTTCCTACATACTGTTAGTTTTCTGAAATTACATTCTTGTAATATTTTAGTTCTTTTATGAACTTCCTTGAATATTCTATAAACTTCCTTGACTCCTCCATGAACTGAGTTGCATAGTGTGGTGTGTGTACTTCACAGACCACCTCTCCTTCCATGAACTGCCTCTTCTTCTATATACCACCCCTACTTCACGAACACATTTTTATTCCATGGAATACCTTTTCTTAGCATATGCCTTTTTATTCCATAGACCATGTATTCTCTATGGTCCCTTTTCCTTTGTATGGAATAGATCCCCATAAAGTTCGTTTGTTGAATTTTTCCTAGGAACTCACTTTACCCTTCACGGAATCCTCCCCCACAAACCACATTAAAATTTTATGAATTATTTCTAGAGAAATGATCTTTTATAATTAAATTAACTCTACCTAATTATGTGATTATAGGTCTTTATATAGGAAAATAGATATATAAAAAATACAAATCTGATTTACCCAAAACTTTGATGTGGTGCAACCTTCACGGTGAACTATGTTATGTAGTCTATATAATGCCTTTCTCAATTGTGGCAGTCGATGTATTCACAAAAGAAAAACCATTTTCGATACGCATAATTACTACCTCAATCCAAAAAAGACATGCATTCCATGAAGTTATGAGCCTCCCACAAATTTCGAGCATCCCACAAACTATTTTTTCTATGCGGTCAGTGTAACGCACTTTGTGGTCTTCATAAAGATACTATATGGAAATCTTTCCTTTAACAATTTTCCATAACCATTCCATGTACCTCTTTTGTAGTATGAAAATTGCACTTCATGGTTTATTAAATGATTTCCATGAACTCCTTTACGGAAAATATTCCTTTTCCATAAACCAAACTCCATATTTTGAGGCCCAAAATTTTTCCAAACACTTAGATACTGAACCACATTAAATATATGATTTGGCAACAAAAACCATACTAATTCACAATCATCTGGATTTTTCAACAAACATAATTATCCAAAAAATTCCAAAATGGAACCTTGAGGTATTTTTCCCAACAATTTCCCCCTTTGGGTTTGTTGACAACTCATAACATTTTGATACCATGTTAAAGCTTATGCCATCATCTACCACCATTCGCTTTAATTGATTAAGATAACATTCATGGATTTAATAAAACACACTCTAAGACCACATGATCCAAGTTCAGCATAAGAAACATGCATTTAATGTAAAGTTCACCAATGAATCACCTTATTCCAAAACTACTCAGATAATTTCATCAAGAACCACATCTATCATGATATATAACATTTTATCAATCACCTTTAGCATTTTCATATTTAAAACCCACTTCTTAATTTATCCCCCTATCAGCTTCTCCCCCTATCTCGATTGATAAATTTTATCCCCATTAATACCCCTAATTTTACCCCCATCAAACCTGAAGGACACTCCTTTGAAGAATGTAACTGGGTAAAGAACACATATCAACACATTTAAGGAAAAACACACCATGCCTCGGGGAGAGGGAATCCCACATACAAAATTGATCAATTATGGAGAGTTGACTGAACTCCCATATCTAGTTGATGCCTTTTAAATGCTTCTTTGGGTAAGGAATTTGTCCTAATGTCTTCAATTGATAGTTATATAGGCGCATAATCCAACTCCAAAAGCCCTTTATCCTCCTTCTCCTTGATAAAATGATACTTGATTTCAATGTTATTTATCCTTGAGTGATGGATTAGTTTTTTTCTAAGATTTATAACACTTGAATTATTATAATTTATTCCAATTTGATACTTCACTTGATCTCCCATATCATCAAGATTCTGCTTCATCCATAATAATTGTGTGTATGCTTGAGTTTCAAAAATATATTCAACTTCTATGGTGCTCAATGAAATGCAATATTATTTCTTGCTTAGATAAGAAATACACAATATTAAAAGATAAAATTCACCACCCGATGATGATTTTCTATAAGTATCTAATTCAGTCTAATATGCATCTGTATAGATCAATAACTATTGTTGAGACTTATAATTTTACAGCAAATCGAAATCCATGATGCCCATAAAATAAGGAAGTATTATTTTTATTGAAAGCAAGTGGATCATTGGTATTTACTTGATATCGTGCTGCTTGGCATGTGGAAAAAACAATACCAGGTCTCTTCACTATCAAGTATAATATAATGAAAATGATTTACCTACATTCTATGACATTAACTACATTGCCTTCATCATCCCATGATAGTTTAATCTGGGTAGCCACCAGAATATTTATATAAATTCAATTATTCATTCCAAATCTTTTCAAAAACATCCTTGGAATATTTAGATTGAGAGGTGAATGTTTCATTATTTGCTTGTGTCATATGTAGACCTACGAAAAATATCAGTTCACCAATTATTAACCTTTCAAATTCCATTCTCATGAATTTAGTGAACTGAGTGCACTACGCTTCATCTGATCCACCCAATATTATTTCAATCACATATACCAGAACCATAATCCTTTAATTAATATCACTGTAGACATAGATATTGTAATCATCTCCACCACACTGAAAAATGAGATTCTTCAAAAATTGATATTTCCTTGAATACTATGATCTTGGTGCTTGATTCAACCCATATAGTGCCTTATTCAGCTGAAAAACTCTATTATCATCTTCATGAATTAGAAAAAAGTTTGGATACTCAATATAAACTTCTTCTTCCGGAACCCCATTCCCAAATGCTGACTCAACATCCCTCTCGAAAACTTTGAACATTCTTTACAATTTTATGGCCAAGAATAATTTTATTTTTCTAGATTTTAAAATGTGAAAATGTTTCAATAATATTGAAACCCTCTATTTAGGAGTACCCTTTGTACACTAGTCATTATTTGTTTCAAATCATTGTAACATCTTCATTCATATTTTTATGAAAGACTGATTTAGTTTTATTCAAATTATTATCTGTTGTCCTCAAGAAAATATCCCATGTCTGATTCTTATCAATCTAGTTAATCTATTCATTCATATCCTGGACTCAGGTTTCATCTCTAGATAATTTTAAAAAATGTTTTGGCTCTATATTTGATAAAATGATTCTTACTATAGATTTTCCATCCTCATTGTCTGGACAAGTGCACTTTCTGATCATCGATTATATTCTAGCTATCATCATAATCATTTAAATTTTTATTAAAGAAAAAGAGAACAAACCAACCCCTCAATTTAAGATATTCTCTTCAATCTTTCTACAAATACCTATTTGTGCTAATCCTTCTAGTTATCTAAATCTTCTTTTGAATAATCTTCTAGAACCAGATAATCCCCGAATCTACTTATCTATTCATCACTATTATCCTAATACTTATCATGTATTTACTAAAGATTCCTCTCATTATTTAATATAGTCACATAATGTATTTTAAATACCTTTCCCAAATTCTTATTGAATCATTTATATGATTTTATTTTCTTTTGGTATCCAAGAATTATCCCTTAATCTCCATGGGATTCAAAATTCATGTGTTTCTCCATATTGAGAATGAAACACTTAAATCCGAAGACTTGAAAGTACTTAAACGTTGGCTTCTTTCCATACCAAAACTCATAGGGAGTACTTTCTTCTTTTGAACTTAATAAAATCTATATTATGTGTAGACTGATTTTATCACTGCTTATTTTCGAAACATATCTGAAAGGTCTTTCTCAATGAGCATTGCTTTATCTATGCCATTGATAATTCGATTTCTTTCAACTACTCCAATTTGCTGTGGAGTTCTTACTGCTGAAACATGGTACCTTATCCCATGTTTCTCAAGATAATACTCCACATGGATATTTGTGAACTCTGTTCCATTATCTATTTATATCTTCTAAATTATTTTAACTAACATATTTTCAATTTCACTATGATAAGTTTTCATGCTACTCAACACCTCATATTTGGGGGTGATGATTGAAACCCATGCCATTCTACTAAAATCAGTAATGAAGAGAACATAATAACTCCTCTCATCAATATATCTTGGTGATATATGTCTACACACATCAATATGCACCAACACAAGATTTCTTTTACCTTTTCTCTTTTTCATTATATTTTTTCGAATGATCTTACCTTTTTTAAAAGCATCTCATGTATGATTATGATCACGTGATAAACTAGGGAGGTCTTGAGAAGCATCATATTTCCCCAGATCTTGTAAGGACGTTTGTCTCAGGTGACCAAGATGTTTATTCCATAAATTTTTGTATTATTCATTGGATAGAAATAAAATATCTTGTTCTCCACTTATATGGTAGATATTATATTTTTTACACATTACCTACAAAAAAATGCACCATTTTTTCCCTTGGGGACACATAATTTATTAGAAAAGATTATGGAATGACCTAAGTCACATAGTTTACTGACACTAAGAAAGTTGTGAGTTAAACCTTCAATAACTAAGACATCATCACATCTCACGTCTATTCCCACAAACTTGGATATTTCCAAGCCAACAATCTTCAGACATTCATTAGTATCAAAATTTACAATTCCATCCTTATCATACCCGATTCTAGTCACCAGATCCTTATTTCATATCATATGAGAGGTGCACCCACTATCAATGATCCATATTCCAGTGTGATCTGATGATTTAAAATCAATCACTTCTACCACTTCCTATTCATATATCTTCATTTTGATCCTTGTTTTTGATTTTATACCCAGTCAAAATTGATGATCTTGATCTTCCTCAAAGTATGATGGACCAAATTCATATTGCAACACTATAAATTTATCTGACATTTTCATCTCATTTGATGATACATTTAATTACTTCTTATCATCATATTCATTCTTCATTGGCACATTTCTCTGCATTGTCGATGTGCAATATCTTTCCATATGCTTGAATCCAACACGCCTAAAACAAATACCATTAAATGATGCTCTCAAATATTGATTTTTGTATGGATGCCTTTATTGGTCTTTCTAGATTTTCCATATCTTGGTTAAGGAACATAAATTCTATGAGAGTGCCATATTTCCATGATAATAAGTTCTCATACAAGGTGAATTCCTATGTAGAAATACTACAGTACTGATTCTTCATTGGGCTCTCTGAATAATCTAGTTATGATTCATAACAAAATAAATCTTTAACTTTGGAGTGGGATATTGTGGTCTAACTTCAACTATTACTTCTTTCTGTTTACGATCAATCCCCATACCATCTATATAATTCTGATGAATCATTTTCCTTTTATGACACTCCATTTTATATTTCATTGAACTCTGAATTATTCTTTTTCTTTTTATGTTTTCTTTATATCCTTATTTTATATAATAATGATTTTCTTATGATCTTTCACTTTACTTTACATACAGACAACGTCCACTTTAAATTATTCGATACATTTGATTTTATCTTTTACAATATTAGTCAAACTATCGATCCCTATTTTATTTTCTTTAATGTTGAGTTTTTAATCAAAATAATTTTATAATTTATATGGTATTTAATATTTAATCCTTTCAAGTTATGTTTATAGATCATAATTTTATTCTTCTTTCTGTTGTATATAGAGTTTGGAATCATTAACCACCCTTTTGGATTTCATTGTTTTGACTCACCAAATGTCTATCTCTTCAAGATAAGATTCTAATTCGATATGAAGGTCAAATCTTACTTCAAATTATCCTTCATCATTATCACTATATTCCATTTTTTGAGAATTTGTAATAACTACCACTATAGCATCAACTTTAGGATCCTTACAGTACTCCAATTCTTCTACCTCATATTCTTCATAACTATCATTGTCTTTTGAAAGAAGACAATTATTTTAGAAGAATTTTTTCTTAAAATTTTCTTTCCTTTATTATAGGCTGAATAATTCTTCACAATAATGTAATATTGTCTTATTGGTCATATTGAAAATTCTTTGGACACTTTGCTGCAAGATGTCTAATCTTTCCACAATGAAAGCATTCAAGTGAAAGTTTTCCATTGAACTTACCTCATCCTATTTATAGATTTTAGGATATAAATGACATGACATCATCCACATTTTCTTCCTTCAGACTATCTTTAATAGCAATATTCTTTGTGGCCTTGAATTACACTTATTTAGAATTTCCCTTTTCAACAACATCATTTTCATCATTTATCATCTTGTATGTGACAAGAGAACTATACACCATATCCAATGTCAAATCCTCTAGATTCTTATCTTCCAATATGAAAATTTTCAGATTAAACCGAGGCAGTATTCTTCTCAGAATGTGATTGAAAATCTTTACATATTTAATAATTTTACCAAGACCACACATGTATTCCACAACAAAATTTACCCGGTCATACAATGGATCAATAGACTCATTATGGTTCATTCTGAGACCCTTATACTTGTTCCATAAAACCTATGTCCTTACTTCATTGAATTTTGAGTCTCCCCCATAGATATTTTTTTAATTTTTTCCAAATATCATGAGATGAATTACACAAAATCGCCTTCATATAGATTTCATTAGACACAACTCCACCTAAATCATTTATTAATTTGGTGCCATCATCCAATTCTCTTCAATAATCTTTTGATAATGCACTGCTATTGATATTAGAATATATTCCATGCATATCTACAATGAATACATCCATTCCTAATGATCTGAAGTAGTTTTTCATATGATTCTTCCATAATTGAATTTTTTTTCCATCAATGATCAGAATACCTTTGTGATTGATAATCTCCATTTCCTCTAATTAGATAAAACCATTGAATTTTAACCTATCCCTCTCAAACCAAATCTTAGAAAAATTGGGTTAAATACCATAATGGGGGGGGGGGAATTTGGGTATAATAGATTAAAAAAACTACTCCTTCAGATATTGTTTCCTTGTTAAGAAAAACACTTTTCTCTCACTTTCTCATAGAAATATATAAACAAAGTTGAAATCATGCATGAGACACAACAATTTTTCTTAGTTCAACCTAATTGGGCTACATCAAAGGAGCATAAAATGAAGATGTTCCAATATAAAAAATACACTAAGTCTCACTGTCAAATTACATGGTTCGGGCTAGACACGCCTATACCCATGATCACTTCCTTTACAATGTTTTAGATCATCTCACTACTTTCCCGAGTGTCACTCCTTGAGTCTCTTTCTCTAGATCACTGCTAGTAGAAAGGATCAACTTCTTCCCATTCCTTTTCTCACTCCTATGGAAGGTATCGACACACAACTTATGTACTTGTAGGTCCATTCATTTTCATGAATTCACACATCCCCAGTTGTAGATAGATGCTCTGTTGAAGTGCCTTTTTCACCTGTAGATGAAATTCATTTTTCCATGTACTGTTTGTTTGTAGAAATTAATTTATTGAACTATTTTAGTGCCATTTCAAACTTCCTTAAATCATCTGTGACGTTCCTTGATTCTTCTGTGAAATGCATTGCACCATGTGGTATGAGTGCCTCGTGAACCACCTCTCCTTGCACATACCACCTCTTATTTCACTGGCCGCCCCTGCGTCACCATCCCCTTTTTATTTCACATACTACCTATGATCTAAAAATGCCTTTTTCTTTTATGGACTGCTAATTCTCCACACTCCCTTTTCCTTTGCGGGATACATAGCCCTACAACCTCCTTTCATGGAATTGTTCTCGCTAACTCATTTAACCCTTTGCGGAATCCTCCCCTGCAAACAAATTTAGACTTTACTAAATTATTCCCAAAGTGATTACCTTTTATAATGAAATCAACCTTTCCAAATTATATGATTTGTGGTATTTATATAGGTAAATAGACATGTAAGACCTATTAATCCTATTTACCCAAAACATTGATGCGATAAAATATTCACCATGAGATTTTTTATGCGATCCAAATATCACTATTATCATTTACAACAGCTGATGCCTTCCATAAATAAAAATCCATTTGCGGAAGCCATAATCACTACCTAAATCTATAAACGAAAAACCTCCCATAGGAAGATGAGCCTCCAGTAAACTGCGATCCTTCTAAAAACAATTTTTGCTATGCGGTCCGCATAACGAGCTTCATGGTCCGCATAGTGATGTTATGCAGAAATCCATCCTTTGTCGATTTTCTATCGTTGGTCCATTTACCTCCTTATAAGTTCATGAACTTCACTTCATGGTATGTGAATTTGGTTTCCATGAGATCCTTTGTAGAAAACCTTTTTTCTATAAAACAAAGTCCTAATTTTGAGGCCCAAAAATTTATAAAACACTGAGAAACTGCGCCACCTTAAATATCTGCTTCGAAAAGACTAACCATAATGATTCCTGGTCATACAGCTTTTTCAAAAAACACAATCACCCTAAAAACATAGAAATGAAACATTTAGGGATTTTTACCAACAATCACTAACACATTTATTCAACTAGGGGTTCCAATTAACCTTCATTATTTTACAGATCACTTTGTCTAGGAAAATACCTCCACATTTCACTTCTAATATATCATCATCATCAACTAATCTTTATACTCAAGCCTGGAAGAATTAATCTTAGGATAAATAAGGGAATTTGACCTAGATGATGACTTGGAAATCCCAATCATATGCACCATCAAATACTTGTAGATATTGATTCTATCTCCCTATTTCATAATGTATAGATAATATACATCTTGATATATCATCATACTAAAATATAAATTTACATTTCATAAAATGTGCTATATAAACATAAAAAACAATATACACTCACCATCCAACTCATTTGCAGTAGGTATCCTTAAAGTTCCATCTCCCATCGATTCTGCTAATTTTTTATCATACAAAAATGTATCACTATCACTTTGAATTAACCCTTTATAGTCATTCAAAAATCCTTCATGAGTAACTTTAATAAATTTATCCCATTTCCTAATGAAAATTTTACCTATTTTCCATCTATCAGGATTTGAATCTGATCATTATTTTCACTAAAACTAACCTCATAATATTGATAAAATGGTGAACCAATCTAGGATAAAATGGTTTATCATTATTTGAGAAAAATAATATATATATAGTCCGATATTACTTTGACCAATATCGATTTTATATATAAAAACTATTCAACATTTAATTATTTCATAGAAAATACAGTATGATTTGTGAGTTACAAGATATACATATTGACTATAGATATGGTCGATCCTCTTCTATAATTATTTGAAAGCCGCAAATCCTTGATAGATGACTCAATAGGTCATTTTACTATAACCATTGGAACATAGTGGAGGTTTGGGTGATAACGAAGTAAAGATAAAGTTTAGGATAGAACAGGTCACAGAGAAGTTTGAAGGAAAACATGATCGAGGGAGAGAGTGATACAATTTTAGAATTAGCCCAAAATTTATATCATTTATGGATTTGAAAATCAGAAACCAAAATAAACCATTTAACTTGAAAATAAAAAAATTAATTAACCTAAAAATAAAGTTAATAATGGAGGGTTAATTCCAATGGTGGGTAATTTCCAACCATTGGTAATTTCTAACAGCGGGTAGTTTTCAATGGTGGGTAACTTCTAATGGTGAGTAACCAAAATTATAGTTTATCAAAAATTTATCATTCAAAATTTATTTTTATGTAGTTTAATATCTTATAATTCAATGTATAAGTGAAAATACTAGAAATTTTATGTTCAGTTATTATGAATTTAAGAGTTATATCACCTATTTGAAAATGGTCTCTCAAAAAGTGATGTATTTCATCAATATTATTTATTATAGAGTGATACATAGGTTTATTAAAAATATTTATTACAATTGTGTTGTCACAATTTATAGGGATATGTGTGAATTGACATACATAGTCTAGAAGATTGTGTTTCATCCACAAAATTTGATCACATTAACTATCTATAGTTGTGTATTCAGCTTTAGTAGTAGATAGTTCACCAATATTTTTCTTCTTACTACATGGAGATACTAGAGAATTTCCCAAAATATGACATGTTATAGATGAGATTTTTCTATCTAACTTACAACCACTAAAAGAATCATATGAATAACTCACTAATTCAAATTATTGTCCTCTAGGGTAGAACAATCCTAATTTGGTTGTATATTTGAGTTATTTGAAAATAATTTTAATAGAAAGTAAATGTGACTATTTAGGGTTTTCCTGAAAACAAGCACACAAATACACACTAAAAATAATGTCATTTATGATAGAAGTTAAGAAGACCAGAGTTTTGTTTACACCTCTATAACTGGTTTGATCCACTGACTTCCTATATTCATAAAAGTCATGCTTTCATGTGGTATTCATAGGAGTTTCACTACTCTTATTGGTATCCAAACCAAATTGTTTTCGAAGATATTTGGTATACTAAATTTTATTTAAAATAATTCATTCTTTATTTAAAAGAAATCAAAAAATCAAGAATGAATTTTAGTTCACCCTCTAAACTCATTTAAAATTCATTTTTCATCATTTTTAAAAAATGAGTCCACAAAGCAGTTGTATAAGATCCAAAAATATTATAATCTATATATATTTGAACAACTTAAACAACCTTTGAAATTATTTTTATAAAAATTATAAGATAAAATATTCCTTTTAAAAAATTATTAGAAATTAAAAAAGAGATGAACCTATCAAAACAAGCTCTAGAATCCAATTTTAAACCATATTAATATTTTTCTAATATAAATACATGATTTAGAAAATGATGATTTTGAAAACCAAGGG
This sequence comes from Viscum album, assembly GCA_963277665.1. NCBI lineage: Eukaryota > Viridiplantae > Streptophyta > Magnoliopsida > Santalales > Viscaceae > Viscum > Viscum album. The sequence goes on along the minus strand of OY728155.1, from coordinate 80,679,316 downwards.
GTTTTTCAACAAAAAAATCCTCAACTATATAACCATTTAAGAATGAATTTTTTTACATCTATTTGATATGTTTTGAAATCCAAATGTTATGCATAGGAAAATAGAATTCTTATATATTCAAGTATGGATACATGTGAAAAGGTTTATTTATAGTCTATAACCTCTTCTTGACTATACCCTTGTGCAACGAACCTAGCTTTATTTCTTACTATTGTGCCTGACTCATAAACCATGTTTCCTACCACCCATTTAGTGATAATAGTCATGGTGTCTTTATGTTTAATTACAAGTCACCAAAATTGATTTCTATAAAATTTATTAAGTTACTCTTGCATAGCCATTACACAGAATTCATCATTAATGAAATCATTGAAGCTCGTTGGTTCAATCTATGGAAATAATTATTTTTGTTCAACATTATTCCTTAGAGAATATATAGTATGTGTAACACCCCAATATTTTATAAGAAATATTACTTCTAATTTATTTGATGTCTTGTGTTGTACACTACACCAAGATTATATTACCCTATACAGAACACCATATTATCTTGTAGTATACACAAACACTATTCTTGGCTTGTGTTGCACGCAAGAGAAACCTTCCTCGATAGCGTGTGTTGTATGCAATACCGAGTTTCACTAAACAATGATATATTTTTATAATATTATGAACTAGATATTATGAAAATTATTAACCGCATTTTTAAGTTTATAACATTATAATTAATCTTAAACATTTTTTAGAATGAGGTATGAGAACAAAATAATTTTTTCGGATAAAAGAAGTATTTTTCAAACAATGCAGTTTTTCCACCTTTTGATGACACACCCATTTTAAATATAATTTTTGACAAGTTTATAAGTTCAATTTTATAAAATAAACTTCTTCTATTGAATTAGGATATAAAAACTTACATTGGATAAAGTTTTGATATTTTTCTGACAACGTTCTTTTTTCGATGAATAGTAAAAACACGCTAAATTTTACTTAATAATAACTTTTTTCATGGAGATATTTTATATGGTAAAATTATAACATTGAATGGTTTTAAAGTATAAATAGAATAAATTTTTACCGTTTAATATAATGTATTTTGTTATCATTGATTTTACATTGAATTCATAGGTAAAATCATTTTGATCTTTTGCAATGTTTTAAACAAAAAACCGTTTTTTTTCAAAAAAGGAATTAATTTAAAATTAATTAATGCATATTATATGTTTTGAATTTGAAAAAATGGATTCTATATTTAGAATCCGTAGGTCCAAATTATGTTAATAGGATACTTATTATTTTTGGGCATTATGAATAGTAACTACGGTAAATTTTATTTACTGCAGTTAAAGGCAAATCAGGTAATTAAGGGTAAAATTAATATTATAAAATTATCCTAACACCTGCCAAAATTCTATTGGATGAATAAAAGTCGACACATATCACCTAAGGGTCAGAATAGTTTCATTTCATGGACTTTTGACCCTGAAAATGATGTAATTGTTATTAAAACCAAAGAAAGTGACAACATGTCACTCTCTTATATCTTATAAGTGAAATAATTTTAATTTAGTGATAAACTTCTTAAAAATTCGAAAATAAATAGTCACAAAAAATAAAATAGAATTATATACATCATGTAAATTTATTGATAATTTTGAGGGATTAAATAATTATCATTAATAGTGACACAATAGTGATTCATAAATTGTTTATTTAGTGAAAAAATCAATAACAATGTTTTTATTAAATTAATAGTGACCATTAAAGGCAACAAAAACCTGGCCAAAACATATAGGTAGTGTAAATTTAAACCATAAGCATCCAATGGTAGAATATTTGACCATTTTGAGACTTATAAAAGCGATTATGAACTTATATTATTTTATTTTAAATGATGTCAAAGTTGTCACCTTCATTATTTAATAAATATAACAATTTAGATGTTGTGATTTTAAGATGATAAATTAGAGTAAAAGTATTCTTATGGAAGATATTATATTTATCTACATTATTGTATTTTATTTTTAATTTTTATGCAACAAATAAGTTTATTAAATAATTATACAAAAATGTTGTAGTAATTATTTTATTAAGGGAAATATCAAATAAATGGTTTTACAAATATTAAAATAAATGTTATATGGACAAATTAATGTGATAGATTAATTTTTATTATGACTAAGACAAGTTAAGAATATATTAAATATTTTGGTTAAAATATATCTTTTGTGTGGATGTAATTTAAATTCAAATAATTGAATAGTGTCAAAATTGACATTATTGATATTTTATAAAAATAACATATTATTAAATTGTTTAAAAATCCCAAAAATATTTAAAAATTACAAATTAACAATTATGTAGTCATAAATGTAATAATATATCTAATTATGGAAAATTAAAATAACAAAAGTAAGTATTTATAACAATTCAAAAATTAGAATATTATTACCGCAAATAAAATTAAATAGATTAAATAAGGATAAATCAAATTTATAAGGTTTAAAATAAAATTAAAACATGTATAAATTTTATTTTTTTATGGTATTAAAATTATATCTCATATCATATTCTAATTGAGTCATTTTTGGAGGTTTTTAAGTGAGGTTTGATTTTATTATTAATTAATATATTTGAGGTTTCCAAAAGTGCCCCTCTCCTCCCTTATAAAAAGGAACCTCCTCCCTCTCCTCTTCACAACATTTTTCAGCCTTCAATATCAGAAAAACCATGTCCATTTATCTTTTACACTTCCCTATAAACATACTAGAGGTACTGGTCATCTTCAAAGACCAACTATAGTGCCCTAAGAGGAGGTTAAGAAGAGGCGCGTCGAGGAAGAGGTAATATCCTTCACCGATTCTTTCAAAATTATTTCTTCTCCTACTTTCTCTATATGAGTTATTTTATTATTAATTAATAACTATAGTATCACTTGTGTACTGATATGTTATTATTAATATGAAACAACCATATTCTATCTTGTATCCATCCTATGAAAAAAATGAAATCACCACGCGTGCGTACGTACGACTTACCGTCTCCACGCCATAATGTAATCTTTTATTTCATCACTAACATACTTGGATGGGTATAAGGATGGAAGAAATAAATATATATGATTATTGAAAAGTGATATTGATTCTAAAATATTATCCAGAACACTTCAATACAATTCCACAATCATGGGAATGATATCATCGCTCGTGCAAACGTACGACCTACCGTCTCCACGATGGGATGCGACTCGTTATACATGATATTCATTGAATAGTGATTATATAAATGAATTGAATGAATAAATATGATATATATTACACTAATACCATTTTTTAAATGATGTATCTATAACCTAAAAAGAGGAATAAGAATTTATTCGACAAAACACGCTTAGGAACATAAAGCAATGAACACCCGAATAACAAGTAGCAATGAAATATTAGTGATAAGAAGATAAGAATATGACCATATATGATATCATAACAATGAATATGATTCTGTAATAAGTAAAAGATATTATTTAAATCATTATACATGAGGTTTAGATATGTATAATGCATATCAGACCTAAGGTAAGGGATAATTATTCCAATCTCCTTCTTATCCGAGATTGTTTATTCGTAAGTATTTACTGGGGTTATGTTTATCATCCATGCCCATGTTTTATAAAAATGCTTTCATAAAATGTTTACTATTCTTCCATGTATGTTTAAATTCATGTTTACCCTTTTTTTACTTTTACTACATGGTATGTAGGGAATCTTTCTTTTGTTTACCATACGAGGTACTTTTTGACTTTTTTCCGTAAAAGTATGAGGAGAATGTTTTTATTTAACTTATACGGTATGAATGGATTTTTACAGTTTCATAACTCCTTTTCTTTATGAAGATTACTATACAATATTTCATGATTATTTTCAATAAAATTCTTTTCTTTTAAAATTGTGTGGCATTTTGTGAAAAGAAAATGATTTTGAAGAAGAAAGGATATTTTCTTCGAGAATTCATTTCAAGTGTTTTATCAAAACTATTTTCCATATAAGATGACATTTTATAGTATGTTTATGTTTCCAGTATAATGTATCTATTATTTACATTGTTTTATTTTTATTTTGATGAAATGATATCCAATTGTTTTATATGGATTATGTCATGATGGGATGATGTTGATGAAACCCATTTTATTCTTTGGGTTATGATGAATGATTTATGATTGTTTTGTGTCACACGTAAGAATTATTTCAATATGAGATGGGTGGGACCTATATCTCCCTCCAATTCATTGGTTAAAGATTTATATCTCATCAGATAGGCATGGCTGGAACAGAAAGAAAATCTGATTTAGTAATACAGGGCTGGAACGACAAGAAAACCCAGTTCAGTAATGGAATATGTCGACTATAATGGTCTTGGAAGAAATTCCTTGGATACTATGGAAATAATATCACATGCTTAATGGTTTTCCACAATTACATGTTTTATTCCCATTATATTTTATCATGGTTAATGTTCCTTTATTATCTATGCCTTATGTACTTCCATGTTTTATGTCATTGCTAAAGATTTTGATGTTTATATTTTATGCTCATGTTTTTACGTTAAAATGTTTATGGATTGTTTTATGTTCTCCATGTTTACCCTTATTGAGAATTTGAGCTCACCATTTTTTTGTTTTCATTTCCCCAGGATATAAATAAAGGTAATAGGTAAGAAAACAAAAGGGGAAGATCTTTATGGGAGATTTTGAAGATCTTTCACCATGATTTGAAGATTATGTTCCAAGTTTCCAAAGACACTAAACTAATACGGTCTTTGGGAATATATTTTTGTCATGTTTTATGTTTTCCGCAAAAGTAATGTAATTTTCATGTACGTCGAGCTTCGTTCATTATAGTTGGTACCAGAGCAAAGGTTTAGTAAACCTTTGGAAACTAGGATGTGAAAACTTTAGTGAGATCCCTAGAGATATTTCTAAGGTATGTCTAGTGATATCCATAAGGTTTAGTATAAATATAGGTTACAATACTAGAATTATGTTGATGATCATTAATAACCTAGGGTGAACCTAAGGTGTCATGGATTAAATAATGTGTGATAAGTTAGACTTTTTATGATTATGTGGTCCCTCGTTATTTTAACTGTTTCTTACACCATGGTTTTTGGTTTTAGTCAATAGAGGAAACCAGAAGTAATTGAGTCAACATTGAATCCAATGGACAAATTTGTGACTATGAGCAACAAAATTTCATAATTCCTAGAAATAAAGATATTGTGATTATGCCGAATCAGTCATCGCGATATATGATTAACAAGGTGAACTTTAGTAATATTCCTTATTCATAAAATAAGAGGAAGATGGACTTTTATGCATGTCCGCATGGTGAGGAACATAGAGGAAGGAAGATAAATATTTCAATATATCAAGAATAAGGGAAGAGGATTCTTGATGAATACCTCAAATGGAGGGGAAGATGTTATCTGTGTGGGGAAAAGGGTCATAGAGTGACAGACTGTTATGGAGTTTAATTTCTTATCTGTGGAGAACATGGGTATTACCCAACTCAATGCCCTGACCTAAGAGGTTACTTATAAATCAAGGAAGGACCTATTTTATGCCAATCATTGAAGATGATGGATGGACGGGATTATGTATTGGAATTAAAGAATAATGTTGTTGAGGTACTTTTATGGTATATTGAAATATCTAAGTATTGGTAAATTGTTGTTTTCCATAAGAATATGGCACCAGTAACAATGTAAAGTGAATGAAATATTATTAGAAAGCATATGATATTATTTTAATGAAGGGATAAGGAGAAAATAACATGTTTGATAGTCTTAATGAGCTCATGACTGATATAAGGACAAAGTGACATCATGGCTTGAGTATAAAGAAATTTTTATATTTTGGTATGTGGAAAGAGTTAACTTTTGAAAGCATTCATTTTTTCACTAAGGTTATATGGTAATTCATGTTTCAAGAGAATACATGATTAAGTTATTCACATGTTCAAAATGTGACCAACAAGATATATCTTATGATATATGGGGGATAAATGATGGTATTCACATGCTTGGTAGATGACCATTCTAGAAATCGTTTAATTATACTATGAGATTGGATATAAGTATTTTGGATAATCCTAAAGGTTTTAATGGATTAAGTTGGACATCAGATAGTATTGTTTAAGGCTAGAACATTTTCTTGATATTATTTATGAAATAATAGTATAGTTTTAGAAAAAGGACAACTTGAAGGATAAGCGACAACCCATCACATCAGACAAGGTTGTGGGAATCGAACCCACAACCGAAGTGCGACATGCCTTTATCGCCTACCACTGGACGATAGAAAGCCCCTGGTTAGTAGAAATTTGTTTTTGTTAAGCGGTATAATAGATGAAGTATAAGTACATTTTTGGAATCATATACAGTTAATCTCATCATAGATGGACTTATGTATATTTAATAATTTGTGCTAACCTTTTTGTGATAAATATAGATGGAATGACCTATAATTCTATCACATGATCTGCTAACACATCACGAATAAAAAATTCAACTCCATTTATTTAAGATATGATGTGGAAATTGTTCGAGGAATGAACAACGATGAGATTGCTACAAAATCAAGTAATTATTTCTTCTAATTCAAAATTTTCAACTTTAGGGAAATGATCTGGAAAAAAATGTTTTCCTAGTACCCTCATATCCAATGAATCAGATGTTACCTTAGATCATCACAAATTTATTAATTTGTGATAGTTGGATTCTTCATAGCTATGTTCTCTAACACTCTTCCTCAGAACATGATAGTTAGATTTTCCTTCCATATACATATTTTCACGTATACTCTCTTATGTGGAAACCCAGTGCTGAGTTACTTTGGGTGACTGTTATATTTCTAAATTTTCTTTTTAAAATTATGTTTTTGTATTAATTTTTATGATGTGGGTTTCTATGAAAGAAACATTCAATTAGTAAATGATTTATAACCCTGACGAATTTCGAGGGAGAAATTCATTTTAAGGGGGGGTAGAATGTGACACCCTAAGATTTTATGAGAAATATTCCTTTTAATTTCTTTGATGTATTGTGTTGTATGATACAAAAAAATTAGGTTGTTCTATACGATACACCATATTAGCATGTAGTATACGCAAACACTATTCTTGGCTTGTGTTTCACGCAAGAGCGACCTTCCCCGATAGTGTGTGTTGTACGCAATACCGAGTTTCACTAAACAATGATATATTATTATAATAGTATGAACTAGCTTTTATGAATAGTATTAACTGAATTTTTAATTTTATAACATTATAATTCATCTTATAAATTTTCTATAATGAGTTATGAGAACAAAATAATTTTTTTGGATAAAAGAAGTATTTTTCAAAAAATGCAGTTTTACCGCCTTTTGATGGAGCACCCATTTTAAATCTAATTTTTTACAAGTCTATAAGTTCAATTTTACAAAATAAACTTCTTATTTATAAGTATTATATAAAAATTTACTTTGGATAAAGTTTTGATATTTTTCTGACAACGTTATTATTTTGATGAATAGTAAAAACACGCTAAATTTTACTTAAAAACAAAATTTTCATCCAGATATTTTATATGGATAAATTATAATATTGAATGGTTTTAAAGTATAAATATAATAGGTTTTTACCATTTAATATAATTTATGTCATTATCATTAATTTTTCATTGAATTCATAGGTAAAATAATTTCGATCTTTTTTAATGTTTTAAACAAAAACCCATTTTTTTCATCAATGGGATTAATTTCAAATTAATTAATGCATATTATGTGTTTTGAATTTGGAGAAATGGATTCCATATTTTGAATCATTTGGTCCAAATTATGTTAACATGCTACTTTTTATTTTTGGTCATTATGAATAGTAACTACGGTAAATTTTATTTACCGTAGCTAATGGTAAATCAGGTAATTAAGGGTAAACTTAATATTAAAAAGTTATCCTAACACCTACCAAAATTATATGATATGAATAAAAGTTGACCCATATCACCTAAGGGTTGGAATAGGTTCATTTCATGGACTTTTGACCATGAAAATGATGTAATTATTATTAAAACCAAAGAAAGTGACAACATGTCACTCTCTTATATCTTATAAGTGTAATAATTTTAATTTAGTGATAAACATATTAAAAACTTAGAACATAAATAATAAAGAGAAATATAATAAAATTATCTACATCATTTTAATTTATTTAGAATTTTTAGGGATTAAATAATTATCATTAATTTTGACAAAATAGTGATGTAGAAATTGTTTATTTAGTGAAAAAATCAATAATATAGTTTTTATTAAACTAATAGTGACCATAAAAGGAACATAAACGTGAACAAAAATTATATGTCGTGTACATGTAAACCATAATCATCCAATGGTAGAATAGTTGACCATTTTGATCCTTATAAAAGCTATTATGACACTGATATTATTTTATTTTAAATGATGTCAAAGTTGTTACCTTCATTATTTAATAGTATAACAATTTAAATGTTATGATTTTAAGATGATAAACGCAAGTAAAAGTATTCTTATTGAATATATTATATTTATCTGAATTATAGTATTTTATTTTTAATTTTATGCAACAAATAAGTATATTAAATAATTATACAAATATGTTGTAGTAATTATTTTATTAAAGGAAATATCAAATAAATGGTTTTAAAAATAATAAAAGAAATGTTATATGAACAAATTAATATGCTCCATGAAATTTTTAGATTAATATGACAAGTTATGAATCTATTAAATATTTTGGTTCGAATATATCTTCTGTGTGGATTTAATTTAATTTCAAATAATTGAACAGTGTCCAAATTGACACTATTGATATTTTATAAAAATAACATATTTTTAAATTGTTTAAAAATCACAAAAATATTTAAAAATTAACAATTAACAATTATATGGTCTAAAATTTAATAATGTATCTAATTATAGAAAATTAACATAAAATAATTAAGTATTTATGACAATTCAAAAATTATAATATTATTACCGCAAATAAAATTAAATAGATTAAATAAGGATAAATTAAAATGATAAGGTTTAAAATAAACTTAAAACCTTTATAAATCTTATTGGTTTATTATATTACAATCAAATATCATATCATATTTTAATTGAGTCATTTTTGGAGGTTTTTAAGTGGGGTTTGATTTTATTATTAATTAATATTTTTGAGGTTTCCAAAAGTTTTCCTCTCATCCCTTATAAATGGGAAACTCCTCCCTCTCCTCTTCACAACATTTTTGAGCCTTCAAGCTCAGAAAAACCCTGTCCATTTCTCTTAAAACTTTCTTAGAAACATAAAAGAGGTACTGGTATTCTTCAAAGTCCAACTTTAGTGCCCTAAGAGGAGGTTAAGAAGAGGCGCGTCGAGGAAGAGGTAATATCCTTTACTGATTCTTTCAAACTTATTTATTCTCCTAATTCCTCTATATGAGTTGGTTCATTGTTAAGTAATAACTCCAGTATCACTTGTATACTAAAATGTTATTATTAATATGAAACAACCATATTCTATCTTCTATCCATCCTATTAAAAAAATTAAATCACCACGCGTGCGTACGTACGGCCTACCATCTCCACACTGTGGTGTAATCTTTTATTTAATCACTAACATACTTGGATGAGTATAAGGATGGAATAAATAACTATATATGATTATTGTAAAGTGATATTGATTATGAAATATTATACACTATAAAATTCAATACAATTCCACAATCATGGGAATGATATCATCGCTCGTGCGTACTTACGACCTACCGTCTCGACGATGTGATGTGACTCGTTCTACACGATATTCATTGAATAATGATTATATAAATTAATTGAATGAATATATATGATATATATTACACTTATACCATTATTTAAATGATGTATCTATAACCTAAAAATAGGAATAATAATTTATTATACAAAACACGCATAAGAACATAAACCAATGAACACCCGAATAACAAGTAGAAATGACATATTACTAATAAGAAGATATGAATATGACCATATATGATATCATAACAATGAATATGATTCTGGAATAAGTCATAGACATTATTTAAATCTTTATACAGGAGGTTCAGATATGTACAAAGCATATCAGACCTAAGGTAAGGGATAATTATTCCAATCTCATTCTTATCCGATGTTGTTTAATCGTAAGTATTTAATGGGGTTATGTTTATCATCCATGCCCATGTTTTATAAATATTATTTCATAAAATGTTTAATATTATTCCATGTATGTTTAAATTCATGTTTACCCTTTTTTTTTGAATTTTGCTACATGGTATGTAGGGAATCTTTCTTTTGTTTACCATACGAGGTACTTTTTGAATTTTTCAGTAAAAGTACGAGGAGAATGTTTTTTTAACTTATACGGCATGAACTGATTTTTACAGTTTCATAATTCCTTTTCTTCATGAAGCTTACTCTATAATATTTCATTATTATTTTCAATAAAATACTTTTCTTTTAAAATTTCGTGGCATTTTGTGAAAAGAAAATGATTTTGAAGAGGAAAGGATATTTTCCTCAAGAATTTATTTCAAGTGTTTTATCAAAACTATTTTCCATCTAAGATGACATTATTTAGCATGTTTATGTTTCAAGTATAATATTTCTATTATTTACATGGTTTTATTTTTATTATTATGAAATAATATCCATTTGTTTTATATGGATTATGTCACGATGGGATGATGTTTATGAAAACCATTTTATTCTTTGGGTTATGATGAATGATTTATGATTGTTTTATGGCACACGTAAGAATGATTTCAATATGAGATGGGTGGGTCCTATATCTCCCTCCAATGAATTGGATAAAGATTTATATCTCATGAGATAGACATAGATGGAACGACAAGTAAATCTGGTTCAGTAATACAGGGCTGGAACGATAAGTAAACCCAGTTCTGTAATGGACTTTGTCCACTATGATGGTCTTGGCAGCAATGCCTTGGATACTATGGAAATCATATAATGTGTTTGATGGTTTTCCACAATTACATGTTTTATTCCCATGATATTTTATCATGACTATTGTTCCTTTATGATCTATCCCTTATGTACTGCCATGTTTTATGTCATTACTAAAGATTTTGATGTTTATATTTTATGCTCATGTTTTTATGTACAAATGTTTATGAATTGTTTTATATTCTCTATGTTTACCGTTACTGAGCATTTGAGCTCACCCTTTTTATGTTTTCGTTTCCCTTGGATATAAAGAAATGTTTTAGGTATGAAAAAAGGGGAAGATCTTTATGGGAGATGTTGATGATCTTTCACCGTGATTTGAAGATTATGTTCCAAGTTTCCAAAGACACTAAACTAATGCGGTCTTTGGGCATCTGTTTTTATCTTGTATTATGTTTTCCGAAAAAGTAATGTAATGTCCATGTACGTCAAGCTTGGTTCGTTATAGTGTGTGTACCTATATCTACATCTCTAACTATATCATCTAGAGTATGGAATCTATGAGTCCTTATTTATCTTTGAAAAGAAGGGTTGGTCATATCATGGTCATCTATAGGTTTAGTTTTGGGTTGTGAAAGTTCCTCACAACGAGATAATTTTTCTTCTTTCTTTCACAGAGGTGTTATAAGGTTTGGAATTGATGTTGATTTTTAATAAATCATCCTCAAAGTTTTCTAAATAGGTATTAGGATCATGTGGATCTTTCTCATCAAATAGGACTTGAACGTATTCTTCTACAGTATTAGTTCTTTTATTAAACAACCTATATATTTTACTAGATGTTGAATAACTAGGGAAAATTATTTCATCACACTTGGAAGAAAATTCATGAAGATTATCCTTGGATTTAATAATAAAGGATTTGAAACAAAAAACCCTAAATCAATCAACCTTAGGTTCCCTACTATTCCGCTGATTATAAGGGGATTTATTTAAAAGAAGTCTGATTCAAATTCTATTAATTATATAGTAGTCTATATTGATCACATTTGACCAAAAGTAAATAATATGGTTATATTCATTAAGAATTTCCTTATAAATTTCTTGATGTGTTCTATTTTTTCTTTCTATAAAACCATTTGGGTATGGGGGTCCTAATAGAAGAAAAGTTGTGACTATAGAAATTATGTTAGAAAAATTATTCAAAGTATTTATTTTCAAACTCACGACCATGATCAACTATTAAGGTTTTAATCCTAAGTACACTGAAATTTTCTACATATCTATCTTTCTTGGTAAATTAAGAGCAGGATTCAATTTTATGAGATATAAAGAATACCCAAGTTTACCGATAAAAGTTATCTCCAAGGAAATATAAATAGTGCATACCATTTAGACTAAAAACTCTAGATGGTCTAAAAACATCCATGTGAACCAACTCTAAGGGTTGGGAAGTTGAAATTTCTTTATTTGATTTGAAAGATATGTGTTGTTCTCCTTTTTTAAAGCGGTTACAAACTTTATCCTTTGGTAATTTATGTTTGGGTAGATAATTGAACAAAACATTCCCAGCTAGATTTCTAAGTAAGTAAATATTTCAATGACTTAGTACCCTATGGAAAAGCCCAGATTCCTTATGAAAGGCACAAATAAAAGAAACATTTTTAGAAAATAATGAATTTAAATTACAAACGTAAAAAGTTTTATTTCACAAAAAATTAATACCAAATATTATTTAGAGTATAAAAATTGGACTCATTATTTTCAAATTTCATATGAAAACCATCATCACATAACTATGATATTCTAATAAAATTGTATTTTAAACAATTAAAAAATTATAAATTAGAAATTAACATTGAGTTAGAGTTATCTATTTGGATAATCCCAATAATTTTTCCTTTATCCATTTATCAATGGTGACATTTCAATGATGAACCTTTATAAAATTTTTGAGGCTTGAGTAATCTGTAGTCTTGTGTTTGTAAAAATCACTATCAAGGTACCATATAATTTTATTAGAGATCTTCAAGAAGGTTCACTATAAAATATTTTTCCAAAAGAAAAATGAATTTAGTACCAAAATATTATTATTCTTAGAAATTTTAGTAATTGAGGATTAAAGAACCTATATTTTCTTAATGTTTTTACTATAAGAAGATTTTATGATTTTAGAAATAAAAACATTGTTAGGTCTGGTTTATTAAAAACTTTTAGGTGATTTTACAAAATTAGATTTAGGAATGACACTATTCTTTTCAATTATTCTCTTTCCATGTTGATAAACTAGCCCAGTAATATACTTAGGTGATATTTTTCCCAATATTTGGGTGAGAGTATTTCAATCATTATTTATTATTTCTAAATCATTTTTCCATTTCTTAATGGGAAATTTCAAATCATTATTTTACTAAAATATTTGATATTTTTTTATATTTTTTTACAATAATACCATAGTTAGAATGATTAAACATATTTTCAGGAGAATAAGTAAGTGCATGAGATACCTCAGATGTGTTTTCCTTGGAAAAAATGTTTGCACTATCATGTTTTTACTCATGAGTTGAGTCTGATTCACTAGAGTTTTCTTCAGAACCACTTAAGGTTGATTTCATATATTTATTGTTTTTCCTATCATTTTCATCATATTTATTTTTTTATTTTATCTTTCAATAGTCATCTTTGACATTTTCTTTCTTCTTACATTCATAAAACACTATCTCATTCTAAGTTTCATATCTCTTAAAATATTTCTTATAAATTTATATATTGTCATATTTTCCTTTATAACTTGGTTTAATAAAGAATTTATTCTTCTTATAAAACATTTTAAACCTTTTGGATATATGAGCCATTTCTTTATCACCATCATCTACTAATTCTTATCACTGGAACATTCAAATTGAACTTTCTCTTTCTATTTTGAAGTAGTAGACTTGAATTCTACATAATTCCTTTTAGGTTCAACATACTCCTATCAGTTCAATTTAATTTCTTCTACATACATCATTAACTTTCCAAAAATATCTTTAACAGGAATCTTACTAATATAATGATATTCAATAATTGAGACTAAGGTTTCTCTCCATCTTTCCAGAAGACACCTCAATAGTTTCATAACTTGATCCTTGTCAGAAACTCAATTCCCAAGAGAATAAATTGGGTTCACTATCATATTGAATCCATGATACATGTCAGAAATAATATTATCAGGTTTCATCTTAAAATTTTAATATTTAACTGTATATGTTTTTAATTTCATTTCATTAATATTAGTTATTCCTTCATGAGACACTTATAAATTATCACAAATCACATACGCTGTTTGAAAAGCATATATTAGGTTAAACAATTAATATCCTAAAGAGTAATAAAAATAATTCAAAGATTTATAGTTATGTTTATAAGTGTTTTAGTAGCATTATCCCATGCAACAATAATAGTCACAATTAGTTCATATTATTCTTCCATAGCAGTCCGAATATCAAAACCCATGCTTTCAATATGCATTTTCATCTTAATTTTCCAGGGAACATAGTTATTTCCATTAAATAATGGCCTTATATTGGTAGCGGAACCTTCTTGTCTATTATCCATTTAAAGAAATAAAATTATATCTAAAATAAATTAAGATCATAAAAACAGAACTAAAATCACATATTAACAGATTTTGAAAACCTTCAAAAACAAATGTTGTTCAGAGTGAGTAACTCAAGAGGGGGGGGGGGTGAACTGAGTTGCTAATAAAAATTTCTATTAAAACTTGTTCAATTGGAATCCCCAAATTAAAATAAATTCACCTAGTTAATCAGAAGTGTAGTTTAATATAACTTTGTTCTTTTAAAATATTTATCAAAGATTGATTAGTGCTTAGTTAACCCGGTATGAAAATTAATCTAACTTTTGAACTCAATTTACACAACCAAATACTTATATAAACACTATTTATGATTAATTATCAAAGCGCCTATTTTCTTTGAAATGTAAAAAAATAAAATTCAAATATATATAAATAATAAAACAAAACAAAATAATAAAATGGAATAAAGAAAGGGGTTAATTCTAAATATTAGACCTAATAATTTCCACCTATCAATAATCCACTACCAATCATATATATATATATATATATATATAATCTGATCGATAACCTAGATCAGGTTTTCACACAACAGTACACAAGCTATCCAGGGAACACATGGACCTATCCTATAATAACTATGGGATGAAAAAAAATACTGGCCATATAAGGACCTCTTCAAAAAACACAATGGCTAAATAGATAAAAAGAGAGTGAAAATAATATATAGTATTATCCAGTTATATCCCAAGAGGAAAATTTTCTTGATATGGAAAAAACAACACAATATTTGAAATTAAAAGAAACTATAAAAAAAGTGAATGTGGTAAGATATAGAAATGAATGTGTTTCTTAGTCTAAAGTTCTCCGAATGATTGAGTCTGATTGAATATTTCTTGGAGAGGATATCGAGCAATTTATCCAAAAGTAGTAGTAAAATAGATCATCACAAACCTCCTTTTGTTATGACTATAGGAAAAGTTATGGTTGTTCAATGTAATCCACTCTTTAACAATTAAAATATTGGTAAGTATGAAACATGTAAGATCTTGTTGAATGATCATTATTTTATTCATAAAGTAGTACAATTTATCAACTATTCACTCTTTTAAGGTGTACTCACACAAGGGATACTTCTTTTTTATATAAATCACTGCATGATAGAGTGTCCATTTTGTGAATAATCATCATGATACTCTACCTCCCCATACTGAACTATGACACATATATTAGAGTTTTCTACCTATAGTTTAGAGTAATCCTCAAAATAATCCTTATAACTAACTTCAATAATATAACCATTTGAATAATTTAACTCAAATTTCCTAGAATAGCAAAGGTATGTCATGCCAATGATGACTCATGTCTGATAGTGAGTCAAGCTGGAAGTGAGTCAGGCTGATGGTAGGTTATATAGTGGTAAATCATGTTTGGTGGTGACTCATATTCAGTGGAAGGTCATATTTAGCAGTAGGTTATCTTCAATGGTGACTCATGTGATAGTAGGTCAACTAGTGGTAAGATCAATGGCAGTGACTCATTCTCAGTGGTGACTCAGGTCTGAGAGTAGGTCATTACTGTTGGTGTGTCTTATCTAGCGGTGACTAATTCCTAGTGGTATGTAATGTCTGGTGGTGAATATTTTAAACACTTATCAAAATTTTCACCTGATTAACTTATTTTATTAAATTACATCATAAAATAGTAACACTCATTAGAAACATAATTAACCTGATTCATGAGCATTAAAACTAGAAGGTACCAAAGATACATATACCCATATAAGTTTAGGGTATTCCCTTGAATATATTATGAAATTATGTTAATTAACACCGGCGATGTACTACTATATATTGTACTCACAATCTACTCAGTTATTTGGTGAACTTATAGATTTCATACTTAGGGATCTGATGAAGGGAAAGGTTACTATGGTGGACTGTTGAGTAGGTGGAGCAAGAAGATGAATACGTGGATAGATGGAGTTTGAGAATGATGTATACTAATTTATTTATTTACTGGTTTTACCCATACCTTGGGTCCTTATTTAGTTTTTCTTTATAAATCAGGCATACCATATTTTTATTTCATGGGATGGTTTTGTTTTTTATTTTACCATCCTGATAGTTTTTTATTCATTTCTTGTCGATTTATTTGTTATCAATTATTTATTCATCCTGTAATAGGATACTGATTGTTCTGTCTCTTCACTTATGGACTTAGACACTCACTACTAGTCAATATCCTATAGTGTATGGGAAGGCTCATATGAGTTCATGTGGCACTTTGGCTTAGAACAGATGGTTTGGGTTGGAGAATTATAATAGCCCTCGAATACATTGGGTAAAGTAGGAGAAGACATGAGATAATTATGTTATGTGTCAACCTGATTTCATGTTCACAATATTATGAATGGACCTAGTTTCATATCCATAAATTTAAGCATGAAACTTGTTTCATGTCATTAATTTTATGCATAGACCTAGTTTTATGTCCATAACATTATGATAGGGCATGAATTCATGTCCTTAACTTAATGATTGAAAATTTTACTATTTATACATATTCGATATGTTATAATATTTTGCATGAAACACATTACTATATTTATTATATTGTCTAATAGATCATGATTTATTTTTTATGATTCCACATTATTTTTTATTTTTTATTTTGTGATAAAAAATATATACTCCATGACTCGGGATTAAATATATTTAATTGATTGAGTATGAATTTTTACTGTTATGATAATGTACTCATACCGTTATTTTCACATATGATTATTTATTGATATCTCCTTTGTTTACCCTTACTAAGCATATGATATCACCCTTTCTTATGTTTCCCTTCCCCAAGTTTTGATGGAAGGTTTTAACTATGATATTTCTAAAAGGGTAATAATATGAATAAATTTTTTAGAGATGTTAAAGATACTTTATGAAATTAGATGTTTTTGCATCTATAATCAAAAGGAAATAAAAAATTATGGTTTCGGGGCATATATAATTGTGTTATGTGTTTTATATTCATCTAAATGATGAAATATTTATATATGTTATCCCTTGGTTACCTCATTTTTCAACTTGTTTCCCAAGAAAGGATCACCTTTCTTCGGTTTCAATGATATATTTTTAAACACATGCTTGGTTAATTTTCACAAGTATGAATCTTCACTATGACCACTTTTCATTTCATCTTATATAGAATTTCTCAATTCGTTCAATTTTTTTTAGATAAACAGATTTTGATATTTATTTTGTGTACTCTACATAAACTCATAATGTTTCAAATTTTATAATGTATTTATTATGATTATAAGAGTTACATATTATTCTAATAATCAAATTAATTTTAGAAAAATATTTCAAAGCCCAAGAAGTAGCCCACAAACTAGGTTTTATTATTTTGAATAATAGGAAATATATCTGTGATTTTATAATGTTTTTGGGAAGAAACATAATAATTTTAGAAACAATTTAAGGAACTTCTTATAAAAATTATTATATCCACCAAAAATATAGTGATGAGTTTCTCATTATATTTATCCATCTATCTTTGTATATATTTTTTTAAATTCACACTGTTCAAAAAATCAAAATTAGAGAAATCATAAGTTTTTGGATTGATGAAAGATTTAGGTTTGAGCCTATAATAGATTGATCATTAAATGATCATTATCTATACTTTATATATGATATTAGAATATTATAATAAGATACACCTTTTAATTTTGAGAAGTAGTTTATCTTTGTTTATTAGATACAATTTTAGAGGCTTCAAGATTTTATTGTTTTATTCAAAGATCAAGAACTTTCATATTAAGGTTTTTTATCATACTCCATTGATTTTAGTATGTATTAACATTATTTCTTGATCTTATAAACATTAATATCATACATTTTTGTCTTCTATGGTAATAATTTATCATGCCCTATAATCCAATTTTCCTTGACCTCTATTTGTGAATTCTTGCAATTTACAGTAGACCTTTTATTTTCATCTTATATAGTCTAGATATTTACATACATAGATATTATATATTTTTAAATGAATATTCCTTAAATGAAACAAACACATGTTGTAGAACTGTAAAGGTATAATTTCTTTTGAGACACACAAAAAATAAACAACTGGTTCATAAGATTTCTACATCGTCTCCTACTTAGTTCCCCATAAGTAGAAACCTTATTATACATATCACACATAATACCTATCATCATAATCTAGGGAAAATAAACATAATAAAGGGTAAGATAAGATTCTCAATATGGGTAAATAAGATAAATACATAATCATAATACATAAATAAGGGTATGAGAACAAGATAATAAGATATGAAAACTGTACCGTTCATATCAAAGATTAAAATATTGATTCATGGATTAAATATTAGTATTTTATAAGAAATGAAACAGAAGGAAATCAAATAACATGATCCATGAGAGTATAACATTAGAACAAGACATGGAATTGGGGCATACACATAAGAATAAAAAATCGTTTTCATAGTAGTAAAGGCTCATTGTCAAGTCTATCATATTATAATGGGATCACTCAATAAAAAATAATAGAATTTAATGATAAATCCCAATACTATCATAGTTTAATAATTTACTTACTAAACTGGGTTCACTCCCATTCCAGTACTATTTGTCTCATGATATTTCAATATTTACCGAATTCATTAGAGGGAGATATAGGTCCCAACCATCACATAATTAAAATCATTCATATATGTGCCACAATATCATAAAACATTCATCATATTAGAACCCATGAAAATAAATGGGCTTCACAAAAATTTTATCATATCATAACCTATGGAAAAGAAATAGGTTTCCTAATCATTTTATCATTTCATCAATGTTTATCCTATTGTAAAATAATAGGGTTTCATAAGTGTTTTATCATGGTATAACCCATGTGATATAAACAAGTATCATAAAAATATCATCATCATATATATAAACCATCCAAATAAATTATTATAATGGTATTATTTGATAATATCCCTAATAAATCATAAGTAACATAAAATTATTTCACATTATATAGAAAATTATTTTCAAAGACAACATGGAACATTTCTTGATGAAAATAAACTTTTCAACTTGAAAATCAATATTTTTAAAATAAATATTCAATAAACATTTTCAAAATCTATTTATTTTAAAATAACCCATGAAACTAATAAAATAATATTTTAAACATTGTGTGGTTTTGGAAATTATATATTCCAATCATGCCGTAGATGTTAAAACAAATATTCCATTCATATTTTTGGTAAAATCCAATTGCGACTTTCTTGGAAAATGATTTCAATATTCATTTTAAATCAATTTTTAAAAATCAAAACATGGGTAAAAATGTATTTAAATAATAATTTGAGATTAATAAATACTTTATTTAAAATATTTATTTAAAATGTGGATATGGAAGAAAAATTGATTTCAACCGAAGAGAGAAATAAAGTATATTTTTCATTAAAATATTTTTTAAAATATTGAGTGCTAAGGGAGATGAAAATTAATGGAAACATGTATTATAATTATATAACCAAAGGATGATACATTTCATGAGTTTATTTAGATATGGATCAAAATATTTCACCATCATAAGAATAATCATAAACAATCCATACAAATGAAGAGATTGTATCATAAAACCATTACTACTTTGGTTACATTGAATCATAAGCCCCATGCATGAATATATTTAATTGAAACTTAAAATATAATATTAATAAATTAATATATGATATTAAATTTCAAAGGGAATATATATACTTCTCATAAAAGAACATAAGTTCATAATATAATATACATCCCAAAGAATAAAAATTGAGAAAAAATACATTACCTTATGTTGAAACTTCCCCAATACATATATGAAAATACTGTATAAAAAATATAGGTTTATTGAAAATATATTATCTAACCATACTAATATGTATCACACTATATATGATTTACCTAATACCTTTTATTACCTGTTCGATAATAATTCTTTGTTAAAATCATGATTCAGGTAATAATAGCTTTGCCTTTCAGGTCTGTTTTAATTTAGTAATTTTGGGATTTTACTTTGATTATGGTTAGCCATTATATAAATATAATATATATTTTTAAAATATATATTTATATTAATCTATAAAATTTTGATATCGAAAATGAAATACACCGTTTATTGAAATGGTAGGTCGTACATATGCATGCACGATGTTTCCATATTATTGGTGGATTAACCAAAAGGAAGGTAAATAATAAATAACTTATAAAGAGTATTTAGGATTATATATATATATATATCAAATATATTCATTAAATTTATCCTTATTAACTTCAATGAAAATCATTAGTAAAAAATGTATCACATCACTTTACAAGGTGGTAATCCTCCACACACATGAGTGACATTATCACACCCCACATTGAATGGAATGTAAGAAAGAATATGTGATATATTTATAAAATATTTATAATTATGTTAAAAATATCATATATATTCATTAAATATTTTCTTATTAAAATCCAAGTAAAATGGGAATGGAAAAAGACATCACATCAGTTTGCGAGGTGGTAGTCCGCCGTACACACGAGCGACATTATAGTTTTTCAAAAAGTTGGAAGGTAAGAAGTTAGGTGAGATATTATATTTTAAAAAGTATAATACTATAATATATATATATTATAAAAATATTAAATACATAATTATATCATGGTGTGGGTGGTGGTGATGGAAAACGAATAAGATCAGTTCGTGAGGTGGTAGTATGCCATACACATGATCGATGGTTTCATTTCCCATTTGATGGAAGTAGAGATAGATATAGGTAATACCATTAACATAATAAAATAAAAATATATTTTATATTATAGAGTTATTATATCAGAATATTTTAAAAATATTAATGTATATGGAAGAATAAATAAAACAGAAACATAAGTTTATGAATTTTACCTTTTCTTTGGAGTGCATCATTAGGTTTACACCTAAAGAATTTTTAGGATGGATTCATAACAAAAATAATGACAATAAGATGAGGTTACTAAATGAATGATATTATTTGAGATTTTATTTTAAGAAAAAATGGGTTTTGAAGTGTAAATATTAGAGGAGAGTGGGTGTCCTTTTATAAGCGGGGGAGATGACACATATAGAATTTTTGGAAAGAATAATGTATACCCATGTTTTTCACATGCAAGGATATAAAATGAGTAATTATTTAACATTATAGGTGATAAGGTCTAAATAAATCTAGATAAATGTTTTTAATAGTTCATAGGTCATTTTACTCTATGTCCATTAAGTTTAATACCCCGGTAAACCCATTTTAACAATAATTACGATTATTAATTTTTAATGTTTTTAATATTCATATTGAAAAAAATTATGTTGAACTTATTATGTAGCATTAGTTATTTTGACGACAAATATGGAATAAATTTTTCAAAATTCTATTGAAATAACTGGAGAAATTTAATTTAAAATTAAATCCAGAGAAGTGATGAAAATATTGTTTTCCAAAGATAAGATTTCCAAAATTTTAAAAATATTTTACATTAAATTCAATATTAAATTGATTAAAAATATATAATTAGATTAATAAATATAATATTTAACTAATTATAATTTTAAATCCAAATCAAAATAGAATATATCTTTTAAATTCATTGAATGAAAATGTAGTTTTTAATAAAAACCAATATTTTTCACTATTCATTGAAACAATTATATTTTCAGAAAATTGCAAAAAATTATCTCTAAGAAAATTTTGAAATTATGGTTTTAAAAATGATATTTTAAAATATAGTTTATAAAGGACTTAAAAAATAATTTTAAAATAAATTTTCAAAATATGAGAAAATGTTTTTTTAGAAATATACAGTTTTAAGCGAAAAATTAGATTTATTCGTATCTAATGTATAGAAAACACATAAGATGAATGATAAAAATTTTATTGAATACATAAAATATAAATTTCATTAAAATAATCCATTTTTTAAATTTAATTAGTTAAAACACATTTGTGTTCATAAAAATATTCTTTTTGAAAAATATTTCTTTTATTATCAAATATTTTGTATTTTCATTTCTAATTAATTGGTAACAAAATAATTCATTTTTTATATATGTGTAAATCATATATTTTCATAATTTATGTAATCATATTCATACCCACCATTCCAATTTCTAGGAGATAACAATCAAATTAAATAATAATATTTTAATATTATCTCATGTTTTGTTAATACTTGGTGTTGCATGTAATAAAACCTATCATAAAAATTAAATTTATTTGAAACAAATAATTTTTAAAATCTCAGGGTGTTACACATATAATGAATGATTTTATTTTCAAGATTTTATATGGATTCATATTTCTTCTAGATTTCTTCAAGGTAGTCCTTTCCAAATTTGGAGCACTTTTTTTCATGATATTTAATTCTAGAACTATAGGAGTTTTGTTTATTAGTTTGTTTATGGTAAAAATTATTCATTGCATTATTAATTTCTATATATTATTATATTATTTTTTGAGGAATAATATTCCACACATTTTCTTGGTTATTCTTTTTAATAGTTTAAATAATATATTTATGTTACCTTATCTCTATATAAAATCTTTAATGTTTCTTAGGTAGAATTTATTTCTATCTCCATGGAGGCTATTTTAATCAATGGTTTTTCTTCATCTATGATTGATATGTATTATTTAGAATTAAATCATGGGGAAACTAAAACTTATTCTTCTTTACAAGAAGGAACTATTACTCCTATTAATTTTCACCTCTTCCATCATTTTTTCTTCAGAGTCGTTTAATATATAGAGTTATTATCTAAAATAAATACTTCTTCTCTAAGTCAACACATCATAATGAGTTTATAACGTGATATTTAAAATATCAATGTCTTAAAATTATGAGAATATTGGTAATCTAATTATAGGTGTAACTATTTACCCTGATACTAATTCATTAGATAAGTTTGGGTATAACCAAAACTATTGGGGGGGGGGGGGTTGAATTAGTGTTGGTAAATTATTAACCAATTAATATATTTATCCTTATTTACCTCTTCACTTGTTTAATGAATGGATCTCACTAAATTTTCTCTCACAATGTCTATATTATATTCAATTGAAGGGTAATAGAAAAAAAGAACACCTAACGTTGTTAATAATGTTATCCTCTTATGTGAATGAATACATCCTTGGTATATGATGGTTGTTATCCAATATACACAAAACACTTATTTTATTATCAAGTAAAACCACATGTAAGGGTCTATCCATGGAACAGTAATATTAGTAGCAATTAGTAATAATAAAAATCACTATTATGCATTTTAGGGTCAAGTACTAATCAAGCCATTATTTACTAAATAATAGAAATCATCCTATACCTCTTTAAGTGATCAATAATTTAGAATGAGTATATTCATTAAATTTTATGGTTCAAATACCATCCCAATAATACCCAAAATTGTTTATAGCCTCTAACTTATTTAGACCATTATGATGTAATAATACCATAGGCTAAGATCACTCACTTGTAGAAAAATTGTTTATAATGTCAATGTTTCCACATATGTTATGAATAAGAAAAATAAAAATATGGGAACATTAATTTTTTATGTCATTTTTCTATTAACCAACATGGAAAGGAAATTTTGATGTTAGTTATATAAAAATCAATGAAAAAATGGATATTATCTATTCTTTTATATCAATTAATTTATAGTAACAATGTGAAAAATCAATTTTTACGTTGGTTAGGATATCACTGATGTGAAAATTGTATTTTTACATCAGTAATAATTTAACCAAAATAAAAAATATTTTAAAAATTTACGAATCGATGGAGGGTCCATTACCTGGTCTTCCATTATCGTGGTGCAGGTATTGTTTCTTTCTCACCCAAGCCATAACTCTATCATTTCTTTGATCTTGAGGTCTAATCTCACATTAAAATCTTAATCAAGCCTAATGTTTTGTTTTCATGGTGATACTCATCAAATATATATCTAAATTAAGCCTCACACATTTTCATTCATCTCTTTTTGGTCATTCTTTGGTATGTAATCTCTCACCAACGATTGTTCAATTAGGTGGAATTCATTCTTGCATTACCATCTTCATCCACTCAGTTTTTCTCATCTTTATCGTTGTTAATTCATTCTAGATCTTCTCATCTACAACTATCTACCTTAATGTTTTTAATATGTTTCATAATACGTTAATTAATTTTTCATGATTTTATTTCTAGTATGCTTTTTTTGTTCTCATTCAATATATTTTTCCTTGTTTGGATTACTTTAAAATTATTTTATAGAATATGTAATTCTAAAGTGTATTATTCAGGAGATAAGATAGGTGGATATTATATGTTTCTATATTGTAATTTAGGTCAATGATTTGGGTTTTATATTAATCATGTATTGATATCACAGTGGCATCATTTCAGTTATGATAAAGTTGGTGCATGGGAGAGTTAACAAGTTCTTTTCCATGTAATTTAACATCATGAGATGGGTTTTAATGGTTTTTCTAATGAATAGTTTTTTAATAGATGGAATTTGTGTATTGTAGAATATAATGGGATTTTATATTAAAATCTATTTTAGAGTTGGAAATTGGTAATTAGTAGTGAAAACCATTTCTAATGGATGATCATGAGTAAGGGGATCTTCATAGTGTATTCTTATTGATGAGAATACATATGATATGGAGTTTATTATATGGTGAGTCATTACAGGATAATCAATTTAGTGATATATAATTACTTTTGTGGAAGTAAGAGAGATTTGATTAATGGGACTTGTATGAGAATTTTGAGACTATGAGAATCTTTTGGTGGTGTTCTTATGCACGATCATGAGTTTCAATGGTACTCAGGGGCATTGAAAAAGGGTTGAATGGGTGATGGGTATAATTTTTAAATTATCAGACCGAATGGGTAACCGGTTAGGGAATACTTTGTACCATATGAATTCCCACGAAGTAAGGTTTTATGTGACATTTTTTAAAACTAAGTCTCAATTTATGATTTAAATATATTGTTAATTACATAATAGAATAATTTTTTTTATTTTTATAAATAATTATCTACAAATTAATTTTTCTCATTCTATATATTTTTTATGGATATTGCTTTATAGATATCATTGTACATATTTTTCAATAATTTCATATGGTTATATTCATTTATTTTTACTTGAGAATTTTTTGAAATGAATTTATTTTGTAACTAATTCTGTATAAATGAATTTTATTATCAAAAGTTTTTATTTTCATTCTAATGTTTACATGATTGATTTTCTATATTTTCAATTTCACTTATAATATCAATATTTTATAAATTACTCACTTTGTTTTTGATATTTATTTTTTTATATTTGTTATATATAATAATGAATCAATGTTAGATTATTTCACCTCAAATGGGTTCTAACTATGAGGAAGGTATCGATGCATTTTTGGAATTTTATAAAAGAAATGTTCCAAAGAATGACATGATTTTCTATCCTTGCTGAGATTTTGAAAATTTAAGAAGTTGTAAATCATTGAGTTAAAAGATCATTTAATTTTTCATGATTTTAATTTGAGTTACTGCCCTTGGATTTGGCATGGTGAAACCGGGAAGAATTTCAGATCTATTGATGTTGGAGCTTTGCAAGATGATAAATCTAATCAAAATTATGAAATGATTTGTAATATTTAATTAGAGGCAATTGAGAAACAACGAAAAATTGATCATTTATATGGTGATTCCAAGAAATAATTGTATCCAACTTGTATGGAATATATGATTTTATCTATGGTGTTAATATTGATTAACCAAAAGGCGAAACCTGGATGGAGTGACAATAGTTTTATAGAGCTACTACAATTATTGAAATACATTCTTTCTAAAGATAAATATCTTTCAAATTCACATTATAATGCCAATTAAACATTATTCTTGATGGTATTGGGGTACACAAAAATAAATTTCTGCCCGAATGACTGTGTGATATATAAAAAAGAATACAAATTTCGGTTAAAGTGTCTTAAATGTGGGACAACATAGTTGAAATAAAAATTACAGGATGATTTAAAAGTTATAGACAACCTTGCCATGGAATGTTTGTATATTCCTTTAATTTCTTGTTTGAAATGTTTATTTTCTAAATCACATGATGCAAAATGGTTAATATGGAATATTTAGGAGTAGATATGTAATTGAAAAATATGTCATCCAAATGATTGTCCATAGTGGAATAAAATTGATCCCCAATATCCTACATTTAGAAATGAAGCTAGAAATCTCAGACCTAGACCTACCACATATGGAATGAATCCATATTAAAGCCTTTCTGGAACACATTGTTCATGGACTATTTTTTTTTGATAATTTACAACTTATTTCCTGAATTTTTTATGAAGATAAAATATGTCATGTTGAGTTTAATGATCCATGGACCAGAAAATCCTGGAAATGATATTAATGTTTTTCTATCACCATTAATTGAAGATTTAAAACTGTCATGGGAGAATGTTATAAGTTTGTATGATACTTATAAAATGTAATATTTTCAACTACATGTAATGATTGTATCCACAATAAATGACTTCCCATCATATGGAATTTTTTTGGATATAGTTTTAAGGTGATAAAGATGTTCAAATTTGCAAAAAAAAATACTTTATATTATCAACTACATCATTGGATAAAAATAGTATACATGGGTCATAATATTTTTTTGCCTATGGACCACTCTTATAGAAGATTAATAAAGGATTTATATGGCTCACATGAATTTTATATTGCTCCGAAAACTTTATCTAATGATTAGTATTTTTGAGAGGGTAAAAAACATTAATGTGACATTAAAAAATACACATAAATCTAGTAATGATATAAATATTTGGAATTAATGGTCAATAATTGTTTAGATACCATATCAGAGATACCACAAGGTGAAACATAAAATTTATGTCATTCATGTGGAGAAGGATTTATGCAAATGTTTGATTGGAACATTGTTAGATATTAAAGGAAATACTAAATATGGGTTGAATTCAAGATTTTATTTACTCTTAATGGTAATACATTTGGAGTTGGATCCCACTCCTGATTGAAGGTGAACATTCCTACCCTATTTTGTCATATCTTATCCATGAGAAAGAAAATTAATTTTTTCAATGTATTCATGATATCAAAGATCACATAGTTATTCTTAAAACGTAATAAATTTTTTGTCTTTAAATGATTTATTGTTGATAGGTATGAACTATAATTACTGTTACGTCATGATGTAATAGGTCCTACCAGTTGAATTTCATGGAATATTGACCACCCATGCTATAATGACTATCACAAAGGTGTTTTATTGGTTTAATTCAATTTTTAATAAGGGTATTGATTCTAATTCTTTGAAAACGTTGGATAATGAAGTTGTTTCAATAATTTTTCAATTAGAAATGTATTTTACTCTAGCATTTTTTGATATCATGGTGCATTTAATAGTTCATTTGGTGTGAGAAAAATATATTTTTGGACCTGTATATCTACGATGGATGTATCATTTTGAAAGGTATATGAAGATATTTAATGGGTATGTTAAGAATCCACATCGACCGGAATAATCCATTGTTGAAAAGTATATTTCCGAGGAGGTTGCAGAGTTTTGTACAAGCTATTTGTCTGTAGTGGAGCACATTAGTTTGCCTAAATCTCACCATGAATAAGTTAATTATGGGGGAAATGGGATTCCTGTCTTGAAAGTCAAATTGTTGACCTGTAAACTGATAAATAAGATACATTTATATATCTTTAATAACATAGATGATGATCAAATTTATATAATATTTCATATTAATGTATTAAAAATAAGTTATCCAATGAAGAAAGAGATATGGATTTTGAATAAGAATAACAAAAAAAATTCCATGGTTTAAAGAGAAAATTCTTGGTAAACTAGATGGATCAAAAACATTGATATGGTTAGTGTGTAGTCCATGATTAAATATTATTACCTGGTCTGGGTAAGACATTAATGGATATAGTTTTCATATGAAATATCAGGACAACATAAGTGCATTTTATAATAGTAGTGTGTTGGTTTTACCATAAGAAATGCATTTTTCTCATGCTAAAGAAAAAACCCAATATCTATATAAAATGAATATTATATAGTCATTGACGAAATACAGGAGGTTTATTACATTAAATTTGAAGTTCGAGTGTTTAAGTGTAAATGATTTATTGGTTACAATAGTGCCAGACATAATGAATTTGGAATGAAAATTGTTAATTGGAATAAATTATAATACACCAATGATCATTTTATCATGGAAATACATGAATCTTATTTTCTATATTCTTGATCAATCAAATATTCAATGGTATATTGTTTTACATGAAAAAAACAGTATATTAGTGATGTTAAAATTGATTAAAATGATGATTTTTGTGAGATACCTACTTCCATGGAATGGTTACCAAATAGTATCGATGAGCATGTCATGGACATGGTTTGTGACATACAGAATGATCATGATAGTGGAATTTGGGAAAACAATCCTTTTGTACATTCCTAATATTATAGGTAAAATATGTTTAATTATGTTTTACTTTTTTAAATTTCATAGGTTATATATTTTAAATTTATTTTCTTTATTAAAACACGTATTATGACTAATAAGTGATTTTTTGTTATATTAGTTTAGTTTTTTATAGTTTTCCATGATTACCATTATGAAACTTATTTATTAATTGTTTTTTTGAAACCCAAGAATTTTATATTTAAAATTCTACGTAAAATAGAAATATTATATAATATTATATTATAAAAAATTACTTTTGTTATAAAAATGATTTAGGAAGTTGGTGAATTTTAACTATTTAATCCATTCTCTCATTAATATTGTCTAGTTTTCATTCTTTTATTTCATTTCATCTCTCATTAATATTATTAGAATTTTATTCAAATATAAACAATATGAATAAAAATGTGTTATGTTCATTTTAGTTTACCTTTTTTTTGATAATTGTTAATTTTTATTTTACATTTTATATAATTATTGTATTAGTTGATATTTCTTTGATTTGTTGGATAATGACATATTGATACTTCTATCCTCCATATATTTCTGGATATGATCATACTCATACCTCTGGGGAGGAAAATACAAATGCTTCTATTAATGAGCCTCCTCTTCCTTCTCTACATGAGACATCTACTTCCATAAGGGAAAAAAGAGTTCAAGGGTTGGTACACGTGGCACCACATGTTTACAGAAATTATTAGTTTCCTGTAGCCAGTAACAGAGGATACCAATAAAGATTGATGATAATGAAATTCCAAGAGGATTAAATTTAAAACAATTTTAGAGTTTTGTATCAGTACATGTTAAAATAAATGTCATTATTTTTTTGATGATTGGAAAATTGTTTAAAAAGTAACATTATCACAATTTTGGGAGACCATTTTGGTAAGTTTGTTTTTTATTATTTTACTTATCTTGAAATTTATATAGTAATATATGTTTTTACCTGTCTTATCAGTAGATATATTATCTACCTAATAATGGAGGAGTTAGGAGGAAATGTTTATCATTAGGTTCTACTAGATGAAGGGATTTTAAATCAACCCTCACATCAGAGTTCATTTTCTGGGGATAGAAAACATGAAAATTAAAGTTATATATATATATACATGTCTATTTTTAGATGAAGATACATGGAAGCAATTTTTTTAAAGTAGACGATGAGAAAATTCTTTGGTAAGTAAAATGTAACCTTTTTAGGAGTTTTTTATATTAATGACCATGTTAATGATTTATTTATTCTTAATTCATAACTTACAGCAATTAAGAAGATATCATCATATGATTAAATCTAGAAATGTGTACCCATATATGTTAACTTATGGAGGGTATATGTTATTCTAAGAATAGATGAAAACATAAAAACATCAAAAAAATAGATGATCTTTAGGGTCTGTAGAGGTTTCCCATCCCCCTAATAAAGATAAAGAATTGAAAAGGACTCCAGTGTCAAAAGGGAAATATCTTATAGAAGATTCAAGAGTTGTAGCTAACAAGATTGAAATATGTTTAGTTTCTTTATTTATTGAAGTTAAATAAACTTCTTATATAATATGATTCATTATTGTTTTTTTTCTAATAATCCATATATGACTCTCTTGAGGAGAAGAGTACACAAGGGGTCTTTATTATTGAGGATAAAAAAGATATTTTAGCTACAACATTAGGAAAGCCTGAATAACTAGGTCATGTTTGAGGATATTCAGCAGGTGTATTAGTAAGAAAAGTGTTTCCACATTCGGAAGATTCTTAAAAGAAGAATGTTTATAAAAAAATTAGAATCCTTGGAAGTGAATTTTTTGGATATTAAAGTGTCGATGGAGGATATGAACAGAGTTTCAGTAAAATCGATGTTTGAAGACTTGCAATGAATGTTTCGGCCCAGTGATCAGACTCCTCCTCCTCAACAAGAAGATACCACTTATCCTACTTATCATACTCACACATATCTTCCTCCAAACCCACTCCTTCTTACCCTACCCCTACACCCCTACTCAACAGATCCTATGTTACTATCAGTTATATATTAATTATCCTCATCATACTGTTTCATATGAGACAATATATTATTTCAGTGATACTATCCATAATAAGTAAATTGAGATAGAGTATCATAGGGTCACTATAAAGAATATTATAGATATATTATCAAAAATAACATGTCTTAAAGATGAGGTGAGTACAGTTGGACAAAGTATTGGTATGTTATTAGTTTTTCCATCTAGACTACTTTGACAGATTACTATAGAGGTATGTATTTATATTATATTTTATTTCATTTTATGATTAAATTTGTTTTCTAATTTTAAAGATTATATATTTATATAATATTTTATAAAAATACTTTAAAGGTAAATAAATTCTACATCGTCAATAAAAATTCAAAGTGTCATGACTACAGATACAGATTCTATTAGTCTTGATAGATTGTTAGAATACTCAAATTTGTTATTAGGAGTATATGAAATTCCAATTTATTTTTCAGTTTATGGGATTGAAATGATTGTGGGGATTAAAAAAAAAGATATCATGGAGCTTGTATGTGGAGATCAATTGGGAATCAACACGTTGAATTTTTTTCCATGTTAGTCGATTAATAATAATTCTTACATTCCTATAATCTATCAAAAATTTATAATTACATCTTCTTTGTATTAGACATTTATATAAAATTTTTGCAGAGAATGAAAAGGCATGAATATATGGATTTATAGACCAAAAATTTATTTAAACTATAGATTTGATAATGACTGATGTAGAAAGAATAATTTATATAGCTGAAATATTTCAGAAGAATGTCATTATTTAGTGTTGGATGTTTTCATATCTTGAAGAGTATGGAACATTTTTCTCATAAAGTGTTATATATCACTTAACATATTAACAAATCATATTAAATTTTCTTTTATATCAGTGGTTATTGGATGTTGGGTGTTTTTTTCCAAGAGAGAGGAAATTATACTGGCTATGCTCAATCCAAGGTGAAGTGAGAGAAAAGTTTTAGAATGTATTGAACAGATAAGAATTATTATTTTAATACTTTTTTTATTATAAGGAATAAAATTTATATTATTCATATTATTTTCAAACAGGGAATGAAATTACTTCAAAGAGATGACAATAAAGAATATCTTGAAGATAAAATTTGTTAAATATTAAGTCTGTTTTCATTTACAATTAATAAATTTTGGATATATTACTTAAAAATGTTATTTTGAATTAAAATCTCATTGAAATAGTTATATAAAAAAATAATGTTTAAAAGAATGCGGAAATTATGTTTTAAGATTTATGTATGAAATAATATCAACTGGGATAGTGACAAAGTTTGAGAAGGTTATATTTCTTTATAATGGTTTCCTTGATATTTTATATGCTTTTTTGAAAATTCAGATCAAATGTGTTTTGTATTATTTTTTATATTTTTGATGGCCAATGAAAATCTAGTGTAGATAAGTTGGGACATTTAAAATTTTAATGGGCTAATAATTTTATAAGTTTGATTTTTTAATTTATTTTTAATATTCTTTTTAAATTTGAAAGTTATATTTTAAGACCCTTTTTCTGGTTTATATTGACTATTTTTGATGTTTTGTTACTTCTAGATGCTTCTATGGTAGATGATGAAACAATGTCCATTGTTTTTAAAAAAATTGCTTTTCATGTCAGTTATCACATAACCAACATGAAAAACCAATAACAAATATTAAATTTTCATGTTGGTTTTAGTTAACCAATGTGAAATAGTTATTTAGAACTTCACCACTAATAATGTCACATAATAACCAATTTGAAAATTCATTTATGCACCAGTGATTCATTGCTTCAACCTGAATAATGATCTATTGAATACCTGGCTAGAATATTTCTAATTTATTATTTAAAACGTATTGATAATTTCTTTCTTAAAAACATTGGAATTTTTATTTTTCCTTAACAAAGAAAATATATAAAATATTTTTAGCATTATATATCACCCCAATTTCTACCCCTTTTATCAGCCAATATATTTTAAAAATAGTTTGAATAATAATCTATAATTTTAGATGCTTCAATTCTCCAGAAATATCAGCCTTTACAACTCCACCATCATCATTATTGAAGTCTCACTTAAAATTAATCACATTTTTTCTCAATTATTTTTTATAAATAATTGATCATTTTAATAAAATCAACAATTAGTATTATTATTGAATTCTGTCCCATTTATTTATTCCATATAAATTTCATCTTAATAAACCCATGAGTGGATATTAACATGTAAACAAAATCTAATGTTGGAATGGAATCACCTATTATGGCACACTATTCTTATAACATTCTCTTTATCACATACTACTACTTGACACTCACCTTGTGGTGTAACTCCATATGATACTGAAAAACTATATTTTATTTATTTCTATCTATATTTAGATTTCTGACATGAGTTTATTCTTCATGGAATATAAAAAATTAATCTTCATTATTTAACACTGAAACCCCATGCTTGAATTGTGATAATAAACTTCATTATTATATATGAAACATTGATGATAAGAATAGAAATAACACAATTTAAATCATTCTTCTAGATATTTATTTTTAAGATAAACCAATTATATTATAGAAATATTAATATTTACATAGTTTTCCTAAGTAATAAAATCTTATATAATATAATAAATACATTATGAATCTCAAAATATTTCTCCCTTTTAATTTCCTCAATAATGATTCATATGTAAGATTGTTGATGTCAAACCAAATTGCCGAACTTTTTTTTTGTTATTCATTGAAATTATTCCTAATTTAATATAATTCCTTGTTTGTTTTTTAGTTTTTGTAAACTCTTTCATATGATCAAATAAATCTAGAAATGAATATATAAAGGATTTTATTTCTTTATTTTTAAGGAAACTAAAAATTATTTTTTTCATATTGAATTTAAGCATGCACTTTTAAAAAACATGTTTTTTTCAATACAGACAATCAAACATGGAAATGTTTTGGATCTACTATAGGGATAAGTTGGATCGACAATTATTTCTCTTCTTACAATCAATCCCGTTTTCAAAATATGAAAAATGCATGGATCAATCATGAATTCCATTCTTACGGTCGATCCAACCACCAAGAGGAAGTGAGCATCCAAACATCAAAGAGAATCAACCATGAGAGGAATATTCTTGTGGTAAATCATTCTACTCAAGAAACCATGGTTTATCTATGCATAGGGATAATACAGTCAACCATGGGGAAAATACTATCAACCGCAAGATGAATATGGATCGGTCATATGTATAAATAATAAATGGAAAATCTCACCTCAGACAAAACCACACAAAAAACAATTGACCATGGGGTTGAAACACATTTTTTTATACCCATAGAATTGAAAAAGAGAAGATATCATGCATTATAATTGAAGCAAACATACCTTATATCTTACATCCACCATCATAAAAACCCAAATAATTTAAAATGAATGGTCCTTTCTAGAAACCAAGTATAGAACTGAATGCACCCCTTCTAGTGGTTGATCAACCTAATATACCACACCAACTTATTATTACCACCATAGATCTAAAACATATGAATTTAATAGGATTAAGGTGAAACAAATTCATAAGGGACTCATGGTTGTACAATGATTGGACCTACGATTTACGCTGACCAATGCTGTGATCAATCCGAGTATGCCATGATTGAAATATTCATATTCACGTTACCTTTGAATATTTATTATTCCACTTAACACTGATAAGGATCGCTACCCAAAAACACCATATCCATATATAAAATAACCACGATTCCATTATAAGATTAGGGGATAAATCCCCATAGTTATTCCTATGTGAGAAATGTGCATGTCTGTCAAAGTGTCTAACAATACCGCCAGAGAAGTTGACTAGATCTAAATCTATCATCGAGCTAAGTACGAATTGAAAAATCTTGAACAAGACATTCATCTAAGCATTCCAATTGATAATCATAACCCTTAAATAAATAAATAGATACATGGAGAGCATAAATGTTGATCCTGAACTAAAAAATATCACACTACCCTTCAAAAAACTACAGTGCTACTAAAAAATGATGGTTCAAATTCTCTTGCTGATGATGGAATGATTTTAGATATCGATGATCTGGATGTATAAATACTATTAAACAATAGATCATGACGTAATCATGGGGGAAATTTGTGATCAAAAACTCTAAGTAAACAACATGTCTTAACAACAAATACCCAAGAACGTTCCATTAAAACATAAGAATATTTTTAAGTCCACAGGCCCATCATGTGATCTCATATGAAACTTTAATATTTTCCCCAAGTATGGAGTATTCGATGATTTCAACATAAGAATATATGACGATATTATAATTTGAAGTGTTATAACTAGATGAACATAAAATTTTACATTAAACCGAAATTAAAGAAGAAGACATAAGCTTATAATTTTATATATAAAATGGGTATACTGGGTTCATTGGAACAAAAAATGATGCATTTGAGGGGAAAACTCTGAAAAATTGAAGTTTATGAGATATAATTAGGATAAGATTGTTGGTGGATCAAAATGGTAGATTTTACTAATTTGTATTCAATTTCTTAATTTTCATTCTCTAGTTATGGAATAATAATCTAATAATTTTTTATCCAAGGATATTTTTTCCACCCCTATAATGAATTCTTTTTTTCAATAATAAATGATCCTTAGTTTAAATATCAAGAAGTGTTTATATGTATATATTTTAAGAATTATTAGTCTTATATTCAATTATATTATATTCTTACCTTAATCATAAGTTTCACACATAGGCTACTTAGAAAATTTACTTATTATGATAGTTGAATAGTGGGATAACTCATAGGTGATCAGTGATATTCAACCACCAGGAAAGGAAAGTCTAGATCATATTTTGATCACTATATTTATCTATTCCACACTATAATTTCTAAGATAATTTAAAATGGGATATTTTAATTTATTATAGAAATGGAGGCTAAGCTAGTCTTAATAATGTTTCATAAGTATGAGGGGAGAGTAATCTGAGGTTAGACCAATATGTTTTCAGCATCAAAATTTTAATCAATCAAATTCATAAAAAATCATCAAATAATTGAACCCATTAAATGATACATAAACACACCCACAAATTGTTTTTCTATTAATACATAATATTATTACATTTTTCTTAGGTTTAAAACTTTTTTGATGAGTACCTCTCCCCAAGAGAACACTAAACCCACCACTGTTTCCAAGGAGGCCCCTGTTTTTGTTTTAATTTTGTTTAAAATGTTTTTCAATGAAAAAATACCATTATACAAACTTCATTGATTTTTATTCTTAGGTTGAGAGAAAATTTCAAGATTGATTTTAACTCTAAAAATCATAGATTAAGAGGAAAGAGAGTTTGGCTCCAACCAATTGGATGACTCTCCCTCCTCATCTTTTTCTTCCACCAGTGTTACATTAGTTAGTGTAAAAATGGAATATAATATTTCTCAAGTCAAAAGGACTATAAATGAAATTTATGAACCAAATTTCAACCTCAATAATAGAAAACTGCAATTAACTAAATAATATAGTGATCTCAAATCTAAAATTATTATAATACAATATAGTTTTCATGGATTATATCTTGAATAACCCATAAAAAGTTTGAGATCCTTTTAAGATGTATGTAATGGATTTAGAATAATAGGAGTCACTGAAGCTAAAATTAGTTCAAAATATTTCCCATTCTCTCTTGATGGGGAATACGAGAAGTGAATCTAAAGTCTATAGCCTAGATAATTCCCCACATAGGATGAGATTTATAGTGTTTTCCATTTAAAATTATTCCATGATTCTAGAATTTCTTAACTTAGGAAAGAAATATATAGAATCAAACAAGAAACAAGAGAAAATATCTATGAATTTTGGGAAGGATTCAAGAAAATAGTAATATTCTTACCACACCATCTCTATTAATGACATCATTTCATATAATTATTTTACCAAGGATCGATGGATAATTATCAAAACCTATTAAATGCTATTTTTGTTGTATCAGTAATTGATATGTTCCCATATGATGTTAGAAAAATGGTTTAGAGAATTTTTTAGAATTGGAAATAATTTGGTATAATAATTGAAACTAGAGGATTGAATGAGGTACAAAGTTACAAATAACATTTACTGGATTTTTTTAATAACTAACATATCTTTTGATATAGATATCTATGAACACAGTGAATGAGTAATCACCCACCACACCCCTTCAAGTCTCCCAACAATGAGATTCTTAAGAAGATTTAACTGATGGGTGAACTCATGTTCAAGGGATTAAATGACATGATTCCATGATCTAGAGGAAATTCAAGAACCAACAAAACAACAATAAAGGATTTATATATATTTCCCTATAATAAATATAGAGTTGGAAACCAACAAAAATAAATACCACTATTCCAAAAAGAATCTCAACAGACTTATCAACCCGCTCCATTATAGAGGTTGAGCTTCCAACCATCCAAAAGTTATAAAAAAGGAAAATTATAAGAAGCATCCATGAAGTATATATTGAGACTGGTAATATAATCTCAAAATAGTCATCAGACTTCTCCAACAACTCATGGACTAGAGCTAAAGGAATTAAAATGAAGATTCGGTCAACTCATCAAAACCCCCAATAATATGGTAAATGAAGGATTATGTATGTTTATTTCTAAAAAAATTCATAAACCTAAAGGAAATTTCATTTTCATTACCTTAATTTGTGGAGAAAACCTAGAAAATATTGAAGAATTACCATTGGAAATAAATGATTCAAATGGACATGAACATGTACATAATGATACTTTTAAAGAAGATGAACATGAGGAAGAATATGTAGAGACATCCTTGGTGAAGGGATTCAAATGAAAATATATGATTGAATATCTATAATAACCACAAAATATATTCACTTCATGGATAAACAGACCTAGGAGAACCGGTGAAGAGGAACTACAATAGGAAATGTTGTAAGTATTGAAGAAAGTATAAATGAATATCCCCTAATATATTCCATTTGATAGATTCTAGGATATTAAGAAATCATTAATGAAATGTTCATTGTTATAAGGTAATTGTGATTAAATGAAGAGCTAATATTAGGTAAGAACATTTCTACCCTTGTTACCCCTAAAATACTCTAGAAAGTCAAATATCTATGTATCCCATTAACTATTTGTAATATTTATTTTTCCAATGTTTTATATAATATAAGAGATTAAATTAATGTTATTCTATATTAAATTTATTATTCATTAAAAATAGTATAACTAAATCCCACTCAAGAGGTTATGTAACTTTTCAACTGAGCCACTACCTACCCTACAGGTGTTCTTGAAGATTTTTGGTTATGTGTATGAGGTTACCCATTCTCTACCAACTTATACATTCTCAATACCGAAGAAAGAAAAGTTAATGATCAATCTTATATAATTCAAGGTACACCATTATGCAAGACTACTAAAACAATGATAAATGATAATTATGGTACCATTTCTATGTATTTTAGTGAAGAAACAATAGATTTCAACATCCTAGATCCAATGAAATATCCACATAAAGATCATTCTATTTTTACGGTAAAATATTTTGAGTAACCATGCACTTATAGGGGGAAATTTATTTATTTAAGATTTAATAAGTATAGGATAAGCATTATAAATGAACAACTTGTAAGAAAAAAGAATTTTTGAAAATGAAATCAATCATGAGACAATTTTAAGAGTTTAACAATTTTAATAAATTGATGCAAATGATTTTGACATGTTACTTAATTCTGCTACTAATACACATGAGTTACTTGTTCAAGGTGACAACTTTGAGAACAATGAGCTTGAAATATATTTTGAAAACCCCTCTATGGTAGAATTAAAGCTTCGAATATTGAACATAAAATATTCATTTTTAAAGGAAAATGGGAAACTCTTAGTTATAATCTCAAAAACTTTAGAGCCTATCAAATAACACTAACTACTGAAAATTATAAAATATAATGCTATGGAAATAGGAATGACATTAAGATACATCAGATGGATTATATATAACACCTTTATACATATGATTCTATCAGAATAGGAATCAAAACCAATAATACATCTCCAAAGGAGGCTCAACCCGACCCTTATAAAAGTAGTCAAAAAAGAGGTATACAGACTTTTAAGAGCTTGAATAATATACCCCATATCGGACTTCCCATGTGTGAGTCACATCCAAAATTTTCCAAGTAAAAATTGATATATAATTTTAAAAAAGTGAAC
Source organism: Viscum album (assembly GCA_963277665.1). NCBI lineage: Eukaryota > Viridiplantae > Streptophyta > Magnoliopsida > Santalales > Viscaceae > Viscum > Viscum album. Next base: position 80,639,879 of record OY728155.1, on the reverse strand, counting down.
AATGATTTCGTACACAAAAGTATTTATATTAGTTAGAGAGTCTATATAAATTATAGAAGATAAAACCATGTGACTATAAAGGGACACTTCCATATAACCTTTGTGAACCAACTGTTAGATAGACTAGCTGGGAAGGGTCTTTATTGCTTAATTTATGGATTTTATTGGTATTTTGAAGTTCCAGTAGCTCATAAGGACAATGATAATAAAAAATTAATATACCAATTAGGTATACTTTGCTACAAAATTATTCCTATTGATAGAGTTCCACAAGTGATATCCTATACTTCAAAGACTCCCAACAATTCCCAGATTAACAATATAACAATAGAGAAGGATTAGTTTGTTTCTATTTTTTCATCTTCATAAAAAAATTTATATTACCTTTTGTAAGAATAATAACCATTTATCTTGAATATGCACCACTGATATATTCGATCCAAGAAACTTATGAAAAATACAAACTAGTGAGATAAATGTTCAAACTATAAGTGTTTGACCTTGAGATTAAGGAAAATAAGGGGTGTGAGAATATAGTGGAAGATCACATGAGTTTTCTATATTACATTTCAAGGTATAAAAATTTCTCTAGACTACTTTAGATTATTCAATACTGAGTAAGAAACTATATAAACTCACCCAAGTACCTTGATATTGTGACATAGTGAATTTTAAGAACACAGAAAAGGGACCCTCATTTTTTTAAACATAAAACTGATAAATTGAAATCTAAATATTAATATTATTTTTAGGATTATCCTTATTGAAGTAAAATTTTAAATTTCCAAGTCATTAGAAGGTGAATTCATGAAGTGGAAATGAACTTTATACTTTCGTTTTTTCATACACTTGCAAGTGGAGGCCATTTTTGACCTTAAAGAACTGATAGAATGATTTTAGAAGCTAGTTTATTTTGGAAATAATTTTTTAAAAAATCAAATAAGTTTTTTAAAAAAAGTGCTCCAAATGCTAGTTTACTTGTTCAATTTATATAACACAATTTTCACCCAAGAATATTTTATTTTTATGATATTTTTGATGTGTGGGGACTTTAATATATGGTACCATTTCCTATAACATTTGGGTTTTCATATATTATTTTAGATATATAATTTCTCTCTAAATGGATTGAGGTAAAAATAAACTCAAACAAGTGATCCAAAAAATATAATTGTATTTATGAAATAAATCATTTTTGTATGTTTATAATACCTCAATCTATAATCAGTGACTAAAGAACTTACATCTGAAACTAGAACATGGAATACCTCATGAAGAAATATGGAGTACACTATAAGACATCAACTTTATAGCACCCATAGATAAATGAAATTGATGAGGTGTCCAACAGAGAGGTCAAAATAATTTTAGAGAAAATAGTACGACCTAACTTCAAGGACAAGAGTAAAAAATTATAATATGCACTATGTGTATATAAAATGGTATACACAACCCCATTAGGAATGTATTAATATATTTTTTATTGTAAACATTGTCACTTTTCTATTAAAATTTAGTAAAAATCCTAATGGGTAGTCAAAAAAGTGAACCTTTGTAAAGGCTAGATAATAAGGGAATCATAAAATAATAGATGTTGAGGAGATAAAAGGATAGGAATATAAGAAATAACTTCTTTAAAAAGATAAAAATAAATCATCTAAATATAAATTGATCTAGAAAAGAAAATTCAAATATGGAGAATTTTTTTTATTATCTTCAAGGATTAAGCTCTTCCTTGGTAAGATTTATTCTAAGTGGGACATGCCATAAACAATAACAATTACATTATTGTTTAATGTAGTTGAGAATTAAAGTGAAGGTTCAAAGTATCCATTAAATTTGAAAAACCAAAAAATGTATAATTACTAAAGAATTTATAGAAAATTTCTATGAAGGGGTGTATAATAATCTTTACTGTTAATAAATAAAACACTATAAAGTTGTCTCTTGACCTCAAAATTGGTCTAGATTCTTACTTTATTTTTAAACTACTTTCCTTAAACCAATGGTTTTTAAATTCAAATAGATTTATGAATGAACCAAGTGTGGGAGAAGAGATTCAAACCTATTATAATAGTTCTAAATTATTCATAGTTAATATCATAGGATCTATTTAAATATAAAAAATGTTTTTTTATTTATAAATATTTTACACACCATTTTATTTAGTTTATGTTTCACTAATTTCCTTATTTTATTTAAATTCATAGATTTAATTCATAATTAAATACCATTTAAGGATATGGATATTAAATTGATTTTGAACTACTGAATGTGAGTGATTTATGAGTAAAATAACCTCTATTATATGGAAATTATATTTGAAGACTAGGGAAATATAGTGAAAATTGAAAATATCTGTGTGCAATCAAACATATAACATGTGGTCCCCTGAATTTAAAATTCAAACCCAATTATCCTAACCTTTATGATTTAATACCACCTTATTAAACCTCCCTAAAATCAATTCCTATAGACCTTTTTCACATATAAGAAAAAGGGAAATTGGGATCCTATAATGAATATATATAAGAATGGCACCATATATATGCATATCCCTATGTATAAATTTTAATAAGTCTTTTTTAATAGTCATTTACACATACATGGATGTAAAAAATTAAACAATATAAAATAATTATAATAAAATAATTGATGTAATTATATGTCAAAAATGAAATTATTTAGGTGAGGGGAATATTGTACCCTTGAAGGGGATAATTGACATATAAAAATATCATTTTGGGAGTATCAATGTAGTGTGAAAATAAAAATTGTCTTAGGAAATGTTGGAATAATTAAAATATGTAAGTTTTACTTATTATAATTTTCATTCCACTTAAATATATGAAATTCACATATAGAAATGTAATTTGAATATCAAAATGAGGTAAAATAGCATATGGAAGTCTCATAGGTGACATGGGAATTCAGTGGAAGGAGTTCATTGATTATTTCATTTTTGGACATGTAATTTAATTTAGGAAGGAAAATAATTTTTTTATAATTCAATGATGAAATATATTGAGAGTGAAATAAGTTATTGTGTGGAGGAGTGATATGAGCCCAAATTTTCAAAATTTTTATGTATTATTCATTAAAATTCCTCCTAACATAATATAATATATTTATTGGTTTTTTTGGAAACTATAAAAATGTATATTTAATATGTAAATAGATTTATATATTTTATTTATTTATTTATTTTTAAAGTAGCCAAAACATAAATCTTTATATTGAATTTAATCCCACACTTTGAAAAAAAATGTTTTTTATATAGAGACTCTAAAATATGGAAAATGGTCGGATTTAATGTGAAATAAATTTGGATAAACTAAAATATATATTCTTATGATCAATATATTTATCAAAATATGGAAAAAGAATTGATCTACTATGACTTCCCTTATTAAGGTAGATCCAACCACCTAGAGCAAGGGAGCTTCTACAGTTAACAGGCAATCAACAATGATAGAAATATTCTATTGGTTGATCATTATACTAGATAGATTATAGTTGATATAAATAGTGGTATTGTAAAATTTACCACAAGGATAAGTTAATCGACCATAGGGTGAAGTTGGATTGACCATATCAAAAAAGGGTGATGAGTAATTTTCAGTTAGGACAAAACCACATAGAAAACAAATAATTATGGGGTTAAAATGTATCCACCAAAACCAAATAAGTGAAATAGGAGAGAAACCTTGTATTATAATTGATGTTATTATACCTTATATATTACATCAAATATCAAAAAACTGAAAAATAGAAAAGGTATGGACCTACCATGAAAAATATGGGGAGAAACGGAGACACCCATTCTCATGGTCGATCAACCCAATCAACCGCACCACCTTGTTATGAACACCATAGATCTAGACCTACTATGTTTGGTAGAATGAAGGTGAACAACCATGGTAAGGAATTCATGATTATACAATGACCTAACCCAAGCTTTTTTTCTGACCAAAACTGATATGCATATGACTAAACGATTAATAAAATAATCTTATTCATTCTACCTTTAGAGATTTCCAATTACAATCTACTCCAAATAATATCACCACATGATTATTTATGATAAAAAAAATCAAAGATCCCATATAATGATTATGGTATCATATTCACTATTATTCCTACATGTGTGATGCACTTGTACATCAGAGAGTCCAAGCATTTCGCCAAAAACGATTCTTAGAGAAAGATCTAGGAGACCACATATCAGTGTCTGAATTGTAAAATACTTACCGCCATGTTCATCTGAGCATGATTCTTGAGAATATCAACTCACCAATGAATAAATAGATACTTGTTTAGTGTGGGTTTTTATCCTGAAATAATAAATTCTTTGCCACCCTGATGAAAATTATGATGCCACTGAAAAATTATGATTCAATTTCTATTGAAAATAAATAAATGATTTGAGTTTCAGATTATTTGGATGTATCAAGCTAGATAAAAAAATAGAGCATGACATAATCATATGGGAAATTAGTGATTCCAAACACTAATTAAATAACAAGGCCCACAAAAAATCCCAAAATCCATTTCATTAAAACATAAGATGTTATTTAAGTGAATAGGTCCATCACATGCCCTCACATGAAACTTTCACCTTCCAATGAATCCATAGAGAAGAATATTATTTCTATATCAGAAAGAATGATGCTTTTTTGATTCAAAGTGTGATGTCTACACAACCATCAAAATTTTCATGTGGAAGAAATAAAATAAGAGGATATAGGCTTATAATTTTAGATGAAAATAAGGTATACAAGGTTTATTGAAAAAATAATTAATGCGTGTTAGAGGAAAAATATAAAATATTGAAGAAGAAGAGAGAGAAAGAGGGAACTCCCAGTTATGGATCAACTATAGATATTTTACTACATTCTTTTAAATTTATTCCTTTACATTATCCAATTATGGAATTCTAATCTAATAGTGGTTGAGATAAAGATATTTCTTCCACCCTAGTGATGGAATCTAGTTTTCAATAGTAAATGATCCTCTATATAAATCTAAATAAGTATTTAGATAAATATCTTTTGAGAGATTATTATTCATCAATGAATTTAATTATTATTCTTCCCTTATTCACTAGTTACAAACTAATTCCACTAGGGAATTTTACTAATTTTGATAGTTGAATTTTGGGGTAACTCAAGGGTGATTGGTTATATATGATCACTAGGCCAGGTAATGGAAGATCATATACTGATCATTGTATTTATCCTCTCAAAACCAAAGTTTACATAATATGATATATTGAGAGATTTAGTTTTATTATATAAATGACATAGAATCAAATATGAATAATGATTCATAAGTAATTGAGTTGAGTAATATGAGGTTAGACCATGATGTTTTAATATTTAATTTTTAATCAATCAATTTTATTTACTATCTCAAATAAATAAATCCCATTAAACAATAATTCAACACACCCACAACAATTTATTATCAATATAAAACATTATTCCCACCATTAAATTTTTTTTATTAGGTTTATTTTTTATGTGTTCCCTGTGATAGGTATGCATCAAGTATATTAATCCTATAAATTACATAAGATACTTCCCTTTTCCGTATTTTTACCATATCTTCCAACCAAAAACTAGTCCACTATCAAATATATTACATAACATATAAATGTATTTTTTGTCTCTCTATCTTAATTCCTTTTACATATATATATTTTGGAAATAAAAAAATTACATAATATATTGGATATATTTTTAATTCAAAGATAAACTTACTCATGATCCAAATATATTATACATCTCAAGACATTGCAATATTACAATTCCCTAGGAGCATAAAAAACTTATTCAAAATACTAAATATTTTATGCATCATAGTGGATCTAGATAAATTTCTAAATTCTTTACCTTGAGCATATATTATATATATCCCATGATGGTTATTTCAATTTTCAATTTGTCTTGTTTTGAGAAAAATAAATATATTACACATTCCATGAAGAATATAAAAAATCTTAGGGACCTCATAACTTTGAAATTTTTTAGATATTGGTAAATATATTATGTATCATGTACTTAGTTAGATTTAAAAAATCATAAAATTCCATATAGGATCATACAGACACACCTAAGAGTGGGCGAATCTGGTGTTGTCATTTTTTGACTATGAAAAATATTTCTATAATCCATTTACCCCCTTTTTCATAGAACCTATAATGTATATTAATATAAATAAATATAATATATTTTAACCTCAAATACACATATATACTATAAAGATAATGTAAAAAAGATCTCACTTGTGTTTTTATAATGTTATGTCTCATTGTGAGTCTACTCCTTTCTACAGGTGGTTATTATTCCGGTCTACAAATTTTACACTATGAATATTATTATCAATACAAGTGGATTGTGTAATATATTTATCCTAACCCATATATATAGTATGATACATGTGTGAGGTCAATATATGATACCATTTATCAAGTATATCATCAAACTTCACATCTTCACATAGGTATCCCACCAATTTGTTATATCTTTTCGATTCCTCCTAAAATCAACTGCCAATACAGTCTAGTGACATCTATACACCCACAATCCAATCATCATCATAAATAGTATAAATTATTTTACCGCCATAAAGACTTCAAGAAATATATATAAAACCCAAACTATAAACCCAATACTACATTTAGTTACTACCAAATTTATTCTTATTATTCACTTAACTCAAATATTATTCTCTCTGACTCAACACCATATACTAAGAAAAAACTCAATTTTTAGATGTCTTACACCTAGGATACATGCACTAATACTCCTCATTTTTTCCCACCATGACTACACCTAACCAAAAATATAGGTTTACCTCTTATTATTATTATTATTATTCAAAACCTAATATGGTTTCTGTTCAGTATTGGTTTAGTAGCATCGCTTATTTTCCTCAAGAATTCTAGTTTCTCTCAGCTTCACCTTTTAATTATTCTTCCTTATTCAATAGATTATTTTATACTCTCAACAAAACTTGTTACACATAACCACCACACAACCATATAAACTTATCATCCTATTCTCTCAATCTCGTATGTGGCTATATTTATTATCTCAATTCATTTCAAAAATAGAAAAATAGAATACTTAGAGAATTTTTGTATAACAACCAAAAATCATAATTATTAAATTCCAACTGTGGGACCTCAAAAATATCCTTTTGAAACACAACAGATATTAAAAAAATGTTCCCATTTAATTAATCTCACCTATATAAATAAATTAACCTTTTATTATTCTAATACAAATAAATTATTGTTCTTAAAAATAAACTTCTCAAAGTATCTATATATTTATATTTTTGGATGCATTAAAATTAACGGTATTTTTAGTGAAGTTTATGATTTTTGGCCTTGAGTTCATTAATGAAGACCTGTATAGATTATAGTTGAATAAATACAGAACAAAAATAACTCAAACCTTCTTGTTCTTCCTCAAATAAATCATTTTTAATCATAAATAAAATTTGTGATTTTTAACCTTTGAGAACAAAACACATGTATTGATATATCATATTTTTCATTTCTATATTCACTAAAATATGGAAGTTATTATTTTTTTCCAAAGATAAATCACTGAGGACCTTCCTAGTACAGTTTTACATTTTTAAGTTTAGTACATTGGACTATAAATATTTTGGATGTTGAGTGAAAGACCAAGAATTAACTCTAATTCATCTATATTATTCTTAAAAAATAATGAATTTTTTATTTAATTATCTAGAAAAATGGACCTCATAAAACCACATTATATCATGTATATAGATTAGGATCATGGTATTCATAACTTGAAACTCTACTTTAGCATCTTTAAATGTCATTTTTATTATAATTAATAATTATAGAAAAAAAATTTAGATACTAAAAAGTCCCAAAATTTCACTTTATTTGAAATTATATTCTAACCTTGAAGATTAAATCTCATATTTTATGATTGAATAAAACAATTTATAGGTATTTATTATGTTTAAGACTCTTATAAATAAAATTTACGTAATAAAATATGAATTTCTTTTTCAGATATTAAACATTAAAAACTCACATTTTTCATCCGACACCAATATAAATATTTCCTATTTTTTTAAGTCATATAGAGCACAAAAAAGTCATTTACTAATCATTTTTAATTCTTAAGAATAATAAAAATTCATTTATTAAGAATTTAAAAGTCATAAGGTTAAATTATTTTTCATATTTTCAAGAAACTAGTATTTTTTATGAATTTTTAAATCATACTAATATATTTGGAGTCTTATGAATTTCCCCTAAATCCATATGAACAAATTTTATAAATTTACACATGCTTCACATGAAGTCCTTAAATATGAATTGGCCTCCAATTATATATTTCAAAATTTTTATGAGATATGAAAATTTATATGAAATTATTCATAAGTTATTTAAAATTTCTAATCATACGAAATCTCCATGACTTATCCAAATTACAATTTGAAGCATGAAATTCATATTATTTCAGGACTTATAAAATTTTCAGTTGAAACTCCAAAATTCAAATTTATGAAAAACATTAGATCCAATTTAAATCATTCAAATAATTCTTTAAACTTCTAAAAATAGAATCCAAGGACAGTTAATGATAATTTCATCAAAAAAATTCTTTTGACACTAAGGATTATTTCTTGTAATTCCTCAAAACTTTTATGAGTATTCCTTTAAATTTTAAAGTTACTTCAATAGTTAATGTCATTATTCTCCCCCTAATTGATAATAAATTAAAAGAAGAAAAAAATTTATCACACTTATGGAAATTATAGGGAATCATTGAAAAGAATTTATTCTCCCCTTTATTGATACCATTGCTTTATGGGGAAGTTATGTCTTTTCAAAATAAATATTTTAATTTTTATAAAATCATCTTCTACCCATGTGTTAATCTAATTTCTATGTTATTAAATAATCCCATGATATAAGGAAGGTACCACATTTTATCTTAGAGAAGTATCATCAACCAAAAAACTCAAAGTCTAGTTGGGATAACTTGGTATAGAAAATAAAGGTGTTTAATTTAAAAAACAAAGCTGTCAATTAACCAATCCCCCATGAGATTCTATTTATGAATTTCCTTTAAAATGGGTTTATCCAACTATTTTTAGAAAATTTCATTTACCCATACTCACTTGAAAACTCACATCAAAATATTTTAAGTGAAATATTATTTTATTCCCCTCTAAGTTAGATAATCCCTACCTCATGATAACCATAATGTTCACGAGTTAAAAAAGTGATGAGAGAATAAAAATCATATCACATCTATAATATTTCGAGGGTATAATCAGATTTATAGACTCAAGCATATTATCATAAATCTCTATAAAAGTTTTCAGCATACAATGTATCCCTTAAGGGACACTCTCAACTTTTAATCTCCTTGAATTCCTATATTTGGAAAATAAAATCACATATCAAATTAATCGGTATTCCAAATGTCATTATTTCACATGAAAATAAATAAAATAATCAATAATATAATCAATAGAAGTGAAGTGAAATATTATTTATTACCCATCCAAGTTAAATAACTACTAACTCTTGATAAAAATAATGTATATGAGTTAAAAAAGTGATTGGATAATAAAAACAATAATAAATATTTACGATTTTAAAGGGATATCTAGATTTCTAAACTCAAGAATAATATCATAAATATCTAGAAAATTTCTCAATTTAGTATTCCCCCTCAAGAGATAATATAAAATTTTAATCACCTTGAATTCCTAACATTGGAACACGAAATCACTTATGAAACTCAATGGTAATCAAAATGTCATCATTTAATATCAAAATAAATCAAATAATCGATAACAAAACCAAAATAAATTACTTAAATACAATATCCCATGGTAATTTGAGGTTCTGAATGAGAAATAGATCACGAGGACCTTCCCTACAGTTATATCTTGAGTTTTAAAATTACTATCCACAAACTACCAAGACACATCCCAAATAACAAGGGAAAATCTTCAAGAACCTTGTCCCTTACTATGAATCCTAGGATTTTATATCATTTTTAACAAATAAATATTGGCAGACTCAACAAACCACTCAATCTGGATATCCACATAGCCTGAAGGGAATTCTCTATCCCCACAGGGTTGTAACATGTGATTGGGCATAAAATAAAACACATTGGGAACAATTCCATGAAGAAATTAGATTTAATAGATAATGTATAATCTACCAAAAATCCCGTATCTATCATCCATACTTTAGAAGTCAATTCTAAAAATAAATATGAAGGAATAATTAAGCAGAATAAAATAGAATTTAATGAATAATACTGATTTAATCCATTTATATAAACACTCACAAAAAATCACTACACAATACAGAATGAGAAAAAATAAAAGAGAATAAAAAAAGTTAATCTTGGATTATCCATCAACAACCATAATTAAAAAATAACCAAAACCAAACTACCAGAGTACCTCCATGCAACCCTTAATTTCCCTTTATATCCTAACTCACCATCATCAACATAATTGAATAATAAAAAATCCAAAAAAAACTATAACCTGTATACAAGACATAAGAGATGCATACACACAAACATGAGTGTGCATATAGATATTGATCTAAAACGCCCATTTAGATCTCATGAGGGATTATATGAAATCCATTTAATAAAATAGGTCATTGATTATAGTTTTAAAAATAATTCAAAATAAGTTTTTCTATAATATAAACCATGGAGAAAGTAAATAACATATTTTTACCGAAAATAGTGAATCCTTTATTTTTATGGAAAACCAAATGAACCCACTTTTTGAAAACCAATTCACAAATATTTTAATTTATTAAAAAATAAAAAATTATTTTAAATATTTTTAAATATTTTAAAAAAATTTATTTTAATTATATGAAAACATGTGCAAGAATCAGTTTGAAAAATATACTTTAGGAACACACCCGTCTAAAAGGATTGAAGTTAAATATAGCAGGAAACTATAAGATCAAGAAGAAATATAAAAAAATTGAAAAGTATAAATAGTTATAATATACAATCAAGTACAAGGGGATATAAGTAATCATGAAATGGAAATACTATAAATAAAACCATTGATCAATGAATAAGTTTCATTAGAAGTTCCCTAGGTCCTAAAGTGAAATGAATATAGGCTTTATAAAACCTAAGGGGAAATCTTATAGTGTATATCAATTCAAACAAAATAAACCCACCCTAATCAATAACACATTACCTCATTAGAGGAACCCTCCTAGCCAAGGTCAAATAATAAAACTAGGGGTCACTAGATTAGTTTGTGACATAGGCTAGTGTAACGAAATTAATTTCTACCAATTAGTTCGTATGTTCCCATTACTAAACCATAGAGTAGGAGAGAAAATAATCAAGATAATAATTGAAATAAAATACTATAAATTTCCCACACATCACCTCTATAACCATAACATAGAATATTACATTTCATATTATTCACACAATCATCATATATAATAACAAAAAACCCATAGTCGGTGAAACAATATAGGAGTAAACGAAGAGTGTCTCAAATGAATAAACAATTCCTTAAAATGTGAAAAATGGGTGTTCATATGAAAAGTAAAATTTTAAGATGATTTATTTTTTCCTTTTTTCAAAATCACACATTTTATAACATTCTTTAGAAATAAAATAGAAATAAACCTTTACATTTCAAAAATTTCTTCTAAAACATTTTTTATTTCATTTAAAACCCAAAACATGTCCGAATCCATTAGTTTTAAATATTTTTTTTAAAATACTCATGAAAATTTAAAAAACACATGTACCATTAAAATGTTTAATTAAAAATCCTTATGGGAAATTTCTAGAAAACATCATTTATACCATTTTCCAATTTCCCAGAAAAAATTTATGCTTTCATCCAAAACATCATATACATAATATTTTAATTATTATTTTTTAAATAACTCAATAATCCAATAAATTTAAAAATAAATTAGATAATGAGAGACACATATCTCAACAAAATCAAAACAAAGTTGTAATGAATTTGTTCCTAAGAATAATGCCTAAACAAGCAAAATAATCACCATCAATAAACCCTAAATGAACAAAATCACATGATTAAACAAAATCAAACCCCTAATGATACTAATAATATGATTAGGGTTACAAGGGATAAGTAAAAAGGATTAATAGAATTAGGTATAGGGGAGAAGAGGAAAATTGCGAAAAATTTGGAATAATATTAAGAAATCACATAGAACCCATAGAAAATGGACATGAATAGTGTAAACAATTTATACTAATGATATTTTAGATAAGTAATATTTATTAAATTATATAAAAATAAAAAAATCAGAACTAATTTTTTTTTGATAAATTAAGTTCTAAAATATAATAAATGGACTATTTAGGGTTTAATTTACATATTAGAAGTAAATATTTCAACCTTTTAATATCAAAACATTTGTTGCTATAGTTAAAATTAAAATAGGTTAAATAAGTGTTAACAAAAAAAATATGGGTTAATATTACACAAAAACCTATATAAACTCTATTTTCATAGGATTAACACCATATCTAATATTATATTCAAATAAATTTTCCTTTTTGTGGAATTTAGTATGATATTTAATTTATTATAATTTAATCTATTGAGAACTTCCAAAAGTGACCCTCATATTCATTATAATAGGACACATACTCCCTCATATAATATCACCAATTTGGGTCTTATTTATTGTAAAAACACTAAAACATTATCTCCTACACTTCCATATACACATTATAGATGTTTCATCCTTCAAAAAAGAACAACTGTAGAGTCCATTAGAGGGGATCTAAAGGATCTATTTTAAAGAAGAGGTAATCGCTCGAACCGATCACTCTCCTTTTCTAATCCTATATACCTCATCCAAATCTATGAAATATATATTAAAATAATAAAATAATAATATTAAATAATATTAAATGTTATTATGATTATATACACACCATTATACAACCCCTTTCCCATCATAAAATATGTGAAAACATTACTCGTGCGAACACACAACATCCGTCTCCATGTACTGATACAATTCATTTTACATCACCATATTTAATGAGTGGTAATTATTATGGTTTTAACATTTATATATGATATTTAGGGTATTATTATACTTCTATAATGATAATATCATGTCTAACTTTTTACCAACTAATCTATTAGGAAATGATAATGTTTCTGATGCGTTTGTATGGCTTACTATCTCGACGATGCAATAAAATTTATTTTTCAAATATATTTCACATGGGTGGTAATAATAATTAATTTTATTAATATATGGTGTATATAACAAAAAAATTATTTTTTAATGATAATATATCATATAGGTTTCTTTATTTTAATGTGAAAAGAAAATGAAAACAATGTTCATGCGTACATATGACCTACCGTCTCCAAGAATGGTTTATTTTATTTTCTACCTATAAATTTTATGAATATACATGAATAAATATATAATTAATATAAATATGTTATTTATATCATTTATATCGTTATATATATTATTAAATGATGATATATGTAAGATTACCAAGGATAACAAGTCAAAACATATACAAAAAGAAAGCAGTTATTACCAAAAACCTAACTTTAACATGAAATTTTTAATAAGAGAGTAATATAAAGTCATAGGTAAATAATATATGATATCATATATATGAATAATTTTGTTTGGTGTATTTATAAATTTATTTATTTATTATACAATAGGTTTTAGTGTATATGATGGAAGTCAAGACTTAATGCAAAATATTTTTGTCTCACTTTTATTTCCTTAGAAAATATGACTTATACCCCAATTGTTTATTTTGTGTGGTTTATATAATTACCATGAATGAATTTTATGAGTCCTAATATAAATATTTATGGGTATTTTTATATCCATATTATGATCACTATTTCATGGGGTTTACAGTTCAATTGTTACCAAATCGATAAGGTAATTTTGTCTCATTTTTCTTTCCACGAGACACATGTTATATTATCAACCTATATTATTTTATGTGGTGTATATAATTCTTTTTGATATTTTTTTATCATGAATATCATAGTTTTAATGATATTATATGCTCCCTATAATTTTATTCTCTCTTTGACTAGAAATCTGTGATCCTTCAAAACAATGTTTTCTAAAAATGTTTGAAAGGTGTTTTAAATGATAGATTTTGAAATTTCAGGGAAAAAGGATTTAAAAGATTTTGAAAACGGGTTTAAAATATTACTTTATAAGTTTTGTTGTTTATTTTGAAAGAATAAGGGTTTCTAAATATTTTATGATATATAAAGTGTTTGATTTCCAAAATTAAAAGTACTTTTTCCTCAAGAATAATTTTCAAGTGATCTCTAAAAATTAGTTTCCATGTACGATAACATTATTTAATGAGGATATTTTTCAAGGATAATATGCTTATTATTCCTATAGTTTATTTATGGTGATTATGTAATGATATTTACGAAACCCAATTCATTTACATTGGTTTTTTATGATTAAATGATTTATTTTCACGAGGAATAAATATGTATGGTTTTCATTATATGGATGGTGAGGCCTATATATTTCTCCAATAAATTTGGTATTGGTAAATGTGATATGATGAATAAGGGTACACAAGAGGTCATACTAATCCCACAATAAAAGGTTAAATTGAGGTAGTCATATGAACACAAAAAGGGGCTACACGGTAGGTCATCCTAAGCCCGAAACTAGAAGGTACACAAAGGTCATCTTATGCTTGAAGTAGGTACACATGTGATTATACCGATCCTAACATACTAATAATTTATTTGGGGGTATAATTGACAAAAAATATTCTAAAAATATGTGTAATTTCAAATTTCCTTGTATCATTCTATTTTTATACTCTCATGTATCATATGTTTTGATTTTCCTAGGATTTATTTCTTATGATCTTCCAATCATTATTACATGACTCATGTATATGATCTTTCACATGAAGGAAATGATCTTAAAATTTTATGCTCAGGTTTTCATAAATGTATGCTGATATTATGCTTATGTTTATTCCTTGTTTACCCTTAATGATCATATGTGCTAACCCTTTTATATGTTTTAATTCTCCTAGTTATAAAGAAAGGTTTTATGTATGAGTACTACTAAGGAATACCTTTAGGGGATATGTTGAAGATCATTCAACAAATTATAAGAATATGTTATATGTTTTCAAAGCCACTAAAATATTATGGTTAATGGGCATGAGTTTGTATAATGTAATGAATATTTATCTAAAAAGATTTAATATCCATGTTGGAAGATCCGTGGTCAGTTTAGTTGGTATCAGAGTAATGTTTTATTCAAACTTTTGAAAGATCCCTTGTGATATTTCTAAGCATATATCTAGGTATGTCTCTAAGGATAATCTTATGGTGTCAAAAATTAAATAAGGTGTCCTAATTTAGACATCCTATAGGTTATTTTTCATAGTTATATAGTTTTACACTATGATAAGTGTTTCTAAAACAAGGATTTATGGTTTTAGTAAATGGAGATAACAAGAAGGAAATGGGTTAATGTTGAATGAGATGATTTTTTTGATGATAAGATAAATGGTATGATCACTGGAGTGAAGGACACTATGATCATGCATAGTAAATTTTCACAGACCATGATTAACAACATGTACCTTAATCAGCTCTAAAATTCACAAAAAAGATAAGGAAGGATTTTTTTGAAAATTATGGTAATGGATACCATGTAGGAATGAAGATCCAATTTCCTTTGTGCCAAAAAATGTGGTAAGAACCACCCAAATTAATGTTTTAAAGGAAAAATTAGATGTTTTTACTATGGAAAAGAAGGACACAATGCAGGTAACTTCAAATGAAAAAAATGAAAAGTTAATTTAATGAAATGGATGGGAATATTTTCCTCCCTAAGAAAATTTCAATTAACTAATGGAAAGAATGGTAATTATACAGATCTACGTGCTAAGTTTCAATATCATGAAGATAATGAGAAAGGTGCTACAAGTAATAGTTATATTGCTATTGATGATGATACTATTAGTGAAATGTGAAAGGAAATAGGTATTAATAAATATAAAGAAGTATACTTATTAATTTATTAAAGATGATGTAAAATAATCAATGTTTAAATATATTTGGATTTAACTATTATATGATATATATAAGGATTGTTCAGTTAATTTTGTTCTCTAAGGATTTATAAGAATATGTTAAATGATTCTAATGGACTAGAAAAGTGATTTAATGGAAAGGTGATATTAATAGGAAACACATGATTAAGGGAAAGATAACCCTTAATATTTTCTTTATGCTATGATAATGATGTTTGGATAAATTAAATTTAATGGAACTAGTTACACTGGAATTTATTAATGAATTATTTAGGAAGAGGATTATGTTACCGTTGATGATGTTTAAAACATTTTCGGTTTAAGTAAAATATACAATAATATTTAGAATAAGGAAACATTCATGTTTTCAATAAGTATTATTGGTAATTAAGGTAATTATAATGTTTCAAGATAATATATGATGATGGTATTCACATGTTTGGTATGTAAAAAACAATGGCTACACTATGATATATGAGAGATCAATGTTAAACTAATTTTGAAATATTTAGCGACCCTTTTTCTAAAGTTTTGAACTTTCATCCTTAAAAATGATTACAAGGTTAACCATTTATGAAATTATTTATGTTATATATTTAATGAGGTTTTATAGATTAACATGTTATCTTTCAATATGAGGATTTATGAATATCAGATAACTTTTTTCTAACCATTTAGTTGTGATAAAGACAAATGGAATGACAAATAATTATATTTATGGATCTCATGATCTACTAATACTTTAGGAATGAAAAGTTCACCTTCATTTATCAGAATAACAGATGAATTAGAAATTGATCTAGTCACAATGAAGGGTGTAATTGTGCTGGAATAATGTAAGTATATCTTCTCACAACATTAGTAAATAGGTTCTTGATTTTTTTTGTTTTTTATCATCATTTTTTATGATATCAATGACCTTTTAAAGCCTTTTTTGGTTATGGTTTTGTTATCATAAATTTCTCTTAACCATGATCTATATCACCCTCACTCATAACTTGATAGTTAGATTTATCGTCTATGTCCATGTTTTTACTTTACACCTATGTTCTATTATGTGAAAACCTAGTTATTATTTAATTTTTGTAAAAATAAATTTATCAAATTTAATTTTTTAAATGATGTTTTAGAACTCATTTTTACATTGTGGGTTTCTTTGAAAGTAACTTTCATGTATTAATCCATTTATAACCCTAATGAATATTGAGATTAACAATAATTTTAATGGGGGTAGAATGTAACACACTTATAATTTAATGAAATTATTTTTTAAACAATGTGATAGATTTAATTTCACACTACACCATATAAAACATTCATTACATGAAACACTGGGATAGCTTGTGTTACATGCAACACTCAGTTTCCATTAAACACTTTTTTATTATTGTAATTATTTAAACAAGAATAGTATAACCTAGAAATTAGAATGGAAAGTATGAAAAAGATTAAAGGAATTATGAAATTATGGTTTACATATATATATATATATATAATTTATTGGAAAATTAATTATAAATGAATGTAAAACCCTTTTAACAAAAAAGTAAATGTTTTTCTACGAAAATATTTAAATATGCAAAAGTGTGTTTTATACAAATAAATAAATGAATAAATATTTTTGGATTATATTAATTAAAATAATAAATAATTTATTAAATATAATTTTTAACAATAATCTTATTTTTTTCTAGATATAATATAAAAATAAATCCAATTTCATACATAAAATAAGTATTTGTTTCTTCTAAAAAGGAAGTGTTACGCCTTTCGATGGAGCAATTGTTAATAATATAGTTTTTTGAAACATATATAAATTATATTTGAAAAAGTAATCTATTTTATTTAAATATGCATATAAAAATTTACCTTGGTTGAATCTTTGGTATTTTTTGTGATGTTTCATGTTTTGATGCATAATAAAAAATATTACATTTTAATTAAAGAAATTTTTTTATCTAAATAATTTATCATGTTAAATTATATTTTTGATTAGGTTTAATTTATAATTAGTTCTTGTTTTTATCATTTAATACAATTTAGGTCATTTGATTCAATTTCACATTAAAATTGGATATAAAAACATTCCAAACATTTGAACACATTTTACTTTAAAAAGCTATTGTCTCGTCCCGTCTGTGGGAAGAATTTGTTTATTAATTCGAGAAAGTTTTATTAATTGAACTTGTAAAAATGGATTAATTTTTTTAAATATATGGTAAAAATTAATTAAATATATCCCTTTTATTTTAGTATAATATTAATAGGAACTTTAATAATTTTTATTACCATAGTTAAGTGCAAATTTAGTAATTGAGGGTAAATATAATACTATAAATATTAGAAAAAACCCTAAAACATTACCAAATTTTATTGGATGAATTTAATTCAAACATTAACACTTAATGATAAAAATTTAATAATTTAATGTATATGTTTCCATTAAAATTACTTGGATATTATTAAAATCAAAGACAGTGAAAAAATGTCACAGTCTTACTTTTAATAAGTATAATATTTTCAATATGTGGTTAAATTGAATATATGCTCATATATATATATATATATTAATATGAAATGTAAAAAGTTTTTTCTACCTCATGGTATTTTATTTTAAAATCTTAGTGATGAAATAAATTTCATAAATAATTACATAATGAGATTGTGGTAATTATTCAATTAATGAAACAATCAATTAAATGATAGTATAAATGTAAAAATAACTATAATTTTAATAAATTAAGGTAATAAAATAATTTTATAGGTTAATATGACATATTATGGGTGTATTAAATTAATTTATTCTAAGTTATATTGAATTATTGATTTTATTAATGTTGATGTTTTTAATAGTGTGAAAATTGATAGTAATGATATTTTATGAAACTAATATTTTTTTTAAATTATTTAAAAATTATAAAAATCATAAATAAGTACAAATAAGATAAATTATTTTATGTAATATAATAAATGGATCATTTATGATTCAATTTAAACCTTAAATGTAAAACTCTCAAGCTTTTAATATCGAAAAAGTTGTTACCATAGTTAAAATTAAAATAGGTTAATTGAGGGTTAATAAAGAAGATAAGGTTTGAAATTACACAAAACCTATATAAAATATATATTTTTGATGTTATATCCACCATATAACACATTATATTAAAATAAATTTATTCTAAATGGTATATTTATTGATATATAATTTATTATAATTTATTCTTTTGAGAAATTCCAAAAGTTCCCCTCACCTGTATTATAAAAGGATACATCATCCCTCATACCATTTGACCATTTTGGGTCTTTTATCTCAAAAAAACTCTAATAAATTATCTTCTAAAATTACCAATACACATTCTAGATGTTATGTTCTTCCCAGAAGGACAACTCTAGTGTCTTATATTGGAGATCTAAAGGATCCATTTTGAAGAAGAGGTAATCGCTCTAACTGATCACTCTCTTTTTCAAATCATATATTACTCAACTAAATCTATTATATATATCATAAAATAAAAAATTATTCAAATTAAATATTCAAAAATATTATTATGATTATGAACACACCATCATACAACACCTTTCCCATCAAACAACAAGTGAGAGAATCACTTGTGCGTATGTACGACTTACCATCTTCATGTAGCCATGCAATTCATTTTCCTTCACCATATTTTATGAGAGGAGATTATGATGGTTTTAATGTTTCTATATTTTATGTATGAAATTATTATAATTATGGTTTGAAAATATTATACCTACCTTTTTACCACATAATATTGTTTGAAATGATAACGTCGCTAATGCGTACTTATGGATTACCGTCTCCACGATGCGATGTGATTCGTTTTTCATTTATATTTCACATGGGTGGTAATAAGGATTAATTTTTTGAATATATATGATATATATAAAATAGAATTATTCAATAATGATAATATATCATATTAAACTCTTTATTTTAATATGAAATGAAAATGAAAATAACGTTCATACGGACGTATGACCTACTGTATCCATGAACGATGTATTCTATTTTCTACCTCTAACTTTTATGAATATCCATGAATTAATATATAATATATATATATATATATATGATATTTATATCATTTTTATAATTCTGGGGATTATGAAATCATGATCGATGTAAGAGGACCAAGTATAACATGTCAAAACATATATGAAAAACAAAACAGTTGTTACCCGAAACATAAATTTTTAATGGAATTGTTAATAAGTGAGTAAAAAAAATTCCTAAGTAAATTATATATGGTATTATATATATGAATATGGTTATGTGGTTTATTTATAATAAAATTATATGTATTACACATGATATTTGAACATATATGAAGGAAGTTCCGATTTACGGTAAGGGTTTTTTGTATCGCTTTTATTTCTATGAGAAACATGCCTTATACACTACTTGTTTCTTTTGTGTGGTGTATATAATTCACATGAATTAATTTTTTGATTATTAATATAATACTTTATGGGTATTTACACAACCATATTATTATATATATTTCATGGGGTTTACATTTCAAAACATAGAAAATCGGTATGGTAATTCTGTTTCAATTTACCTTTTATGAGACTCATATTATATTATGAACCTATATTCTTTTACAAGGTGTATATACATCCCTTTGAAAATTTTATCAAGAACCTATTTATTTTCATTATATTTTATGTTTCATGTAATTTTATTCTCTCGTCATTAGGAATACTGTGTTCCTTAAATATAATGTTTTTTGAAAATGTTTTAAAGGTGTAATAAATGATCTTTTATTCATTTTTCAAGGAAAATGGACTTCATCAATTTTTAAAATGGTTTTAAAATATTACGTTATAGGTTTTAAAGGTCATTTTTAGAGGGTTTTTTCTACATATTTTGTGATTTAAAAAGTTTTTGATTTCAAAAATGAAAATAATTTTTTACTCAATAATTATTTTTAAGTGATCTCTAAAAATTGTTATCCGTTTATGATAACACTCTTTAATGATACTTATATTTTAATGGGGATATTTTTCAAGTATACTTATCTTATTATTAATATGGTTTATTTATGGTTATAATATAATGGTATGTTTCAAATCCATTTAATTTTCATTGGTTATGCTATGATTGAATGATTTATGTTCTTGTGGCACACATAAGTAAGGTTTTCATTATGTAATGGGTATGACATATATATACCACAAATGAAATTAGTAATGATAATATTTAAATGATATTAAATGTTAAATGTCATTTTATCCTAATCCAATAATAAAATGCTACACCGGATGTCATCCTAAGCCAGATATAAGAGGGTACACAAGAGGTCATCCTATGCCAAAAACATAAAGGTACATTAGAGGTCATCCTAAGCCCTATACAGGTACATAGGTGTTTATTCTATGCCTAAAATACTATGAATATATTTTTGGGTATTTTTTAAATAAGGTATTCTAAAATTATGTGTTTGACAAAATTTCCATTTATTATGCCATTATTATACTTTCCTAGCCCATGTGCTTCAATTTTCATATGATTTAATTCTTATGATCTACCAATATTTACACCATAACTCATATATATAATATTTCATATCCAAGGTATGATTGTATAATTTTATTCTCACGTTTTAATACCCATATGATCTTGTTATTCTTATGTATCTTCCATGTTTACCCTTACTGAGCATCTGATCTCACCCTTTATAATATTTCCATTCCATAGGTTATAAAGAAGTGTTTTAATTAGGAGTAATAAATGGGAATATTTTTATGAGATATGTTAAATATATTTCACCAAATTATAATAATTTGTTCCATGTTTCCAAAGGAACTTAAATATAATGGTCCTTGGGAATGTGTTTCTATAATGTAATGAACATTCATCTAAAAAGATATAATATCCATGTTTGAAAAGACTGGGTCATTATACTGGAAAATTATGAGGGAAGCTTTGAAAACCATAAAAACTTTTTAAAATATATTTTCATTAAAATGATATTAAGATATCATTTCAAAAAAAATTAAAATATTTTTGAAAACATGTTTTTTTGAAAAAAATATATTTCTAACCGAAGAGAGAAATAAAATGAGATTTTATTAATTTGTTTCCTTAATAATAGTACCCAAGATTGCGAAAATGGTAGTAATACATGGAAATATCTTAAATAATAATAGGATAATAAAATTCACGAGTTTTCTTGAAATATTTATCATAATATTTCATCAATTGAAGCATAATCATAAATAATCCTGATAAATATTGAGATTGTTGCAATAATCTCTTATGAATTTGGTAACTTTGATTAAAACTAACCATGTAAGAAAATGAAATTTCATGAAGATTAAAATATCATGAAAAGGATTATATTAATGATATAACATGTAAAATATAAGTATATAAACCTCTTAATATAATATAGGTGGATAAAAAATATGTGTATCAAGGAAGGAAAATTGAGGTAAAACGACCTTACTAATTTGGAAGCATTGAACTGCTAAACCCAATGAAATAGAGATCATAAAATTAGTATGAAAATTAAAATACATTTAAGTATAAGGATCTTATAATACATTAATTTTTAGTATATACACCACAAAAAAGAAACTAGTGGTGAATATGGTATAAGTCTTGCAGAAATAAAAGTGAGACTAAAAATCCCTTTACTACATGAGTAAATTTTAAATTATGATCCCTAAAAAAGAATAACATCAATTAAAAATTTTAATATCATGAAATAAATTAAATTTATTATATATCATGTTATAGTTAATTAAATACACCACATGAAAAAAGTGATGAAAATATCATATATCTCATCAATGTAAAAAGTGAGATGAAATTCTCTTACCTAATGTTTGAATATCTCCGTAATCATTCAAAAATAATGTATATTAAATATAAGTTTATTTTAAATCTATATAAAACAATATTAATTTATATAATATGAAATATTATTTTCTTAGGACCTTTTATTAACGGCTTATTAACTATTCCACGTTAACGTTAGGTTTCGAGTAATACCCACTTTGTTTTTCACATGTGTTTTGACTTAATATATTTTTAGGCCTATTATTTATATCATTATTTAGTAATATCAATAATGATAAAAATGAATTAAATATAAAATAAATTAAGTATAAATTTATTCAAAATAATATATAAATGATAGAAATAGAAAATGAAATACACTGTTCATGGAGACAGTATACTGTATGTATGCATGAATGTTGTTTCCATTATATTGTCATACTAAAGAAAAAATTAAATGATAAATATACAATAATTAAATTATCATTATTATCTCATATATTTATTATTTTTTCAATGAAATTATACTCCATATATTCCATATAAATTGTGAACAAATCACATCACTATAGGAGGCAGTAGTCTACATGTCCACAAATGAAGTTATCGTATTTCCAAAAATAAAAAGTATAAAGGTATGTCTTATATAATAATTACATAATAATATATATATATATATATATTTAATGTATTATATTTTATAAAAATATAAAGTAAATTTTTATTTCCAACCCTGAATGGTGGTAATGGAAGAACGAGAGACATCGGTTTGCGAGGCGGTAGTCCGCTGTACACATGAACAATGATTGTGTATCCCATTTCATGGAAGTGTGTGTGAGTGTAGGTGTAAACCTTACCATAAAAACATATTAGTATATTGATTATACATAGGTTATTATATAATAATGGAATAATAAGAATTCATGAGTTATAGAAAGAAATAAATCAAAAGAGCCTATGGAAGGATGTTACATCTTCTTTGGATAAATCCATTTGGTTTGCACTAAAGGGCTTCCTTAGTTGAATATATTCCCAAAGAGAGGATGATATAATTAATGGAGGAAATTTTTGGGGAGATTTAGGAATATTTTGACTATTCCAAATGGATTGATATGTGTGAAGAAGTGGGGGGTGGTGAGTTCCCTTAAATAGTGGAGGAGGAGTGTCATTCTTGTAAATATAAAAAGGAAAACACTATTGGGAGATCTCCATTACATCATGTGACTCCAATAATTTTAATTTTTTTTATAAAATAGAGAAATTGGAAAAAATATTTCTAAAAAAATGGACTTTGGACATGTGTCTGGGTTATTTTTCCCCTCATAATAATGTCTAACCACTAAGTAATCTTGTTTTTATTTAAATGCTGTGATTAATTTTAATTACATTCATTAATATTTTTGATCAAAAAATAAGTACAAATTATTATAAATTATAAATTATTCTGATTAAAAAATAATTAATCCATTTTTTCAAATTATAAACATAGAAGCTGTGAAAATTAATTTTAAATTAACCCCACAGATGTGTTGCGACATTAGGTTTTTTAACCGAAAATGATTAAAATCTTGAAATTTTTTTATACGTAATTTCAAAGTAAAATTGGTTCCAATGAAATAAATTAAATTAATTAATTTAAAAATAATATAATTAAACTTTAAAAGAAAATAAAAATATTATTTAACAATATAAATAAATTAGATGAAAAATACGTTTTGAATTAGAATTTAATATTTTTCACTATTCAAGAAAAAATGAAGTTTTTTTGGAAAATCTCAAAAATACACCCAAGTAAAATTTTTATATTTTCAATTCAAAAACAATTTTTTTTAAAATATAATTTTTAAAATTTTCTAAAATTAATTTTATTATTGTTCACAAAATGTCAAAAAAAGTAGTTCATTTGAGAAAATAATATTTTCAAACACGTAAAGAATTTACAAAAAATTATTTTTTTATTATAATTATGTTTTAATCACCCAAATCCATTATAATTAATATGTAAAAATTAGTTATTATTATTCATATTACTAAGTTTTATGACTATGTTATAACTATCTGGATTAAATAAATATAATAATAAAATATAGTTTCATAGAGACTAAATGTTTCATATAATGTAAGATTATCTTAGTGTAATGTATAAAGAAATCTTAAGTTGGTGTATCATAAAACACAATACATAAAATAAAAATAATTTATTTAGAAAAAAGGTTCATAAATACTTGATGTGTTAAATTACATCCCCATTAAAATAAATTTCACCCTCAAAATACTTTAATCTAATACAAAAAAATGAGGATACTTTTGTGTCATTATATCCTAAAATTACAATATATCTTCCTCTATCTTGGGATTTCTCCATAAAACATTGACCAGGTGATTGGTCTTGTTTTGTAGAAATGTTTCTGTATGATCAAGAATTCCAACTAGTTTTTCCTTGTATGAAAGATCCTTCTACAGGAGTATGAACTCAAATTTTAGTACATGTGAAAGGTTAGGTATGTACTTCCTCCGGAGAGATATATAGAACACATCATGGAATTGAGAATGGTTTGGTGTAAGTTCCTAGAAATAGGATACCATACTAATACTATCCGTAATTTAAATGGGACCGATATACCTAGGGATTAGTATCCCTTTCTTCTTGAATCTCAAAACATTCTTACAGGGATAGATTTAAAGAAACACCTTCTAAAAAACTTGAAATTCTAGATCACACTGATGGTTAGTAGCACACCATTTCTACTAACTTCGTGCTTCCATGAAATGCGTCTGGATGGTTCTAACATTTTCAACCATTTCTTAAGAGATCTTAAGTCCCTATGGATTTCTTTCTCTAACTTTATCCCAACATATTAGAGCTATAAATTTTCTCTCATAGGGGGACTAAAAGGGTGTCATCATAATGACAGATTGAATGATATTTTTTTTAAGAAAACCTAAATAGAGGAAGGTGTTGATCCCGATCAATTTTTAAATCTAGAGAATAAGATCTCAACATATCCTCTATAATATGATTTGTTCTTTTTGACTGAACATCTTTCTGAGGATTATAATCTATGATGAAACACAATTATGAATCATGTACATACTGAATACTTTTCCATAACATTTACATAAACTTCATATCCCAATTTGATATGATGGAATGTGGTACTCCATGAAACCTTACAACTTCCTTAATGTATATACTTGAAAGTTGATCTAGAGAGAATCTTTCTCTGATAGAAATGAAGTGTGATGAGTTTGTAATCTGAAAATCTACCAAACATATAGAATTAAACTCTTTAGATATTTTGGGGAGTTCAATGAATAAATAAATAGTTATTTTCTCCCATTTTTATTCTAAAATAGGTAATGGATGCAACATCACCTTAGATGTTTTTATTTTTGACTTAGCTTGCTAGAATACAGCGCATTGAGATAAAAAATATGTGATATCTCTCTTTATTACAACCCCACATAAGTATTACTTAAAATATATATACATCTTCATACGTTCAAGATGACTATAATCTTACTCTAAAAGATCATTATTCAAATATGGTATGGGTAGAACATAAACATTATTCTTAAACCATATCATTCCCTCCTCACCAAGGTTAAAAATAGGATCATTTCTAACCTTCTTATGTAGTTATACATCTTCCTTATACACCTTTTTAATACTCACATGGATAAAGGGTTGAACATTCAACTGAGAAAGATATGATTTTTCCTCTTCTTTCAAGATTCCCAGATCAATCCATTAAAAATATTAAAATATTGTATATTTTGTGATCCTCAACATGGATAAGATAATATGATCCTTTTAACTCATAGAATTATCCACCTTGTTTGATTTTCCATGGGGGTAACATATTTACCATTTATAATATTTTATCACTAATAACCATATTTTCTGGCACATGTTTAACTACTTCTGTGTGAATATATATTTCCCTATAGATTAAACCCTTCTCTATTATAGGGTAATGTAAGAACAAGTGCACTGAATAACCTTCTTTTCATTTCTATGAAATTTTCCTCACATACATCTATCTAGAAGAACATAGAACCCTTCCAAGTTAACTTGGCCAAAATATTGGATACTAATGATAAATCCTTCATAAACCATCGATAATATACAGCTAAACCAATAAATATATAGATCTCAGTCACTCTGGTCAGTCAGAGCCAACATTTAGTATCCTCGTTATTTGATGGATTTACTGTTATACCCACTCTTGAGATTATATGAACCAAACATTAAACCCTTTCTAGTCAAAAGACACACTTTTTAAAATTTTCAAACATCTTATCCTTCCTTTGGGTCTTTAATACAATTATAAAGCAGTCTTTGTTTTCTTCCCTTTTCATTTAATAAATAAAAATATCATCTATAAATACTACCAAAAACTGATCGATGTAATCTTTAAAGGCTATGTTCATCAAATACATGAAGATAATAGGGGAATCAGTAAGACCAGAAGGCATAAATCTATATTCATAGTGTCCATACCTTGTAAAAAATGTTTTCTTGGGAATATAATCCCTATTGACCCTTAATAGATGATATCTAGAAAAAAGGTCAATCTTGGAAATGTATTGAGATCTGCATAGCTGATCAAAAAAGTCATCAATATGGGGAATATGATACTTGTTCTTGATCACAATCTTGTTCAACTCACAATAATCAATGCAGAGCCTCATTGATCCATCTTTCTATTTCAAAAAAAGAATAGGTTCACCCTAGGGTGACACACATGGCTAAGTGAATCCCTTATCACGTTATTCTTGAAGTTTCTTTTTCAATTTTTTCAACTTAATTAGGGCCATTCTATAGGGGGTCTTAGAAATTGGTGTTGAATCATGTATGGGTTCTATGAATAACTCAACTTAAATTTTTGGTGGAAGGATATGAATTTTTTTAGGAAATACATCCGAAAATTATAGAATAATAGTCATATCATTGAAGTTGAGTTACTCAAAAACCATTTTATATGAACAACCCTTCTGAATTAGAATGAAGACTCAAATACTCGATGTAATCTCCACAAGACATTCATACTTATCTTCACATTGATTGATGATCATAGGTTTGTTTTAAATATAAAACATAACTACACTTCCTCAAAAATTGATGTGGAATTTATACATATAAAAGAAATCCATGGCTAATATGACATAAAATTTAACCAGAAAATGAATGAAAGTATTTTCTAGAAGTACATTCCCACAGATGTCAAATTGAGAGGAATTATACACTTGAGGTGAAATAATCAAACCATTAGGTATTTTCACATGTAATTCCACATCTAATATTTTTTTATAATCTTAATACACTTATGGGATTATTTAGATATGAAAGAGTTTGTAGATCTAGAATCAAATAATACATTATCATTTCTATAGTAAATAGTAAGTATACTTTTCACCATGTCATTATCCCACCCCTCGTTATAAATAATGATCATATTTTATTTACCCTTTTACATAATATTAAGAGGTTTCTAAAATTGATTATCATCATTTACCTTATAGTTTGGGAACAGGTTAGCATAATTCCTATTATCCTTACACTTATAGAAAAAGCAGGGGAGGTGCATTCTATGTAGCTTTTTCTTCATTCACATTATTAGATAACTCCTTTTCATCAATTCATAAATAAAATTACTGATGACCTTCCCTTGAAAAATTAATACATTTTTTAGAATCCTTAATATAATTTCCTCCATGCCTACTCCCACACGTAGAGAAAAAAGAAAATATTATCTTCTTCTCTCTATGGTTTCAAGATTTTCTTTTGAACTATTGGAGTTAGTGCACTAGAAACAACTTATGTGTACTTTATGATAACCTATATTCATAGTTTTGTATATTAATAAAATCTTAATAACATCATGACTGTTCATATATGTAACATAGTATGCAATAATATTCTAAGAGTCGCTATCGAACTAAAATGTCATAATAGTTCCCTTCTACGATGAGACGTCAGAAGTGATATGACGCTATTATTAAATATATGTTCTATATCCAGACGATATAATTTGAGGGACACAAATGATATATGATAATAGGAGTGGATACCCATAGGACTTTGAGGCTTATTCTCATGGTGTATTCCCTTTGTAATTTCCAGTAGGATATTATGTGAATAAGGCCCTCCATTAAGAAATTCACATTTATATGTTTCATTAGATGTTCCTATATTATAACACGTGTATTGTTCCTTAGACATTAACATTATTATTAATGACTATTATGAGTCACATACTTTAATGTGTTGAAAAAAACCGTGATGACAGATATTAACGGTGAGGTTGGATACGTTGGGTGCATCATGAGTGATATTAAATTAATGAAAAATGTGATAAAGGACTTTTCCCTTCATATTAGTAATAGATGTTGATATCTCAGGACCTTTTATGCTAATGATATATCCTAAATAAATCCATGGCTATGATTTATAGTAGGCATGTTCAATTTACAAGAAGTTTGAGAAAGAGACAGCGAACACATAGGTTAATGAAACCCACATGAAACCTACTTGATTTGAGATGTTATGATAAAGGGATTATATTACATAGTAAGAATTAATATGAGGTATCATATTGTTTCATAATTAACTTCTTTCTCTATGGGTGCCTTGGCATGTTTCTAGAAGAAAACCGTAGACATTAAGTTGCTTCACCCAATGGAACTAAGAAAGAGTCGTAGAGGCTCACACGCTATGTGTATCTAAAATCTCAGTTAAATAATATATTATTATTTATTATTTAACAAGTTGAATTAATATTACTCCCATAGTTGTTTTAATAATTATTCATGTATTCTTGATCTCATATATTCCATCACCAATTATTCAAGATAACATAATGTGAGTGAAATATTTAAGAAATATTTATTTTCTATTAATTAATATATTATTTATTTATTTGTTATCGAATAATTAAAAAATATTTAGTTAATAAATAAATATTCATTATTCAAGGTTGATAAATATTTTAGATAAATTGTAGACCTATTTTAATGGTCTGATTACAAATATTGAATAATGAATATTATATTATTAAATAATATATAATTAAATTTACAATTTAAGCGCATATTGAGAAATAATAATAATAATAATATTATTATTTAGAATGGGGTTTTTCAAGTATTGAATTATCAATAAAGGGAACTTATACAATTATTCTATTTTAACCTTAGTGATATATAAACCCAATAATTTTATTTTCCCAAAAATCCAAATCATTTGTTTGGTTGTGTACAATGGATTTGGAAAATCCTCTCCAAACCAAGAGATATCCCTTCTCCAAGAATGATCCAAAGAACAGAGAGAGATCATTATCCACCTCCCACTCCCAAGTCAAAGGATATCCAGGAGAATGCTTTGGAAGTGGTTCTTGAGGTGATCAAAGGTGGATGGCGCAAGCACTAGGGTTTCTTGTGCTACCTCCCAAAGATTCATACAGTGACATTCAGAGTTTTTTGGAACACATTTGGATCACATATAATGGGAATCTACATCAATTCCTTCAACTAAATTATGGAACAATGAAAATCCATTGTCAGATCCATCAATGAATAATGAATTCAATCAATGTAATTATTTATGTAATTAAATTAATTATAAATAATATGATATGATCCTCTCTCTTGGTTCTGTCATTCTATCCTTATTCTATATTCTTTGATTCAATTATATAAATCATTAATTTTATGATTGTTTAAAACTTTGATTAATGATTGGTCTTAGAAAAAAATCAATGTTGGGAACAACCCGTAGCACAATTATGCTACACTCAGAACCAATAAGTGGTATCCGATCTATCACAGAATTATTTAAAATTATTTAAATATCCTTGAAGATTTATTCATTTGTGATTTAGTTTTTCAATTAATGTTTAATCATTTATTTAATAAAATTTGATAGATTTTCTTCTTCACCCTTCGTTTCTCATATATCTAATCAGTGTGATTAATTTTATGAATGAAATAAGATAGAATAACTCATCTAGAGGTTTCAAGGATTCTAGTTGGATAACAAAGGACTACTCAATGTGTAACTAGAGTTACAAACCATGTACTTGTGTTCAATGCATCAGGAATTAATTTGTAAATTATTTCAATGTGTTTTAATTGATGACACACAATCGAGATAATTATTACACTTTGTGTTGACTAGGCCGTCATGGCACACGGTTAGTCGGAGTACAATCCATGTAGCCAATGTACACGGAGTGTAGACCCTTGGTGAGTCACAAACGATCTCTGTGTTTTATACATGGACTACCTAACTGGTGACTATGTAACTCAAAGTCCACATGCTATTTAGTCCCTTTTACACACTATGTACTCCATTTTTTCTGAGGCATAATTTACATGTCATGTCCTTAGGCTTGTACCTCAGATAGATGGTGAGATATGTACAAACTGTGCAGCTCACTTTTACACGTTGTGTACTTATACGAAATTTTTAAGATTTTAAATTTATTTTTTATACTATGAAAACCTTGAGACATATTCTAGCGTGTGGTCATTAAGTTGATAGGACACACCATATGATGGTTTTTTAGTATATAACTATATATATAAATTCTTAATTAATATTTTTGTAGTGTTCAAATCTGTATATCATGTATGAGTTATATTATAGTTTTTACTCAATGTCCATTGAAAATTAACACATGAAAAAAAAATTATGTAATTTGTGTAATCATTAATTTGATAGTACACTTAATGAAATTATGTGATAATTCTTGTATGATATATCTCATAAAAGTAAAATCATATATGATTATAATACATGTTGGGTGGATTACAAAGGGTATTCATAATGTTTCCTCCAAAGTATATTTAATGTAAAGTGTTAAATTTAAATAATTTTTTTAAATTTGTTTAAAATTATAATAGATGATAATATCAAGGAAATTTGGATGAGAATTAAGATAAAAGAATTGATTAATTAAATATAATAATTAATTTATTTGATCAGGATTTATATTAAATAAAAAATTTAATAATTGAATGCTAATTTTATTAAATGTATAATTTTTTACGTTCATGTTGATGATCATGATCTTATACCGTGAATTTTTATGTGATTTTTTTCATTTAATTTATTATTAAAATAAAGTTTCAGCATGCATGCCTTATATCCTCATATTATGTAGGGCTTGTGTGCCCGTGGTATCTTTTATGTAAACTCTTTTCCCTCACTTTCATGTGAGTAAAATCATATGCAATGGATAGAGGTCCCATGATTTTGGAGTAAGTTTATGTTTGGAGTTGAGGAAAAACCAATACAAGAGATATAAATTGATGGATAGGTGGAAATATGCAACATGAACCTTAATTGGTTCAAGGTGCTTTCCCCTAGGTTAATATTTAGTTTATCAACCAGTAGATAAAATAACCATTAGTAAATGCTCATGATCATACCGAATTATTATTTTATTTCTATAAAATTTCATGGTTATTTCAATATAGAAGTTTTTTCATGATCACATAATTTAATGAAATTAACAATCATGGAAGATAAAACTAATATAATCTAGCTTATGCATAAATATTATCTAAGAAATTGTTAATTACCTAATAAAATTCACCTAATACTAATAATAATGTAATAAAGATAATAATTATCAATTTATGCATAAAAGGATAAAATACCTCAATTATATATATTAATTCGGTATAGCCTTCCACTACTATATTTATAATCGAACCATAGCTCAATGTGCTTCACCAGCAAAAGCTGGGTTGTGTTAAATTATCGAGGAAATCTAACTTGAAGTTTTGGACTGAAATAACCTAATTAACATAAAGTGTTGACTATCAAAGTAGAAATTGATATAACTATGAGTAAAAGGTTGAGGAAATAAAAATTAAGGATTTTAGAATTGGGGAGTCTACTCAGCAGATCAAGGAACATTGATTAAATATAGTTGACATTTGGAATTCCTACCTAAAACCATTCAAGTTGATTGACCAACCATAATTGGGGTAATGAGAAGGGAAATAAGGATCCTTTCTACAAGGATGTCCAAATAATAGGATATTCTAAAACCAATGTCAAGAGATATCTGGTTTTTATAAAATAGTTGGAGACTATGAAATAAACTATTTATTTATTTGTCTAAATTTTATCAGATGGAGTATTAAAATTCTGCTAATATTATTTGTAGAAACAGTAATAAAATTACATCCAACACATCATTTTCATCCATACTTGATAGGGACAACCTTATCATCAGAAAAAAATTCCAAGAATTGATAATTATCTTACACATCATCTTTCTCCATGAAAGGAAATTATATGCATTGGAAGAACCTTCTCTTAAAGTGCCAGGAAATGAGGCTAGTGATGAAGAGTTATCACTTTATGAGATACATTTGAACAATTCCATAGATGTTCAAAGTTTCATACTCTCATCCATGTCCAATGATATTTTGAAGCAATATGAGTACATTGATGCATATAACCTGATGTATCACCTTTAAGACCTCTATTTATAGAAGGAAAGACAAGATATATATGATATATCCAATGATTTGTTCACAACTAAAATTAGAGAGTCTATTCCAGCTAGGCCACACGTATTCAAGAATATTGGCTACATTGAATGATTAGAAATATTAGATATTAAATTACCAGATGAGTTGTGTACAGATCACATACTTTCATCACTACCCATGAATTCTTCTATTTTGTTGTTAATTACTGCATGGAAAATAATGAGAATAGTATTTTTGAAATTATTAATTTCAATCTCCAAGTGGATACAGACATGGGGACTGATAAAACCACGGTCCATATAGTGAATACGAAAAGGAAGAATAAGGCCTTGGGATAGAGTACCTATAAATAGTCTAAATCACTCTAGAAAAATCCTTCCATGAAGAAGAAGATCCAGAGGCTGGGCAAGAAAAAGGAGGAAATATGTTTTTTTTTGGAAATACATTTCACCGGAAGAGTAACTACACCCAAAATCTAGGATAAGCTAAAGGTGTGTTCGTTATCAAGTGTAATTTTTCTATATCTACACACTGGGTATTATATATAACTTGTGTTGCTTATATCTATATCTAAATGCATGAACCGAGTAGATTTCGAAATATTTTCAGAGGAGCGGTCAATTTAAGAGCTTCTAATGGTTTGAGGATAGCTATTCTGTCCATTGGTGACTACCACCTTTCATTTCCAATAGGAATTATTTTGGTTTTAAAATATTTTTATTATGTACCTATGGTTACCAGGAACATAATTTTTGTATATTACTACATGCAGATGAGGTTTCTTTCATGTTTGGAAATAATAGTTGTTTCTTTTACAAGGAAAACATATTTTATATCAAGGAACATTTAAATAATTACCCTTATGAATTAAATTTTCTAACAAAACTATTAGAAATTGATAATGAATAATATTCGCAAAACTCATATAACACCCATCTTTGGCATCACCATCTTGGTCATGTAAATGAGAATCATTTGACAAAGCCTTATCAAGATGGTTCTTTAGACTCATTTGAAGTAAAACCAATTAAAATATGTCATGATTTTTTATAAGGAAAAATTATCAAAACAGCATTTGGTGGATAGGCTGAAAGGGCCCAATGCTTATTGGATTTGTACTCACTGATATGTGTGGAAAATTTCCAGTGAAAGCTAGTGGTGGATCTTCTTACTTCATAATTTCCACTGATGAATAGAGTAGATATGGGTATACCTTAATGATGAGTAATAAGTCTGATTCCTTTGATAAATCCATGGAATCCATGAATGAAGTAGAGAATCAGCTTGAAAAGAAGATAAAGAAGCTTTGATCAGATCGAGGTGGTGAATACATTAACCAGGATTCCATATAATTCCGATGAGAGTTTTGAATTCTATATCAACTCACTCCATCTTACAAAAAATAGTGGAATGGTTTTAGTGAAAGTAGGAACCGTACCTCATTATAAATTTTAAGGTAGATGAAGAGTCATTTAGATCTTCTATTATACTTTTAGGGATATTCATTAAAAACTATAGCATACACATTAAACTAAGTACAAACTAAAGTGAATAATAGAATTCCCTTTGAGATATGTGGTGGAATGAAACCCATTTTGTCTCATACATGTGTATGGGGTAGTGAGGAATTTGTTAAGGCCTAATTAGGAAACAAACTAGAACTTTGGAGAATAATGTATCTTTATAGGACATCCCAAGGAAATGAAGGGATACATCCAATAAAACCCATTGAAGAATAAAGATACTATCTACACACAATATTTCTTTTTTGAGAGAGAGAAAATACTCAAAAATGATAGTGGGAGAAAGATTGAATTCAATGAATTTGTTTCTAAAGATATACAAGAGTTGGAACATGAACAGATTCCATAGGTCCCCATGGGAGAAGTAGTTCTTCAAACACATGTAATGAGTAGAAGCATAAGAGAGGTAGGAGAACCAGAGGGATATTGTTTTATAGTCACTAAAGATGGTGAATCATTATTGGTTGGAAATGATGAACCTATAAAATATAAGGAGGTAGTAGAGAGCTCATAAACTATAATATGGAAAGAATAAATGAATTCTGAAATTGATTCCATGTATAAAAACAAAGTTTTACTTCTAGTCGACGCACTAGTTGACGTAAAGAATATTGGATGAATACGGGTATTCAAGAAGAAACTGCACATGGAAGGTTAATTAAATACCTATAAATAAAGGCTAGTGGATAATCAATTTAAATAGTGTCACAAAATTGAATATGATGAATCCTTTTCACAAGTTTACTTGTTTAAATCCTTTATAATTATGATTTCAAAAGAAGCTTAACATGAGTATGAGATTTATCATATGGATGTAAAAACTACATTCCTTAATTGAAAACTTCAAGAAGATGTCAATATGAAAAAAATAGATGGGTTTGTTACTCT
This sequence comes from Viscum album, assembly GCA_963277665.1. Lineage (NCBI taxonomy): Eukaryota > Viridiplantae > Streptophyta > Magnoliopsida > Santalales > Viscaceae > Viscum > Viscum album. Next base: position 80,603,997 of record OY728155.1, on the reverse strand, counting down.
AGGTGATTCCAAGAATATTTTCAAGTTTCATAGATCCATTTATATTTTGAATATAGCATCTAGGTCAACAAACATTAAATTTAATGAAGCCATAAATGAATTTTTTTCACTGAGATCGAATGTGATCTATTTGTTTATAAGTGATTTAACATAAATTTGGTTGTTATCCTAGTATCATGAGTTAATGAAATATTAATTATTCAAAATGAAATACCTGTTTTATGGCCAGTTAAGGATTGGTTAAACTAGTGTTCTATATTAAGGACTTTGGTGAAGCAACCTTCATTCTAGGGATAAATATCATTCATGATATATCCATGAGGATTCTTGGACCAAGTCAAAGTACATATGTTGACCAGATAGTAAATAGATTTAGTATGGAATAATCTGATAGGTTATTTTTTCCAGCATCACATGCTTTACATCTTTATAAGAAAATGTGTCCTCATACACAATAGGATAATGACAGAATGAGAATGATCCCATATGATTCAACGCAATAATCAATCATGTATTCCATGTTATGTACTAGACATGATGTTGTCTATGCATTGATCATGGTAGGTAGATATCAAGAAGATCCGGGGTAAAAACATTGGTCTGTTGTTAAGGATATCCTTAAGTATCTAAGAGTAACTAAATATATGTTCAGGGCGTATAGAGGAGAGGAGGAGATACTCCTTAGTGGTTATACTAATTCTAGTTTTTAGATAGGTTAGAGTGATATGAATTCATAGTCAGGATATGTTTTCTGTCTTAATGGAGGAGCTATGATAGGGAAGATTTCAAAGAAGTCAATTGTTGCTGATTCTACAATGATGTCCCAGTATATAGTGGCTTCTGATATAGGTAAGGAATCTGTTTGGATTCTGAATGTTTTCCAGGATCTTGATGTGGTACCTAGCAGTAAAGACCCAATCACACTTTATTGTGATAATATTATAGCGGTGGATCTTGTAAAAGATCCATGGTCACACCAACGTGAAAATCACATGATCTAGAAGTATAACATATTAAGGGATTTTAATCAAAGAGGTGAAGTTGCAGTGAGTAGAGTTCCCACAAAAGTGATCATAAAAGACAACTATATTAAAGTCCTATCTCAGCAAAATCATGAGTATCATGTTAGAGCTAGCAGAGTAAAGGTTGTTAATAGTTGGATCTAGTGAAAGTGGTATTCTATTGGAGTTGGTTCCCTAGAACCAACTTATGTGTAATTTATGATAACATATATTAATTATTTTTAAAATTAATAAACATTTTCTCAAATCATGATTGTTATTCTACATAATATAGTATATGATAACATCCTTAGAGAAACTATCACCCTGAAAGGTCATAGTAGTTCCCCTCTATGATGAGAACTCATAAGTGCTATGACATTATTTTTATATATACATTCTCCGGAAAGATGATTTATTTTTAGGGAAAATGATATATAATATTAGGGGTGTAGACTCTAAAGACTTTTAGGCACATTATAAGATTTTACTCCCTTGGCAATATCCAGTAGGAAATAATGAGAAAGTGACCCGCTAGTAAAAAATCCATATTTATATGTGTCATTGGATGTTACTATATAAGAATGTGTGTATTGTTCATTATAATTTAATATTATGAATAATTATTATTATGAGTCAAGTACTTTGATGTACTGATGAAAACCATGATGACATGTGTTCATAACGAGGTAAGATATGTTGGGTGCATCACAAGTAATATTGTATTAATGAATAATTCAAGAAAGGATTTATCCATTTTATTCTTTAATTAAATTTGATATCTCATTCACTTTGTTGAAAATGATAAATATTAAATAAATCCATGTCCATGGTGTACAATAGAAAAGTTCAATTTTTGGGAATTTAAAAAAATAGACATCGAGCACATAGGTTGATGGAACCAGGGTGAATCCTTCTTGATTTGATATATTGTGATAACGATATTATATTACATAATAAGAATTTGGATGAGGTATTGTGTTTTTTCAGAATTAAATTCTTTTTTTATTGGTTCCTTGGCATATTTCTTGACTCTAAACTTGGACTTTAGCCCACTTCACCTAATGAAAGTCATAAATAGTCCTTGAGGGTCACACAATAAGTGTATCCAAAATATTAGTTAAATATTATATTATTATTTATTATTTAAAAAATTCTATAAATAATATTATTGAATGTGGTTTAATAATTATTCATGTATGCTTGATCGCATATATTACATCACTGGTTATTCGTGAGAATACAATGTTAGTGGAATATTTAATATATATTTATTTTCAATTTATTGAAAATAATATTTATTTATTTATTAAAGAATAATGTAGTGATATTTATTTAACAAATAAATAGTCATTATTCAAGGACCGATAAATATTGTAGAGTAACGGTTGAACAAGTCTAATGGTTTGATGAGAAATGATAAATATTGAATATTATTTGATTAAATAATATTTAATTTAATTTGTATGTTAAGCACATATCAAGAATTAATAATAATATTATTATTATTTGAAATGGGGTTCTATAGGGATTAAATAAATATTAAAGGGAACTTGTTCAATTATTTTATTTTAACCCTAGAGATATATAAAAAAAATTATATTATTTTCTTAATAAACTAATTCATTTGTTTGGTTTTGAACAATGGATTTAGAGAATCCTCTCAAGTCTTAGCGAGATAAATTCTCCAAGAATGATCCCAAGAAAGATGAGGAATCTTCCTCTCCCTCCCACTATCGAGAAAAGAGAGATCAAGGAGAAAGATTTTGAAGCGGTTCTCGAGGCGATCAAAGGTGGACGATGCAAGCCCTCAGATCTATTGTGCTAGCACCATATGATAATGTTCAGAGATTTTTGGAACACGTGTGCATAACCGCTAGTGGGGAATATACTTTGATTTCTATCATGAAATTATGAAATAATACAGATATATTGTCTAATCCATCAATAAATAAATAATTCAATCAAGGTAATTATTTAATTAATTTAATTAATTTTAAAAAATACGTGTTGATCTTCTATCTTTGTTCCAACATTCTATCCCTTGTCTATATTCTTTGATTCAACTTTGTAGATCAGTACATTTATCATTGTCTAAACCTACGATTGATCATTAATCATGGAAAAAATAAAAGTTGGTCACACCCCGCTACAAGCTTCCGTTGTGCCCAGAACCAACATGAACTTCATCTTCCTTATCTTTTCAAAACCATGAGATTGATACGTAACTCCAACCTCCATTTCAACCATTATTTCAAAACACAAAATATCTTTGTTCTACTAAAATATCTTATGGAAAATGCCCTTTTGAGACTTGGATTTAAGCCAATGAAGAACCTATCAAATTTAATATCAGGTTGGTTGATAACACTAAAAACATACCTATCATGTCTTTTGAAATTCTACTTATAGGAACTAAAATATCCACCATCAATTTTATTTAACTTGAAGAACCCTTCATCTATATTTTTATTAAGAATACACGGAATGTACTTATTGAAAAATATGTTTTTGAACTCATCCCAATACATGGATTCAATTTTATTTTGTTGGCTTGTATTCTTAATTAGAGTCCATGACTGGTCCACTTCGCCTTCTAACCGGTAAATAACCAGAATAAATTTCTTATGATCTAAATAATGATGAATGAGGAATATATTTTCCCTGGTATTGATCCATTGTTTAGAAACACATGGATCATACAAAACACTGAAAGAAGGTGGGTGTTTCCTCATGAAGGACTCAACAGAATATTGTTCCCCCCTTTTCTCATTTGTAAGTCCATCATGATTTATATCCTGAGAATATTGGGTGAGTATATCAATGAGATTGTGCATTATATGTCCCATATAAGTTTTGTTCTAAAGAGAATAATTATTTCATTTCCTATCACACTCATCATTATTGTTGTTCCTTTGGGTTCCCTCTATTAAATAAAACCAAAAATCATATAGTAAGAAACAATAATCATAATGGGGAAATCCATAATCCTGAAAACCACTTATAAGATGTCTAAATTATGACAAATTGCTTAATATAAGTCACATTAGGGTTATACTAGGTTATTCAATTCCAACTTCTATATAAATTCTTCATTATGGTTTGGGAAACGTTTATGAATTTTCAAAGCATGTCCCCCGAGAGTGTCAAACTTGGGGTGTAAAAAGGCTAATTTTCATGCACCAGTTCCCAATAGATTCTAGCTCAATATAGTTTTTTCATGGTTTTTACCTCTATGTATATATATTATAGAGCCACATCCCCTTGAAGTAGTCAGAAAATTATGTCTTTATAAGAAACCACTAACTCTATCCCTTACCAAAATTCCAGGACATTTTCCTATACTTAGACTCATCATTAATCTTATCTTTAGATAAATGTTGTCAGGGGGCTCAATAATTTTTTTAACAATAGTTTCCAATGGTTAACTAAATATTTTATCTTATAAGAACTATAATGACCCTATATTAACATAAATATACATTACATAAATTTTTGGAACATTTTATACATTACACAAATAGACACCCAAATTCTGCAGTAGTTTAGTGCCTTTGAAAATATGGAAACATAAGAACTAGTATATAACTGAGCTACATTATCTCCCACTAGGTTTTTAATGACTAGAACCATTATTAGATACATCATATGGAATACATATATTCATGTCATGGGGAAATTTAACAAAAAAATGGGTGAGTTCCGATACTCAATAAGGGTAAAAAGGATATATGTAAGCATAATCATGAGAATAAGGGTATGAGAACATGATCATAAAAGTATAAGATGATACCCTGAATATCAAATATAATAAACATGAATTGTAAAATAAATATTAGAATTTAATAAGACTGGAATCATACGGTAATCAAGATCATAAACCATGAAATCATAACATAGGAATAATATATGTAATTGTGGTAGACACATAGGTATATAAAATGATATCCATGGTAGTAAAGGAATCTCTTCCAAGTCCATCTTAGTGGAATGAGTTAACTCCCCAAACCATCTTAGTAGTAATGGTTCACTCCCAATACCATCTTGGTAGACATATTCATTTACTAAATCGAGTTCACTCCCCTTTCGATCTATGTCAATCCCATGAGATATAAATCTTTACTAAATGCATTCGAGGGAGATATAGATCCCACAAATATCATAATGAAATCATACATATGTATGCCACTATATCATAAAAATTCATCATATCATAACCCATGAAATGGAATGGGATTAATAAAAATGTAATCATATCATAATTTATTAAAAAATAGGTTTTATAATCATTTAATCAAATAACAAACTCTTTAAAGAATCATGCTCCATAATCATATAACCTGTGGAAGATAAACATGTTTCTTAAACATCATGCAATAAAAATGTAGACCATTAAGAGAAATAATATGAATGGAAACTTTGGATCATTTCCATATAAATCCATTATTAACAAAAATAATGTCATATTATATGGAAAATAATTTGTAAAGATCTTTTAAAAACATTTATTGATGAACATATCCTTTTTTATTTGGAAAAATGTTTTTTAATACATAAAATATTTTTGAAAATATTTATCTGAAAATATATTTGAAGATTTAAAAAGGAATATTTGAAACTAGTAATAGATTTTTAAAATATTTTTTTATTAAAAATGATAATAAGAGATCATTTTAAAAATATTTTTGAAAACATGATTTTTGAATAAAATAGGTTACCGATTGAGGAGATAAATAAGTTCATATTTTCTTAAAAACATTTCTTTTAATTATATTAATTAAAAATGAGTGGAATAATGTTACTAATACATGAATATATATTGAATAAAAAAATGATAAGAAAATTCATGAGTTTTCTTATGAGACATATCTTAATATTTCATCGATGGAACCATAATCATCTACAATCTCGATGAATGACGAGATTGTTTGAATAAACTCTTATCACAGTGGAAACATTGAATAAAACTAACAATGTAAGAAAATAAAATTATTTAAAAATTAAAATATCATTAATAAGATTATATCTATGATATAACATGTAATATGGTAGTGTATATACCTTATAAAATAATATAGGTGAATAATAAAACATGTGTCTCAAAGAAGGAAAATTGAGACAAAACTACCTTACTGATTTTGTAACTTTTAAACCGTAAAACCCCAAGAAATATAGATCATAAAATGGGTTTAAAAATAAAAATAAATTTAAGTATATTTATCATATAATAAAGTCAGGGGAATTATATAAACCACACAAAATAAATGAGTGTTGAATATGGGATAAGTCCTTTAGAAATAAAAGTGAGACTAAAAATCCTTTTACTACCTGAGTAACTTTTGAATCATGATCCCCATGAAAGACTAAAATAAATTAAAAATATTTAATATCATGAAATAAAGTAAAATAATTATATAAAATTTCATAGGGAAGTGCATACATGTCATGAAAAAAGGGAGTGGTGAATATGTCATGTATCTCACAAATATAATAAGTGAGATGAAATTCCCTCACCTTATGTCTTGAATCTCTTCGTACTTGTCCAAAACTCATTTATAATAAATATCGGTTTATTATTTATCTATAAAATAACCATATTAATTTATATAATACCATATATTATTTTATTATGACCTTTTATTACCTTTTTATTAACACTTCCAAGTTAAAGTTACGTTCTGGGTAATAACCAGGTTGTTTTTTGCATGTGTTTTGATTTGTCATATTTTTTTCCTCTTACTTATATACTTATTTAATAATATCTTTAATTATAACCATTAAATTAATATCATATATATTTAATATAAATTTATTCATAATAATCTATAAAATATAAAAATAGAAATTGAAATACCCTGTTCATGGAGATGATAAGCCTTACATACGCATGAACATTGTTTCCATTTTCATATCGTATTGAAAAAAAGAAATTAAGTGATAAGTATATTATAATTACATTACAATTATTATTTCCTTTATATCATTTAATTCACTAAATACATCATTAATAAATTCCTTGTAAGGTGTGACCAAATCACTTCGCTTTGAGGAGGCGGTAGTCCACACGTCCCCAAATGAAGTTATTGTATTTCCAAAAAATTTAAATCATGAAGGTACATGTTATATAATAATAATAAAAGCATAAATAAATACCATATATTATATATATAATATAAAATTAGAAATTACACCATTATTTTAAACCTTTAAAGGTGTAAATGGAAGAATGAGTGACATAAGTTCATGAGGTGGTAGTCCGTCGTACACATGAACGATGATTGTGAATCCTATTTGATGGAAGTATGTGTCAGCATAGGTTAAAACATTAAAATAAAAACATATCAATATCTTGAATATACATATGTTATTATATAAAAATGGAATAATAATAATGTATGGGGTGGAGAAAGAAATAAAATAAAAGAGCTTGTGGAAGGTTGTTATCTCTTCTTTGGGTAACTACTTTTGGTGTTCAACAAAAGGGATTCCATGGTCAGATTTCTTTCCAAAGGGAGGTTTCAATTATGAAGGGATGGTATTAGGGAGGATATTGGGGGATATTTTGGTCGATAAAAATGTATTAATAGGTGTGAAAAACTGAGGTAGTGGGGGGGAGTACCCTTTTATAGTGGAGGAGTTTCATTATTGTAAATATAAAAACTTTAACACTATTGAGAGGTATCCCTTACGTAATGTTTCCACACTAATTGTAAATATTTTATAAAAGATGGGGATTGGTTGAAATACTTTCATAAATATCTTTTGGAAATGTTTTTAGGTTATTTGGCCCTTTAAATTAATGTTTAACCCTAAGTAATATTGTTTTTACCTTAATCGTTGTAATTAATTTTAATTACATTCACTATTGTTTTGCTAAACAAATAATTTGACATTAGTGGAAAATATAAATTATTTTTATTACATATATGGAATAATATTTTCCAAATTATAATCACAAATGTGTCATAAATTAATTTAAAATTAATCCCGTAGACTTGTCACGACAGTTGGTTTTTTGAGAAAAAATATTTAATTATTTGGAATTTTTTAATATCCAATTTTAATGTGAAATTGTTTTGAATTTCCTAAATTGTATTAATTTAGGTAAAATTTATAGAATTAAAATTTAGCAAAAAATTTAAATATTATTTAATAATATAAATAAACTAGTTGAAAAATTAGTTTTGATTTAAAATTCAGTATTTTTCACTATTCATCCAAAAAATAATGTTCTTCAGAAAAATCCCAAAAATTCACCATAATCAAATTTTGACACCATGAATTCCAAAATGATTTTTTAAATTAAATTTATAAAATTTTCTAAAATTATATTTATTATTGTTCATAGAAGGACATAAAAAATAATCCATTTGAGAAAATATTATTTTCAAACATATAAATTATTTACCAAAAATTATATGTTTTATTATAAATAATATTTATTTAAATAAAAAAATTATAAATAATATTTAAAAATTAGTAATTACTATTTATATTAAAAAGTATAATGTTTATGTTATAACTATATTGTTTAAATATATATAATAATAAAATGTTATTTCATAGAAACTCAGTGTTGCACGTAGCATGAATTGTATTGGTGTAGCCTATAACAAATGCCTAAATTTTTTTAGCGTGTAATAAAATACATTAAAGAAAACTAATTTATTAAAAATATTTTTTTTTATAAAAACGCAGTGTTTTATAATCTAGTTAGCCCCGAATATAAGAAATATATTATCAGGACAAGAATGTTTATCTTTATCCTCCCTTTTGTGGGATATGTTTGATATGGTCCAGTTGAAGGAATCTATCTGTCCATCAGTCTCTACATGATAGTGGAAAAAATGGTTGGATTTGATATTATATTATTGATAGGGATTCTGTAACATATAATTTCAAAAAATGGTGTTGTTTTCCATTAGTATTGTATGAGGGACACCAAACATGGTAATGATGTTATCTTTAATGAGGAAGAAAATGCTTTTTTCATTGAATTCATTGAGGGGTATTTCCTCATATAATTATGATAATAAGTCAGTATAAGTTAAGATGTATATGCATTTCTTGGTCATAACTAGAGGATATATCCCCACAATATCCAATAACCATATAGAAAATGTCAAGGATTATTTGAATGTGTATAGAAATTCTAGAGGATGATGGGTGAAGTTTGTTTGCACTTGGATGAAATGACACTTCTTGGTGAATTTTTTACTGTCCCACATAATTGAAGGCCAAAAATATCCAAGCATTATAGTTTTATTGGAATATATGAACCATGTTTGTTGGGAACCACAATATCTCAAATGTATTTATTTCATGAAGGCATCAAGCTATTCTCTATTGATTAATCATAGAATGATTTCATCAAATACTACTTTATATAGTATTTTTTGGTGATTCAGGATGTTATCAAGAGTAAAAGTGGTCACTCATCATCAAATTTGATCTTTTCAATATTTTCCTGACGACTACACTGTATCTTGGAGGTAGTCTAGAATAGGTATCATCGAACTAGTCATGGGACCATTTGGTTTGAGGATAAGACTAACCTCATTGATTTTTTCCAAACTAATTTGAACAAAGGTGATACCATTATGATATGTGCAATGATGATGGTTGTTTCACCCTGATATGGATCATCCAAAGTCATTGCTTCATTTTTGAATACATAAGCATGTGGATTCTATTATTCTGGGATGTGATTCAATGTTGGATCCAAGAGGAACTTTTTCATTAGTCCTCATACATAGTCGAGTAGGGGGATTAATTCATCCTTTTTGATGGTGTAATCACCATCAATTTTCTTGATTACCAGTTCTAAATAACCTTTCATCTTTAAGTGGTCTACTAGAATTTGATGTTCCAGTTCTAACCATATAATGAGGTCCTTATATTTTACCTCATTGTTTGTACAACCTTCTAGAAACAAGGAGTAAGGAAAAACTACCTTTAATAGTCATATGAAGATAACTCCCAACTTGACTTTATTAAGCCTGTAGTCTTCCATTATCTTCCATATTGGGATTATGGATTTTCCATCTAAATAAATATCCCTACCCTAGGGTAATTGTTAAAGAAATAATATCCCTTCAATGGGAAATTCTATATTTAATGACGTTGTTTCTGCATAAGGATCTTATGCAAGAAAATATACCAAATCTTGGCCTTTTTCTACTTTCGAAGGCATGAAAAAAATATCAAAATACTATAGGATAACCACCCATAGTTCTAGATATCCAATTAATATAGTAAGTATTAGGATGTATTTTCTCATGTTTTCGAAATAGGCCAAATGGACCTCATGGTGCTGTTGGTGGTGTCCTATTTTTTGAACTATAAATATTAATGCAAGAAATATCTTCTTGATATTTGAATAATGAGTCTTAGTGTTAAGAATAGTTCAATTGAGATAATAATGGTTATTTTCATTATTAGTGTCATTATATTTTAAGTAAATCACCTAGTTATTTTTCTAGGGCCATCACATACTTAATGAGTATTTTTACCACAATGAGTGGTATTAAAACTGGGGGACTCAATAGATATTTATTGATGGTGTAAAATGATTCATGAGAGTCTTCGGTCCGCTGATATGTGACCCCCTTATTCATCAACTTGGTGAAGGGAAAACACTTTCCTGTAAGGTTTAATATAAATCCCCAAAATACAGGATATGCGTCCCTATAAACCCAACAATTATTTGATATTATGAGGTTACATATTTAGGGTAGAATTTTCATTCTCATGATTGACTTCGATGCCACTATGGTATACAATGAAGCTGGTAAATTTCCCAAAGGGGACCCCAAAATCACATTTCAAGGGGTTCATCTTCAGGATATACTGTTTTAGTTTATTGAGGATGATCTCAAGATCAAATAGGTTTTTAAAACACAATCTAGGCTTAACTACCAGGTCTCCAAAGTGGAATTCGACAAACCTTCCTGTGAAGGACTTGAATATCTGATTCCTGGCATGTTTCTATGTACCACTGACATTCAAAAAGCCAAAAGGAATTAATAACATAAAAATACTCTCTCAGGGGTCCTATAGGTAGTGGCTTCTTTATATTCTTGGGACATTCAGAATAGATTATACCCCAAATATCCATCCATGAAGGAGAGGGATTAATATTCATCTGTTTCATCAATTAGGAGTTTCATGATTGGGATTGGGAAATAATCTTCTAAAAAATGCCTTTTTAGATCTATAAAGTGACGAAAACACTGATTTTACCATTCATATAATTTAACAGGACTATTTTGTATATAAATTTTAGATACTATACTTATTAAATGAAAATTTCCTAGATTATGTTGTTTAATTCAGCATCAATCTTAGTGGTGTGAGTCGGGTGTGTCCTTCTGGCTACCTATTTGTATCCCTACTGGTTTTATTGAAATACAAAGTGGTGAGTGTCTACCTTAGGATAGATTCCTGAAATTTCTATGTAATTACAATTAAAAACCCTATGATTCTACTTTATAAAGGAGGTATACTGATCTTTTTCATTGCATGACATGGATGTACTAATTAGTGTATTCCATTGGTATTCCAATATTTCCAGGTCTATTTGCTCGAGTTCATCGTTGGTTGTAGAAGCACCTTCCTCAAATAATAGAGGGGATTCCCTAAGGTCTCCTGATTCATCTTCCTATACTTATTCTTCCTTACTCTTGTAGGAAGTATATAATGAAGGAAGCTCAAAATTTGATAGAGGAGTCAATGTTTTGATAGTTAGATGATTAAGAGGCTTCCTTTGAATGAGTTGACAATGTGGGTCTCATTTAAGTTCTAGAGGGGATAGAGTGATGGATAGGGAATAAGAATCTTCATTTTATTTTTTATTCATCTGTTGAGTCATAGATCTATTTACACTTTTTGAATTTAACATAAGAATTTCCATCTAGGATTTTACCATTGTCTGGAGAGTTAGTGGCATTTTCCACACTACCAATCTATGTTTTCATGACTAATATCATGATTTTAGTTGAATTTATACCTATATTTGGGCCCATTACTATAATATAATGGATATTATTCTGCGATCTATTTGAAAGGATGGGAAAGGGTTATTTATAGACTTCTCCAGGCTATGACCTGAGAAACACTATTGGTCATGGGTTGATGACCTTCTATCTGGTAGAATCCCATATCAATGTGTTGAGTTTTGAAAGATTATATTTGTCATTAATCACCAAATGAAACCCCAATTTCTCTATTAATTCAATATTTTAGGAATTGGTGATATGATGAGGGGATTACCACATGACAATGCCACCAAGGCCTTCCTTGCCGAATTGTTAAAGTCATATAATTTCAAATAACTAGAAATTATGAGTTAGATATGTGGTTCCCAAAATATGTCTTGAGATTTATCCTACCAAGAGGATTATTCACTCTATTTTAATAACCCTATAGCGTTAAAGCCAAAGGGGACTAGTGTGATGTGTTGTATTATAGCTGGAGATGTGTTTAGATAAGAATTATATTGATTCACAACCCATTTCAATGATTTATCATTAGTTACCAATTCCATTTATCCTTACATAAACAAACAATGGTTTGATGTGTCCTTGTATAACGATTTTTTCCTACTCCATGAAAGATATTATTGTCTAGCATTTAGAAGGATAAGTCTCTGCATGATGTATTTTATCTACAGAAAACTCTACTTCAAACCCTTGAGTTTTCAGCAAAGCATCTAAGACTACTTCCTAGAGGTATTTTGATAAACTAATGAATCCAATATTGACAACCTGGATGAAACCCAAGACAATTTTTAACACCCTGATTTTTATAAATGTTTTTAGAAAAATAAATTTATTTAATGTCTTGTGTTACACATAACACCGACTTAGCTTGCGTTACATGCAACATTAATTTTATATGAAACCTAATTTTATTATAATTATATAAATTGAAAAATTATAACCTATCCATTATAATGGTGTGTATAAATATGGTTAACTAAATTATAAAAGTATGGTTTACATATGTAAAACCCTTTTGAAATTAAAATGGAAATGTTTTCCTGAAAAACTATTTAAATGCACCAAAGTTTTTTTATACCAAAATAATAATAAAATAAATATATCTGGATTATATCAATGAAATATAAATATTATTCAATCTAATGTTTAACATTTATTTTATGTGATATAAAAACAAATCCAATCTCACGAATAAAAAAATTATTTTTCTACAATGGTAGTTTTGGCGCCTTTTGATGGTGAACTTGTTTTAAATATAGTTTCTCAAAATTTTATAAATTATATTTTTCAAAATAAACCAATAATTTTAAATAATAGCTTCAACAATTATTTTGGTTGAATTATTGGTATTTTTCAGATAAGTTTCATGTATTCATTAATAGTGAATAATTCTAAATTTTAATTGAAAATCACTTTTTAATCTAAATAATTTATACTATTTAATTATATTTTAAATTGGTTTAAAAGTATAATTGGATCCATTTTATATCATTTAATCTAATTTAGGTGATTATAATCAATTTAATAATTAATTTTGATATAAAAATATTTCAATATTGTTGACATTTTAACATAAAATACATGTTTTCTCACCCTGTCTATGAGATTAATTTTTGAATTAATTTTAGGAATTTAAGTGTTTTTAATTATGGAAAATATATTCCATATTTATAATCATAATGTCAAAATTTATTAAATAGTCCCCTTTAATTTTTGGACAATATGAATAGTAACTTTAGTAATGTTTACTATTATGGTTAAAGGTAAAACATGTAATTAAGGGGAGAATAATATTATAAATATTAGGAAATTACCCTATCACTTATAGATATGCTATTTGATGAAGTTAATTTGACCCTAAACACGTAAGTATCTAATTTTAATAATTTAATGGACAATTTTCTATGAAAATGACTTGGATATCATTAAACTAAAAGAGAGTGAAAAAATGTCACACTATACTTTTAATAGATATAATTTTTTGATATGGGGTTATATAGAAGATGTTATTAAGTATATATATTTTAATGAAATCTAAAATCATTTTCTACATCATAATATTTTATAGCTATCTTTTGGTGAATAAATTATATTCATAAAAAATTACACAATGATGGTGCAATAATTATTCTATTAATGGAACAATTAATTAAATGATATTATAAATACTAAAATAAATACAATTTTACTTATTTAATGTTATCTATGAATATATTTTGTTAATATTAAAATTTATGGGTGTATTAATTTTTTTAAATTTATCTTTCTTTATTTAGTTTATTATTGTAAAAGGAATGAATAATGTCAAAATTGGCACTTATGACATTTTTTGAAAATCATATTTTATTAAATTATTTATAAATCATAAAAATATTAAATAAATACATAGGGGATGATTTATGGTCAAATATATAATTTTTTTTTCATTTATGGTCTAATTTGAACTTTATAAGTAAAAATTACATCCTATTAATATAGAAAAATTGGCTACCATAGTTAAAATTAAAGTGGGTTAATTAAGGGTTAGTCAAAATGATAAGGTTTAAAATTACAGAAAAATATTTCTAAAATAAATTCATTGATTATATTAAATCCTTATAATATATTATCTTCGAAAAAATTTCAATTTGGAGCTATTTTAATTGATATTTAGTTTATTATAAATTAATCATTTGATAAATTTCTAAAGTACCGTTACCCTCTCTTATAAAAGGGAACCTTTTCTTATCTTTTCTTCACAATTCATAACCTATTTTTTTCCTACAAACTCTATAAAAATATACTTCAAAAATACCTACCTTAATTATAGTATATTTACTTTGGGAAAAAATCATACTAAAGGATTCATTTTTTTCAAATCAAAATGGGATACCTAAAGAAGAGGCAATATTCTAAAATAGACGTTTTAAAATTATTTCTTCCTTAAACAATTTGAATTATTTTTATTTAACATTTATATAATAAAATAAGTATCTTAAATATAATTATATTTTTTTATATTATGTGTTATACCAAAACTAATAAACACTTGCATCAAATGGGATACACTATCATCATTTGTGTGTACAACAAACAATCGCTTCACGAACCGATGTCATTCGTTCATCCATTTCCACAATTCAAGGTTGGTAATAATGATCTAATTTATTTTTTTTATATTATATGTACAAATATATATGATATTTATAATGTATTTATGATCTATAATTATCAAATAACACATACATTTAATCTTTCAATTTTTTATAAACATGACAACTTCGTTTGTGGACGTGTAAACTACCACCTCCTCACAGTGATGTGATTCATTCACACTTTACATGGAATAAATTAAGGATGTGTTTTGTGAAATTATATGAGTTATATTAAATATTAATTTTAATTTAATTATATTATATATATTTCATTTACAATATTTCTTTCGAAATGAAACGAAAATAGATACATTGTTCATGTGTACGTATGACCTACCGTCTCTTTGAATAGTGCATTTTATTTTCTAATTCCATATATTAATTTTTATAATAAATAAATATATAAAGAATAT
The DNA here is from genome assembly GCA_963277665.1 of Viscum album. Lineage (NCBI taxonomy): Eukaryota > Viridiplantae > Streptophyta > Magnoliopsida > Santalales > Viscaceae > Viscum > Viscum album. Next base: position 80,588,449 of record OY728155.1, on the reverse strand, counting down.
ATATTATGTTTATTTAATCGTTAAATTTTTTGAGATAATAAAATCATGATATAAATAAGAGGACAAAAAATATAACAAATCGAACCACATGCGAAAAAAAGCATATATTACCTGTTGTGTAACATTAACATGAAATTGTTAATAAATGGGTAATATAAAGTCATTATAAAATAATATATGGTATTTTATATAACAATTTGGTTCTTTAATATATTTATAATAAACTTATATTTGTTATACATGACTTTTTCATGAGTACGATGAGGGTCCATACATAAGGTAATGGATTTCCGTCTCACATTTATTTTCCATGAGATGAAATACATTTTGACCACATATTTCTTATATGTTGTGTATATTTTAACCATGAATGTATTTTTTGAGTATTATCTGGAATATTATGGGTATTTAAATATCTATTTTATGATCTATCTTTAATGGGGTATACGGTTCAAAAGTTACCAAAACAGTAATGTAAATGTGTCTCAATTTGCCTTCTTTGAGACACATGTTATGTTATGTACCTATATTTTTTATGAGGTGTATATTCTGTACTTTTAAATTTTTTATAATGAATATCTTTATTTTAATGATGTTATAAGCTTCTTGAAATGTTATTCTCTCTTTAGTCAACAACATATTTTCCTTCAAAACAATGTTATCTAATTTTCTATAAATTGTTTAATTGATATTTTAATCATTTTCAAGAAAAAGGATTCGAAAAATATTTAAATAGATTTGAAATATTAAATTATATTTTTTCAAAATATTTTAAATTAAAATGTTTTTTCTACATTTTTTATGATTTAAAAATGGGTTTTTTTCAATGTGGAATGGATATATTACTCAAGAATTATTTCAATTGATCTTTAAAAAATAATTTTTTTACATCTAAGATGACGTAATTTGATATATATTATGTATTAATGGCCATATGACCCAAGGATACCATCCATATTCATTCACATAATGGTTTTTTTTATTATGACATGATATTTATGAAAGATATTTCTTTTACACGAGTTATGTTATGATGTAGTGTTTGTGAAACCCATTTCATTCCATGAGTTTTCATATGATGAATAATTTATGATCTCGTGGAAAAAATATATATGGTTTTAAATATGTGATGTGTGGGACCAATATCTCCATCCATAAAATTGGGTAAATATTTATATATCATGACATCTATATGGATGTAATGGGAAGTGAACTCAGTTTAGTAAAGGATTTTTTTAACTAAGATGGTCATGAGAGTGAACCTTGACTACTAATATGGTTAATGTAGTTAACTGCAACTTCTAATATGGTATGAGGAGTGAATCCATACTACTAAGAGGGCCTTGGTACAGATTCCTTGACTATTATGGAAATAATTTTATATTCTTATGTGTCTTTCACAATTTCAGGTCTTATTCTTATGTTATGATTTCACAGCTTAGTCTATCGATTCCATTATGATTCATGTCTTATGAACTGATGATATTTATTCCATGATTCATGTTTATGAAATTTGATATTCAGGTTATAATCTTATAATGTTATGATCATGTTCTCATACCCTTATGCTCAGGTATATTCTTATATATCTCCCTTGTTTACCCTTACTTAACATTTTAGCTCACCCATTTTTATGTTTCCTTTCCTAAGGATATGGAGGAATATATTAATGTAAAATGTTTCAAAAACTGGTTCTAGTTATGTATTGATAAGCGAGCAAATATTTTGTTGTATTATGAACCGGTTTTTATGTTTCTACATTTCCAATGGTTGTAATCTAATATGGTATTTGGTCGTCTATCTATGTATTCCAAAAAAATATGTAATATCCATGTATGTTAAGCTTGGGTAATTATAGTTAGTATCACAGAAAAGGTTTAATTAACCTTTTTGAACTAGGATGATTGAAATTTAGTAATATCCCAAAGTATAAGTCTGAGTTTAGGTTAAAATCCAAGATTTTTGGTATTGATCATGAATAAAATAAGATAAAATTAAGGTGCCATATATTGAATCATATCAATAATATTCCTCGAATATGAGATTTTCCTAGTATGATTAGTATTTCACACACTATTCATTTTGGTTATAGTCAATTATGGTAAGAAGAAGGATATGGGTGAAAATTGAATGTGATGGACAATTTATTAATGAGAATTTGAATGGTATAATGACGAGAGTGAAGGATATTCTGATTATAGAAATATCATATCATGATCAACAATCTCAAATTTGGTGAGATTCTGAAAAACATCTAATAAGAGGAAGGGGTACTTTTGGGAAATTTCTTGTGGTTATAAACTTATAGGAAAGAAGATTCATCTTTCTACTTGTTAATAATGTGGGATGAATAATCTTGAATAATATATCAAATATAGGATAAAAGGTTATCTGTTTGGAAAATATGGTCATAGAGTGAAATATTGTTGAGGAGTTCAATGTATTATGTGTGGGGAACATGGTCATTATCTAAATCAATTCCCGGAACAAAGTATTAACTTATAGAAAAATAAATGACCTATTTAATAACAGTCAATGAAGTGGAAGGATTAATGTATTTATGTATTTAGATTCAATTATAACATAATAGAAGTAATATTATGGTATTATGGAATAAAAAACATATAAGGGTTGCTCCAATATAGTTTTTCATTTATTATTTTAATGTATATGTTGAATGGTATTAGTAACCATTTAATGTGATTGAGGTTATATAGTGATATATTTTGAGAAAACATGATTAAGAGAGAGATAAATCTTAATATATTCCTGATGAGATAAAAAGATGTTTTATTATGATAAAATTAATGGTATAGAATTTACAACCTTAGAACTTATGACAACATGGTTTCAGATATCATGCATTTAGTGTATAAGTTTTATGAATTTTCAGAAAGAGTTAATTTTTAAAAGAATTCATGTTTTGAATAAGGTTTTATGGTAATTTGGGTTATTACCACATTTTAATTGAATAAATGATAATGGTCTTCACATATTTAGTGTGTGAAAATTAATAGCTATATCATGTTTTTTGTGGGTTTAATGATGTGTTGATGTTTGAAATTATGTTTATTCTTTCAAAAGTCTTGGATTTTAATCTTTTAGATGGTTCATATGGGTAACCATTTATGAAATTGTTTTACTAAAATTTGGATGTAGTTTGAGAGATTAATGTTTTGTAATATAATGATTTATGTATATTGGATAACATGTGATAATAATTTTATTGTAATTATAACTATAGGGAGAAGGAATGACTTATCATCCCATTATAGATCTTATAATCCATTAGTTCTTCAGGAATTACAAATTCAACTTCATCTTTTTTTGGAATAAATTATGAAGTGGAAATTGATCATGGTACAAAAAGGTCTAGGTTATCCTAAAATCATGAAAGTATATATTCTCATGAAAATTATTCATATTTTAGAAAATTGGTCTTTAAATAATTTTTTTTATGTTATCATCATTTTTGATGATATCAATTATATTTTTCAAGAATATTTGGGTTATGGGTTTATAGTCATTAAATTTATCTTGAACTTGTTATCTATCATTATCCATCCGAACATGATAGTTGTTTTTCTCTTTTATGTCTATGTTTTTACTTTCCACATATCTTATCCTATATTTAAACCTAATTATGAATTAATTTTGGCAACCGTTAAGTTCCCAAATATCTATTTTAAATAATGTTTTGGTATTCATTTTTATGATGTGGGATTTTATAAAAGTGACTTTCACATATTAAATATTTTATAACCTAGATTAATTTCAAGTGAAAAATGAATTTTAAGGGGGGTAGAATGTAACAACCTGATTTTTATGAACTTTTTTTTTTGAATAAATTAAATTTATTTTATGTCTTGCATTACATACGTCACGAATTAACTTGTGTTACATGGAACAATGTGTATCTATGAAACCTAATTTTATTTTAATAATTTAGAAAATGAAATTAAAACCCATCCATTAGAATGGTGGGCATGATAATTATTAAATGAATTATGAATGTATGGTTTAAACATGTAAAACCCTTTTTAAATTAAAATGGATTATTTTTTTGAAAAACTATTTAAATGTGCACATGTCTGTTTTATACCAACAAAATATTCAAATAAATCTTTTGGAATTACAGAAATGAAATATATATAGTATTAAATCTAATACTTAACATTCATCTTATGTGATATAAGAGCAAATTCAATTTCATGCATAAAGAATTTGTTTTTCTAAAAGGTTATTTTTTCCACCTTTTTTTGAAATTTTTTATTAGATCTTGTTTTGAAACTTTCTATAAATTATATTTGAAAAAATAAACTTCTTCTTTGAAATATTAATAACAATACTTACTTTGGTTTATTTGTTTTTTATTTTTTTGATAATTTCTACGTTTTGATGAATAGTGAAAAATATTAAATTTTAATTGAAAAAACTTTTTCATCGAAATAATTTATAGTGTTAAATTATATTTTTGATTGGTTTGAATGTATAATTTTATAAATTTTATATAATTTAATCAAAAATAGGTTATTCAAATTTATTTCACAATGGATTTAGATATAAAAGTTTTTCAATCTTTTGAACGCTTTCACCCTAAGAATCAGTTTTCACCCCATCGATGAGATTAATTTTAAATTAATTTTAAATTAGTTGTATATATTTATGTGTTTTGAAATATTAAAAATTTATTATATATTTTTAGTTATAATTTCCAAAATTTAGCAAATAGGACCATTTTATTAAACAATAGGAATAATAAATCTTTTGATTTTTATTACCATAGTTAAAGGTAAAATGAGTAATTAAGGGTAAATATAATATTATAAATAAGTAAATTACCATAAAACCTACCACAAAATTATGTGATTAAGTTAATTAATCCATAAAAAATATTTATTTATATTTTAAAATTTAATGGACACTGTTCTGGGAAAAGGACTTGAATATTATTAAAATCAAAGAGAGTGAAAAAATTTCACACTGTTACGTTTAATAAGTGTTTCGCACGGAATCTGGGGATGACCTCCTGGACGGGAGATTCAAACGTTCCGATCGGTTTCTAACGGGTTTGTTCGTAGAACCGGAAACATCCAATGATTCCACATCCGTTTGGACTTACTTTCCAAAGGCAGGTGCTCATTAGCTTATGGACTAATGAGACTTAGGAATTTGCATTGGTCGAGAGGATGGGAGGTCGGACTCATCACACCTTTTTGAGGGGAATTATTGTCTACTCCGGGTCTCTCTTTATAGATTTAAGTTATGTTCGTGAATCCTTATTACATTACCAAGTAAAAAATGTGCTTTCCTTTAGTTTTAACAATCAATGATTAAATATGCAAGAAATTTTGAGAATCTTTTATATGTATTCGAGGTTCTTCATCAATAGAGAATCATCTATATCTGTTTAGAGATTCTTGGTCAATGGTATCCTTCAAAACATTTATATAAAAGTCTCTTGGTCATTATGACGACCAGGCTGGTTTTAAAGCCACTCAGTGGGGCACTTGAAGTTTATCGTCATTCAGAAGGGCAAGGATTATTTCAAAGTTGGGATCGAACCCATAAATGGGCTACCTACGTATCCTTTCTTTTGGAAAAGGGATCAGAACCCACGTAGTTCGAGAAATGGAGTATGATGTTTATGATTGATGGCTCAAAGATGAATGTCATAATTAATTTTACACTCTATGCTCACGTGAGTCATGCTCGGTGTGAGAAACAAGAGGTATTGGTAAAATTTAGACAATTGTGCCATGAAAGATGTAATCATAAGAATTTGTTTGGGGCTTATGTATGGATGACTGCCCAGATAGATGAAGGTTTAGGATTTACTTTTAGGGAGAAAATCCATGAACAGGGTCCATAAAGTTATATGTGCTTCATGGAGATTTGAATACTCTAATCTTGGGGCTTACTCCTAAGGAGGATGCCCAAGTTAGGAGGGGACTTATGATTGGGTTTTATTCCTGAAAAGGAAACCCAAATCAAAGGTAAATTATGACTGGTTAAGAGAATTTTAAGGGGACTTGGGGCTTATTCCTGAAAAGGAGACCCAAGGTTATGACTGAGTCTTATTCCTGAAAAGGAGACCCAGGTTAAGGGACTTGGGGCTTACTCCTGAAAAGGAAGCCCAAGGTTATGACTGAGTCTTATTCCTGAAAAGGAGACCCATGTTAGGGATTATGGTTTGGGGCTTACTCCTAAGGAGGATGCCCATATTTGGGGTTGGGGCTTGTTCTTAAGAAAGATGCCCAAGATTAGAGGACTTGATTGGGGCTTACTCCGGAGGAAGATTCCCAAGATTGGGAACTTTAAGAATTTGGGGCTTACTCCTGAGGAAGATGCCAAAATTAAAGGTTTTATAACTGGGGATTATTCCTGAAAAGGAGACCCAGGTTAAGATTCTCTCATTTTAAAGGATGAGGTTGAATAAATGAACTCTCCGTATTTTAGTGACATAAGGATATTTACATCACTAGACTTTAAGAGAGATTCCACAGAATTCCTTTCAGATAGGAAAGTCAAATACAGGAATCATGCCATAAATGGATTTGAAGAGTCTCTTGAAGACTGAATCTTGAAAAGGAAAGGTGAAATGGCTTAAGAGGGGAAAAATGGGCAAGATGGGCACCCAAAAAGATAGGGGCGCGCAAGTCTTGAAAGGCGCGCAAGTCCTGCGGCGGCGTGCAAGTATTGGCCGCGCAAGTATACTTGCGCGACACATGGTGTACTTGCGCGATTTTCAATCAGAATTGAAATACTTGAGCGACTATTGATAAAACCCTTTAGAATCCCCTTGAGGTTCTTCCAGAAAAGGGACGCGCAAGTTATATTGAAGGAATTAAGTCGGCGCGCAAGTGTTTGATAAGTTTCAACACTTAGGCCTTCCTTCTTCTCTTTAGATCTTCCGTTCTAGGTAAGAAATTACCTTAGAAGTGTTCCGGAATCTTTGAGAAGAGACTTGGGCGTCGGGAGCTTGAATCTGAGTTTCTGAAAAAAGATCCTCTCGAATGGGGGGCCCACAGGGTCTATTTATAGGCAAAAGAAGACCCTGGGCGGTTACCGGGCGGTTATCACTTAGGTCGCGCAAGTCACTTGCACGACCATAAGGCATCGCGCAAGTACTTGCACGACCACTAGGAGGCGCGCAAGTGTACTTGCGCGACCATGAGGGAACTTGCGCGACCTATGGGCAATGTTCTCCTTGTTCATCCCTTTGTCGATTTTTGATGTTTCTTCAAAGGATGAATCACATTGGACTCAGATATTCCCCTTTTCCGATTTTTAGATTCTGTGATGAAAGGAGCGTCAAAAAAAGTCCCCCCTCAGAGTTGGATCCGGAGAGAAATGAGGATTTGACTCTGAGGAAATCGAATCCCTCCAAAGGAAAAGGGGCGCACAAGACTTTAGGGCACAGAGGGCAGTGCACAAGTGTGCTTGAACTTGAATTTTATTCATAGTTCCTTTGTCTTTTGTGTGGGCAGTTTAAAGTCATGCACACCAGACATAAAGGGGCTAATGTTTAAGGTCGAAATAGCTTTGACCGAAAATGGATTAAAAATGGATTCAATTCCTTGACAATTTATCTGAAAACATATTACCATACTCAAGTATGAGGGAAAAAAATGTAAACTATGGCTTAAGAATATTTGAATCTGAGGAATGATATGAAAAAAGAGCTAAAAGTCATTAGAAGAAGTAGTTTTCAAGAATTAAGTTACTATTATTTAACAAAACCCGTTAGGGGGTTGAAATATGTAGGGCCACCTATGGGCATTGGCTGCATAGTCAAATAAAATAGCATCTTTTGGCTGACAAGTCTGTTATGTGGACTGTTTATGCAAGGCCACCTATGGGCACGTGCTGCATAGTCAGGCAAAAGAACTCCCAGAAATTTACTTTCCTAGTGCTAAAATCCAGTGAAAGTTTATGGAGATTCAAATTTTCTAAAGCATAGAGTTTCTTGTATGGAAAGAGGTACTTGAATATGGAGAAGATATTTCCAAATAAGAATATCAAAGAACTGGATGAATATCACTCCTACGAAGGTCTGACCCAAACGTAGGGAAGAAGAATAAACCATAGACTTGAATACTTTCAGATCATGAAAAAGGATATGGGACAAATATGTTAAGGATGGCTATTTTTTCGGATCCCTACATTCTGTCATTTAAGACAAATAAGGACAAAAGTGGCATTCTTCCCAAGAATGAAGTTACTATTAATTAACAAAACCCGTTAGGGGGTTGAAATATGCAGGGCCATCTATGGGCATTGGCTGCATGGTCAAATAAATAGCATCTTTTAGCTGACAAGTCTGTTATGTGGACTGTTTATGCAAGGCCACCTATGGGCACGTGCTGCATAGTCAGGCAAAAGAATTCTCAGAAGTTTTACATTTTTGTGACTAGAAGTCATGAAAAGGGTTATGAAGATCTGAAAATATTTAAGGTTAGGATTATAATACATAAAGATGGGTATTGTCCAATGTATATAGAGATACATAGGTCAATGAAAACCATAATCATGTTGTGGCTGGGTCCTGAATTGAAAACTTGGACTTCACTACGTATCTCATAAGAATGAGAATCAAGCCATATGTAGTTCTTGAAATGCAGTTTAACGTCGTGCAGGACGAAAGGATGAGTGATCTTAGTTTAGGGTCATAGAATTCAGACCATAATAATGAATACACAGTGTGTGTCTTCATGAGGACTTTTCAGCCAAGGGACTGAAAGTGAAATTTAGGGTTAGGCCCAAAAGACTTGGGACTGGATTCAAGGGACACTCGAATGTTCCTACGTATCCCATAAGGATGGGAATCAAGTCCACGTAGTTCTAGAATTACCCTTAGTACAAATTTGGTTCGTACATGTGAAGGGTGAAAGGGGAATTTAGTGCAATGATGGTTTAACCTAAGATAAACAGTTCAGGCATTACCATGTATGCACGTAGTCTTTTAAAAATGAAAACCATGATTGAAAAATCAATGTCAATAATATTTCTCTCTCAAATGAGGAAATCAAAGAATATTGTAGTTTATTGTCGTACCGGATAAAAGTGTTGTATAGTTTAACGTCATATAACAAGGACAAAAGTGAATCAATGTAAAGATATTGATTCCAGGGGCGGTTTCACGAATCAACATCATATGAGATGGTGGTGAACCAATGTGAAGAGATTGTTTTTGGGCTTGAACCTGGTGAGGTTGCCTACATACCCAGCCTGGAGGGCAAGGATCAAAGTCCGTGTAGTTCAATTAAATAATGAATCAATGATCAAGTTGTTCTTGTGGACAATGATCTAATAAAAAAAATTGTTGGGACTTACACATGGTTAGTGGCCCAAAGGGAGTGTTATGGTTGATGTTCGCTCTAAGCTCACGTGAGTCATACTCGGTGTGAGAAACAAGAGGTAATAACAACCTTAACGATGTACAGTTTAATGTCATGTAGGACATATCAAGGATTTTCTGTACAGTTTAGTGTCATGTAGTTAGGACGATGGGGATAAAATAGTTTAACGTCATATTGGACGAAAGGGGGACTGTGAAGTTTAATGTCATGCCGTGAGGACAAAATAACACACCATTTATGTCATGTTGGACGAAAGTGTGAATAGTTTAAGGTCATATGCATGGACCGTGGATGGTGCAGTTTAATGTCATGTTGGACCTTTGATGATTATATAATTTAACGTCTTTTCGGACGTGAGGGACTTTTATACAGTTTAGCGTCATTTAGTTTAGGACATCACAGTTTAACGTCTTGCTGGACATAAGGGATTTGCAAATAGTTTATGGTCATATACATGGAACAGGGATGATGCAGTTTAAGGTCATGCTGGACGGTTTAGGGAACTTTTTCACAGTTTAATGTCGTGTGGGACGAAGTTGCAGTTTAAAGTCTTACTGGACCATTGCTGTATAGTTTAACGTCATATAGCAAGGATGAACTGGTGCTGTACAGTTTAAAGTCATGTAGCTAGGACTAAGGTGAACCAATATGAGGATATCAGTTCTGGGGAATTTTTACAGTTTAGCGTCATGCTGGACATTGGAAGTGCCACACAGTTTAATGTCATGTTGCTAGGACACAATAACAGTTTAATGTCATGTTGGAAAAAATATAGTTTAATGTCATCTCGGACAAAATATAGTTTAATGTCATCTCGGACAAAATATAGGTTAATGTCATCTCGGACATTGAAGGTGACACAGTTTAACGTCATGTTGGATGAAGTTGCAGTTTAAGGTCATACTGGACCATTGCTGTATGAACCAATTGTAAGAGTATTGGTTCTGGGAACAATATTTTGTGTTTATACAAAATACTTCTTCAGAAATCTGGCATTAGTTGGAGTCGTGATGTGTTCTCCATCCATTGAGATCAGAGAATATGCTCCATTGGAGTAGACCTTATGTATTGAATAAGGTCCTTCCCATTTTGGTTCAAGCTTGGGAGGCTTCTTTCCTGGTATCATTGGTGCTCTGAGAACCAATTCCAATTCTCCCTGAATGAATGAACTAAGACGAACTTTTTTGTTAAAAGCTCGTGCTATCCGATTCTGATAGATTTCCAAGTGGTGCAAAGTGCACAATCTTTTCTCATCTAACTGTTCCAATTCATTCAACCGCTTTTGGGATTGCTCATCTGTTGATAACTGATCACAAATGGCTATTCTGAGTGAGGGAAATTGAACTTCAATTGGAAAGACTGCTTCTGTTCCATATACCAATGAATATGGAGTAGACCGCGTTGCATTGCGAGTGGTAGTCCGATAAGCCCATAAAGCATGAAAGAGTTTATCAGGCCATGACCTCTTATCTTTATCCACCATCTTTTGCAGTATATTTGAAAGAGTCTTGTTGAAGGCCTCTATCTGTCCATTAGCCGCTGCATGATATCGAGATGAATGGTTGGACTTAATGTTGTATTCTTGATACAATTTCTTTACCTCAGAAGAACAGAAGTTGGTGCCGTTGTCCGTCAATATGGTATGAGGGACACCAAATCTAGTAATGATGTTAGACTTGATGAAGCTAACAATGCATTTAGAACTGACTTCTTTGAGAGGTACTGCCTCTGCCCATTTGGAAAAGAAATCAGTAGCAGTAAGAATGTACTTAAACTGCTTGGCCGTAGCTGAAGGGTAAGGTCCCACCACATCCATTCCCCATGTGGAAAATGGCCATGAGTATTTAGCTGTATGAAGCAACTCTGGAGGTTGATGAATGAAGTTGGCATATACTTGGCATGAATGACACTTCTTTGTGAAATTAACACAATCTTGTATCATTGAAGGCTAGAAGTATCCAAGCCTTCGAATTTGATCAGACAGTCTATGTCCAGACTGGTGGGCACCACAGACTCCTGCATGCACTTCTTTTATGACAGCCATTGTCTCTTCACCATCAATACATCTGAAGAGAACTCCATCAAAACCATGTTTGTAGATAATTTTATCGAGGTGGTTTGGACCATCATAAAGAGTAAAATTGACCACACGTCGCCGAATTTGTTCTTTCTTGGCTCTATCAGGTGGAAGTGTTCCATTTTGAAGGTATTCCTTGATAGGTGACATCCATCCTCTAGTATGACCATACGGTTCAGGAATGGGACTAATTTCATTAATTTCCTCTGTTCTGACTTGAACATAAGGTGAAATTGCACGACGGTGGGCAATACAGATGGTTGTCTCGTCCCGATTTGGATCTGCTAATGCTGTGGCTATATTAGCCAATGCATCAGCTTGAGCATTTTGTGATCTTCGGACATAAGAAAATGTCGGTTCTGAAGGGAATTCCGACATTAACTCTCTGATGTAATCATACAAAGGGATTAATTCTTCTTTTCTGATGGCATAATCCCCATTGACTTGTTTGATTACCAGGTCTGAATCACCTTTCACCTTTAAGTGATTCACTTGTGCTTGAAGCGCTAACTCCAAGCCTGTAATGAGAGCTTGGTATTGAGCTTCATTATTTGTACCACCTTCCCACAACAAAAAGGAATAAGGTAACACTGCCTTATCTGGAGAAATGAGCACAATTCCTAAACCAACTTTGTTGAATTTAGGATTTTCCATTTTCTTCCCTGTTGGACTTCTAGAAGCACCATCAAAATACATTTCCCATGTTTGAGGACTCTCTTGAATAGAGAAAACTTCCTCATCAGGGAGTTCGATATTTGAATACGTGTCTTCCACTGAAGGATGTTCAGCCAGGAAATCAGCCAGAGCTTGGCCCTTAATTGCCTTTTGAGACACATACTGGATGTCGAACTGTTGTAGAATAACCGCCCACCTTGCCAGACGTCCTGTAAGCATTGGACGACTAAGGATGAATTTGAGTGGATTATTACGAGATACCAATTGGACCGCGTGATGTTGCAGGTAGTGTCTCAGTTTCTGAACTGCAAAGATTAATGCTAGGCAGCACTTTTCAATACTCGAATACCGGGTTTCTGCTTCAAGCATAGTTCTACTGAGATAGTAGAGACTATTTTCATTCCCAGCATCATTCTTTTGAGAGAGAAAGGCACCCAATGATCGCTCTAAAGCTGTCACATAGAGGATAAGAGGCCTACCCTCAACAGGTGGAATGAGTACTGGTGGACTCAAGAGGTATTTCTTGAGAACATCAAATGCTTCTTGAAATTTTTCAGTCCACTGGTAAGTGACTCCTTTCTTCAATAATTTGGTAAAGGGTAAACTTTTTCCTGCCAAATTGGCGATGAAACACCGAATATAGGCTAAGTTTCCTTGAAGTCCTCTTAATTCTTTCAAATTCTGAGGAGGTGACATACCAAGGATTGATTTGGTCTTCTCAGGATCGACTTCAATACCACGATGGCATACAACAAAGCCGAGGAATTTTCCTGAGGTTACCCCAAAAGCACATTTTAAGGGGTTCATCTTCAAATTATGTTGTCGAAGCTTGTGGAATACGACTTCCAAATCAGCCAAGTGATCAAAACGTTGTTTGGATTTAACCACCAGATCATCTACATAGCATTGAACAAATTTCCCTAAAAGAGGTTTGAAGATACGATGTATGGCGCGTTGATATGTTGCACCTGCATTCTTTAAACCAAAGGGCATCACCCGGTAACAAAACACACCTTGAGGAGCTCTGAAGGCTGTATATTCCTCATCTTCTGGGGCCATTCGGATCTGATTATATCCAGAATATCCATCCATGAAAGAAAGTACTTCATAGCCAGCTGTCGCATCAATTAAGAGTTCTGTAATCGGAACTGGGAAATCATCTTTAGGACAATACCGATTAAGATCTCTGAAATCGATGCAAACCCTAATTTTTCCGTTCTTCTTCTTTACAGGGACAATATTATCCAACCACTTGGGATATTGAAATTCTCTGACGAAGTTTATCTTTGATAAGCTTATCCACTTCAGCCTCGATTTTGGAAGCATAGGTTGGGTGTGTTCTTCTCGCGGCTTGCTTGAATCCTTGATGTTCTTTTGGAAAACCCAAATGATGGGTGGCAACATCAGGATCAAGGCCAGGCATCTCTGTATAATTCCAAGAAAAAATATCTTTATTTTGCTTTAGAAAAGAAATATACATCTCTTGTTCTTCAAGGGTCATGGCCGCACTAATTAAAGTGGGGCGTGGATCTTTCTCTGTACCCAGATTTATTTCTCTGAGTTCATCCACAGTGGTAGAGATACCCTCTTCAAATGCTGGAGGAGCATCTCTAAGATCTTCCTCTTCCTCTTCATCATGTGTTATTTCTTCCGTTTCTACTTGCAAAGTAGATGAAAAAACGAAATTCTCATGATCATAAGAGATGTCAAAATTTTCACATTTTGAAGAAGAAGCTTCCATTTCCGACCCTATTGATGAAAAAGGGTCTTCTTTGGGAAATAAAGAGGAGATGATGGATTGAGAATCGACATCAATATTCACCTCTGGTGTTGCTATAACTTCTTCTGGCCTGATTAGCGAAGTATAGACTTGTTGGATTTCAGCAGACGAAATGAAAACGTCACCACTTATGCTTTCATCACTGCTTGGTAAGTTACCAATTTCTCCCATGTTGTCTGGCTCGATTGCCGTAATTGACATTATGGATCTTTCCATAAGAGTATTTTGATTTGGGCCTATTTTGTCAATTTGACTGATAGGTAACACATAATCTGTACTCACATGTGAAAATGGATTTATTGGAATTTTTTCCAAACCATATGGATCATTAACTTTGGTAATTTCCTTCATTGTAGATTTTTCTCTTCCCTTCATGTGATAAAATTCCGCCTCAATGTATTGAGACTCACATGTCTTGAACGGGGCCTTATCACCATACAATGTTCCAACTTTACCATCGAAACAGTATTTGAGACATTGATGGTATGATGATGGAATAGCTGCATGCTGATGTAGCCAGGGTCTTCTAAGCAAGATATTGAAAGCTGAGTCTTGATCAACAATCATGAAATCCGAATTGGAAACAAGATCTCCAAACTGAGTTCTGAGCGTAACTTCTCCCAGTGGTTCTTGTTCATTTTTATCATATCCTTGCAACATCATGGTAGAAGGAGATAAATCAGATTCCGTGAGGCCCAATCGACGAAGTGTGCGAATGGGCATGAGGTTGACTCCTGAACCATTGTCAATGAAAGCTCTTCAAACATCTATACCATTGACTTTGCCAGATAAGTACAAAGGTTTTATGTGCCCATGCACAACATCATCTTCATCTTTATCAGTAAAAGATATCACTGCATGGCATTCTGCAGGATTATTCTCTATGTGATAAATTTCAGCTGCAGCAATTTCAGCTTCAAACTCCCGAGGACTTGACAAATCTTCGATGAGTGCTTCCCAAAGATCTCTTGATAGATTCAAGGCATCCAAAATTGATAATTTGGCTGGTACTTGGGCCAAGTGTTTCAATATATCATACTTTTGATCTAGAGGTCTGCGTTTCCCAATATGAATATGCGGTTTAGCAGGTACCTTGGAAGCAGATGCTTTGGAAGCTGATGCATCTTGTATTGAAGTTGGCAACATCTTTGGTTTTGGAAAATTAGACTGATTAGATCCATTTACTTGCTGAGATAAAGAAGATGGAACCTTTAATCGGTCTTCCAAAATAACTGTGCCGAAGCTGAGTTGGCCATTGGCAGAAGAACTTGCTTATTCTTTTTGAGCTCGCTGAAGGGCTCTACCACGAGTTTCTGCTGCATATACAGTGCTAGCAGGGGTAGAATTAGAGTAGTGGCTTCGGAAAGATCCACGTCTTCCCCTATATCCTGAACCTCTAGAACTTCCTCGGGTTCCCTTATTTGATACAGGGAATTCAGGCTCATCAAGACTGGAATATGAATCTGTTAATTGAATCATATTAACAGAACCAAAGATTAACTCTTCGTCTGATAAAGACTCTGCCTGGTTAGCCTGTTTAGGCTATACCGTTTGGTGGGAAGGTGCCCGTGGCTTTGAAGTAGATGGCATGAAATCTGCCAGAGTCAAAGACAATTTAGGCTTTGATGCATACTCATCTTCTCCTGATTCCTCTTTCTTCTTTGAATTGCGCTGCCCTTTTGAGGATTTGTCTTTTGATGGAGGCTTTACTGTAGCATTTGTAGGAGACACAATTGGCTTCTTCAATTGTGTTCGCAAAATGGAATGGGTCCGATTGATTGTCTTTCTGACCATCCAATCATCATATTTTTTTGCAGTTTTGCTTTTGACTTCCTGCCACTCGCCTCCTTCTTCTGGATCTGTAGCGGTAATACACGCTACATGAGCCGAAGAACCCTTCAATTTGACTTGTACTAAGTCGACCATCTTTTGCAGGAGGTATTTAAAGACAAAACACTCCTGGATGGGATGCCCCAACATTTGATGAAAGGGACAATAATTGGGACGGTCTTCATCTCCTTCCTTGTTTGGCCTCTTCGGCACTGGTAATTGAACCAAATTATTTTCCAGAGCTGAAATGAAATAACCAGGAACTTGCTCACTTTGGAAAGAGTATGTTTTACTCTTCATATCCTCAAATTGTTTTCGTTGTTGATCTTTTTGATCATTTGGACGAAACAGCCTTTGTTGTTGGCGTTCAGGAGGTGGAGCCCATCGAGAAGATGAAGGTTTTGATGTAGAAATAGGTACATGTACCTGTTTAAGCATAACTATAGCAGTTTCTGCTTTACCCATTCTTCTTCCTGGAGCTGATGGAATTACACGAGATTTAACCTTAGCCTGTATAAGGGAATCTTCAATCTGTTGAGCGATTGAAGTAAGGTCTCGAAACCCTCCTATGTATTTCACAGGGATCAATGGCGTGCGTAATTCGTCACGCAAATTTGCCACACAGATTGGCAACAATTCCTCCTGAGGGAGTGATAAACTCAAGGAATATGTTAATCCCTTCCAACGAGCAATGAAATCAGAGACTCTTTCATTCTCCCTTTGCTTGCAGTTTGTAAGATCGAAAACTTTCGTTTTTGGAAAAGTTGAGCTAAAATGAAGAAGGAATTTTTGACGAAGATCCTCCCATCCGATGACTGACCGGGATTTCAAGCTTGTATACCAGAAAAAAGCTGGTCCTTGCAAGGTTCGCACGAAGCATCTGAGTTTCACTGCTTCTTGCTGCTCTGGAGTTCCCATCATAGGATCACAACAAGACACGTAATGCGTCAAATGTTGTTCAGGGTCGCCTGATCCATTGAAAGTAGGGAAAATAGGGTTTCCAAAACTGGATGGAGGAGAAATTGAATCTACCCATTCAGGGTAAACTTTCTTTTCAGGTTGAACATGCGCCCGTTTCCCTTCCATAGTTTCTAACCGAGCTGTTAATGACTCAATAGTAGTTATTAACTTTTGAGAAACGTCAGGTTGAACTTGGTTTTGGGTAGGTGCAATGAATGGAGCTTGGACAGACGTGGTGGTTGGTGCTGCAACTGATGGTAGTGCTGCCAACCGTTGTTGCGTTTGACCCGTAGGATTAGACCTCTGTGGGTGTACTGATAAAGGAGGATATTCTTGATCCATCTCAGTAGTTACAAGAAATTCCTTCGGCTGTCGGACTTCAGCATTCTTAAGAAGAAGACTACTCTGAAGTAGTTCTGCATTCAACCTTCTTAATTCTTTCATTTCTTCCTCCTGTTGTGCAAACCTTTGCTCTAATGAGAGCGATTGACCTCCTTCAGAGGAAGGGTGAGAAGTAACCTGATTCTTTCCTTTCCCCTTATTGGATCCTTTTCGGAGAGGGGGAAGTGGGTTACTTGAAGGAATACCCAGATTTTGGGTAAGCCTTTGATTACGTGTGCGCACACCTTCTTCATTTAGGTCTGTGTGAGCGACTTCTTGAGCAGGAACCTCTTCGTCTGATCCCTCTGATTGAGCCTCATCTGGTGAATCAGCAGCAACGGAATTGATGACATTAATGGATGCATATTTCATGGAATCCTTTCTATCAGCATTTCTGTGATATTGTCTCCTTCTATGTCCATGATGAGACATGGCATTCCATTGACTTGATCCCTCAGGAATTTCTTGGAGAACCGTCACTTGGAGAGAATCTCCTGACAGCTCGGCTCTTCGTTCCTCTTGAGGCTTATTCCCTAATCGAGAGAATACTGACTTTATCTGAGGGAAGGATTGAAGATTTGAAAAAGTCCCCAGTCCGGTGGACTGGGGATGTTCCTGCTGCTTCCGCTCAACTCCTCGAATCCCATTTGTTGACTCTGAGGGTTGGGTTAGAGAAGTCCCCAGTCTGGCAAGCTGGGGTGTCTCTTGACATGCTATGTCTGAGATCTTCTTAAAATCTCTCTTGATCTTGCGAATCTTAGTTCGGAAGTTATCTGGATGCATTAACCTGTATCCACTTTTATCACCTGGTTCAACAAACCGTTGGATGATTTCCAAAACTTCTGTCATTTGATGACGTGTTTGCTCCAGACGAGAGGCTTGTGCAATATTCTTGCCTGCTTGATGTAGGAGCAATTCAACAACCTGTTCTCTATATACTTGATTTTGAGAGGAACTAGTTGAAGTTTGTTCTTGATCAAGCTTTTGATTATGTACAAAGCCCAGTGACTGTGGCCGGCCATGGGCAATAACATTTCATGAGACCATTTTCGGCGGTCTTTGCTGACCGGAAAGCACTATGAAATGTAGTGCTCCGTGAACACCCCATCCTCTGATATGAACATCAGATGGAGCATTGGAAATTAACTGACGCAATCTTCTTAGTGCGCCAAGGCATGAACGTTGAAGGGTTCTCTGTTGCTTTTCGGCCTTTGGATACCGAGAGACTGATAGAGATGCCAAATCAATCTGGCATTGTAACCCTTCTATTATCTTAAGATGATTTTCATATTCATCGTAAGATAATACCTTCTTCATTAATTGACAAAGAGTTTTCCATATGTTGAGACGAATATCATGGATTCCATCATCCATCAACATCTTTGGAATGTCGTACTGGGAATCAGCCAAAGGCCAAAACATGACTGGTACTTCACCTTTTGCCAGTTTTTTCCTCATGTTCAGCATTTCCTCTTTATCATTAAATGAAGATTCTTATACCTGTTTGGACCAGAGTTGGTGTTTCCTTGTTTCTTCATCGGATTCAACAAGATTGGTAGAGATATCACTATTCATGCTGGAAGATGAATGACCCAGGGATGGTTCGGAGAATAACCTGAACCCCAGGCTATCTTCTGATGGAGAAAGAGTTTCACCTGCCGATAGTAAAGCATCAGACATGAATGGTTTTACATTTGCAAGTGCCTCGAGATAGGAGGGCTTTCTCGTCACTACATTGCCTTCTGAAGAATTTTCGAGACAACGTGAATCACTACTGCGGAGAGGACTTTCGCAGCGAAGTTCATCACCATGAGGAGGACCGTCATGATGGGTTACAGCAAAAGATGAAATCTCTTGCTCCTTGGCCTTCTGACCACACAGAGGGTTCCTGTGGCTCTCATCTGAAGAAGAAACTTCAAGATTGACCGAATTTTCATGAAGCAAGTCTTCATGAGGAAGTGACTGCTGAAGACCTTCAGAATTAATGTTCCAGTTATTGGGAACTGAGGGAGTAGAATCTTGAATTCCAACAGATAAATGTCTGAGGGCTTCAAGAACTCCAGCATCGAGCAAGGCCTTGTTGCAGATTGGCCTTTGATCTCCTGACTGTGCTGGGCGGATCTTTTTCTTAGATGCCTTCTTACTCACTTTAGAAACCACTTGATGACGAAAGTGATTTCTCTGAGCAGGTGTATGTGCCTGATCAAGAAAGATGGTCAGGTTAGGATGACGATCTCCACTCAAATCAGGTGTATGTGCCTGACTTGGTTGTCCGTATGATATGTGGGAGTATGCCCTATAACCCTCTTGGACTGGAACAGATGTGTGTGTCTGTTCCGGAGTGAATCGTTGATGTGTGACTCCATTGCTAGGGATAGATTTATGTGTCTGTCCCTGAGATGATGCTGAAGCTGTTATGATATCCTGGCAAGCATGCAGAATATGAGCAGGAATTTGCTTCTGCTCTTTCACCATTGACAAAATATGTTTGGTGACTTCAGCCGCCGAAACAGGGATATACGTCCATTCCGGGCTTGGAGTAGGTGTATGTGCCTACTCCTGTCCTCCTTTTCCTGTCAGTGAATCCTGACAGTACTCAAGTGTGGAGGCAGATAGTTGAGTCTGCCCCCTGTTTGTCGTCGGGACTTTCCGACTGACTTCTCCGGGCGCTACTAAGCGAGACTGCTGGTAGGCCTGATTAGTATTAGCAGGTGTATGTGCCTGCTGATTACACTTCGCCAAACGCGGTTGAAGAGATCCACCATATGTAGTCAGACGACCCTGCTGACTAACTGGTGATGTATAAGCAGGTGTATGTTCCTGCCTATGGTACTCCGCCAGAATTGCCTGGCGGGATCGGCTTGATGCTGCCAGACGAGTCTGCTGGACAGCTGAATTAAAACGGACAGGTGTGTATTCCTGCTCGTTTGCCACCATGTTAGGTTGGTGGACTTCTCCGGAGATGGCAGGGATGACAACCTGCCTATTGTTAACCGGATTCCGTCTCTGGCGGTTCATCTTGCCTGCTCGGGTTCGAGGAACCTGAGCTGAATGCCTGGAGTCGGTACCCTCATCATGTTGAGGGTGCACTACCGCACGAGTCTGGCGGCGATTGTTGATGGGAGCCCTCGGGATGGACTCCTGTCTTTTTGAATTAAGGCCTCGAGGGACCTGCTCATTCACTTCCTCGGATTAAGGGAGTGAATGGAAATTGCATTCCGGGGATAACGACCCGAAACGGTTGGAGACGGTAGTCAGCACCGTCTGCTTCTTGATTACTGGCCGCCGTTGTCCGGACGACCAGGTAGAGTTGTTAACTTGGAGGGCTTGACGAGCGGCCTCCAAAGTTGGGATAGTACCGTTGCGACGGTACTCCTTAACCAGTGCATTAGAAACACAGCGTTGAAGACGCTGAGTTGGTGATGTCATCCTCAGAGCGGATGACGTTCCAGAAGGAGTAGCAGCATTGGTTTTCACAGCAGCAGACCTCACAGTAGAGGTGTTCATAGCAGCAGTATTCACAGGGGTGAATTTAAGGAAAGCCATTTTTGCAGAAGATCTTGAGAAAAGAGTGCCTGTTCCATGTAACAGACATAATCAAGATGAATCCGGCCACTGCATCTTTTGGATGAGCATATGTCAATGATTGCCTTGTTGGCCCAAGGGGCCTAACAAATAAGAAGAACATCACTTTCACTTGGTTAAGGATTCACGTCGGGTTCACCATTTTTGTTTCGCACGGAATCTGGGGATGACCTCTTGGATGGGAGATTCAAACGTTCCGATCGGTTTCTAACAGGTTTATTCGTAGAACCGGAAACATCCAATGATTCCACATCCATTTGGACCTACTTTCCAAAGGCAGACGCTCATTAGCTTATGGACTAATGAGACTTAGGAATTTTCATTGGTTGAGAGGATGGGAGGTCGGACTCATCACACCTTTTTGAGGGGAATTATTGTCTACTCCGGGACTCTCTTTATAGATTTAAGTTATGTTCATGAATCCTTATTACATTACCAAGTAAAAAATGTGCTTTCCTTTAGTTTTAACAATCAATGATTAAATATGAAAGAAATTTAGAGAATCTTTTATATGTATTCGAGGTTCTTCATCAATAGAGAATCATCTATATCTGTTTAGAGATTCTTGGTCAATGGTATCCTTCAAAACATTTATATAAAAGTCTCTTAGTCATTATGACGACCAGGCTGGTTTTAAAGCCACTCAGTGGGGCACTTGAAGTTTATTGTCATTCAGAAGGACAAGGATTATTTCAAAGTTGGGATCGAACCCATAAATGGGCTACCTACGTATCCTTTCTTTTGGAAAAGGAATCAGAACCCACGTAGTTCGAGAAATGGAGTATGATGTTTATGATTGATGGCTCAAAGATGAATGTCATAATTACTTTTACACTCTAAGCTCACGTGAGTCATGCTCGGTGTGAGAAACAAGAGGTATTGGTAAAATTTAGACAATTGTGCCATGAAAGATGCAATCATAAGAATTTGTTTGGGGCTTATGTATGGATGACTGCCCAGATAGATGAAGGTTTAGGATTTACTTTTAGGGAGAAAATCCATGAACAGGGTACATAAAGTTATATGTGCTTCATGGAGATTTGAATACTCTAATCTTGGGGCTTACTCCTAAGGAGGATGCCCAAGTTAGGAGGGGACTTATGATTGGGTTTTATTCCTGAAAAGGAAACCCAAATCAAAGGTAAATTATGACTGGTTAAGAGAAGTTTAAGGGGACTTGGGGCTTATTCCTGAAAAGGAGACCCAAGGTTATGACTGAGTCTTATTCCTGAAAAGGAGACCCAGGTTAAGGGACTTGAGGCTTACTCCTGAAAAGGAAGCCCAAGGTTATGACTGAGTCTTATTCCTGAAAAGGAGACCCAGGTTAGGGATTAAGGTTTGGGGCTTACTCCTGAAGAGGATGCCCATATTTGGGGTTGGGGCTTATTCTTAAGAAAGATTCCCAAGATTAGAGGACTTGATTGGGGCTTACTCCTGAGGAAGATGCCCAAGATTGGGAACTTTAAGAATTTGGGGCTTACTCCTGAGGAAGATGCCCAAATTAAAGGTTTTATAACTGGGGATTATTCCTGAAAAGGAGATCCAGGTTAAGATTATCTCATTTTAAAGGATGAGGTTGAATAAATGAACTCTCCGTATTTTAGTGACATAAGGATATTTACATCACTAGACTTTAAGAGCGATTCCACAGAATTCCTTTCAGATAGGAAAGTCAAATCAAGTAATCATGCCATAAATGGCTTTGAAGAGTGTCTTGAAGACTGAATCTTGAAAAGGAAAGGTGAAATGGCTTAAGAGGGGAAAAATGGGCAAGATGGGCACCCAAAAAGATAGGGGCGCGCAAGTCATGAAAGGCGCACAAGTCCTGCGGCGGCGCGCAAGTATTGGCCGCGCAAGTATACTTGCGCGACACATGGTGTACTTGCGCGATTTTCAATCAGAATTGAAATAATTGAGCGACTATTGATAAAACCCTTTAGAATCCCCTTGAGGTTCTTCCAGAAAAGGGACGCTCAAGTTATATTGAAGGAATTAAGTCGGCGCGAAAGTGATTGATAAGTTTCAACACTTAGGCCTTCCTTCTTCTCTTTAGATCTTCCGTTCTAGGTAAGAAATTACCTTAGAAGTGTTTCGGAAGCTTTGAGAAGAGACTTGGGCGTCGGGAGCTTCAATTCGAGTTTCTGAAAAGAGATCCTCTCGAATGGGGGGCCCACAGGGTCTATTTATAGGCAAAAGAAGACCCTGGGAGGTTACCGGGCGGTTATCACTTAGGTCGCGCAAGTCACTTGCACGACCATAAGGCATCGCGCAAGTACTTGCACGACCACTAGGAGGCGCGCAAGTGTACTTGCGCGACCATGAGGGAACTTGCGCGACCTATGGGCAATGTTCTCCTTGTTCATCCCTTTGTCGATTTTTGATGTTTCTTCAAAGGATGAATCACATTGGACTCAGATATTCCCCTTTTCCGATTTTTAGATTCTGTGACGAAAGGAACGTCAACAATAAGTATATATGTTTAATATGGGGTTAAATAGAAGATATTATTGAATATATATTATTTTTAAATATATAAGGTTT
Source organism: Viscum album (assembly GCA_963277665.1). Taxonomy (NCBI): domain Eukaryota; kingdom Viridiplantae; phylum Streptophyta; class Magnoliopsida; order Santalales; family Viscaceae; genus Viscum; species Viscum album. Next base: position 80,565,258 of record OY728155.1, on the reverse strand, counting down.
ATCTACATCATTTTATTTTATTTTTAAATTTTCTTTAATAAAACATTTTCATAAATAATTACACAATGATACTGCAGTAATTATTAAATTAATGAAACATACAATTAAATGATATTATAGATATTGAAAAAATATAATTTGACATAACTATGATCCTAAATTAATTTTATAGGCTAATATCTCATTTTATGGGTGTATTGAAGGATTGTTTCGAAGTTATCGTTCTTTATTGAGGTTTATAAAGTCAAAACAGTAAATAGTGTCAAAATTAACACTTATTATAATTTATGAAAATAATTTTTCCTTAAATTCGTTATAAAAACTAAAAATATTAAATAAGGACAAAGGGGATTATATATGGTCTAAAACATCATAAAAGTTCCATTTATGGTCTAATTTACACTTTATAAGTAAAAATTACATCCTATTAGTACATAATCATTGGTTATCATAGTTGAAATTAAAATGGGTTAGTTAAGGGATAACTAACATGATAAGGTTTACAATTACAGAAAAACATGCATAAAATCTATTGGTTAATGATATTACAACCTTATAATATCTTATATTTGAATAAATGGCCATTTAGAGGTATATTAATTGAGATTTAATTTATAATAAATTAATATTTTGATAAATTCCAAAAGTGTCACTACCCTCTCTTAGAAAATAGAATATATTATTCTATTTTCATCATAATTAAGAAATTATTTTTTTTAAAACAAATATATCTAAATCTCTTTAAAAATTCCATCCATTATTCCCAGAATTCTTAATTTGGTCTGAAATCCAACCAATGGAATCCTTTTTTGCAAATCAAAAGGAGATACCCAAAGAAGATGTAATGTTCATCAACAAACATTTTTGTTTTATTTTTTCCAAACCCCATTCAATTTTCTTTATTGTTTATATAATAATATAAGTATCCAAATTATACTTATATGTTATTATATTAATGTTTAAACCTACACTCAAACACACTTTCATAAAATGCGACACACAATCATCGTTCATGTGTACTGTGGAGTACCGCCTCATGAACCGCTGTTATTATTTCGTCTATTTCAAACTTCAAAGGTTGGATATAATGATATAATTTCAGTTTTTATATTAAAAATATTATATATATGATGTATTTGTGCTTATTTAATTATTAAATGACACATACCTTCCTGCTTTACATCTTGTATAAATAACATAACTTCGTTTGTGGATGTTTGGACTATTGCATCCTCAAAGAGATGAAATTCCTTAAAACTTTACATAGAATGTATCAAGGAAGGATCTAGTTAATCTATATGATATGTATAAAATAATAATTATAATGGAATGATTTAATATATGATATTTATTTCCATACAACAAGAAAATGGAAACAACATTCATGCATACGTACAACATACCATCTCTATGAATGATATATTTCAATTTATAAATCAATATTTTATATATTGTAATAAATATATTTACGGAAAATATATGATATTTATATCATGTTTATTATTATTTAGATAATGAAATCATGATATAAGTAAGATGGTGAAAATTGACAAATCAAAATACATGCCAAAAAGAAAGCCGGTATTACCAAACACATAACATTAACATTGAATTGTTAATAAATAGATAATATAAAGTCAAAATAAAATAATATATTATGTTAAATATAATATTATGATTATGTTTTAGATTTTATAATAAACCTATATTTATTATACCAGATGTTTGTATGAGTATGAAGAGATTCATGACCTAAGGTAAGGGTTTTCCAGTTCACTATTATTTTACACAAGATAAAAGAAATGTTCACCCCCTATGTGGTGTATATATTTACAATGAATTTATATTATTATTTTTATCCAGAATACTATTGTTATTTAAATATAATTTTTATGATATATCTTTCATTGGTTTTACCGTTCAAAATTTACCAAATCAGTAAGGTAATTTTGTCCCAATTTTCCATCTATGAGACACATGTTATATTATGCACCATTATTCTTTTACAAGATGTATATAATAACATTTGAAATTTTTTATCATGAATATAATTCTATGAATTATATTATAATATTCATGTAATTTTATTATATCTTTGGTCTAAAATCTATATACCGTCAGAAAAATGTTTTATAAATATGTTCTAAAAGTGTTTTAAATGTTCATTTAAGAATGTTTTAGAAAAAGATGCTCAAAATTTTTTGAATTTTTTTTAAAATATTCCTTTATATTTTTTGAAGAGAAATATAATTGAAAACGTTTTTTAAAACGTTTTATGATTTAAAAAGGTTTTTTTCAATGAGGAAATGTTATTTTCCTCCTGAATTATTTCAAGTGATTTTTGAAAAATATTTTTTTCCATCTAAGATGAATTATTTTGATGTAACATATTTTTAAAGGGGATATGAACCAACGATACCATTCTTACTTTTTTTCACTAAATGAATTGTATTTATGGTGACATGATATTTAGGAAAACTATTTATTTTACACGAGTTATGTTATGATGAAGTGTTTATGAAACCATTTTATTCCATGAGTTCTGATATTATGAATGATTTATGTTCTCATGGGATATATATGTATGATTTTAATTATGTTAATGATGGGACCTATATCTCCCTAAAATTTATTTAGTAAATATTTATATATTATGAGATATACATGGAAATAATCAAGAGTGAACTTGGTTCTGTAAAGGCCATTGTCAACTAAGATGGTCTTGGAAGTGAACCTTGACTACTAAATGGTCATGTGAATGAACCATGACTAAAAATATGGTATGGGGAGTAAACCCATATGAATAAAATAAAATTTAACGTGATTCCTTGAATACTATGGAAATAATTTTATATTTTTATGTGTCTGCCATGATTTCATGTATTGTTCCTATAATATGATTTCATGGATTATGCCCTTGATTACCTTATGATTCATGTTTTATGAACATCCAAAAATTATTACATGTTTCATGTTTATAGTCATTGATATAATGTTTAGGATCATCTAATATTATGATCATATTATCATACCCCTATTCTCATTCTTATGTTTACATATCTCCCTTGTTTACCCTTATTGATCATATGAGATCACCCCTTTTTATGTTTCCTTTCCTCAAGATATGATAGAAGATATTAAGTGATATGTGTCAAAAAAATGTTCCAATTATAAACAAATATGTAGATGTATCATGAAATACATTATTATGTTTTCATGTTACAAAAGGAACTAAACTAATATAGTATTTGGGTGTGTGTCTGTGTATCCAGAAGAAATGATATAATATCCATGTTTTTTAATCTTGGGGTTGTTATAAAATTACTTTATAATTTCATACTTCTAGGATAAAGTCCTAACTTTCCTTGAAATATGATTATATTTTCCAGGATTTTTAGTAAATTAAGTACTTAACATGGGAATATGAGTCCTTGAAACACGAGTTGAAGGCGCTTTAGAATTTGGGGGGTTAGGTTGACCAGGTCTTCCTGTGTGTTGTAGTTGGTTTGATGATGGATGACTTTTCCAGTTGATCATCTAGGATTTTTAGTCTAGGGTAAATCCTGGAACATGTGTGGGATATTTACTTCTCCTTATAGATCCACTTAAGGGATCTACCATGAGTTTTGGATGGTCTGAGTAGGGATGTGGCTGGAGTATTGATTTCTACTGTGACTATTCCTTCACCTGTATCATTATCCCATGGCCTCTTACACTAATTCCATAATCAAATATAAGGAACATGAGTTCATGTCCATATTACTCATCAGATAATGGATTAATTAAGTTAATGAAATTAATGGACCTAAGATCAATTCTTCATCTGATGTGGATTCCATCTTGTAGGCCAACTCTTGTTGTACTATTTGGACAGACAACAACCATGATCATGGGACTAAAGGAAAAAAGTTTGAGAGAGTGAAAACCCAATTTTTCCTGGGAAAAATTTCATCTTCATGTGTTTCTTTACAATCCTTTTTTCCATGTCATTTTTTGGAAGGCTATATTTGGGAGGACATTAGTGCTGATGTCTTTGCATCTGCCGTAGAAGAAGTGGTTGTGGGAATAGTTATTTGTTTCAACTATGTTCAGAGGATATCATGAGTCTGGTTGATTGTATTTTGGACAATCTATTCAATAAAATCTTGAGTTAATTTTTTAGAAACTTCATACCATTCACCCTCTTCCTCTTAATTGATTGTAGAAACACATGCTACCTACATAGGTGGATTGACTAGCTTCAATTTTTCATATTCATCCATTTTCTATAGAATTTATTTGAAAACAAATAATTCATAGATTATGTGAATTGATATTTGATAGAAGGGGAAATAATTTTAGAGATCTCAGATACCAACCTGATTGAGGATCTTGTTATTTGGAAACTTGATCACGTTGTTTTTAGAATCTGCGAGTAAGTATCTCGAAAATTGTTAATCTCAAAAGGAATAAACATTGTTCTTAAGTTTTCAAAATTGTTTCTTCTATAATACATTCACTCATTAAAATGAGGTAGTAATTGTTGAGGACTCTCAGGTGGAGGTGATACATGATATTGTGTAGGCATTTGAGCTAGGATTTGTGTCGGGGTCAATTTTGTGTAACTATGATAGCCTCTACTTTCCCTGTTCTATTACATTGAGATTATTTAATTACTCAAGAATTGTGCTTGGTTTACAAGATGGAATCATCTATTTTTTTAGAATCTATGGTGATATCTCAAAACAATCCTATATATTTGACATTAATGAGTGTTGTGCACAACATTCTATAGAGATTATGTATACCAACGAACAATAATTATTCTTGGGGAAGATTTAATTTTAGGGAGTTGTTCATTCATTTACATAGAGAAATATGATCTAAGAACCTTTCACTACCCCCATTGATTATAGTTTGAGAGGTCAAGGATAGTTGTCCTATGTATCATTGAGTTGAATTGAAATAGAAACTCTTGATGAAGATTAACCCATACAGTAATTGAACGAGCCAACAAATGGTGGACCATATGAAGGACACACATTATAGTGTTTATATAATGTATCAGAGTTTCATTGGATCTTGTTATATAGATTTTACCATCATTGGAAGACAAAGGGATGAAAAATGAATCACATTATACTCCATATCCCCCAATGTGTTAAAAATTGGAAATATAGGGTTTCTAAAGTTTAGCAAGGGAGGGGACAAATCCACCTTTTTTGGGTAAGGCTTCGTTTTTGAATAATCTAGTTCACATTATTATTCCATAGAGTAAAATTGAGTTTTAAATTAATCATTAGTACTTTTGAGACCTTTATAGATTTCTAGTTGAATATGGTTTTGAGAATAGGAAAAAACATGTAGAGTCATCTATGGTTTATCTATTAATACACACACTTGGAAGCTATTTCCGACACTTTTTGCCGTGGCGTGCGCACATCCGTCACGCAGGGGGAGGATTCATGGCTTGTGGCCCTGCATTCCCACTTTCCAAAGGCGGGCGACATCCGTTCCTTGTTCAGGGACGTCTGCTCCTTGATCGAAACCGGGATGATGGGATGTCAATTCTTCCTTCCGTGGATTACTCCTCGGAGCTCGTCACCTCGTCCAGGACTCCCTCATAGATTTAATAAGTATTCATGAAGCTCGCTCCCGGTGCCATATTTTCATGGACAACAGTTAATTATGCTGCTTCCTTCGGGACTCTCCAAGGGGTTTGGTCAAGGCAGAAACTTTCGGTGAGGAGAATAGTCACGTTGGGGCGTCGTTGGCGTGCCTTGATGCTAGGGGATTGGAATGTCTATATTCTGTCCCTTATTAGAGGGCTTCTTGAGGGCACAGAAGCCTGAGGCATCCCACATCGAATGCGGGGAATTGTGTGCTATATGAGGTTTTCCTCACCTTCCCATGATTAACACGGGGTATGCGACAAGTTTAACGTCTTGCAGAGATGGATCAGACTGATTGGAACACTGAGAGTGGATCAGATTGAAGGACCCCCTAGGAGGAACACTAATATTGGGCCTAGCATGTGGGCGGCCTCCCGGATACTATGGAGTGGAATGAGGTGGCATGATCCCACCGGGATGTGGCGGCCCGGGTAAGGATCAGGATGGGTGTTGGAGTGAAGAGGGCCTTGAACCTCATGGAGGCTTCCTACGTATCCCCAGGGCAGGGAATCAAAGTCTGTGTAGTTCGGTGATATGGTGGGACACCTGAAGAGGTGACCCGTGAGAATGAATGCATGGATTGGATCCTAGAGGAAGTAAGACCCCCGAGCTAGGGCATGTGCTTCCCGAGGAACGTGGGCTTGAGGGAGAGGTCAGGATGAGACGTGGGTGTTGGATATGGGGATTATGCTCTGAGGTGACCCGTGATGGTGGATATGGGGATTACACTCTGAGGCGGCCCATAATGGTGGTTGTGAACTGACGCGGAGGGGTTAGAACAACTGAGTGATGGGCTTGAACCACATGGAGGCTTCCTACGTACCATGCGTTTGCACGGATCAAAGTCCACATAGTTAGGGGCATACATTTTAACGTCATGCAAGATAGGATACAGTTTAACATCATGCGGGACGGGGCAGATAGTTTAACATCATGCTGGATGAGTATATAGTTTAACGTCATGCTGGATGGACAATTTGGGGCTTACGCTCTGAGGCGGCCCAAAGTGTTGGCGAACCGATGTGAAGAAGTCGGAATGACCAGGTGGTGGGCTTGAACCTCATGGAGGCTACCTACGTACCATGATTTAGCACAGATCAAAGTCCCCGTAGTTCGCTGGGATGGGGCTTATGCACTGAGGCGACCCAAAGAGGAAACAGGGGCTTACGCATGGTTAACAACCCTTAGAGCTAGGACTTACTCCAGGATGGAGTCCCGTGGTGCGACAAATCACAGAGGGAGAGGTATTTGGGACCGAACAAAGGAGATTCCTCGTTCCCTATCACACCCTCCACTGGACTTGGCAGTGGGGAAGTATGGAGGTTCATAGGTGCAACCTTCCTCAGGAGAGGCTTGGGGCTTACGCCGTTAGGCAGCCCTTCCCCCATGGACAAACGCCACTCCAAAAGGAGGATATCATTCCATATAAGGAAGATTCCATTCTCGTGGAGACGAGTGGTGTAAAGAATGTCCGAGCCAGGGGGACCCTGCGTGCGAGGCACGAGGTCAGATCACAATTTAACATCATGTGTTAAGGATGAGGTGCTTGGCAGTTTAACATCCTACAACTTGGACAAGGTGGGTTCTCTCCACACCCCCAGGACTTACATTCCCAACAACCTCTACCCCTTGTGGGAGGGAAGGCATTGGCAAGGTCGTAGTGAAGGGGGGCCATAGGGCGAACCATCGAAGGGTCCACGTTAGTGTGGCTATGTGAAGAAGCAATAGCCGTTAGCGTGCCTATGCGAAGGAGAATAAGGCAAAGCAACACAATGAGAAACATCGCCCAAGGGACCTTGAGGTTACTTCATAGGAGCTTGGAAGGACATACAGGAAAACAACGCATGGCGTGCATGCCCGGTATAGAGGACATCAGGCACCTAAGCAGGGTGGCACCCGGGGGGTGTAAAGGTGAGGGGCCCTAGGGTTTGTGCAGAAAGAGAATGTTTGCACGCAAAACACTGGGTTGGCATGCAATTTGGGAAGAGGGATTGCGCACGGCTAAGGGAATTGTGTGCAACGGGCTTGGATTGCACGCGGGAGGCAACGATCGATTCCTAAGGTTTGGGCGAAACCTAAAGACAGGATTGCGCGTAATTGGGTTTTACACGCAAAGGAGGGAGTGCGCGTAATGGCAGTGAGTGCGCACAAAGGAGGAACTCATAGGAGTTGGAAAATTCACTTTAGCAAATGGGATTGTGTGCAAAGGAGAACCCCAAGGCAAGGTTGCATGAAAAGGGTTGTTACCTAGAAGTCATATTGCGCGCGCGGGAGTACGATTTGTGCGCACGGGAGCTGGTCCGAATTCGACAACCCCGAAGTGGTTGGGGTCACCTTCTATTTATAGGGATTCATAGTCACGAAATCTGGGTGGTGCACACAATCTTCCACGCCTGGAGCGCTCGGCATGAAAGGCCTCACCGTGTGGTACCAGACACATAAAATTGCGCACCGTACCGGTTCGTTTTCGCGAATCCTGGGAGTCCTTCATGTGGACAACATTTTTCCGTGTGAGTCCCCTTTAATTTTGCGCACCACTTTCAGGCCCTTCGGACCAGGCCTCTGAGTCCAAATATGACTTTGCTTCGTCATTTCTGAACCTCCTTTAGGAGTTATGTAATTTTTCGACTTCTATAGTAACCCATGGGGGCTGGTATATTAGGGTATGTATGACTAAGCCTTGGTTGTGTTCCCAAGGAAGGGAACTCTTAATATCTCACTGTCGTGGGGTCCAAATATATTGTTTATTAGTCCCACATGTTGAGTGGAGGTACTCGTTCCATTTTTGTTTTTTGGGGAACCCTCTTTGTCATGGTACATTGATTTAGAGTGAAAATTAAGTCTCTTCTTGTAAAACATACCCAATAAGAATTTTTCATCAGAGTAATTATGCGATGAGTCTTCTGTACTCATTCATCTCTTACTCTTGCTGAGAAAATTTTACCTCGAGTGTGAGGGGTTCAGCCTATTTGAGAGGTGGGTGAGGCATAACCATACCTTTACACTTTTCTTTAGTAGATGATCATTGAGGAGGTAGTAATGTAGTGGTTGAGGGAATATCCAAATTCAGAGTTATCATCTACTTTTTGGTATGCACACCAACTTAAATTGTAACTCGATAAACCTAGTTACCCAGATTCGGTGCATTATTACATAACATTGGCTTGATCACAAGAGATAAAGTCCCATAAAACCCATCATTTTAGTATCCTTGGAAGTACTAGATACATACATAAGTTTTACATTACATTATGAAATGAAAAATAAACAACATTGTGTCTCATTTTAACACACACATATCCCTTATAATATCCCTATAGGTCAATCATAATATACTTAATTTCATCCTGAAAAAAAATAATAAAGGGATGACCTGAGATGCTTAGTAAGGATAAAAATATAGCTGAAACTTTCAAAAATAAGCATAAAAATTTAATGAAATGTATAAGACTAAAACACAATCATTTTAAACTTAAAATTCTACATAATATGGAAATGATAAATCAAATAATTCCATTTACTTATTCACATAGATATTCTACTAGTCAAATAATCAAATGTAATATTAATAGCCAATTTGATCATGATGAAATGCATAATACAAGACATCATAACCACATAGTCAAGACCTCGTACCAATACCACAAATAAAAAATTTGTAAAGGGATTATTCCAAGATACTAGTTTTTCTCATGAGACCTACTGATTCATCAAGGGGCTATAGCAGGCCCCGCCCACCACTTACTACGTCCAATGCATTCCTCATATGAAAAGGTTGAAACATAATACAAACATTCATATTAAAACTAGCATATGAATTGTTTATAATTTATCTATAAACCATGAATGGTATACAAATTGAACATCCACAGTCAAACATATCACAAGACCTTTAATGCAATATGGAAGATTGTATCATAATAAATAAACTTCAAACAAGCATAAAATCCAAAAAAAAGATGCTGACATAGATGAAATCAATACAAAAACAATTTGAGAGAAATACCTCTTTCAACATTTAAATCATTTAAAAGTTTAATAATTATAAACAAAAACGTTTATTTTGAAAATATTTTTATAATATTGAAAGGGAAGCTTCTAAAGTTTTATAATGATATAAAATAGCCTCAGCTAATGTATAAGTTAAAAAAACATTCTTACATTAATTTATCAAAAAGGCCATAAAGTACCTTAATTGGAAAACGATGGAAAGATTAATTTCAAAAAAAATTTATAAATAGTAAAAAAGGGTATTAATGATTTTAACACATACTCTAGGAAATAGTACAAATGTTTTGAAATAAATTTTTAAGAAACACAGATGTAGATGATAAAGATATCCTAGTAGACACTTACGTATAAACTACCTCAGATAATAGAGAGATTGTAAAATTAACCCTTAACTTGTACTTATCCTTAGTCGAGTGTATGTTAACCTCTTGTATAATAGTTAAATAATTGTTATTAAATTATACATGACCCAAATACATAAATATGATATCATATATTATCCTTTTAAAAAAATTAATAATATTTTAGTAGTATCATTGTTTTGGGTGTTAACTGATTCATTTTCCATTATATATTTTGTTTCATAAGTCATGTTTGTTATGGATAGGATCTATGTTATTCATATACAGAATTATATTAATTTATTAAACATTATTTTTAATCATCAAATGAAAATTATTCCTGAATGGTTGCAACCTGGAATAAAATCTCATCTCGTCATAGAGACGGTAATCCGTACGTACGCATGAGCGATAATATCATTCTATTGATGATTAATTCATATATAATTAGATGGTATATTATATATATATAATAATTAATATTTTATATTTATTATTTACATAATTTATACTCATTATTATACCCATACAAATAATGAAGTGTGGAATAACAAACTACACCACGACCTGGAGACGGCAAGCCGCACGTATGGTGACTTTGTCATTCATAGGATTGATAGAATATGAATATGGTTGTACCATAATTATAATAACATCATAGTAATTATAAGGTACTAGAGTTGTTATTTTGGTATGGAAACAAAAAGTAAATAGGAAGTGGAAGAAGAAAAGAACATTAAAAGAGGTGACAGAATAATTATCTCTTCTCTGGGTTCTTCATTTTGATTTCAACAAAAAGGCTCATTAGGTTCGATTTCTGATCAAAATAAGGCCTATAGATTGAATTTAGGGAATAAGGTAGGATATTATAGTGGGGTTTGGATAAGCCAAATGGATTTGGAGGTGTGAATTTGAGAGAAGGGGATGTACCCTTTTATAAGAGAGGTGAGGGGTACTTTAGGAAAATCCTGAAATATTAATTTATTATAAAATAATTTTCGGTTCATAATAGGTAAAAATGTATTTATTTATAGTATAAGGTGGGTATGGGTCTACATCCTCTTAAATAATCGGTTTTAGACAAGTTTAGGTCACCATAGTAACCTTATCTTTTAGATTTAACTCTTGGTTAAATGGTTTAACATTTACCATGTCTTATTGTATTTTTAAATTAAATAGTTAATAAAATCACTATAAATTGCCAAGAGAACTTAAAGTGGTTCATCAATAACATATCCAACCTTATCTACATAATTTGGATGAGCCTCAGATTCTTAGGAATATTATATCATTTAATAAAATAGTATTTGTTTTAAAAACTCATTTATGTCAATTTTGACACTATTTAGTATTTGGTTTTTGTGAAATTCATAAAAACATTATTACTTAGAAACAAATACATATAATCTACCCAAAATGTCATATTAAACTATAAAATTCTTTGATGACATCAAATGTTTAAATGTATATTTATGTTAATATTTATAACATCAATTATTTTAATCTTTCATTAATAAGGTAATTACTGTATCACCATTGTGTCATAAATAAATTTAAATATATAATGAATAAAAATTATAAATAAAATACCATGATGTAGGAAATATTTTAATATTTCTAATAAATATTTATAGTCGAATTTATTGTATGTGTAACCCTATATTAAAAATGATTTAGTTATTAAAATTTGAATTTAACACTTTTAACTCTTCTTTAAATAAAATATAATAAATGTGTTTATCTAATACAAGTGGATCAAAAGGACCATATTTTATTAATAAGGTTTACATCTTTCTAAATAAACTTATCCAATATAATTAGTACTTGTGTTGGGGTAATTATAATATCATTTTTACCTTTAATTACTCTATTTACTTTTAGCAGTGGTAAATAGAATTCAAAAGTTACTATTCACATAAATTATTTTCATCATATTGAACCAAATTTTAGTCACTGATTTCAAATGTGTCTCTTATAATTTTAAAATTCAATTCACCAAAGCAATAAAATTACATTTTATTCAAATTTGAAAATGTTCCTAGAAGGTGGGTAAAAGACGGTAAAAAGTTCAATAAAATTTGATATATCTAATCTTATTATGAAATGACTTCAATGAATTACATTGGAATAATATAGGTATTATGTAAATATTTTTAATTGGAAATATATTTAAAATAAAAATAATTATTTAAATAAATATTTTTTAAACAATAACGTAGTGTTTTTCACAGTTCATCAAAAATTGAAGGTTTTCAGAAAAATACAAAAAATTCACCCTTTGCTAATTTTGATATTTTGAATCCTAAAATGAAGTCCATTTTAAAAAATAAAATTTAAAAAAATTCAAAAATTGGGTATTACTATTCATAACTGATATTTAAATGGCTAGTTTGATTGGACGTGGCGTGCTAGAACTCAAAGTTGCATACAACACAAGCTATTGAATTATTGAAAGAGAAGAGTACCGTGGAAGCTTGGGGTGTTACATTATTCCGTCCTTCAAATAATTCCATCCTCGAAATTTATATAATACTACCGCATAAAAAAATCAGGTGGATCTTCATTATAAGTTCCTCAGGTTCCCACGTTGCCTCTTCAGTTTTATGGTTTCTCTAATGAACTTTTACCATACAAGTTGTCCGATTTCTCAAAAATTATTCTCTAGTATCAAGAATCCTAATAGGCTCTTCCCAATAAGATAGACCAGGTTATTGTTGAATTTCTTCATAGGTGAGTACATGTGTTGGGTCCATCATGTATTTTCTCAATAGTGATACATGGAATACATCATGAACCTTGGAGAGAATTAGAGTTATTTCCAAACGGTAAGCTACAACTCCAATTCGTTCTATAATTTCATAAGGTCCAATGTACTTGGGACTTAATTTACCCTTATTATTGAATTGTATAACACTCTTCCACAGAGATACTTTTATGGAAACATGATATCCTACTTGAAATTCCAAATCCTTCCTTCAGTTATCAGTATAGATCTTTTACCTACTTTGAGATTCATTGATGTGGTTTTATATAATCTTTACCTTTTCCATTTTTTCCTCAACAAGTTCTAGGCCAATGAGTTTTCTTTCACCAACTTCGTATGAACATGTTAGTGTGTGACATCCCTTTCCATATAATGCTCTATATGGTGCCGTATGAATACTTGAATGGAAGCTATTTTTATAGGAAAATTATACCAGAGGTAAATAAAGATCCCACATACCTTGAAAGTCAAGTGATCAAGATCTAAACATATCTTCTAAGGTTAGAATAGTTTGTTCTTATTGTCCGTCACTTTGAGGGTGGTAGGTAGTGCTCAAACAAAGTTCTGTTTCAAGGGATTTTTTAATACTTTTCCCTAATCTTAATGTAAAATGGGGATCATGATCAGAAACAATCGATAGGGGTACACCATGATGTTCTATAACTTAATTAATATATATTATATCTAAACGTTCAAGTGGTAAATCTTATATTATTGTAAGAAAATGTGCTGACTTTGTAAGATGATCAATAATGACCCTTATTGCATCATTCCTTCTAGGAGTATTTGGTAGTCCCATGAAAAAGTCCATCATAATATCATCCCATTTCAATTCAGGTATGAGAAGAGGTTGCATGAATCTTCTAGGATGTTGTCTTCCAGCGTTCACTTATTGAAAAACCATATATCTTGACCCATAATTAGAAATATCGCTCTTCATGTTGTCCCACCAAAAAATGTTCCTTAAAATCTATATACATCTTAGTGCTACTAGGGTGTATAGTGAAATTGAAGCTATGTGTAACACGCCAGGTAAATAATGAATATGGAATTTTCATATTTATCTATATTTGTGAATAAAATATTAATATGACTTTAAAGGGGACGCTATGCTCGATGGCGTACCCAACACGCCACAACGAGTTTCTTGGGAATCTTACGTTGCACTCTAATAATAAAATAATATTAATTCAAATGGTAGTTAACATGTAGCCGTTGTATTGGCGGGAATGGATAGAAATAACTAAATATGATCATATATGTTTTTTTAAATGTTTTTACATTTATCCAATAAAAGCTAAAGGCTTAAAATACGGAAAGAATTCAATTTTAGGCGTATATGCCCTAGTTTTCACTAAAGGTTCACTTATCGCCTTTTAATGGAGAACTGTCATTAAATATAGTTTTTTTCACTCTTAAACATTCTTTTGGACCAAATAAAACTCTTATTAAGAATCGGGACATCAAATTTTACTTTGTGTAATGTTTTGGTATTTTTCCGATAAAGTTCATTTTTTTAATGAATAGTGTAAAATGTTGTATTTTAATTCAAAACCTATTTTTAATCTACTTTATTTATATGATTAGATTATATTTTGAATTGGTTTTAAAGTGAAATTAGAAAATATTTTTACCATTATATACAATAGTGGTCGTTGGAATTAATTTCACTTTGAAATCAGACTTAAACTAGTGTCAATCTTTTGATACTTATTGTTTTATAAAAACACGCTATTTGCTCTGACAGCGGGAATTAATTATTAAAATAATTAATGTGACTAATATTTTTTTAATTTTGTAAAACGGACTTCATTTTTGAATTCGGAATATCAAATATAGCTTAGGGTGATTTTTTTTGGGATTTTTCTGAAAAACATCAATTTTTGATGAATAGTGAAACCACTAAGTGGTACTTATAAAAGCTGATTTTTCGTTTAAATGAAATTTCACCACTTATGTGTTTTGAATTTCAAAAATCCGACATACATGGTTGTCATTAAGAAGTAAAATGTGGTTCAATGGGATAAAAATAATTTTTTGGTGAATAGTAACTTATTAAGTTTTTAATCGCGATTAGTGGTAATTAGTGTAGTTTAAGGTATAAATAATGCTTTAATAATATGAAATGACCTAGAAACATGTCCCAACATTATTGGTTGTGTCATGGCCGACCAAGACAAGCCATGGGTCAACTTGGGGACCCCATGGAGACACTTTGGTTGGGAAATGACATAAATAGCTTTTTATTTAATGTTAAAATTAAATTGACACAAACATGAGTTGTTTTACTAAAATAATTTTTAAGGCGGGCTACACAGGTACAAATTTTTATTATAAATAGTAATTGGAAAGATAAAAAGATTTCCTACATCATAGTATTTTTTTTATAATTTTTAGACATTAAATAAATTAACGTATTTAGGACATAATAATGATGCAGCGATGACATCATTATTTGACGATTTAAATAAAATGGAAAGATAATGTAAAATATATGAACTAAACATGTCCAAAACCAATTGGATGAGTGTATTTCGAATACTTATCACCTTATCCACGAATTATATCAATTTGGGTCCTTTTGAAACCGAAATTTTGTTTCAAATAAAGTAATATTTCTTTACTTTCCAAAAGTGCCCCTCCTCTCCTCTTATAAAAGGCCCCCACCTCTACCTCATTTAACACACTCCTCAAGCCTTTGGCTCGGCCAACCCCGGCCCATTTACTCTCTCCACATCTCTCTACTCATCCTAGAGGATTCCCTTTGGGAATAAGCCTTTCAAAGGAAGCCTTTAGGCTCAAATCAAAAGGAGTTACACTTTTAAAGGTAATTCACTCTCTCATGTTCATTTGTTTTATTTTGCTTCTCCAACCCCCTAAACTCTTTTTATTTACTTATTTTGTAACAAAACCATTATCTTCAATATACTAGGATTTTGTTATAAGATTTATTAGAGCTACACTCTCACACAACTACATCAAATGGTTAAAGAACATACGGTTTCCGTGGATGGTGAAATTCTGCCTCCCGAAACGATGATTGTTCAATACTCATTTAACACCTTCAAAGGTGGCCATTATGATGTCAATATTTTTATATATGATATATAATATGTTTATGTTTTATTTATGATTCTGTATTTTTCATTTTTGTCTAACCTTTATGGCTTCCATTATGGGTATACGCGATATCTTCATTTAAGGAAGTGCGGACTACTGCCCCCTCAAAATGATTTGATTCGTTAAATACCATATGTGGGATGTATAAAGGATGGAAATATGATATTATATATGATATTATACTGTAATTATAATATACTTTTATATAATTATTATTCCATTCTATAAAATACGAAATAGAAATGAAAGTAGCGTTCATGCGTACGTACGTCTTACCGTCTCCATGAACGGTGCATTTCATTTCTTACCTCTAAATGATTATGTAATGTTATAAATGCATGAATGTACTGGATATATATGACATATATGATATCTAAATAATGAATACAATTCTGGATATAATAAACATTTGGCCACACGAACAACATGTAATTGTAAGAAGTCCACTTTCGACTTAAGAACCAAATATCGACAAAACAAATATTATTAACTTAAATGATAACATAATGTTTATGACATGGTAATAAGTGGTATAAAAGTACTAATGAACTTTAAAAAGGTTATTAAGGAATTAGAAATTAACTCAAGTTTATTATTCAGGAGATTAATGAACGATCGAGTCAAGTCGGACCCGAGGTAAGGGATCCTACTCCTCTCTTTCTTTTTAAGTACACACTTTTATGTCATTATTTTTAAAGCTCATATTTCTTGTTATTGGGATGATCTTTTATATTACACTTACTGTAATTTTTATGTTCATGTGATGAGATACCCTATTCTCTCTCATCAATCCATTTTGGAAGTTTTGAGTGGCGCCGTTAGGCTGCCGAACTTTCGTAAGAGATCTAACCTCTCTCTTTCTTTTTACGTACTCTCCTTTATTTCACTTCTTTTAAGATCCTCTTTATAATGTTGGGGGATGTTCCTTTATATTCCCCTTTCTGTACATTTTATTGTAATGTGATGAGATACCCCATTTGATCTCATCAATCCATATTCGGAAGTTTTATGTGGCGTCGTTAGGCTGCCGAGTTTTCGTAAGGGATTTTCATCTCACTTTCATTCCTGTGAGATTTATGCTACATTTGCCACAAATTCCATTGAGTGGTGTATGTACTGCCCATTATTCTACTCTTTGTGTAATATACTTTCGTTTATGAGTATTTACATCAATGATCTATTGTCCTTCTTTCATGGGGTGTATGTTTTGAAAGATACCCAAGTCGGTAAGGGAACCTTTCACCCTCCTTTTTTTTTAAAAGACTTCTTTTATTGGGTCTTTTAATTTACATATTTTTATGTTGGTATATGTTCTCATACATCCTTATTGAATTAAATTTTATTTCCAAGTGATGAGATACACTTTTTATCTCTCATCAACTCATTTTGATGTGATGCCGTTAGGCTGTCAAGGGAACTTTTTTACCCAATTTCGATTTCTTTGGGTTCAACTTGTAGTCATTGAATATGTCATCCATTGAATATGTGTGAATGAACTTTTATTGTTTTACACATAATATCCACTTATATTGGGTGTATATATATTTGTCACACATATTTTTGAGATTTATTTGTCCTTAATTTAAGGATACCTTCTTTATAAGGGATTTCATCACATTTGACATTTCTATTGAGGGTTCATTGTTGTTATGAACCAATTCACTCTTATATGGTGTATATACTATCCTTGGAGTATTATATCATGAATCCTTTTATTCTCATGATATTATAAAGTTCTGACTAAATGTTATTCCTCGATTATTGTATTCAAGTGTCTCTAATTTTGGTAAAACCCCTTTAACCAAAATATCATTTTAAATGTTTTAATTATTTGTTCTTATTAATATCCATGTTTTCAAAATGGTTTTAAGGATTTATTTATATGGATATTAATGGTTTAAAATGTTAAAAGCTTCAAGGTGGTATGGGACACTTTGATTCAAAAATCTCTTTATTAAATGTTTTAAATGGTTTTGGAAATGGTTTCTTTTTGAATGGATTCATTATTTCAATATCCTAAAATGTTATATTGTGATTGAAATGTGGAAATGTTATGTTTCCTTTATTCATTTTTATGTGATACGATTATGTTATGGTTATTGGGCATTGTTATGAAGAACGGGTGGTTCCGTGATAAACTAAGGGCGGGTGAGCCCGATATAGCTCTCCAATGCATTGGGTAACGCAAAGGAGTGAAACGTTAATATTTCTCCGAAGAGATTTAGGGAATATACTGTGATGGGTATTCCAAACGTAACCAAGAGGGTTACTCCCTACGTAAGAATGTTATGAATTCCTCAAGTTACCTTTATGTCTTATGTTTTCTATGATTTATTAATGATTTGATATGACTATATTTTATGGGTAAAGTATGATTTCATTCTTATGTTTATACGAACTCATGTTTCCTTTCCATATTTTTATAACCCTTACTGAGCTTTTTATGCTCATCCCAAGTTTTTGAAATGTTTTTCACAGGTCAAGGGAAAGGTACATGATGTGATGATAGTGTCGAGGATGTGTCAAGAAAGAATCCATGTTTCATTTTAAATATGTTTCCGTTGATGGGAAGAATGAATAATGTCTTTTATGTAACCACTTTGTTTAAATGTGGAATGTAATGCAAGTTTCATTATCTAATTCTCTAAAACTCTAAACCTGAAAAGATCCTCAATGTGTAATCTTGTAATAACTCAAGATTAAGTAAGGTTTTAAGGCTGGGGCCTTATAGTTGGTATCAAAGGTCGGTTTAGATAACTTTAGAGGTTAGGGTATTCTTTAAGCATAAATGACATTACCACAATGGTTAGGATTTCAGAAAGAATCATAGTTTTAGATAAAGTGAATGAGTAAGTATATCTTAGTGTTTATCTTACTCATTAGTACATGATGGTTTTGTTGATATACTCACACTGACATTTCTGTTTTTAGTGAATGGATGGATCTCGCAGGCACCAAAGTGACAATTGGATTGAAGGAAACTATGGTGGATCTATGATTAAGATACTAGGTAAAATGGAGGATTCAATGAGGAAACTCATGGTTGTTCTAAAACAACTATCAAGGAGTCATGATCAACCACTTAAACCTTGGTGAGTTCTCTAGTGCATCATGTACGAGATGGCCAACTCGATGTGGAAATTCAGATAATAATTATTAAGGTAACCATTAGGGTTTATATGATCCTTACTTTTGAGGTAATTATGGGTTATTATATGTTCTGATGGAAAATGAAAGTCATGAGATAAACTTGAGGTTAAAATATGTTATGATCATCTTTGGAGATTTTATCTCATTTTGGGGAATGTTTTAAGAATTATATAGTTTTTAAAAAAGGACAACACGCAGACCGTGTGACAACCCGTCGCATCGGACAAAGCTGCGGGAATCGAACCCACAACCAAAGTGCGACTGGTATTTATCGCCTACCACTGGACTACGTGATGTCCCTGGTTAGTTTGACTGATTGTTTTTAGTTATATGATTTTATTAATTAAGAGTAAGTTTATTTTGGAGGATATGTGATTAGGATAATTACTTTTCAATGTGAGGCTTTAGGAGTGACTAATGTTGTTTGGAGATAAATGTTACGATTTAACTTGGAAGACTATGTGACTAAATCCTTCAAATATTTGGGTTTCAATCTTATATTGGTTTAATTTGAAGAATTTTATGGACAAATTGTTTATCGGATGGTCCTTGTTGAACTTTGGGTTTTGTTGGACAAATTTTGGAGATTAAGAATAGATTTTCTTTTTTATAAGGGGTTATCCTTTTCTGGATTATCTGATATTGTACTAACCTTATTGGTTTTGGTTTTGGTTAATGTCTAATGACATGGGAAGTATATAGTTCTCTTTTTTGGATTAGGTGATTTTATAAAAGTTGATTATAGTACTCTTAATGTAAACAAGTCTTCCTAAATACTCGCCTTCTGGAGAAAATATGAGTTTGATTAAGGAATCTAATAAAAGTTGAAAGTAAACATGATAAGTGATTATGTTTCCTTATGAATAAATTCCTCAATAAAAAGTAACTTAAAACAAAAATGTTGTCTATTAACTTTTCCTACTGGGGAATCGAATACCGTTTAATCCATCACAAGTTTGTGATTTTCTCATGGTTAACTTTCTCCTAAACATGTTTTCTATCACTCTCCATGAGAACATGAACCTATGTTTTCTCCTCCATGTCCATATTTTCATACTTGGAATCCTAGTATGGGTTAACTCGGGTGACCTTTGTACTTATCTTTCTTTATTTTTTTTACCGACTTTTGTTCCGATGTGGGACTTTCAAGGATGTTTCCAAGCGCAATTTTAAAATTGTGAGGACGCAATTCCCAAAAGGGGGGAAGGATGTAACACGCCAGGTAAATAATGAATATGGAATTTTCATATTTATCCATATTTGTGAATAAAATATTAATATGACTTTAAAGGGGACGCTATGCTCGATGGCGTACCCAACACGCAACAACGAGTTTCTTGGGAATCTTACGTTGCACTCTAATAATAAAATAATATTAATTCAAATGGTAGTTAACATGTAGCTGTTGTATTGGAGGGAATGGATAGAAATAACTAAATATGATTATATATGTTTTTTTAAATGTTTTTACATTTATCCAATAAAAGCTAAAGGCTTAAAATACGGAAAGAATTCAATTTCAGGCGTATATGCCCTAGTTTTCACTAAAGGTTCACTTATCGCCTTTTAATGGAGAACTGCCATTAAATATAGTTTTTTTCACTCTTAAACATTCTTTTGGACCAAATAAAACTCTTATTAAGAATCGGGACATCAAATTTTACTTTGTGTAATTTTTTGGTATTTTTCCGATAAAGTTCATTTTTTAATGAATAGTGTAAAATGTTGTATTTTAATTCAAAACCTCTTTTTAATCTAATTTATTTATATGATTATATTATATTTTGAATTGGTTTTAAAGTGAAATTAGAAAATATTTTTACCATTAAATCCAATAGTGGTCGTTGGAATTAATTTCACTTTGAAATCTGACTTAAACTAGTGTCAATCTTTTGATACTTATTGTTTTATAAAAACACGCTATTTGCTCTGACAGCGGGAATTAATTATTAAAATAATTAATGTGACTAATATGTTTTGAATTTTGTAAAACGGACTTCATTTTTGAATTCGGAATATCAAATATAGCTTAGGGTGATTTTTTTGGGATTTTTCTGAAAAACATCAATTTTTGATGAATAGTGAAACCACTAAGTGGTACTTATAAAAGCTGATTTTTCGTTTAAATGAAATTTTACCACTTATGTGTTTTTAATTTCAAAAATCCGACATACATGGTTGTCATTAAGAAGTAAAATGTGGTTCAATGGGATAAAAATAATTTTTTGGTGAATAGTAACTTATTAAGTTTTTAATCGCGATTAGTGGTAATTAGTGTAGTTTAAGGTATAAATAAGGATTTAATAATATGAAATGACCTAGAAACATGTCCCAACCTTATTGGTTGTGTCATGGCCGACCAAGACAAGCCATGGGTCAAATTGGGGACCCCATGGAGACACTTTGGTTGGGAAATGACATAAATAACTTTTTATTTAATGTTAAAATTAAATTGACACAAACATGAGTTGTTTTACTAAAATAATTTTTAAGGAGGGTTACACAGGTCCAAATTTTGATTATAAATAGTCATTGGAAAGATAAAAATATTTCCTACATCATAGTATTTTTTTATATAATTTTTAGACATTAAATAAATTAAATTATTTATGACATAATAATGATGCAGCGATGACATCATTATTTGACGATTTAAATAAAATGGAAAGATAATGTAAAATATATGAACTACACATGTCCAAAACCAATTGGATGAGTGGATTTCGAATACGTATCACCTTATCCACGAATTATATCAATGTGGGACCTTTTGAAACCGAAAAACATTTTCAAATAAAGTAATATTTCTTTACTTTCCAAAAGTGCCCCTCCTCTTCTCTTATAAAAGGCCCCCACCTCTACCTCATTTAACACACTCCTCAAGCCTTTGGCTCGGCAAACCCCTACCCATTTACTCTCTACACATCCCTCTCCTCATCCTAGAGGATTCCCTTTGGGAATAATCCTTCCAAAGGAAGCCTTTAGGCTCAAATCAAAAGGAGTTACACTTTTAAAGGTAATTCACTCTCTCATGTTCATTTGTTTTATTTTGCTTCTCCAACCCCCTAAACTCTTTTTATTTACTTCTTTTGTAACAACACCAGTATCTTCAATATACTAGGATGTTTTGATAAGATTTATTCGAGCTACAATCTCACACAACTACATCAAATGGTTAAAGAACATACGGTTTCCGTGGATGGTGAAATTCTGCCTCCCGAAACGATGATTGTTCAATACTCATTTAACACCTTCAAATGTGGCCATTATGATGTCACTATTTTTATATATGATATATAATATGTTTATGTTTTATTTATGATTATGTATTTTTTATTTTTTTCTTACCTTTATGGCTTCCATTATGGGTATACGCGATATCTTCATTTAAGGAAGTACGGACTACCGCCCCCTCAAAATGATTTGATTCGTTAAATACCATATGTGGGATGTATAAAGGATGGAAATATGATATTATATATGATATTATACTGTAATTATAATATACCTTTATATAATTATTATTCTATTCTATAAAATACGAAATAGAAATGAAAGTAGCGTTCATGCGTACGTACGGCTTACCGTCTCCATGAACGGTGCATTTCATTTCTTACCTCTAAATGATTATGTAATGTTATAAATGCATGCATGTACTAGATATATATGACATATATGATATATACATAATGAATACAATTCTGGATATAATAGACATTTGGCCACACGAACAACATGTAATTGTAAGAAGTCCACTTTCGACTTAAGAACCAAATATCGGCAAAACAAATATTATTAACTTAAATGATTACATAATGTTTATGACATGGTAATAAGTGGTATAAAATTACTAATGAACTTGAAAAAGGTTCTTAAGGAATTAGAAATTAACTCAAGTTTATTATTCAGGAGATTAAAGAACGATCGAGTCAAGTCGGACCCGAGGTAGGGGATCCTACTCCTCTCTTTCTTTTTAAGTACACACTTTTATGTCATTCTTTTTAAAGCTCATCTTTCTTGTTATTGGGATGATATTTTATATTACACTTACTGTAATTTTTATGTTCATGTGATGAGAGACCCTATTCTCTCTCATCAATCCATTTTGGAAGTTTTGAGTGGCGCCGTTAGGCTGCCGAACTTTCGTAAGAGATCTAACCTCTCTCTTTCTTTTTACATACTCTCCTTTATTTCAGTTCTTTTAAGCTCCTCTTTGTAATGTTGGGGGATGTTCCTTTATATTCCCCTTTCTTTACATTTTATTGTAATGTTATGAGATACCCCATTTGATCTCATCAATCCATATTCGGAAGTTTTATGTGGCGCCGTTAGGCTGCCGAGTTTTCGTAAGGGATTTTCATCTCACTTTTATTCCTGTGAGATTTATGCTACATTTGCCAAAAATTACATTGAGTGGTGTATGTAATTCCCATTATTCTACTCTTTGTGTAATATACTTTCGTTTATGAGTATTTACATCAATGATCTATTGTCCTTCTTTCATGGGGTGTATGTTTTGAAAGATACCCAAGTCGGTAAGGGAACCTTTCACCCTCCTTTTTTTAAAAAGACTTCTTTTATTGGGTCTTTTAATTTACATATTTTTATGTTGGGATATGTTCTCATACATCCTTATTGAAGTAAATTTTATGTCCAAGTGATGAGATACACTTTTTATCTCTCATCAACTCATTTTGATATGATGCTGTTAGGCTGTCAAGGGAACTTTTTTACCCAATTTGGATTTCTTTGGGTTCAACTTGTAGTCATTGAATATGTCATCCATTGAATATGTGTGAATGGACTTTTATTGTTTTACACTTAATATCCACTTATATTGGGTGTATATATATTTGTCATACATATTTTTGAGATTTATTTGTCCTTAATTTAAGGATACCTTCTTTATAAGGGATTTCATCACATTTGACATTTCTATTGAGGGTTCATTGTTGTTATGCACCAATTCACTCTTATATGGTGTATATACTGTCCTTGGAGTATTATATCATGAATCCTTTTATTCTCATGATATTATAAAGTTCTGACTAAATGTTATTCCTTGATTATTGTATTCAAGTGTCTCTAATTTTGGCAAAACCCCTTTAACCAAAATATCGTTTTAAATGTTTTAATTATTTGTTCTTATTAATATCCATGTTTTCAAAATGGTTTTAAGGATTTATTTATATGGATATTAATGGTTTAAAATGTTAAAAGCTTCAAGGTGGTATGGGACACTTTGATTCAAAAATCTCTTTATTAAATGTTTTAAATGGTTTTGGAAATGGTTTCTTTTTGAATGGATTCATTATTTCAATATCCTAAAATGTTATATTGTGATTGAAATGTGGAAATGTTATGTTTCCTTTATTCATGTTTATGTGATACAATTATGGTATGGTTATTGGGCATTGTTATGAAGAACGGGTGGTTCCGTGATAAACTAAGGGCGAGTGAGCCCGATATAGCTCTCCAATGCATTGGGTAACGCGAAGGAGTGAAACGTTAATGTTTCTACGAAGAGATTTAGGGAATATACTGTGATGGGTATTCCAAACGTAACCAAGAGGGTTACTCCCTACGTAAGAATGTTATGAATGCCTCAAGTTACCTTTATGTCTTATGTTTTCTATGATTTATTCAAGATTTGATATGCCTATATTTTATGGGTAAAGTATGATTTCATTCTTAAGTATATACGAAGTCATGTTTCCTTTCCATATTTTTATAACCCTTACTGAGCTTTTTATGCTCATCCCAAGTTTTTGAAATGTTTTTCATAGGTAAAGGGAAAGGTACTTGATGTGATGATAGTGTCGAGGATGTGTCAAGAAAGAATCCATGTTTCATTTTAAATATGTTTCCGTTGATGGGAAGAATGAATACTGTCTTTTATGTAACCACTTTGTTTAAATGTGGAATGTAATGCAAGTTTCATGATCTAATTATCTAAAACTCTAAACCTGAAAAGATCCTCAATGTGTAATCTTGTAATAACTCAAGATTAAGTAAGGTTTTAAGGCTGGGGCCTTATACTATGAGCATCATCCAACAATTCCCTTTTTATATTAGGTATATAGGGAACAAAACGTCTCTTCCAAAATTTCAAAATTCCATCTTCATATACAAGTCAATCAATCTCCCATCATTCACATCGTTAATTTTCTTTTGAAACTCCTCATCATCAATCTGAGAACTTTTTATCCTTTCTAGTAAATATGGTTTAGAAACCATTTTAAAAGATATTGATGTTTTACCTTCTATGATTATTCTTATATCTATCTTTATAGATCGATGAACATAGAATCCCTTTCAACTCTCATCTTGTTCATACTCTACGATCCTTTCTGCTCAAATCATATTCCACCTTATTTTCCTTTCCTGGGTGGTAGTGTATAGTGAAATCATAATCCTTGAGTAGTTCAATCCATTACCTTTTCCTCATGTTGAGTTCTTTCAATGAGAAAATATATTTCAAACTCTTGTGATCAATATATATCTCACATTTTTCACCATAGAGATAGTGTCTCTATATCTTTAGAGAAAGGATTAAAACTTTTAAGTCAAGATCATGTGTAGGGTATTTTTGTTCAAGAGTTTTTTGCTATCTTGAAGCATATGAAATAGCTCTATCATTCTGCATAAGGACACAACCAAGTCATTCCATTGAAGCATAAATATAAATAACTAACCCATCATTCCTTGATGGTAGTGTCAAGATATGATAATTGACTAATATTCTCTTTAATCATTCAAAAAATTCTTCAAACTCCCTTTCCAAACAAATTTAACCCATGTACGTGTTGGCATGGTTAATGGGTTATCTAATCAAGAAAAAATTCTGGATGAAAAACCAATAATAACCTGATAAACCAATAAAACTGCATAACTCAGTTATACTCATCGCTGCTGGCCATTATTGTATTGCCATTGTCTTTGAAGGATAAATAGAGATTCCATCCATAGAGATAATATAACCAAGAAACGAAATCTCTTGAATCCATAATTCACACTTTTTGAACTTCCTATATGATTCATTTCTTCTGAGAGTCTTCAGAATATTGCGCTTGTGATTTTAATGATCTTCGTAGATTTTTGAGTATATAAAGATATCATAAATAAATACCAATACAAAGTCATCAAGATATTCCTTGAAAATTCTATTGATTAAATCCAAGAAAACGGAGGGTGAGTTAGTCAGTTCAAAAGGAATTACGGTAAACTTGTAATTCCTGTAACGGGTTTAAAATAATGTCTTTAGAATGTCTTCCTTTTTTACGTAAAACTGATGATATCCAGATTGAAGGTCAATCTGTGGAAAATATTGAGCTCCCTGAAGTTGATTAAATAAATAATCAATGTGAGGAAGGGTATAATTGTTCTTTATTGTTATAGAATTGATCTTCCTATAGTCAATGCCCAACCTAATAAACCCATCTTTCTTCTTTACAAAATAAACATGGGATCCCCATAGAGAAACAATAGAGAGAATAAATCCTTTATTACTCAATTCCTCTATTTGTTTATTTAGTTCCGCTAATTCCACAATTCTCATTCTATAAGGAGTCTTTGATATGGGCCTTGAATCAGGAATTGGGTCATAAGAAAAATTCAATTTTCCATTCTAGAGGATATCCTTGTAAATCCTTTGGAAACACATCAACATATTTTTGAACAATAGGTACATAATATATTTGAACATTACATTGCTCACCCATAGATATTTCACTCCTTTCCTCCGTAATAAATGAATTTAGTAGAGCTACATGGGGTGGATCTAGATGAGAATTAGATGGTGACATTTCTGCTCTAAAGATAAGACATCCCTTATCATATTCAAAAATTGTAACCTCCTCCTTACAATATTTTTTTTGCATAATGTTTATAAAGGAAATCTATACCATGAATTATATCAAATTCAATCATGGGTATGACAATAAGATCAGCAGATAAAGTATTTTTATATTCCATAATGGTAACCGATTGAAAAAACATTATTACTAGGATATTTCCATTAATGTGTTTGACTAAAAACTCCCCTGTTAAGTAAAATTATAAATATCTAAGTTTCTTGTAAAACTGTGATGTTATGAAAAAAATGCGATGCTCCAAAATCAAATAAAGCATAGCCTAATTTTGAGGAAATAATTAAAGTACCTGCCACCACGTCATTAGGAACTTCAACCTTAGCACTAGTGATTTCATAAGCTTCTATTCCCCCCTTGGGATTTTTTGAGGTAAGTTTCCTTAGCGCTTGGACAATCATTTTCATAATGCCCCATTTATATATAATTTTATAATTTAACATTGAAATCCACTTTCATTAACTTGAAATCACAAGCTTGGTGGCATTTTAATCCATACTTGTAACAAACAGTCATGCTCTTCAGGAATGTACCGAGGTGTTTCTTCCCACATTTACTTCAGGGTGTAAAGTCAACTTTTCCCTTCTTCCCATTATTTCCTTTTTCAGAGTGTTCATAAGACCTCTTATTCTCATACTTCTCTTTAAATTCATAAGACGTAGAAAATTCCTTTTCTGTCTTGATAGCACATGAGACTATATCTTCGTATGATGAGAAGGATTGTAATACTAATTCTCGATGGAGAAATGGTTTTAACCCATCAAATAATAAAACTATATTAATTCTTGGGTTATGTATATAATCTAAAGCATGCCTTGGTAAAATTGTAAAGTTATCCTCATACAATGCAACATTCTCTCCCTTTGTTTACCTTACAATCGAAAATTGACATTCCATATCTTATCGATGTTCACGAGGAAAGTATTTTTCTTAGAAAATACCTCTAAACTCCCTCCATTTCATATTTGATACTTCTACATCTTACTTTGTGTTTTGAATTAATGACCATCATCGATATACATCTCTTGTGAGGCAATAAATTTCCATGATAACTTTTTTCCATTCACTACTCCCCAAAGCATGAAATATTTTCTCTAAGGAACTTATCCATTACTCGACTACAAATGGATTTTTAGTCCCATTAAATGTCGATGGTTGATTCCTCATGAAGCTATCTAATATTGATCCTCTGCGATGGGGATCAGGGTGCTCCATATGGGGAAGGCTATTATTCATAACCTAAGTGAGTTGTCCCAATATGGTTATAAGATGTTCAGCACTAGTC
Organism: Viscum album; assembly: GCA_963277665.1. NCBI lineage: Eukaryota > Viridiplantae > Streptophyta > Magnoliopsida > Santalales > Viscaceae > Viscum > Viscum album. The sequence continues at coordinate 80,537,068 of OY728155.1, read as the reverse complement.
GCATCACCATCTCCACTATAATTATATTGATTAGGAAGGAAATCCCTACATGGATTATGTTCATTGATATTGTTTTTATTAGTTCCAATAGGAGCCATTTCTAAACAATGGGATACACTAGATTAGTTTATGAATCAAAATGCACAATTCCAAACTTGTAAAATAATTAACATGAATTTAACAATTTATGCATATAATCCATAATCATAAAAATGTTTTCTTTGGGGAATTATTTAATAATAAATCCTTCATAATGTTTTGTAAATAAAATGTGAATTATCCTAAGCATATCCCCCAGGAGTGTCAAACCAGGTGCGCAATAAGGCCCGTTTTCGTGTACTAGGATACATCGAATCAAGCTCGAAACTCCTTGTTGGAGTTTTCACTCCTAGGAAAATGTATGGTAGAACCACGTCCACTTGTAGTATCCAGACACAGATGTATTTCATGGAAAACCTAAATAATATCTACATTACCAATTTTTTGTATTTTCTTATATACTAATCCTCAAAGTCTATCTTAGGGTAATGTTATCTAATAAGAGTTTTTCTAAATCTGGTTTCCAAGTATTGTACTAAACTTCCTCTGATACCAACTATACCGCCTTGACCCTAGTTACCCAGAGTTAGTGCATTGTTATAGAACATTGGCATGATCAGAAGAGATCAAGACCCAAATGACTGATCTGTTTTGAAGCCTTGGAAGTACTAGATACATACATAATTTTTACATTACATTATGAAATATAAAACAAAAAACATTGTATCTCAGTTCAACACACTCATATCGCTTATCCTATCCCTCTAGGTTAATCATAATATACTTTTTGAATCCTGGGAAAAATAAAACATAAGAAAGGGGTGAGCTCATATGCTTCTTAAGGATAACAATACTTCAAAAACATTCATAAATAGACATAAACATTTAAGAAAATGTATAAAGCTAAAACAAAATCCTTTTAAACATAAACTTCAACATAATATGGGAAAGATAAATCATATAATTTCATTTACTTATTCACATGGATATTCTACTAGTCTAATAATCATATGTAATATCAATAGCTAATTTCTTCATGATGGAATACATAATGTAGGACATTATAACCACATAGTCAAGGAATTTTTTCAAGACTACAAATAAAGATTTTGTCAAGGCCTTGCGGCAAGACACTATTTTGTCTCATGAGGCTTACGGATGCATCGAAGGGATATAGCAGTCCCCACCCGTTACTACATCTAACACATTCGTTATATAAAAAGGTTGAAACATAACATAACCATTCATATTTAAACTAGAATAAAAAATGTTAATAATTTATCCATAAACCATGAATGGTATAAAAATAAAACATCTATAGTCAAAAATATCACAAAACCTTCAATACAATATTGATGATTGTATCATAATAAATCAAATTCAAACAAGTGTAAAATCCAACAACGGATGTCGATATAGATGAAATCAATCCAAAAACTATTTCGAAGAAATATATCTTTCTACATTAAAATAATTTAAAAGTTTCATTATTATAAAATAAAAAATTTATTCTGAAAATATTCTTAAAATCTTGTAAGGGAAGCTTCGAAAGTGTTATAAAGGCAGAAAATAGCCGCACCTACCTTATAAGTTAAAAAATGTTCTTACTTTAATTTGTCAAAACGTCATAAAGTACTTTGTTTGGAAAATGACAGAATTATTCCTTTCAATTTTTTTTTATAAAAAGTAAAACAAGGATATAAATTAAATTAACCCATAGTTTAGGAAATAAAAAAAATGTTTTGAAATACATTTTTAAGATACACAGATGTGGATGATAAAGATGTCCCAGTAGACATTTACGTATAAACAACCTCGAATAATAAAGAGATTGTAAATTTAAACATTACCTTGTACTTTTACTTAGTTGAGGGTAAGTTAACCTCCTATATAATAGTTAAATTATTGTTATTAAATTATACCAGAACCACATACATAAATATGATATCATATATGATCCTCTAACATTTTTGTGTTAATAATATTTCAGTAGTATCACAATTTTGGGTGTTAACTGAATCAATTTCCATTATATGTTTTGTTATGTAAGTCAGGTTTTTTATGTGTAGGATGTATTTTATTCATACCCAAAATTATATTATGTTCTTAAAAATTATTTTTAATCATCAAATGAAAACTATTCTTGAATGGTTACGATGGAGAATTAAATCTGATCACGTCGTGGAGACGGTATTCCGTACATACACACAAGTGATAATATCATTCTATTGATGGTTAAATAGTATATAATTGGATGTTATACTATATATACCAAATAATTACCATGTTATATTTATTATTTACATCAATTAGACTCATTATTATACCGATAAAAATAAGGAAGTGTTGAATAACACAATACACCATGGCGTGGAGACAGTAAGCCGCATGTATGGTGAAATTTTCATTCATAGGATGGATAAAATAATGAATATGGTTGTACCATATTTATAATATCATAAAATAAAGTAAACTTTACTAGGGTTATTATTTTGGTATGGAAACAAAAAATAAATAGGAAGTTGAAGAAGAGAAGAACATTGAAAGAGGTGATGAAATAATTACCTCTTCTTCAAGTAATTCCTTTTGATTTGAATAAAAGTGCTCCTTAGATTGGATTTATGATCAAATTATGGACTCTATGTTTAAGTGAGGGTAGTTGGAAGGAGATTTGAGTATGGGTTGTCTGATCTAAATGGCTTTTGGAAGTATGAATTTGAGATAAGGGGAAGTACCCTTTTATAAAAGAGGTGAGGGGCACTTTAGGAAAAGCCTGAAATATTAATTTATTATAAAATAATTTTCAGGTTCTAATATCTATAAATAGATTTATTTCGTGTATAAAGTGGGGATGGGTAGAAATACTCTCAAACAATAGGTTTTAGACATGTTTAGGTAACGATATTAACCTTATCTTTTAGATTTAACTCTTGGGTAAATAGTTTAACATTTACCATGTCTTCTTGAATTTTTATTTTACATGGTTAATAAACATACTATAAAAAGTTAAGAGAGCCTAAAGTGTTTCATTAATGACATATATAACCTTATCTAAGTCCGTTGGAATAACCTTATATTTTTAGGAATATTATATCATTTAATAAAATAGTATCTGTTTTAAAAACTCATTAATGTCAATTTTCACACGTTTTTGTATTTGGTTTTTGTGAGAGTAATAAAAACTTTATTACTTAGAAGAAAATTCATTTAATCAACCATAACATGTAATATTCAACCATAAAATTCTTGAATGACATCAAAAGTTTAAATTTATATTTAGTTTAATATTTATAACATCAATTATTTTAATCTTTCATTAATAATGTAATTACTGCATCGTCATTATGTCATAAATAAATTTCATTATTTAATGTCTAAAAATAATGAATAAAATTCCATGATGTAGGAAATATTTTTTTATTTATAATTAATTTTTATAGATGAATTTATCTTTTGTTTATCCCTATATTAAAAATGGGTTTGTTATTAAAATTTTAATTTAACACTTTTAACTCTTCATTAAATAAAATATAACAAATGATCTAATCTAATCCAATTGGATAAAAAGAATAAAATTTTATTCATAAGGATGATTCTGGTCGAAATAAACTTATATAATAGAATTAAGACATGTGTTGGGGTAATTATAATATCATTTTTACCATTAATTACCCTATTTAATTTTAACCGTGGTAAATAAAATTTCAAAGTTACTATTCAAAAAAAATATTTTCTCTCTATTGAGCCAAATTTTAATGACTGAATTCAACCGTGTTTTGAGTATTTTTAAAATTAAATTCACGGAAGTGGTTAAATTACGTTTTATGAAAATTTGCAAATGTGCCTATAAGGTGGGTAAAAGACGGTAAAAAGTTCAATAAAATTTTATATATCTAATATTATTATAAAATGAATTAAATGAATTAAATTGAAATAATATAGGTATTATGTATCTATTTTGAATTTAAAATAAATGCAAATTTAAAATAATTATTTAAATAAAAAGTTGGTTTTAAACAATAATGCAGTGTTTTTCACTATTCATCAAAAATTGAATGTTTTCAGAAAAATACAAAATATTCACCCTAATATAATTTTGATATTCCAAATCCAAAAAATGAAGTCCATTTTGAAAAATAAAATTTATAAAATTTCAAAAAGTGGGTATTACTATTCATAACTGCTTTCTTAAACGGCTAGTTTTATTGGTCATGGTGCGCTAGAAATCGAAGTTGCGTACAACGCAAGCTATTGTATTATTCAAAGAGAAGCATACCATGGAATATTAGGGTGTTACATAAATCATTTCACTGTGGATCATATTATGAATCAAAACACCATCCTCAATATTTTCCTTGTGTTCTGTAGTGTCTATAGCAGTGCTTTTAATGATGTTCACTAATTCCTAAATTATTGTAGTCACTTCATAATACGCCTTGAGTGGGTAATTTTTTTTCACCCTCCATGAGGTTGCATATTATCCTCTACTGGTCCTCTTGGAACCATTTGGTCGATGGTTATAGAAAATAAATATATGGAATTTTTTTGTACATGTTACCAGTGAGAATACTAGGTAATGGGATATGGTGAACTCAGAAGATACATTTTGCAGCCCTTCACCTAATTGGGAGAAGACTTTCTTATATTGAGGTGGTGGTTGCCGAGATAAAAAATCCTCCGTCCCTAGGGGATGATGTTTTTATTGTTCCCTTTACACTACCATCTAAGAATGTTTTTATAACCTTGAGGGTTGTGTTAAAAAACCCCTAGCCCTATAAAGAGGGGTTTCTCCTAGATTGTTATGTCTATATTCTAGGGATTATTTCTTTATTTTATGGATCCTTGTTAGAATATAATAAAGTTGAATTATATTCTTGGCATATAGTCCACCTGCTTCCAAACATAGTGGTGGAACATGATAATTGGACGCTGATAGGTGGGAGGATCGGTCAATATCCTCATATTCTTCATGCATGAGTTTTTGGATTGATCTCCCCCTTTTAGTCTAATGTTTTCAGAAGTGAGTCACAATTAGTCTTTTTCAACCATACCATTTGATGTGAACATAGTTTATTTCTGGAATCTGTCTTGTGGTTTTGACATTTCATGATTTCAATTTTGGTAGGATTTTTTTATTGGGTATCATGGTGAAATTAAAAACACCATATTTTCCCCATCTATTGATATTAACACCATATGGGGAGTCAAAAATAAACTAATGAATACCTTTTAACATGTTGAGATATGCATTCTAATAAGATACTAACAACATTCCCTCTTTCAGGTTTGATGCAGCTAGGAGGGCCAATGAGTCAATTTTATATTGTATCCCTTCTATTAACTTGATGGGACTTGAATATTTTTTATATGGAAATTATTATTCCTTTAAGTGGTGAATAATGTTCCACACATTTAGATGGATTTACTATAAACAATCATTCGATCATCCCACTAGAATGTTCTATTGGGAAGTGGCTAAAGGAAATAACCTGACTAGTATATTGTCTTTATCCAACTCTCTCATCATGTTCAACACATATTCTTTATCTTTCCCCAAAGGCTCCTGAAATTGGTCTAACCAAGTGGATGCTTCCCTACTTCTTAATTATAAACAATAGGATCCGTGGATATTTCCTCAGTTACATTGAAAGGAAGGTGATCCATTGGAGGTTTGGAGAATTTCCATTCCCCTGGGTTATCATCTAGATAATAAAGGATTTCACTTTTCAATGATGAGTTATTATGAATTTTTTTCATCATTTTCCCATGTTCCTCAGGATTGGAGGGAATTATAATCATTAAACTATCAAGGGGATATTCTTGTCAAAGTGAAATGACACTGAGGTGTGGTCCTTTGCAATGATTTCCATCATGGAGAGAGCTACAATCATGTCTTGATGTCTGACTACTAGTAGAATCCCTATAGTGTATACCATGGGGAGGACCTTCAGGGTGTATGATAACAATGAGAAAATATTCTTATTTTTTGATCTTCTATCCATTTGAAGGGATTCCATGGTTCTCATCAAGAGATGAGAACTCTTTATTGATTGTACTTTAGACATGATGAAATCCTGCATGATAATATGTGTGTGGATAACCTCCAATACTATTGATAATATTTATGTAATTTTTTATTGGATGTGTAGGATATTGAGCTACAATATATAATCATCTATGTGGTTCAAGAACTCCATATTTAGGTAGTGTATGATCTTAGATTGAAACTTCGTTTTATAGTTTCCTTTCTTAAGAATTATTTTTGGATTCTTTATTTTGGATGACTGGGGACACTTACTGTGGAATATGTTCTTCATATATAGAATTTTTTTTATTATCTCCTCTGCCAAAGCCATAATTTTCATACAGGTCTCTGGAATTTTGGAAGGTGTTTGTATCAGAATTGGAATATCCATTGTAGTAGGAAAATCACCTCTAGTTGGAATAGAGGAATGATCATGATCTTGTTGTATTTTTATCATGGTGGAATTTGGCCCACAATCCTCCTAGATGGGAGAAATGGTGTGTATATACTTCTGATTGACCCTTTTTTTCTTTGATGAGTTACCCTAATTATGGGGATATTTGTGATTGTCCATCCCTCTATCACTTCTGTGACATTTATTATGTCATAGAAGGGTTTAAAGTTGTGGGAAGTAATTTTGGTCAACCCTTTCACCATTTTCCAGATGTTTATAGTAACCTCAGCAACTACAACAAGGATATATCTTCACTCATTGGATAGAGCATGTCTATATTCCCAATCTTTTCATCTATTTACTAATGGTGTATATTTATAGTACTCTTATGTGGGGGTAGAGATATTGGTCTTCCTCTTGTTTGTTTGGGAATTACTAGGTGGTTTCTTTAAACGTGCAAGGTTATGCTGGTAGGCTTGATATATGTGGGCACGTGTGTGAACATGCTTTTGAATCACAGACATATTTTCTTAAAGGGATTGGTTGATGCACCCCGGTGTTTGTACCTACCCACAATTTTCCACTGAATTTAACTGGTGGGATTATTAGGATTCTACCAAATGTTTTTGGTAGGCTTAGATGGTTTGAGTATGTGACTAGGCCTAGCCATAGTTGGCCACCAAATTTGGCCAGTATACTTCATTGGAGGGAATAAAGGCATGAACCAATTACCAATTTTCAGTTTGTTGTCCTCGATAGGTTTTCCTATATGCTCGGGTCTAGGTGAAATGGGATGGACTATCATGGAATGTACCATCATCATAACGAGTGGTTTTCACCATGTGACACTGGTGGTGAAAACTACTCGCATGATCCTTTTTGAGGGACCCATGTGTTATATAGATGAGGTCATTGGTGACCTCTTGATTTTGAATAAAACCTTGGTTTTATGATTTTATACTCTACGGTTGATTTTGGGGGTTTTAATGTTTTCACAATAATTCATGTCGGGTTCCCCATTTTTTGAAATGCTTCTAACGGGTTTTGTTTGTGGAGCCAAAAACACCCAATGGTTCACTTATTTGATATATTTTACAAAAATGCTTTCAAAAGGTAGGTGGTCATTGTGAAATGGATCCAACGATGCTTAATGACTCATATTGGTTTAGAGGATGAGAGGTTTGGATCATTAGACCATTTTGGGGGAAATTATAAACTACTTTGGGACTCTTTTAAATATTTTAGACATGTTTCTGAATCCTTTATTAACTCCAAAGTATAACATGGTACATCCTTGGATTAAAAAAAATTAATAGAATCCATGAATTTTAAACCCATTTATATGTATCACAGGTTCTTCATAGATGGGGTATATTTATGTATCAAAGGTTCTCCATCGATGGTATCATTTTTCATACAAGTTAGAGGGTCATTGGTTGTTTATTACAACATTTCTGGTTTTAAGGAATGTAGTGGGGAACTCTAGAATTTATCATCATCCAGGTAGAGTAAAGCTATTTTAATATCAAGATCAGTCCCATGATATGGGATTCCTATATATCATTGTGAAAAGAATTAGAACCAATGTAGTTCAGTTCTACTTAATGGGACACATAATACCTTTTAAGGTCATGTGATGAGGACCAAACCATGTTGTTCAATATCAGGAGACAAATAAATCTTAGAGAAAGGTTCCTAGTCAATGTTTTTTGTGGGACTTATGCTGAAGCAGAGCAAGATACCTATAAGTTATATGGGATCCAAGTTCTAATATAAACATACTAGGAATTTGAACCAATGAAAATTATGGTTGATTTAGGGTGTTAGGTTTGAACCTCTAAGAGGCTTGCAACTTATCCCATTTGAACATGAGTCAAAATACCACTTAGTTTGATTTTGATGACCCATTACTATAGATATACTCTGTAGGTTTTTATTATTGGGTATTTAGTCCTTTGATATGGTGATAACATAGTTAGGGCTTATACCAAATAGTAGGGCCATAGGTTTCTTCATCTAGAATATGTCCCTTTGAAGAATGATGAATGGGTTTGGGGATGAAACCTTATAGAGTAATTCAATTTTTATTTCTAAGAATATGAATGTTTGAGTTTGATGCATGGATTTTAGGACTCATTCCTATGGATGGTCTTTAAATGAAGGTGGGTGGAATATATTGGAAAATGATTCTCTGTAGAGACATGCATATAATCGTATAAGTTTCATGATGATAACTATCCAATAATTCTACACGAGTCATGATCTGTTTTAGAAACAAGAGTAAGTGAAATATTTTGAAAACCACATGATCTCCTTCATCCACTAGTAAATGAGGCCAGTGTGATTAGAGAGAGAAATTTAATTGAGGTACCCATATCCTTTTTTTTTTCCTAAATTGGATTGTCACATATAAATACCCATATAGATTAAACACATATTAAAGACTAGGGTATTAATTTAGGATGGATTCCCTATTCTCACTTATAGAGGAAGAGAAAAGTTTAAGACACTAAGCCTCAATGGGAAAAGTAATCATGATCCCTCCCCCTTACTGCTTGAAAAGAGAGGTCCTTGGTCTTAGAGATTATAGTGGAAAGACATGGACCAAGCCCCTGTTTTTGAGACCAGGAGGTCCTTAAAACTTCGTCCAAAGTTGGACTCCATGTTACCAAATGGATTAATAACCTCACACACCCCTACGACCCTACCCTTTAGGTTGGAAAAGTATGATACACCTCTTACCGAAGGAATGTATAACCAAATGGGAGATACACTAGGGTGCATGTGACCAGGGTTGTACAACTCTGGAAGCTTCAGTGGAAGACTTGATTTTATCTCTCTCAGCCAGGAATCCCATAGAAGGAGGATCCCTTCCATTAGTATCATAAATAGAGATATCAAAGGAATCTCACATAGGGTAGTCTTGGGAAAGAAAAATTGAGCTTTCATGGGTTAAGGTTGGGCGAGTTAGAGGGGTCTCATGTAGGGTAAGACATGGGTGGACCAGAAGTTCTTCACAAAGAGCAAGCCCATGAAAGCTAGTGATGGCTTCTTGATGATGAAATACCTAAACAAACACACTTGTGAATACAATGATTTAATGAAAAAAGATACATAAAATTTGAAACCATTTGAAAAAGGATATCATTAAAGATATTCTTTGTTACTATCTTTCATGATTTGGATTTAATTTCACTCTTTATCTCAAAATGGATTTATTTTACATCATGTTATGTTTTATAAATCACCCACTAAATTATTTTATAAAGTTAATATTTTGGGTGATTAAATTTGGTATGAATTAATCTTGATTATGTGGTTATTTATGTGATACCTTTTGAAAAGTAATGTGAAACCCATTCTTATATATAGGATTAAAAGGTGTGGAAATTAGATTTTTTCATATGGTACACATAAGTATCGCTAATATTTACGTGATTGGTGGGCCCTATATACCCCACCAATGAAATACGTAAATATTTATATGTCATGAGAGAATTTCTTTAAGAGTAGTGATGCTCAATACAAATTGGGAAATAGATTGTTATACCTGATCCTTTATGGGAAACAAGTTGCGATATCTAATATTCTATAGGAGATAGGTGGTGATGCATGATCCAAAATATTGTGTTTCTATGCATATGTTAGTGCCACACAGCTTTGATATGAAACTATGTTATACTACCTATCTCATGATTTACATAAATTTTTTTTCCTGTATTTATGCTATGTTATATATTTAAACATAAGATAATAATTTTGATCATATCATTCTATATAAATCATTTTGATAATTCCTTAATCCTTTAATTATATATATATATACAAATTTTATTTTTATATATGCCTATGATTTCACCCTGGGTAATATATTGATATATTTATTTTTATGTTACTATTAATTTGAGTACACCCCTTTCTTATGTTTCAATTACCTAGGGAACCATGATGAGTTTACCTTGGGAGATGTTTAGAAGAATATCTAGTATGATGAAGTTATTTGAAAATGTTCACAATCATTGTAAAATAAATTTATCAAATATCCAGTCTCCACAAAAAATAAATATCCTAATTATTAGGATGTTGAATTTATTATGTGATGTATCATTTTAATTATATAAATGATGTAGAATAATGTGGTGTTTATCTTAGGCCACCTAAGGCTAACTTTACGTATACCATCTTTTGGGGTTCGAATAAACTCTTATACACACTTTGATCACATAAAACATTAATCATTACCCAATGAATTGGGGTTCTATAAAGGAAACACCTATCATGTAATAATAATACAATCATAGGTAATCCACAATATCATGAAACCATTTATCATTTATCTGTAACTTAAACCACAGAAAATAAAATTTGTTTCATCTATATTTCATTATCATAATCATAACACATCCATAGAAATAATAAATATGGTTTCATTGGATCATATAGTAAATGAATTATAAATTATATAAATGGATGTTTTCATAGAAGAAAATTACTTTAAAATATAATTGGAACATTTCTTGATGAAAATTCCTTTTTAATTTGCAAATTACATATTTAAAATTTAATGTTTTTATAATATTTGAAAAAAAATATTTCTTTAGAAAGAACCATAGAAACATGTAAAGTAAAATTAAAAAAATAGAGTTTTAGTGAAAGTGTGAATGTTTTTTCGTATAGTATATATTATGAAAAATATATCATTTACACCTTCAGTATAAAGTACCTCATTTATGAGATGGAAAAAAGATTCATTTTAAACCTTTTAATAGAAAGTAAAAAAATGGGTAATTTTTTTATATATATTCAAAAATGGTTAAAAATGAATTTAATTAGTCAATATATTATATTAAAAAATTATTAGAATATTTTTAAAGAAAATTTGGACATGTAATAGAAATATTCCTAGTTAAAGAGAGAAATAAAGTCGGTTTTACTTAATATGATTATTTAAAAAAATTGATTACTTAGAGAGTGTAAAATTTAATGAAAAATCATAATATATATAAATAACTACATATAATAAAATAAATTATATTTTTGACAGATATATCAATAATTTTCATCATCATAAATTTAAGTATAAACAATCTTGGTAAAAAGTGAGATTGTGAGATAAAACCCTTAGCTCAGGTCAGAATTTCTTCAGAATTTCTTTGATCCCCATGTATAATAAATTTTAATTTATAATAAGTATATTAAAAACAATAATATTCATAGTTATATCACCATAAATGTTTTAATTATAACAGCTTATCACTCAGTTATTAATTTTTTTCATTATTATCATCTTTTTGGTTGTTAATTGGTTCATTTTTCATGTATGTTTCGATTACTTAGTTATGGTACATGTATCTTGATCATAGTTCCATTATATATAAAATGTTAATCATGATATAAATATCATATATATTCATTATATACATATTTATAACCTTCCATAATAGTCAGAGATAGAATACTTAATTATCTAGTTCATGGAGACAGTAATTTATATGTACGCATGAACGATGTTATCAATTTATAAGGATAAGAATGAAATAGAGAAAAATAATATTTTATCATTAAATAATTATAATTATATCATACATATAATATATATTTAAAAAATCCATAATTATCCATCAATGTAACGTGGTGATAGAAAAAAAATCATACCATTATTTAGAGGGGGTAGTCCACAAATGCACGAATGGTACTTTCATTTACCCTTTGATGGAAGAGGGGTGGAAAATTATTTTTCCATAATAATAATAACATAGAAGTTTATTTATTATAATTTATTAAATATATTATTTTGGATATAATAAATTTAAAAGAATAAGAAGATAAAATAAACTTTGAAAGCGTCGGGTAAGATGATTACCTCTTCTTTGAGTGAAATCCTTTTCTTTACACCTTAATCCTTATTAGGATGGTCGTAGAAGAAGAGAATAATACCAAGAAATAAATAATGAAGTATAGGGATGTGTTTTTGAATGTCATGGATGAGATAAAGAGCCTAAATTGTGTGAATAATGAATGAGAAGATGTTCCCTTTTATATGTGAGGGGAGGTACACACATGCAGGTATTTAAAATACTTTAAAAAATATAAAGTCATTTCATTATAAAAGTGGAACCAAATGGAAAATAATTATAATTAAATATAATATAAGGTCTAAATATATTCAAAAAATTATATTTAGAATTTTTTTTGTGTAATCTTTTCCAATATCTTTTTTGACCTCCCCTAAACCCTTTTTAACTTTAACTATGATATTTGTTTTCATTTTTACTATTCATTATTACAACAACTGAAGGTTTTCTCTCTTCCAAATTAGGAAATTATAATTAAAAATACGATTTGTTTTATAAAATTCAATATAAATCCTCAAAAATAATTATATGTGCATATAATGAGTCAGGGTGCAACACCCGTCCCACAAGAGAAAGGGATATGGGGAAGGAGTTAGGGAAAACTAGCTTCCCCTCCTAAGAACAAGTATGTGAATTATTTCCCATATAAGATAATAATAAATAGGAACATTTTGAAAGTAATTTATTACCCTTACACACTCGTAACCTATCCATCGATAATGAAGATGGCATATAAACTAAATGATTTACAACCATTTCCAAGAATTCTATAACAACCCAGTCTTAACATATATAGAAATTACACAACTTTTATGGAATACTTAAAAAAATAAAAATGGACCCCCAATTATTGTATTATTTTAGTGCCTTTAGAAACATGGAAACATAAACACTGGTACAATTTTGATCTACATTATCTCCCTCTAGGTTCTTTAAGACTAGAATCCCTCTTAGATATATAAGAAAAGAAATATATCTTCATAACCTGAGGAAAAAACATAAAAAAGGGTGAGATCAGATGCTCAGTAAGGGTAAATAAGGGATACATGTAAGAATAAGAGTGATCATAAGGTCATAATAACATGATAATACAATTATAAGATCACACCCTGCATATCAAAGATCATAAATATGAATCATTACATAAATCGTAGCAGTACAGAAGACATAAATCATAATTTAAAAAGGAACATAATCCATGAAATCTTAAAATAGGAATAATACATGGAATTATGAAAAAATCCGGTGAATATAAAATTAATTCCATAAAAGGAATGGAATTACTTCCATGAAAATCTTAGTAGTATGGGTTCACTCCCCATAACATATTGGTAGTCATGGTTTACTCCCATGTCTATCTTAGAAGCATGAGTTCCATCATTATACCATCTTGGTAGTCATGGTTCACTACCATATCCATCTTAGTTGTGAAGGTTTCATCCCAAGACCATATCATTTTATCTCATGTGATATAAATCTATACCCAATGTATTGGATAGATATATTGGCCCCACCCATCTTATAAAGAAATCATTAATACATGTTCTAAAAATTCATAAAAAATAACATCATAACCCATTAAATGAAATGGGTATCATAAACATGTAATCATGTTATAACTTTTTGAAAATTATATAGGTTTCATAATCATTTACTCAAAATAATAACCCATGAAAATAATCAGGTTTCAAAATCATATAGCCCGTGAAAGAGAAATGAGTTTCATAAAAATTATTCCAACAAAACAAAAACCATTCATAGAAACCATCTAAAGAGAAACAATGAACCATTTCTCAAAAAAGGAATTGTTAACACTAATGGATGCCATCTTATATGGGAAATAATTTTGAAAGATCTTTTATATACATTCCTTTAATAAAACAACCTTCCATGTTTCAAAAATGATTTTTATTACATGAAACCTTTTCAAAACCATTTACTTTGAAAATAATTTTAAAAAATATATATAAGGTCTAAAATAATTTTAAAAACCCATTTCCTAGAAAACATATAAAAGAATATTGAGACAAATTTTAAAATCGCTTTTCTTGAAAATATATGAAATAATCTTCAAAATATTTTAAAAACAATTTCATTGAAAAAAATGAAAATATATAATGTAAGCTTGAAAAGGTTTTAAAAATAATTTATTTGAAATAAATTAAAAAACAATAAATAGAGATTGAAATTTTTTTCAAAACCATTTTACTATAAAATATATGAAATAATCTTGGAAACGTTTGAAAAACCCTTTTCCCTTCAAACATATAAAATAAGCTTAATAAAATTTTGAAAAACATTTTCATGAAAAATAATTTAAAACAAAAAATTTCCAAACTATTAGGATAACAATTTAATTAAAAAGTAACTTTTTAATCTTTTAATGGATGATTTAATGGAATTACAATCAGGATAGTGGTAAAATTTATAAATATCGAACATTTTATTTTCACCGTCAAAAGTTTAGAAAAGTGCATCAATCAGAAAATGAAAAGAATATTCCTTTTAAAAGCCTATTTTTTTAAAAACTGTAAAAAATGACTAAAAGTTTCATTAAATATCATATTTTAATAGAAAAATATTTTTGGAATCCTTTTAGAAAATATGGTTTTGAAGGAACACTGATTTTTGACCGAAGAGAGAGGTAAATTCAGACTTTATTAAAAACATATCCTTGAAATTATTATTTAACAAATAATGGAAAACATGGTACCATTACTTTCATATAACCTGATTAAAGAGAGTTTAATATAATGATAAATATTTATTGATTTATGGATCATAATATTTCAGTAAAAAAATCATAATCATAAGCAATTTCAATAAATGATGTGATTGTTTCAATAAACACTTAACAATTGGGAAAATTGAATCATACTCCACATGTAAGAAAATGAAGTTATATTAAGATTAAAATATCATTAATATAAGGGGATTCATTATATAACATTTAAAATGGAATTATATACACCTCGAAAAATAATTTTGATGCATATCAAAACATGTGTCTCAAAGAAGAAAAATGGAGACAAGTATGTCTTACTGATTGGTAACTTTTGAAACACTAACCTCATGAAAAATGGATATATAATGTATATTTAAATACACATATATTGAATAATTATATTCATATAATACATTAATGTAATTTATACATACCACAAAAATGAAATGAGCTGGGAATGAGGCATGAATCTCACTAAAATAAGATGTGATATGAAATTCCATTACATTTTGTCTTGAATCTCAACATACTCATAAACAATTCACGTATTATAAATATATGTTTATTATAAATATTACACATAACCATATTGTTATATCTAATACCATTTATGGTTTTATTATGAATTTATATTACTCACTTGTTAACAATTCTATGTAAATGTTTCTCTTCGGGTAATATTTGCTTTGTTTTTTGCTTATTTCTTAATATTTAATATCATTTCTACTTATACATATATAATGATTTAAAAAATGTATAACATGATATAAATATAATATATATTTATTATATCTATATAAAATAGTATATATAATATATAATTATGAAATGGAATAAACCATTGATAGAGAGGGTAGGTCATACGTACACATGAACGTTGTTTCCATTTTTATTATTGTATTGAAAGAATGAAAAAAATAAAATATATGTATATAATATCACTAAATTATATTTATAATGGTATATATATCTTATAGATTTACTTAACCCATCCTTAATACATTCCATGTAGTGTGTGAATGAATCACATTGCTTTGACAAGGTGGTAGTCCACACTTCCTCAAACACAATTATCATATTAAAAAAATGGAAATTAAAATGATATGTGTTGTAAAATAATTAAATAATACAAAAGAAATTTTAAATATCCTATATATTATATATATATATTGTTTCCATCATAATTACCACCACGATAGGTGAGAAAGGAAAAAACAAACTATCATTGTTTTGTGAGGTGAGAGTTCGTCGAACACAAAAGCATTATATTTATTATCATTTAGATGGAAGTGTGTGTATGTTTAGGTTGAAAACATAAACTAATTTTTTTAGTATATTTAGTATTCTATATATGAGGTATAATAATGGTATAAGTAGAGTTTAGGGGTTAAAATAAGATAAAGTATCTTGAGGAAGTATGTTACCTCTTCTTTGAGGAACTCCTTTTGGTTTGCACCAAAGGGCTTATGTGTATTAATTTATTACAAAGGTGAGGATTATAGGTATAGGGGAGGTATATTTGTGATATATTTTATAATATCTTATTCTAGAAACAATTTCTTGAGATGTTTGAGGAAGTGGGAGTAGAGGAGGGCTTTTTATACTGGAGGAGGAGTGACACTCTAGTAAATGTTGGGGAAAAAAATTACACCGACATTTTTCCAATGATATGTGGATCCAATAATGTAGAAAATTCGATCAAAGGGAGGATCAGTTTGAAATTGTTACATATAATGGATCTTTTAAAAGTTTTAATGTTATTTTTGGTCGTAAATTTAAGGTTTAATATTCTGTTAAGATATTTTTTCTCTTAATCATTGTAATTAATTTTAATCACTATCAATAATATTTTTGATTAAAAATAATTTAAAACTAATATACATTAAAAATTATGATGATTGAGAAAATGGAATCCAATTTTACAAATTTCAATCACATAATTGTCAGAAATTAATTTAAATTTAATCCTGAAAACCGGATGAAAGTACATGTTTTTAAAGTAAAAACCTCCCAAAGTTCACTATGTTTTTATACCCAATTTAAGAGTGAAATTAATTCTAGTGAACTAAATTGGATTAACTCATAAAAATATGATCTAATTATAATTTTACTCCAATTTTAAAAAAAATTTAACCTTATAAATAATTAATATGAAAAGGATGATTTGAATTAAAATTCAATATTCTTCACTATTCATCAAAATATGACACTTCATAGAAAAACACCAAAAAATTAACCCTAACATAATGTTTATATTGTTATTTTAATGGATAGGTTTACTTTGAAATATAATATTTATAAAATAACCAAAATGGGATATAATATAGGTTCTCCCTTAAAAGGTGGTAAATGCACCTTAATTAAAATATAGGTTTTTATGTGTGAAATTGGGTTTCCTTTGATCTTATGTTTATATAATCTATTGTATGAATATAAAAAATATTTTATTAGATATATAGTATATATATTCAATTAATATCACTCACAAATTTTAATTAATTTAAATTATTAGGGTAAAATAGCATTCTGATCATAAAAACATTTTTCTATAAAAACAATCCCTTTATATTCAACTGGTTATTATATCCATTTTTAATTCATTTTAAACTAATGAATTAAACAATGAGTTTTGATAATTTAGTTAATCCAATTCATAACCTTAAACTTAACGACAAGGTTATATCTTATTATATTAAATAGTAATATTTATTATAATATATTGTTGTTTGGTAACACTCGGTCTTGTGTGTTTCCCGGGCCATCGAAGAAATCCAGTCTTACATGTAATGTAAGATAACCTCAATATTATGTGTAATGATAGATATAATTTATGTTTGATGTAGTGTATGATTAACTTTTCATTGTTTATAACGTTGGACAAATTCTTTTCTATAATATAAAATTAACTATTTTTAGTGTTGTGTGAAATTCAAAATATCAAAAAGATTAAAATAATTAGAAAACAAATATTTCAAGAAATCTATGGCTGTTACATTCTACCACCCTTAAAATAGATTTTACTCTCAAAATATATCTGGGTTATCAAATGATGGATACTTGAAGGTTCTTTTTAAAATAACCCATATCATAAAAACATGAATCCTAAAACATCCTTTAAAATGGAAAGTTGGAAAAATAACGATTACCCAAACTATCATATAATGAACTTTCCACCTAGGAGAACATTGATGGAAAGTGGAAACATGGACTTAGAGGAAAAGTGTAAATATTATTAGGGAGTGATTGAGGTCATAAATCACAAACAAGTGAATTATCCATAAAACAATGAAGGACTCGAAGTCAGAAATATGTGATTATTTAAATTTCTATCTATAAACAAAACTAAGGTATTATGATAACATTTGTTTTTTTGATCATTTTCCTAACATTGAGTAATTATTTTATTGACCAAGAATATAAAGAAATTTATTTACTTGATATATCTATATAAAAAAATTTCATTCTTTGTTTGTGATTTATCAATTTATAATTCATCCATTACTTCTAAAAATAGATGTTCATAAATTAACTTCAATACCTGAAGTACTAAAATACACTTCTAACATAACTTAAAGACCATAAAATAATAAAAATTATAACTATTTGTATCTAATTATTCTTGAAAATAAATATTTTCAACACATTAACATCTAAAAATAAAAAGCCACTATACAAGTTCATCATTAATATTTATAAATAAAAAAATAATTACACTTTAATCAGGACATCGTGTAGGCTAGTGATAGGCGTGAAAGCATTATTGTCCTTCAGTCATGGGTTCAAGACCCATGGCCTTTCTGGACATGATTGGTTGTCACCAAACACACATGATGTATTTTTCTACAATGACACTAATATAATTTCAAAAATCAATATGTAGGAAATCATTGAAATAAGGTTAATCACTAAATATACTTTCAAACTAGTTTTTTAATATAATATCAATACATAAATACATACTCAAAAGTTTAACAAAAACTTTTCATGAATGGTTAACCTTATAACCCCTCTAAAAGATTAATATTCAAAATAGTATATATAGGTTCATGAAATTAGCTTAGCAATAATTCAACATATATAAAAGAGTTGCTATTGGTTATTACATTCCAAATAAGCGAAAACATTAATTATGTATTATCTTAAAACATGTTAATAAACAAAATTACCATAAATACTGATGGAAAACATTCATGTTTACTTATTAAAAATTATATTGTATCTATTCCTCAAATCCAAGAAATTTTTGAACATCATCAATGAAGTAAAAAAAATACTTGTCAACAAGTCCTTAATTAGTTCTAAGGCAATAAGTTACATCCAATTTAATTATTTATAAACCACATATATTTATCCAAAGTGATTATCTTAACATAAGTAAAATATTAAGGGATAGCTTAACTTAGTCAAAATATCACCTTGTCATTAAATCACTATTCTAGTCCTTGGAAAATAATCAACATAATGTTTCAAATCCAGAGTGAAAAAATAAATTGGAAAATCCTTATATACTTAAACATTAATATAACATTATTATTGAATCCCAATACAGAAAAACCTAAATTATTTCACTTAATAATTAAGAAATAATAATACTACCTCATCCTATTACATAATACCTCTTTCCTTTCACATTTCATGTATAGTCTCATCATCACCAGTAACGTAACCATTACTTGTACCACCTTCCTGATTTTGTTCAAAATATTTACACTTGGGAAATTAATTTTCATAATTTCCATTCATTCAATACATAAAACATTTATCCTTAAATGATTTCTTAGGGAGGAAAATATTTATATCCACTTTGTTAACTGAACTCGTCATTTATACTTTTCAGTCAGTTTCTTTGTGTCCTTTTACATGGTAAAAACACCTTTTTGTTCCTCTAAGACATTCAAATAGGTGACTCTTTCCACATTATTGTCACAAAGGAAACGAAATATTATTTATTCCAGGGTCTCCATTACCTAAAATCTCAGAGAAATACTTCTTTATATTCCTTATAATTTTTTAGAGTTTTTAGGGTACACATTTTTAATCATGTTTTGTGAAATCTAACTAGTCATGATCACAACTTCCTTTACTCCATTTATCATCCTATTTGAATCATCATCAAAAAAATTTCATCACATTAAAAATTATCTAAGTTCATTATGGTTCCTAAAAGTGAATTAAACTAGAAATCATAGTGTTAGAATCACTTATCATAATGGAAAACAAAATATTCACGAAAAAGAATTACTTATAGGATGTCAAAATATTGACACCTTATATAAACTATGAAACAAAAGGATTTTACTATGTTATTCATATAAAACTTCTATTTAAAACCTTTATGATCGTTTTTGAAGAGTGTTTGAATTCCCAAATCATATCCCCTAGGCTTTTCAAACCAAGTGTGAAGTAAGGCATGTTGCCATATACTAGGTTACGCCGAGTCAGGCCCGACACACCTTATCAGATTTTTTAGTCCTAGGTAAATCTATTCCAGATCCACATAAACATGTAGTATGTAGAAAAGGATGTATTTATATAAAACTACTCACTTTATATTTTACCAAAATTCTAGGACATTTATATAAATGTTAACTCATATGTATACTTATCCTTAGAGACATTCCTAGACATATCCTTAGAAATATACCTCGGGATCTCACTAAATGTTTACCATCCTAGTTTACAATGGTTTACTAAACCTTAAATTTGATTTAAAATATAACAAACAAATATTAATGTACATTTAAATTACACAACATTTTTGTAATACTTAAAAAATTATCCAAATGGACACCCAATAAATATAAGCACTAGTACAAGAGAAACACTAGTACAAGAGAAACATACTTTATCTCCCACAAGGTTTTAAAAGACTAGAACCCCTCTTAGACATATCGTAGAAGAAATATATCTTCATAACATGAGGAAGGAAACCTAAAAAGGGGTGATATCAAATTCTCAGTAAGGTTAGGAAAAGGAGACATGTAAGCCTAAATTGAGAATAGGGGTATGAGAATGTGATCATCACATTAGAATATAACTCCATACATATCGAAGATTATAAACGTGAATCAAGGAATAAATAGTATAAGTTTATTAGACATGAATCATTAGGAAATAAATAACATAATCCTTGAAATCATAACATAGTAATAAGAAATGGAATTGTGGAAAAAACATAATAACATAAAATTATTTCCATTGTAGTCAAGTAAGTTCTTACAAGTCCATCTTCGTAGCATGGGTTTACTCCCTATTCCATATTAGTAGTCATGGTTCACTCACATGATTATCTTAGTAGCAGAAGTTCACTTGTCATACCATCTTGGTAGTCATTGTTCACTCCCATTTACATATTAGTAGTCAAGGTACACTACAAAGACCATCTTAGTGTACCACTTGAGATATAAATCATTACCCACTGAATTGGAGGGAGATATAGGTCCCAAATATTTAATAATGAAAACATACATACATCTTTCATAAAATCAAAAATAATAATACCATAACCCATGAAATTAAATGGGTATCACAAACATGTACTCATATCATAACCTATGAAAATATATAATGGTTTCATAATCATTTTATGAAAATCATATACTTTGAAAAGAATTGGGTTTAAAAAGACTATAACCCAAGAAAGAGATATGGGTCTCATAAACATTAAACCATAAAACATAAACCATTTATAGAAATAATATGAATAGAAACATTTACTCATTTTTCTATAAAAATGTGAGTAACACCAATATATTTCATCTTATATAAGAAATAATTTTTAAAGAATGTTTCTAATAATTCCTTAATGAAAATATCCTATCTTCTTAGAAAAAGTATTTTTGAAAAACAAAAACTTTAGAAAACTATTTTATTTGAAAATAATTTGAAAACATAGAAATAAGGATTAAAATAATTTTGAAATCCTTTTTCCTTGAAAACCTATAAAATAATCTTGAAAAAATTTTGAAAACTATTTTATTTGAAAACATATAAAATATTATTTAAAATATTTTAAATGATTTTTTCTTCGAAAACTTATAAATAAATATTGAAATTTGTTTGACAATTGTTTCATTTAAAATAATTTAAAAAGTTATAAATAATTCTTCCAAATGTTTTTCAAATCGTTTTTACTTTATAACCCATAAAAGAATCTTGAGAATGTTTCAAAAACTCGTTTCTTTTGAAACTTATAAAATGAGATTAAAAACATTTTTAAAACCATTTTCCTGAAAAATAATTTTAAAAAATGAATTTTCAGAATACGAGGAAAAAAATTTCATTAAAAAATAACTTTTTAATCTTTTAAATAAAGATTTAACGTAATGAAGTTCATGACAACGGGTATATCTATACATGTCGAATATTCCTTTTTCATCATAAATTTTTTAGAAAAGTTCCTTGACTAGAAAATGATAGGAAGATTCAATTTTAAAAACCATTTAAAAAAATGTAAAACATGGTTAAAAAGATAATTTAAGGATTTTTGGATAATTGTAAAATATTTTTGGAATCCTTTTATAAAATAGGGTTTTTAAGGACATAGATTTCCGACCAGAGAGAGTGGTAAATTCAGAATTATTTAAAGGACATTTCTCTATAATTTTATTTATTTATTTTTGAAAAAGAGTTACTATTAATGATGAAGATCCGCAGCCATACATAAGAAGAGCCATGAAGGGAAATTGCCCAGCCATAGCTGGTCATCATCGAAGGGGCCTGAGGCTGCAAGTTGGTGGGCTGTATTGTTTCCTTCTTTTTTGGTGAAGGAGAAGGTGCAGGAAGAGAAGCCTTGGAAAGGTGAGCAGATTCACCTAATGATGAGGCCAAAAGGCTGGAGTCCAGCATCATGGTGGTTAATAGAATTGATACCAGTAATGCAGTCAGACTCAATGATGATATCAGCCCATCCACGTTCCAAAGCGAGCGTCATCCCCATAAGGATAGAAAAGGCTTCCGCAACTACAGGTTCGCATAGGGCATTATGTAATTCATATTTTTCTGCAATGATCTTCCCCAGATGATTATGAGTCGGAAGGCCGAGAGAAACTGGCCCATCTTTGGGAAGGGAAGCGTCCACGTTATTCTTAAGCCTCCCTTCCATTTGGGGGGGGGGGTGCATTGAGGGGGGAAATTGGGGGTAACACTTGGAATATAGTGTCTTTTGTGGTCCTTCCAGCCCTCCATCCATGAAATTGGTCGTTCAATCCAGAAGTCAGGGGTTTTATGGACTTGGTGGAAAACTGAATCGTTGCGCCAAACCCAAATGATCTAGGCCAGGGTGAAAAGAAAACCAGCAGTAGACGATGAAAGAGAGGAGCACCAACGCATCAGAATATCGGGGAGGTCGGATGCGGTGTCCAGGCAGGCCTCCGAAGCCGGGCCCCATTTAATCCAAATTTCCTTAGCTCCCAGACAGTTAATGATGGTGTGCCAAGGAATTTATGGGATATTCAGGCAGAAAGGGCAGGACTCGGCAATGGCCATATGACGAAATCCGAGAAGGTTCATTGTAGGGAGGGTTCCCGTGCAAACCTTCCACCAGAAATGGCGGATTTTTGTGGTGACATTGAGCTTCCAAACCACATTCCATGGTCGCTCGTCACAGTCAAGAGAGTGGATGCCAAGAGCCAGGCTGCACCCAGATCTCACCGAGTAATAACCTGAGGAATCATTGGTCTAGAAAAGATGGTCGGGGCCTGCATCAGGGACCCATGGGATACTGAGGATAATTCTTTGGTCTCTTTCATTATACCAATCTTGGATCTTTTCCACACACCACCCCGAGCCCTGGTCAGAAAGGAGGTAATCAATAGTGGCATCTTCAAGACCTGGTTGGATGGGGGATGTGGCCCGCACACCATCCTTATCAATAAGCCATTGGTCGGTCTAGATGTTGACAGATGATCCATTTCCAATCCTCCAGCCCAGCCCTTTTTCCAGGAGATTGTAGGCCCCCCAAATACTTCTCCAGAGGAAGCTTGGTCGGGGGCCAAGGGAGGAACCAAGGAAGTCTATGTAGAACCATTACTTGGATATAATGTGAATAAAATTATGTTAATAAAATTATTGAGAGTTCTTGAGACATGGATTATAATATTTCATTAATAAAATTATAATCTTAAGCAATCCTGATAAATGATGAGATTATTTCAATAAACTCTTACCACTTGGTAAAATTGAATCATATTCCCCATGTAAGAAAATAAAATTACATGAAGATTAAAAAATAATTAAAATATAATGATTAATTATATAACATTTCAAAGGAAGTATATACACCTTGAAAAATAATGTGGGTGCATAACAAAACATGTGTCTCAAAGAAGGAAAATTGAGACAAAATTGTCTTACCGATTTGATAACTTTAGAAACATTAACCACATTAAAGAAAGATCATATAATGGATATGTAAATACCCATATATTTAATAATAATATTCAGATAATACATTTAGTGGTAGTATACACACCACACTAATGAAATTAGTGGTGAATAAGGCATGAATCTTTCAAAAATTAAAAGTGTGATGAAATTATCTTACCTTGTGTCTTGACTCTCACCATACTGATAAATAAATACTTCATAATAAATATAAATTTATTAAACATATATAACATAAAAATATTCTTATATCTAATACTATATATGTTTTTATTATAAATTTGTATTGCATTATTGTTAACAATTATGTGTTAAGGCTTCACTTCAGGTAATATCCTCATTGTTTTTGACATGTGTTGTAATTTGTTATATCTTTGGTCCTTATACATACCATGAATTCCAGAATTTAAAACATGATTTAAATATAATTTATAATCAGTATATTATTTTTATAATAATTTATACAATGTGTAATTTGAAAATTAAATACACCATTCATGGAGACGATAGGTCATACGTACTCATGAAAATTATTTCGGTTTTTATCATCATATCGAGTGAAAGAATGAAAATGGAATATATGTATATGATACCATTAAATTATTATTATAATTTTTTATTTATCATATATTTTCTATAAATCCATACTTAATACATTCCATGTACTTTGTGATAGAATCACATCACTTTGGGGGCGAGTTAGTCCACACTTCCTCAAAGTAGAGTATTGTATTTACATAAAATGGGAAGTATAAAGGTAGGTGTTGTAAAATAAAATAAAATGTTAAATAAATTATAATAATTATATATGCTATATATGAACATATTTTATATCATCATTACCACCACGATAGTCGGTAAATAAAAAAAGAACAATCATCGTTTCGTGAGGTGGTAGTTCGACGTACACATAAATAGCATTTTCATTACATATTGGATATAAGTTAATGTTGGTGTAGGTCAGAACCTTATCATTACAAAATATCCATATATTTTGGATATTGGTTTTTTCATATAATCTTGTATTAATTATAATTTAGGGGGTGAGAATAAGATAAATGGACTTGAGGAAGGATGTTACCTCTTCTTTGGGTAACTCCTTTTGGTTTGAACGAAAGGGATTCCTTCGATTGATTTATGACAAGGTTAAGATTATAGGTTAAGGGGTGGCATTTTGAGGATCTATTTTGGAAGATCTTTTCGATCCAATGTTTCGTGAGATGTGTGAGGAAGTGGGAGAGATGAGGCCTTATATAATGGAGGAATAAGGAGAGTCCGATAAATTTGGAAAAAAAGGAACTCTAACAAGGTTTTCTTATGTCAAGTGGATCCAATAATGAACCCAATTAGAGAAAAGGAAGTATTATTTCAAAATATTACCATTAAATGGTTCTTGTATAATTTTTTATTTTGTTTTGGGTCTTACATTTAAGGTTTAGTACGTTGTTAACCTAATTTTTCTCTTAATCATTGTAATTAATTTTAATCAATTTCACTAATATTTTGGTCAAACAATAAGTTGATATTAATATAAAATATAAACTAAGATGATTTAAAATATTAAAATAATTATTAAAAATTAAAATCACAGATTTAGTAGAAATTAATTTAAATTTAATCCCACAAATGAGGTGGTAAGCAGGTTTTTAGAGAAAAAACATCCAAAAGATAGCTATGTTTTTGTACCCAATTTCAATGTGAAATTGATTACAATGACATAAATTGTATTAATTTATAATAAAATGATCTAGTTCAACTTTTAAATCAATTTAAAATATAATTTTACATTACAAATAAATTAGATGAAAAGGTAGTTTGGAATTAAAATTTATTATTTTTCACTATTCATCAAAATATGAAACATCACAGAAAAATAAAAAAAATTCATCATGACATAATTTATATGTTTATATTTCAAATATTAAGTTTATTATGACATTTAAGGTTTATAAAGGATCAAAAAATAGTATTTATAATAGGTTCTCTATTAAAAGGTGGTAAAATCACTTTAATAAAAATATTGGTTTTTATGTGTAAAATTGGGGTTATTCTTATCTTATGTTTATTAAATATATTGAATGAATATAAAAAATATTTTTTTGGTTATATAATATATAAATAACATTAATATCACTCATAGATTGTAATTAATATAATTTATTCGGAGAAAATAGCTTTGTGATCTGAAAAATAGTTTTCTATAAAAACATTCCTTTTATATCTAGTTGGTTCTTATATCCATTTTTAATTCATTTGTTACTAATGAATTATAAAATGTATTTTCATATCTTAGTTAATCCTGTTCATAACCATCAACATAACGACAATTTTATTTACTATTATATTAAATAGTAATATTTCTAATAATTTATTATTATTCGGTAACACTAAGTCTTGCGTGTTACGCAAGCCATCAGGGATAGTCAGTATTGCATGCAACGTAAGATATCCTTAGTGGTCCATGTAAATAAAGATAAACTTTATGCTATTTTTAGTGCACTATTAACTTTGAATTTCATGTAACGAAAGCCAAAAATGATTCTTTAATATAAAATAAATAGTTTTAGGTGTTGTGTGAAATTCCAAATATCAAAAATACTAAATTAATTTGAAAAAATATTTCACAAAATCATAGGGTGTTACATTCTACCCCAATTAAAATTAATTTCAGCCTCAAAATTCATCTGGGTTATCAAAGGTTTAATACTTGAATGTTCCTTTCATAGGAACCCACATCATAAAAAAAAATGAATCCTAAAACATTATTTAAAAAGGTAATGTTGGGAACATAACAATTACCCAAAGTAACTTATAACTAGGTTTCTATATAGGATAACATAGATGGAATGTAGAAACATGGACATTCAAGAAAAGTGTAAATATTTTTAGGGAGTTATTGAGGTCATCAATCATGAACAAGTAAATGAACAATGAAAATTTGAGGGACTTAATGTCATAAATTGGAAATTATTTAAAAGGACATCGTTTCAACAAAAATTACAGTTTTAGGACAACATTCTCTTTTTGATCATTTTACTGATGTTGAGTAATTATTTTATTTAACTATAATATAAGTAAATATAATTAATTGATATATTTCAATAAACAAAATTTCATTCTTTGGTTGTGATTTTATCAATTTCTAATTTATACATTAATTCAAGAAATGGATGTTCAGAAATTAACTTCCATGCCTAAATTACTAAAATACACTTTTACTAGATCTTAAGCCCATAAAATAATGAAATTTATAACTATTTGTCTCTAATTATTCTTCATAATCATATTGGTTAACACATTTATCTATAAACATAAAAAGTAACTCTATTGATTCATCATTAATCATTATTCCAAAATAATAATTACACATTAACCAAGAAATTACATAATACATTGGTTTTTGTGAGACCCTTATCATAATTCGGTTATGGATTGATGTCCCACGGCCTTTTCAAACATGATTGGTTATTAGCCGACATACATGATATCCCTTTCCAAAAAAACACGATTATAATTTCAAAAATAAATATAATAGACATACATTAAATAAAATTAATCACTAAATATCCTTTTAACTTAGGTTTTCAATATAATATCAATATATTAATACATACTCCAAAGGTTGACATAATGTTTTCATTAATAGTAAACTTATAGCCGTTTTGAAAGATGAAAATCCAAAACAGTCGAAAGATGGTCATGTAATTAGGTTAACATTGATCCCCCATATATCACAATGTAGCTATAGGGTGTTATATTCTAATCTTGTAAATGTTGTTTCCAAGCATAGTAAAAGCATTTTAGTGGTAGGTGATATATTAAAATTTCATTTAATAATCATTTCCTGAAACTAAGAGTGAGGATATTGCACATTAAATTTAATTAATTAATTTAGTTTAGGAATAAATAATTATCTGGGATTGGGAGATTTATTGGTTTACGATTATTGATTTTCTGAAACAACCCTTATGGATATCCTTCATTACACATGAGATGATCCGAGGGTTGAATCCCTCTAGTGGTGATCCACACATCCTCCAATGGTCTATTAGAAAATGCCACTCATTCTCTACCTGGTAGCATGAAAAATAAAATGTATTTTGTTGTTCATTCATTTTTTCTCATTCTCTAGTCTTGAATAAATTCCCTCTTGGGTTTCTCATTCTAGAGAGGGAGAGAGGAGGAGGAGTTTAGAGAGAATTCATTGTGTGTAATAATTATCTAATCTGAAACTCATAATTCATTTTGAATGTTTTCATAATAGTCATATCTGACAATTTATAGAGCCTGGGTTCAGTTAATTTTTTGTAATAACAATTAAATATAATTATAACCGTTAATCAAATCCCAAGATGTATAATAATAATAGTGTTATTATTTTGTGGTACATCAACTTTCACAAAATTGATAAATAATATTTATCGGCCCAAAAATAATTATTTTATCACCAGACATGGTTTTGGCCCATTTGAACTCCTCTTGCATTTATTGAACACTTTAATAAATAACTTATTATCTTATATAAATATTTTTTTCATAAACTAGTAAATAAATATTTATTAAATATTCAATAAAATAAATATATACATATTATTCACAACCTGATGACTAAATATTTATTTAATTTATGTGATCAATATAACATGAATAAAATCAGTCCCCTATGTTGATAATAATATCTATTCCCTTAATTAAAATGAAATATAATTTCAATGAGACCAGTAGAAACAATTAGTGTGTAACCCTCTAGGATTCTTCTGAATTAGCATTAGATGAGATTTCCAAAAGTCCAAGATTATTATATAACAATGGGTCAAGACAGCCAAGAGAAATGAGTTAAAGTCACAGAGATGAAAACCACACACAAACACTCACTATGAAATATAACCCCTTTGTCAAGATATGTCATCAAGAAGGTTGCATGACTATTTAATTTACCAATATACTTGATACATCATTCTTTGAATTTTTGAAATAAACTCTTCAGTACAACATGGCTATGAAATTTAAGGTGATGGTTCAATTCCAGTCAATGGGCTAAGATATCAACATTGATAAAGGTGGAAGGGAATAATCATTCCTTGACTTATCCATCAATAACTTTTCATTTGTGATGCTCCGAATGTAACCTACTTCCCACCACCACATGAAATGATAGTTTTCATCAATAAATCTCTGTGCATGAGTCAAGACATGAATTAATGATAATCATAAAGTCTAAGGAACTTTTAACACATTCATGGATCAGAATATCCCATAACACTAAACCCTGTAGAATTTCTACTAGTGGGTATGTTCTCATAATCTCCCATCTTGGAAATTACCAAGTGGGAACTTCATGAGAAGAAATCTCATCTACTTATGAATAATCACACCTGATGGTATATATATTATGTCTCCTATCATAGTATGTTATCAAACCATAGAACTATATTAAGAATATTTTAATAGCACTTAAAGGTTCTCATCATAACGGGGAACTATTATGAACTAATCAATGTGAAAAATACTCTAGGATATTCTTACATTAAAGTCATGTATAACAATGAAAAATATGTAGTAATATGTTTAATTTAATATTTCAATAATCAAATATTCTTGTAATCAAAGTAAAAATTGTTGTTCTTGGATAACAACTCTAAAATACTCCCACTTGGACTAGAGACAACAAACTATGAATTTTAGTCCACTAGACTTCACATGATAATCATGTTTCTATTGAGACAATGATTTAGTCAATGTGTCTGCCTCACTGTCTTCCATAGAAACACTACTCACTAAAACCTCACCTCTTTGATAAAAATCCATAAATAGAACTCCAAATTATGTTCTTTGTCCGCTGATGTGACCTTGGATCTTTTTCAAGATCCACCACTACAGTATCATCACAATGGAGTGTGATGGGATATTTACTGCTATGTACCAAATCAAGATAATGGATGAAATTGTGCATCTAAAATATATTTTTAGCTACCTAAAAAAACACAATATACTCGGAATCTACTATAGAATCTACAAACACAACCTACTTTGTTCTCTTCCATATCCCAATAACTCCATTCAATGTGAAGTTTCACCCCATGTGTAACTTCATGCCATCTTGATCTTTTTGAAAACTATTATCTCTATATCCTCTGATGACTAGTAGCTCATATCCTCCATAAACTAGGAAAATATACTTATTAAGACTCAGATACATAAGGATAATATTGACTTTCATCCAATGTAGGTCACCTGGATTATCTGGATATCCACCTTCACACTTAATACGTAGGCGAAATCTAGCCTAATTCATAACATAACATACATGACTGACCCAACTACTGATGCATATCAAATAATTTTTATTATATTTCATTCCTCATGGGTCTGAGGAAGCATTACTTGGAAATATGTATTCCGTGTAATGCTGGAAAACATTCCCTCTTGGATTGTTCTATACTCAATATCTTCAGTATATTTTCAATGTATGTACCTTTAATTAGCTCGAGAAACCTATTGGATCTATCACAATTGTTGTTGATCCTAAGAATATATGATGTCTCTCCAAAGTCTTGCTTGGAAAATCATTTATTCAACCAGACCATAATAAACTGTTAGATTGGTATTTAATTTCCAATCCACAATATGTCATCAAAATATAATATTAATAAAACTATTTCACTCATAGTAACCCATATATATACATAAGCCTCACATTTGTTCTTTTTTAAAACCAAATTACAATTTGGATTCATCAAAATTAATGTTCTATGACCTGCAAGCTTTATTTAGTCCATAAATGTATTTTTGAAACTTGTATATCTTATTAGAATATTTTGGAGTCACAAAGCCTTGAGGTTATGTTACATAGACATCTTCTTGAATGTTCCCATTAAGGAATTTTTCTTTGACATCCATTTTCCAAATTTCATATTTATAGTGACTCATAATTAATGGTATAATTCTAATGGATTTTAGTATTGAAATTGGTAAAAATGTTTCTTCATATTCAATTCCTTGATGTTGTTTAAACAATTTTGCAACTTATCATTCATTATGGGTACTAAATTGTCTTTTCATGTCTAGTTTTTTGTTGAAAACCCATGTGAATCCAATGGGCCTTATATACTCTAGAGGATCTATCAAAATCTATAATTGGTTTTGGTACATAAAATCCATTTCATAATTCATGGATTCTTTCTAGTTGGAATCATCTGTTCCACTTACTAATTCATTGTAGGTTAGAGGATCATTATTATCTACTATAAGGAGTCACAATACCTAGTAAATTGAAAGCCATACCATTCTAGTTTTCTAACATCTCTTATACTTCTACATAATACTTGTCTCTCTGGAATAGTTTCTTCTTCCACAGGTCTTTGTAGAATCTTATCCTATACCAACTCTTATGTTCCTTGAGCCTTGAAATCATTTAAGTTTATCTCACTTCCACTATCCCTTTTGGATATGTCCACCCTCTCAAGGAATATAGAGTGTCTTGGAACTATAACCTTTTTATCTGATGGTTTGTATAAGTAACATCCACATAGTTTCTTATGGAATCCTATAAAGGTACAATTTTTGGCTCAGGGTGAAACTGTGTAACCTAAAGAGGCATTAACAAACACTTTACTTCCCCACACAAAAAATTTGATAACATGGGTTTTCTTCCACTACAAAATTCGTATGGAATACTATTTATTGGTTTAGTTGGTACTTGTTTTAGTATGTGTGCTTCTATTTGTAAAATATATCTCCAAAAGGATACTATAAGACTTGTATGACACATCATTGATCTCACCAAGGCTGAAAAGGTGCGGTTCCTCCTTTTACTTACACAATTCCACTAAGGCGTGTAAGGAAGAGTGAGTTGGGATATGATCCCAAAATCTCACATGAAATGAATGAAGTCTTGATTAAGATATTCTCCAGCATGTTCTAAGTGGAGTTTCTTAATCTTCATACCAAGATGATTATCAACTTCATTATTGTATTTCTGGAATTTATCAAAAGAATCGGACTTATACCCCATTATGTAAATATATCCAGATCTACAAAAATCATCAGTAAAAGTATTAATGTATGAGTACCCACCCCTTTCATTAACAAGGAATGGTCCACACAAATCAATATTAACTAATTAAATAAGTTCTTAATCCCTTTCACCTTTTCCACTAAATGGGGCTTTGGTTATTTTTCATTGTGAACATGTGTGACATACAACAAGTGGTTTTGTTAAAAATAATATAAATATCCATCTTGATGTAATTTTTACAAGAATTTTTCATTTACATAACCTAGCAGTGATACCAATGTTGGGTATGGTATAAGTCATGTGAGGTAATTTCGTTATCGATTTCCATTACATGGTTCATGTAATCCAATATGGAAAGACCATTATATAAATTTTCTTTACTATAAAAAAGGAATATTTATAAAAGAATCATCATTTATTTAAAAATATGAAAATGAATCCATTCATATCTAGTCTAGATACTAAAATAATGTTTTTGATAACAGAAGGAACATAATAAAAACCCTTTAAAACAAAGATCATTCCCGTTAACAATGTGATGTTATAGTCCCTGATAGATAAAAAAACAAGTTTATCTCTATTAGATGCTTATAGATCTACATCCCCTTAGCCAATTTTTCTAAATCTACTTGGTTACTATAATTGAATATATATGTGATCAGAAAAATCTATATCTAATATACAAATTTTAGAAAAAGATAATTTTCACTCAATAAAAATCACACAAGAAGCTTTACCTTTCTATTTAGTTGGGAGATTTTTCTTCCAATGGACTGTCTTCCCACATGAAAACAGAAATTATCATGTTCCTTTGGCCCCCCTTATTTATTTTCCTTCTTGGAAGGGCATGAAGAAGAATATGGATTAAATATATTTTATTTCCTTTTTCTATTGATCACTATAAGAACAGAATGATTTTCACGCTTCATATCATTATCTACTTGGTAATGGAGGATAAGTAGATCTACTAGAGACTTCTCAATGTTGTTCATATTAAAATTCACAACAAAACTGGAGAAGCTTTGAGGGAGTGATGCCATAATGATATCAATGCACACTTATTCAGGGAGTTTAAACCCTAGAACCTCTAGACGCTCAATGTATCTAATGAGATTGATTGTGTGGGGCCCAATTGGGGCACCCAATTCAAGTTTACTCTGAAAGAGCTCCTTAAAAATATAAAAATATTCCTGTAAAACACTTTCATGGTAAAGACAAAGGAGGTCCTCAAGCATGATATAAATATCCATGTTTTCATGATTTTTCACTGGTTTACTAGATATATATGAAAGTATGCAACATTAAATATCAACCACATCATTTATATGTTTTTCACAGGTTATTAATACTTCATCACTCGCCTCTTGAGCAGGCGGATCAGACATCCCCACTACAAGTACCCCTTTTTTCAGCACTAAAAATGGCCTTTAATAGTGCTAAAAAAGAACTGTTAAAGCTGATGAAGATAGGGGGTCCCCTTTATCAGTTCTCTAAAAAGAGCTGATAAAGACCCCTTTTATCAGCGCTAAAAAAAGCACTGATAAAAGTGGTCTATTATCAGCGCTGATAAAAGGGTCCTTTATCAGAACATTCTTTTTAGCACTGATAAAAGACCCCTTTTATCAGCCCTTTTTTCAGAGCTGATAAAAGTAAAAAAAATTAAAAAAAATTTAAAAAAAATTAAAAAAAAATTAAAAAAAATTAAAAAAAAAATCCAAAAAAAAATTAAAAAACATTCTGCCAGTCGGGGGGGGGGGGCTTTTATAACGCTTAATCCCCCCTTTTTACAGCACTTTCTAGCACCTCCAGTGCCCACCCGCACCCCTCCACCCTTTATCAGTGCTAGCCCCCCCCAAATCCACCCCCATGCATGCGCCCCTGCCTCCACCGGGTTTTGAACTCGAGACCTCCCCCCTGCTTGCCTAAGCCCTTACCACTCCTCTATTTTGATTTGTTTTCTATTTCATGATATCTCTATTTATATATATATATATATAGCTATATTTATTGGTATAGTAATATATATTTATATTAATATATATATAGTTAAATTAAAATATATATATAGTTATATTAATATATATATTTATAGTGATATTAATATATATATTTATAGTTATATGAATATATATATGTAGTTATATTAATATATATATATAGTTAGATTAATATATAGGTATATAAATATTCATATATTTTTATTTTAAACAAAAGGGATATTAGTTATTATTTAGATAAAGCTAATATATTTTATATGTAAATATATTTTATTATTTATATTTATAATTAAATTTTTATGTGTGAATATATAAAAAATATGTATATATTGTTATATATTTGATTATAAAAAGCAGTGCATTATAAAAAATAATAAAATTTCATAGAAAAAATATCAATATAAATGTAATATTTTAGAATAAATTCATCCCCCACAAAAAAATCCAATAATACCCCCTTAAATGAGGCTGAGAATCCACAAAATGTTAAAAAATCGGGGTATCCCGATTAAAAACTCAGTTTTGGAGGTCTTCTGGGAATTTGTTGGCCTTGAAAAATGTGACAAAGGATTTTTCTTGATTACTTTCGCGTAGATCTCATCGCAGGCTTCAATTTGATATGTTGGAGAGCTCAAATGGACACCCGAATCAAAAGTTATGACCGTTTGAAGTTCGAGTTGCGTTTTCAACATATTTAGGATCTTTTTTAATTTTTTTTAATTTTTTAGTCTTTAAATTGTTTTTAAATGACTGTTACTCCATAATAATTAGAAAATTATTTATTAAAAATATTTTTTAAAATTTTTTGGAAGCCATTTTCACTAAATATCTTATATATTAAATGTAACTATATATTTATACTTATCTAAAATATATTTAAATAATATATATTGTATTTATATAAATATAATTATATATATATATATTTAAATATTAATATATTTTTTAATGAATTCTTTTTGGAAGTATAATCTTTATCAGTACTTTTAAAAAAACTGATGATAAAGACCCCCTTTATCAGTGCTACTAAAAAATCATTGATAAAGGGGTACCCTTTAACAGCGCCAAAACAAAGCGCTGTTAAAGGGGGTACCTTTATCAGCGCTAAAAAATGCACTGATAAAGGGGTAGGTTTATTAGTTCTTTTTTTAGCGCTGATAAAGGCTGGGGCTGACCATGCCCAGTTTTTTGGGAGTGCATTGAGGATTGTAGCACGTAATATTTCTGTTCTGGGAATAGAACAACTCAAAAGTGTCTAAACCACTCCTAGAAGTTACGTCCAGTGAGCATATTTTCTTTATACAATATTGATCGTATGTATAGTTTGGATGAAGATATTTTCATTTTATTATATAATTGGAGGAACAAATTATTAATACTTTTCATGATTAAAAATTATCTAAGAAATAAAAAATTCCTTGATTTTATTAAATCTCCCATAATTTTATCAGGTCCTAGCAGTCCACACCATTGTACTTGTAATGTCTACATTCTATTATATTATAGTGGAAATGATCCATATTCCCCTTTGTATAATCCCAAAAAGGGCTGGTTAAGAAATTTTCAAGGCATTTAGGCAGGCAAGTATATGCCAACTATGGTTCGTGGCTCCTTGATCAATTGAGTGGAATCCTCAATCTGGAAATATTGTCCTAAAATTTATCAAAACTTTCTTCTAAATTACACCAAATCTAGAAAATGATACTACTCTTGTTTTCAAATGGTTAATTCAAGCCTAAATCTTCATAGGAACTCCCCTTATAAAAATAAGTGTCCCAAAAAGCATTGGTCAAACACATAGTTCTATAGTGATTTTTTCTTAAACAATTAATGAAAGGATTATAATAACATAATATGAGATTATTGGATTTTATTTTATTATTCATATTTTTTTATCCTATTTTATCCTTCACATGTATCTATAATATTTAAGTGGATGTTTACTTAATTAATTAACCATTTAAGATACAACATTTAAGCATAATAAATTTTATTTAAATTCCATCATTGCACGATAATTAATTTATATGATTACAATCATGCATCAATAAATATAATTTTAATGCATTTGATAGAAAATAAATAAAAAACTAACCAGACTGATTATGAGCTTATCTAATGATCGATTTAATTTATTAGATCAATATAACTTGAATAAAATTATTCCTCAGTCTTGAGAATAATATTAATTTCATTAATTAAATGAAAATATAATTTATTGGAGACTAACAAAAGCACTTAGTGTCTGACCATCTATGATTCTTTCTTATTGGCATTAGGCAAGAATTCCTAAAGTCCAAGATTACTTTCTGGAAACAGGTCAAGGAACCCAATAGAAAGAACATAAAGTCCCAATGATGACAACGACATATAAACCCTCACTATTTAATATAATTCCTTTGTCACAATATCTCATCAAACAGGTTGCATGACTATGTCATCAACCTATATTCTTTATACATCGTTATTATACTATTTGAAATAAAATAATTGTTACACAATTTCAAGGGAATATATGGATATGCTTCTATTTCTATCAAATGGCTGAGATATCAATATTCATAAAGATGACAGGGATAAATTATTCCTCGACTTATCTATTAAAAACATGTCATTCATGATGCTCCCAACGTACCCAAATTCTTTCCAACAAATGACATGATAATTTTTGTAAGCAAATCTATGTGTGTGAATCATGACATGTATTAATGATAATATTATATTCTGGGGACCTTTACACAAGCTCCTAGATAGGAATATCTGATGACACCAAAACATGTGGAATTCCTAATTGCAGTTATGTTCTCATAATCTCCCATCTTTGAGATTACCATGTGAACAATTTATGAGAATAAGTACAAACAATTGGTTCTTGGACACCAACTCTTAAAATGAATACCTTCATCAAGTATTCTCTTAAATAATTTTAATGACATGAATTACTATAAATCCTTATTGAAAATGTGCATGATTCCTTATTCCAAAGCATATTGGAAATATCCCTTATATCAAATCTTTTTTAAACGTCATTAATGAAAGAAAAAACTACTTGTTAATAAGTCCTTAATTAGTTCCAAGGTAATGAGTACCATCCAATTTAATTATTTATATCCCAAATATATTTATCTGAACAACATGATATTAACATAAGGAACATTTTAAGGTTCATTTTGTTTTATTCAAAATATATTATCATTAAATCACTTTTTTAGTCCATTGAAAACATTAAAAATAATATTTTGAATCCTTTGCGAAAAAATAAGATGGATAATCCTTGTATACTTGACCATTCATGTAACATAATTATTGAATCCAAACACATAAAAACATAGATTATTTCAATTCATCCATAATTCATAAGAGT
The DNA here is from genome assembly GCA_963277665.1 of Viscum album. Classification (NCBI taxonomy): domain Eukaryota; kingdom Viridiplantae; phylum Streptophyta; class Magnoliopsida; order Santalales; family Viscaceae; genus Viscum; species Viscum album. Next base: position 80,499,268 of record OY728155.1, on the reverse strand, counting down.
TATACATAATACTTTTACATTATACCTCTTTTCCTTTCACATTTTATCTATAATATCATCATCAACATCAACATAACCATTACTTATACCACATTGTTCATTTTCTTTTGAAACATTCCAATTAGAACATTTATTTTTATAATTACAATTCATTCCACACTTAAAAAATTTATCCTTCGTTGATGTCTTAGGGATTACCATATTTTTATCTACTTAGTTAAACAAAATCCTCATTTTTCCTTTATAGTCACTTTATTTGTGTCTTTCTTTTATGGAGTTAAAATACAATCCTCTTCGTCCAAGGCATTCACTTAGGTGACTCTTTCCACATTCTTGAAAAATACTAAATCTTCATTCTTATGTGGTCTTCATTACCTAAAATCTAAACAAACTCTTTATTACCTTCCATGGTGAGTACAAGCGTTCTTTAAGGTACAAATTTTTAAAAATATTCCATGAACACTAACTATGAATGATAAAAAATCCTTCAATCCATTGATCATCCCATTTTATATATTACCAAAAAAAATTCATCTCATTCAACATTAACCTAGTTCTTTTAAGTTACCACCATTTAATAAAACCAGAATGCATAGTGTGAGAAACACTTTTTATATAGTAAAACTGCATAATCAGGAAAAAAATTTACTTATAAGATGTCTAAATTATGATATCTTACTTAAACAATTACACATATTGTTTATCCTAGGTTATTCATAGCCAAAGTCTATTTAAATAATTAATGGAGGTTTATAAAGAGTTTATGTATTGCAAAAGCATATCCCTCGATAGTTTTAATCTAGATGTGCAACAAGGGCCAATGTCAATTATGAGGTTATCATGTGTCAGGCTTAACAAACCTTGTTGTAGTTGTTACTCCTTGACATATCTATGCTAAAGTCACATATTCTTGTAGTACCCAGACATAGATGTATTTATATAAGGTTACTATCTATATCTTGGAAAAAATTTACAGTAATTTTTTCTAAAAGTTAACACATCTTTATAATTTTCATTAGATACATCCCTAGAAATATCGTTATAAATAATCAACAAGATGTCACTAAGGCTTTCTAATACTAGTTTCTAAAGTTTGACTAAACCTTTGCTCTGATACTAACTAAATCAATCTAATCTTAATTTATACATAAATTACATATTATTTTTGTAAAATGTAAATCATTATACAAACCAATGCCCAAATACCGTATTAGTTTAGTGCCTTTGCAAACTGGGAATCATAAACACTGGTAATTGAGTGAGATACATTATCTCTTATTAAGTTATCCAATAATATCACCCCTCTCATACATATCATAGAATAAATATATCTTCATAACCAGGGGAATGAAACATAAAAAGGGATGAGATCAGATACCTAGTTAGTGTGAATAATGGAGACATGGCAGCATTAACATGAGAATAAGAGTGTGAGAACATGATAATAACATTAAAAGATCACACAAGGTATAGAAACGACCATAAAAATTAATCATGGAAAAATAATAGCCAATTAATAATACACGAGTCATTATAAAATTAAGAACATAATCCATGAAATCACAACACATGAAAAATAAATGGCATTTTCGAAAACACATAGGAACATAAAAGGATTTCCATATTATTGAAGGCATTGCTATCAAGGACATCCTATTAGCTTGGGTTCACTCCCTATACCATATTGGTAGTCATGGTTTACTCTCATATCCATATTAGTAGCATAAGTTCATTCCTCCTACCATCTTGGTAGTCATGGTTCACTCCCATTTTCATCTTAGTAGTTAAGGTTCACTCCCAATATCACCTTAGTCTATCTCATGAGATATAAATATTTACCCAATATATTGGAGGGAGATATTTCCCCCAACCATATCATAATTAAAATCATACTTACATGTGCCAAAAAATCATAAAAAATAATATCATAACCCATGAAATGAAATGGGTGTCATAAAAAAGTAATCACATCCTAACGTGTGAAAAAATATGCATGCTTCATAATCATTTCATTAAAATAATAACCCATAAAAAGAAGCAGGTTTCAAAAGAATATAACTTGTGAAATAAAAATGTGTTCATAAACTTCATTTTATCAAAACATAAACCATTCATATAATGTATATGAATGTAAACATCAAATCATATCTCTAAGAAAGCCAAGAGTAATACTAAGGGATGCCATCATATATGAGAAATAATTTTGAAAGATATTTTATAAAAACTCATATAAAAAATATATTTTCATCATTGAAAAATGATTTTTAAAACCAATAACCTTTTTAAATCCAATTTCTTTGAAAATTATTTGATAACCTAAAAATAAATCTTGAAGACATTTTAAAAACCATCTTGAAAACATTTTAAAAACCGTTTTCCTTGAAACCATGTAAAACATTCTTCAAAACATTTAAGAAAACGATTTTTGAAAAATATTTTGAAAACTTATAATGAAATCTTGAAAGCATTTTTAAAACCTTATTAAATTAAAACCAATGAAAAAAAATCTGGAAAACGTTTGGAAAACCCTTTCTTCCATTAAAACATATAAAATAAGCTTGAAAACATTATGAAACCCATTTTCATGAAAACTAATTTAAAACAAAAAATTTTAAAAAAATTTATAAAAAATTTTCTTTTAAAAAAATAACTCTTTAATCATGTAAAGGATGCTTAAATTGAGTAAAATTCTTAATGGTGGGTAAGTTTTTACATGTTTAACATTACTTTTACACCTTAAAGTTTTTAGAGAAGTGACTCAACCAGAAAAGGAAAAGAAGATTCATTCTAAAAAACACTTTTGTTATAAAAAGGTAAAACCTGGGTAAAAAATACATTTTAAGATCATAGGATAATATTAGAATATTTTGGTAAACATTTTATAAAATATGGTATTAAAGGAACAAAAATATACAGCAGAAGGGAGTGGTAAATTCCTACTTTCTTAAAAATCGTTTCGTGATCAAATCATATACCAAAGAGTGGAAAAATGTACTATTACTTGGATATAACATGAATAACTAGAGGATAATTATTTTTTATAGTTATTTAGATATGTATTATAATATTTCATCAAAAAATCATAATTATAAAAAATATTGATAAATGATTAGATTGTTTCAATAAACTCTTACCACTTGGTAACATTAAACCATACTCCCCATTTAAGAAAATGAAATTACATAAAGCATAAAATATCATCAAAATAGTGGCATTCATGATATAAAATTTCAAATGGAATTATATACACCTTAAAAAATAATGTTGGTGCATGACAAAACATGTGTCTCAAAGAAGGTAAATTTAGACCAACCCTTCATAATGAATTGGTATCTTTTGAAACATTGACCAAATGAAAGAAATATCATAGAATGTATTTTTAGATAAACATATATTTAATAATATTATTAATATAATTCATTCATGGGTAGTATATGCACCCCAAAAATGAAATTAGAGGTGAATTAGGCATAAGTCTCATGAAAATAAAAAGTGAGATGATATTCACTTACCTTGTGTCTTAAATCTCACTATACTCAAACAAAATTATTGTATAATAAATATATGTTTATTATAAATATAAAAAAACCATAATATTATTTATAATACATCATATTGGTTTCTTATGAGTCTATATTACTCATTTGTTAACAATTTTATGTTAAGGTTTTACTTTGGGCTATATCTACTTTGTTCTCCCCATGCATCTTAATTTGTTATATATTTGGTCATTATACATATATCCTGATTTTAAAAATATAAAATATGATATAAATATAATTTAAATTTTTTATATAGGTATTATAATAATCTATATAATATAGAAGAATGAATTGGAAGACACTATTCATAGAGAGGGTAGGTCGTTCTTATGCATGGAAGTTGTTTCCATTTTTATTGTTATATTAAAAGAAAAACAAATTACATAAATTTATATAATATAATAAAAATTTAATTATCATGTAATATATATCATATAAGTTTACTAAAACAATCCTCAATACATTCTATGTATTGTATAAACAAGTCATATCGTTTTGACGGGGCGGTAGTCCACACATCCTCAAACGAAATTATCATATTTACAGAAAATGGGAAGTATAAAGATATGTGCTATAGTAAAACTAAATATGATAAAAAAATTATAAATATCATAAATATTATATATAAATCGAGTGTTCATCATAATTACAACTATGAGAGGTGGTAAATGAAAAATTGAATAATCATTGTTTAGTGAGGCGATAGTTCACCGTACATAAAAAAATATGTTCATTAACTATTAAATATATGTATGTGTAATTATAGGTCAAACAATTGTCATAAAAATATATCAGTATATTTATGATAATTTTTTTGTTTTATAGTAACAGAATAAGTATTGTTTAGGGGGTGAAAATAAGATAAAGGAGCTTGAGGAAAGATGTTACCTCTTTTTTGGGTAACCCCTTTTTGGCTTGTAGAAAAGGGATCCTTTGGATTTATTTGGATAAAGGTGAGGATTTGAGGATTATTGGATGAATATTTAGGAGATATTTAGTAAGATATTGGTCAATCCAAAGTGTCTTGAGAGGTGTGAGGAAGTGGGAGGATATGATGCCTTTTTATAGTGGGGAGGAGTGATACTCTTGTAAATTTGTGAAAATGAATTCCACCCATGTTTTTCCCATGTAATGTAGATCCCATAATAGACGAAATTATATATAATGAAGGATAGTGTCTAAATAATTTCAGAAAATGGATCTTGGACATGTTTCTATGTCATTTTGGGTCTTAAATTTAGGGTTTAGTACCTTATTAACTTAGTTTTTCCCTTAATCGTTAAAATTAATTTTAATCACATTAACTAATATTTTTTTGTCAAAAACTAATTTTAAAATAATTTAAATTGTAAGTTATTATTTTTAAAAATATTTAAAATATTTTATAAAATTCCAATCACATAATTAATAGAAAAATAATTTAAATTTAATCCCCTAGACAGGATTACAATGCATGTTTTTAAAGTAAGAACATCCAAATGTTTTCAATGTTTTTATAACCAATTTCAAAGGGAAATTCATTATAATGACCTAAATTGGATTAATTGATAAGAATATGATCTAATTAAACTTTTTAACTGATTTGAAATATAATTTATCCTTATAAATAAATTATATGAAATGATGTTTTGAATTAAAATTCAGTATTTTTCACTATTTATGAAGACAAAAAAACTTCATATAAAAATATGAAAAATTCACCCCAACCTAATTTCAATGTGAATATTTATAATATTAAGTTTATTTTTACATATAATATTTTAAAAATATGAAAACTGTTTATTTAAAATAAGTTCTCTATTAAAAGGTGTTAAAATCTCCTTAAAAACATATAGGTTTTTATGTGTGAAATTGGGTTTGTTTGTTATCTTATATTTATAAAATAAATTAGACGAAAATAAAAATTATTTTATTGGATATATAATATAAAAATTAAATTATTTTCACTCACTAATTTTAATTAATATAATTTATTAGTATAAAATATTTTATGTGACCATAAAAATAGTTATTTATAAAATAATTCCTTTTATATTCAATTAGTTATTATATCCATTTTTAATTAAAATGTAAATAATTAAATCCACAATATATTTTAATAAGTTAGTAAATACTATTCATAACTTTTAATATAATTTCTAGGTTATATCTTATTATATTAAGTCATTCTTGTGTGTAATATAAGATAACGTAAATGTTACATGTAAAGAAACATAAGATTTATGTTGTTTTTAGGGCATGATTAACTTGGAGTGGTGTATAACATAATCCCAATATTGTTCTTTAATATTAAATAAAAGTTTTTCAGTGTTGCGTGAAAATAAAAATATTAAGAAGATTAAATTAATTAAAAAAAACACATAATCTTAGGGTGTTAAAAGTTCTACCTATAAACTAATAATGAGTTCTTTATTAAGATACATACATTATAATTCACTATATCTTAAACAAACTATAATTATAAGATTTATGACGAGGGTTACCCTTTCTTAAATTTCTATGATATTTTTAGAATAAACATTTATCGAATTAGGAAAAAAATATAGATGAAACCATCACAATTCAGTGTTTAAATTTCCACTCTATATCCATTATCTTGAAAAAAATATGAAAACATAAATTTAAACACTTTTTTAATTAAGAACATGTTCACTTATTTAACATTGAATCCCCATAGTGGAAAGTTATACCTCAGTATAGTTATTACACATATTTAGGCCATGGAAAAAAAAGAAAACACAGTATAAACTCAAAAATATTAGTAAGGGATATAAAATATAAGATATAAATTTATATTTTGATGATCATGAAATACCATAATAAAATTATCATTTTTATATAATAAAATTTGAGATAAAAGATTCATTTTCATACTCCATAATCCATTTTTTGTTTTTTCAACTGAGACATTTAAAGTTAACTGTGAACCCTAAATATTTCAACCAAATAAAACCGTTAACAAAGAAAAAGTCATCATATATGGAGAATATTTGAAAAAACAAACCCCAGTGCCTATATCGTTAATTCATGACTCCACCTTCACATGGCCACTCGGATAGATGTCCCATGCAGGATTGCATGGGCCCGTTATCAATGGCAATTTCCAAAACCTCTAGTTCTTACTCATAAAATAATCTTCATTTCAAAAAATATTTTTTAAAAAAATATCATAACAAATATTAAAGGAGAAATAAAAATCAATATAGGTACTTTTAAGACATGGGAACTCATGATTTGTTTTTAAATCATACTTTCCTTCCTTAAAAGAGGCATACACTATCCTTTAAACAAAAAACCATTAACATACCTAATAGAATAAAAATGCATCCATGAACACGCATTTGAAAGTATATAATAGTGACGTAAGTAATTTGGGAAATCATATTCATACTAATCTTATATTTAATCATAAAAGTACGTATAAAAATTTAATAACAAACTCAGTTAATTCCAATATATATTCATTGGACAATAAAATCATTACCCAATGCATTTGAGAACTATATCAAGCTCACCCATCATCATGAAAAATATAAAAGGACTATAAAATACCTAAACCACATAAAATATTACCTTTAAAACATAAAATGTCATAAATTATTCTATTTGACACATATGTAGAAGAAAATTTTACCTTCTTGTTAAAATAAGTATAAGAATAAATTTTCATGGAAAACAATTTAAAAAAATTCAAGGATGAATAGAAAAGAAGATATTATTTTGTAAAAACATGTTAAATTTTGGATGATGATTCTTAATGAATGAAATTTATATTGAGGGTAAATTATTATCTTGTCATATATGTTAAAAATATCCATTTAATACATTTTAAATAATATAAAAAATATCTTATTTGTAAAATATTAAGAAGAATTATTTTAAAAACATCATAACGAAACAAAAAAATAGTTTAAAACTAATTTTCATATAAATTATAGCATATTAATAAAATACCAAAAATATTTTAAATAAAATGGATATGGTGGGAAAATAAAATAAACACTTTTAAATGTTAAAAATAATGTTTTAAATAAAACACCTCTTATCTTGAGTTCGAGTCACCACATACATACATTAATTTTAGTAAAATAAATTTATAATAATTATATAAATTCATAAGTACATTTTTAGGTTTATTCCATTATTTTTATCCCTTTTATTTAATTTATTACCTTGTCTTATTTAGTTACTAAATCTGTTCAGTTCATGTTGAACGTTTTGAGGACATTATGTTTATAATGAAAAATGAACTTTGGTAGGTTAGGAATGGTCTAATGGATTGTTTTAACATTATATATATATATATAATATTAATCATGTTTATAAATTAAATAAAATTTTATAATCCAACATGAAAGGATGGGATGAAAAAATAATCACATCACTTCATGAAGGTGGTAGTCCATAGGTATGCGAGAGCGATGTTATCATTTTCTAATGAAGGGAAGGGTAAGAAGAAATTTAATATATTATATTTCAAGAATAATAAAAATTTCATGAATATAATATATATTAATTACATAAAACATAATAACCATCCATATTATTTGTTGAAGAAAAATGAATCCCATTAATTCATGGAGATAACTGTCAATATGTAAGCATGAATGAGATTTTCATTTAAATTAGGATGGAAATGTTGAGAAAAGGGGTATCCAAATCAACATAATAAAATTTAGATATATTTATGATATAGATTTTATCATTTAATCAGGGTTATATAATATCTGTGGGAGGTATAAGAATAAATAAACATTAAATAGCTGGTTAAAAATTATACTACTTCATTGGAAAACATCCCTTCGATTAAACCTTAAGTCTTCTCAGGTTGGTATTTTAGTGAGAAAAATATATATAGAGATGGTTAGAAATTTTTTGGGATATATTTTTGAATATATTGTCTGAGATATAGTGATTAAATTGTTTAAGGAGGAGAGGATATGAATTTCCCTTTTATAAGTGCGGGGAGTGTCACACTTTTATTTTCTAAAATATTTTAAATGTTATAAAATCTTAATCAAGGTCAAGTGCATTAAAAACTAACCAATTTAGATGATAATATGATATGTTTAAAAATAACATCTTATAATATGAATCAATATAATATTTTGTGGCCTAATCATGTAATGTTTAAAAAATTAACCAGATTTTACCTTTATCATAATGACACATTTTTACCAAGATTACTATTCATAAGAAAAAAAAAATAAAATTTAACTCATTAAAAAATTTTAACATCCTGATAAAAAAATTAGAATCTAATTTACATGATTAAATTTATATAACTTTTATAAATCACTTTAAATATTTTTTTATAAAATTCAATGAAATATGAATTTTAGATAATTATGGTTTTATGCACTAAAATGATCATATACCAAAATCAAATGTAATATTGAATATTAAGGAATTATTTATATTTTTAATAATAAAATGGATATTTTATTACTTTAAAAATAAATATAAAATATAATAGTACTTTAAATTTTTTTAATTTAATAAAAATAAATGATGGTTTCCCAAAAATCAATATTTTTTTACAATTCAGTCAAAAGTTAATATTTTCATAAAAATCTAAAAAATTTATCTTATAACTATTATAAAATTATTATTTCATAAATGATATACACTTTTTCAATGAAAATTTTAAAAGTGTAAAAAATTAACTATAATATCTTTGTAGAAATTGAATTAAAACCATTTTTGAAGAAATTATATTTTTAAGGATTAAAATAAAATTTGTCTCATTACTTGAATATTAAAAATAGATAATTTAATTTATATTAATTTTATTTGATCCATTTTAAACATTAATGAATTGTGATTAATTTAATTTATTAAGACACAAATACATTTCACAAATAAAAATGGTTTCATGAAAAGTACCTCATTTACTTTCAAAAGATTTTATCTTAATTTTGAGACAATTTATAATCAATGTATAATTTATTATTAATTTAATCAAGGAAAAAGATATAAATATATTTAATAATATTTTTTCATTTTAAATCATTTACAATGTTATAAAGAATATATTTAAATAACAATATATATTGGTTCATTTAATCTCGACATTCTGTATTCCAAAAACAATCAAATATATTATTTAATGATTTTTTTTTTAAATCATAGTGTGTTATACTATAAACCCTTAATGAAATTTATTATATGAATATATATTACAGAAATGATCAAAAAATTAAATTATTTTGTAACAAAATCTGTTCAATAGTATGGAAGATAAAAGATTCAATTATGAAAGGAATCCCAAATATTTATTTTTTAAAATTAATTTTTAGAAATTCCAAATCCTAAAAAGGGATAATAAAACATAATTTAGAAAATATGAAAAGGAAAACATAAATATCACTAATAAAAAAATTGGTTTTAAATTAAAGAAAACATTGGAGGGATGAGAAATATGGATGAGGAGAAAAATAAAATCCAAGGAATAATAGGGAGTGATAGAGAACATAATCATGTGAAAGTTAATTAAAAAAAATCATTATTGGATAAAGAAGAACATAAGTTATTCATAGATTAAAGTAAAAAGATGAATTTTTTATTTTAATATCCTTTTTCAAACATAGAATTATTGAGTCATAATTGTATATAAAAATCTAAAACTATCGTCTTATAAATTATTATAACATCTAAAGTTATCTAATCTATTATTTTGATATTGACCATAACACCTCATAACATAAAAAACCCATAATTACATTATTTATTACAATGGTTGAATTTATTATAATTGAATGAATTTTTTGTATTTAGTTTAATATAATTAGTAAAAAAACTATATTATAAAACCCATATAAAAAAGTGGTAACTTCCCATCAATATTAATTTTTATCAAAAATATCAGATTCTTAAATTTATACTCTCATTTCATTAAGGACACAATATTTTTTAAAAGATAAATCCCCAAAACAATAATGTTGACCTTGTTATTATTATTAATAATGATTAGTCCATGTGAAAGACATTTGAAGAATTTATATGGGAAAAAAAACTTCAGTATGGGATATAAGAAGAAATAAACTTGTTATGCCATTTTGAAAATCATGAAATCCCATCAGATATTTTTCTCTTTTTACATAACAAAATTTGGTTTCAAATATTCATTTTCTTACTTATGAAATAATATTATTTATCTAATTTTTTTTCAAAAAACACATCATAAGAAATATTAATGTGAAAATAATAATTAGTAGGGTTTCATTTAAAACATGGTTACACATAAAACTTTATTAGTGAAAACATACATTTCACCCTTAACAGTGGTATACGATTTTCTATAAACATAAACTCATTATATTACCTTATGAAATAAAAATAAATTAAGAAAAATAATTTCAAATAATAAAATATTGATGACTTAACATGGAAAATTAAATTCATATCACTCTTTCAATCACTCTTATAATAACTCTCACAAATGTAATAACCCACTTAGTTAATTCCAACTTATATTAATTAGAGAACAAAGTCATTACCCTATGGAATGGAGAGATATATCAATCTAACCCATAATAAAAATAATGTAAAAGGAACATAACATAAATAAATCTTATAAAATTATCCATTTATATTAAAAAATATCTAAAATTATTCTTTTGAACATATATGCAAAAAACATTTAGTCTTCATGTAAAAACAAGTGTTAAAACCATTTTTTTAAAATAAGTTTAAACCAAAATTATGAAAAGAATAATAAAAAGATATTATATTTAAAAAATAAAAATTTTTATATTATTATTCATAAATAATAGTGTTCATGATGGAGGGATATCCTTATCAAATTTTATACATTAAAATAAAGTTCCTTTTACACTTTTAGAAAAAATGAAAAAAAAATAACCTCTTTCAAAAAAATTAAAAAGAATTATTTGGAAACCCTCATAATGAATTTAAAACATGATTTACAATTAATTTGAATATAATTTTTTTATATAAATAAAATAATAATTATTTTTTAAATATAATGTATATGGTGGAAACATTTATTAAAAACATATAACTTTTAAAATAAGGTTTTAAAGAAAACATCCTTTACCTTTTGTCAGAGTCACAACATACATACATTAAATACATTATAATAAATTCCTATTAATAATTAAATTATTAATAACACTTTTTATGTAAATTAACTTATTATTATCTCTTTTATTTTATTTATTACCAAGTCTTATATAGATACTAAATTAGTGAAGTTCATTCCAGACGTTTTGAGGATGCTTAGGTCATAATCTGAAAAAAAAACTTTGGCAGTATAAATTTTTTTAATGGGGTAATTATTCCATATTATTTATAATAATAATCATGAAATGATTATATTTTTTATAAATTAAACTTAATTTCATAACACACGATTAAATTTACCCATGAAAAATGATTCACATCACTTTGTGGAGGTGGTTTCCCAAAAATACACACAAGCAACATTATCAATTTTTAAAGAATGGAAGGGTAAGATGGTAAGTGAAGTATTATCTTTATAAAATAATAATTATTTCATTAATATCATATATATTCAATAATTCATCATAATTATCAACATTATGAGTTTATGATTAAAAAATAAACACATCGCTTTAAGGAGGTGGAAGTCCACATGTATTCATGATTGAGGTTTCCAGTTCTTATAGGATAGAAAAGGTGATAAAAAGGTTTTTTATATCTTCTTAATAGAATTTAAGTGTACTTATGATATTCATGTTTTTATATCATCTTGGTTATAAAATATTTTAAGGATTTAAAAGAAGAAATTAACATGAAATTCTCTCTTAAGAGTTATACATCTTCTTTGGAAAACCTTCCTCGGCTTAAACATTAATCCTTCTTAAGAGGGAATTTGGGTGCGAAAAATACATATAGTACATGGGTATGGATGTTTTAAAGATATTGTTTTAGGAATAGTATGAGGTAAAGTTATCCAGAGGAGTGAGGAAGAGAGGAATTGTGGCACCCTTTTATAAGTGAGTAGAGTGGCACAATTTTATTTATTCAAGAATTTTAAATTTTATAAATTTCTTAATCATTGTAAAATGGATAAAAAAATAAACTATTTCAAATATAATTCTAAAAGAGTAATACTTACATCATCTAGTAATAATTTATATTGGATTATGGGGATTTCAACTCAGTATTTACCATAATTTTCCTTATTTATCCTTTATAGTGAAGATTAGTATTTACCATGGTAAATATTCAAAATGAAAAAAATAATATTGAACTAATTATGAAATTTTAAACTCCAAATTATAAACATGTATTCCATTTTTAAATATTTAATTTTTTAATTCACAAAATTAATATTAAAATAATTATGTAAAACTCAATGAAAAACAGTTTTTAGAAAATTATGTTTTTAAGAAAAATGTGAAATTATTCCAAAATAAAATAAAATGTTGAATCCATGTGAATTATTAATATTATGTTTAAGACGATATTTCTTATGTTACTTTAAAACTAATTCCAAAATATAATTAACCTTTTATAATTTTTTATTTAAGGAAAATAAATGATAGTTTTCCAAAATTGTCTTTTTCACTATTCACTCAAAAATTATTTTTTTATAAAAATAACAAAAATTATTACTAATAATAATGTAATTAAATTATTATCTAAAATTTTATTTAAATATATTCAGGTAATGTTTCGAAATTTATTATAAATTAAGTATAATATTGTTAGGTCCACTAGGCTGGATACCCTGAGAGGGGGGGTGAATCAGGGTATGGCTAATTAAAAATTAATGCCCGTTCTGATCTTGTTTCACTGTTAAGAAAAACACTCCTCTCTTTTTTCTGCTGCACGATATAAAAAGAAAGTAAAGCAAGCACAGGACACAATAATTTACTTGGTTCATCGCTAAGGGCTACGTCCAAGGAGCATACGCCGACAGGTTGCCGGTCATATCAAATTCCACTAATCTTCACTAGCTGTGGATTACAAGGTACGTGCTAGATCACTTCTATGCCCAGGCTCACTGCCATTATAATGTTTAGGGTCAACTCACTGCTTTCCCAAGGGTCACTCCCTGTTTCTCTCTCTCTGGCTCACTGCCGGTGGAGAGGATCACCTTCTTCCTCTTCCTAAGCTCACTGCTCTTGGAAGGAATCCACTCACAGTTTATAGACCTGTAGGTCTCTTCATTTGCATGAATGAATGCATCTTCCTCTGTGTGTAGATGCTCTGTTGAAGTACAACTTTCACCCGTAGATGAATATTTCTTTGAACCGAAGGTATCGGGCAAACTTTCAGCTTCCACGCAGCCTGAAAACACTACTGGAACAAACCTTACTTGGCGCGCAAGGCAACCTCGACGCGCAAGTATCGGCGCGCAAGTCACAACAGGCGCACAAGTCCTCCTCTGACACTTGCGCGACACAAGCTTCCTCAACTCCAAACTTGCGCAACTCTCTTACTTTTACGCCCAAACCACTATTGGCGCGCAACTGCAAACCGACGCACAACTTCTAACACCGGCACACAACTTCAACCACTGGCGCGCAAGTCCCACCTGCGCGACCACACACACCACTTGCGCGACCACCACACCTGCACGATGGGAGCTCTCGTTTTAACTCCGGTGGAAAATGAGGAGGGGTGGTCCAGTATTTATTGGCAATCTGACCACCCTGCGCGACGGCGCGCAAGTCACCTGCGCGACCCAATCTCAGCACGCAAGTCTTCTCTCCTTTTAGACACTTGCGCGACCAACTACCAAACTTGCGCGAACCTATTTCCTTATCCATATTTTGATCTTCTGATCTTGAAAAACATATGGCGCACAAGTTTCCTATACTCCAAGTCCACGGCGCGCAAGTCCCTTTGCCAAAAACACTTTTCATCATTTGCCAATTTTCAGGCCCAAAAATTTGGCAAACACTGGAAAACGACGCCACCTTGTATCTGTTCTTTTGTACCGCCTCCAGATCATCCATTCCTTTTATCGACGTTCTTGAATCAAACATGGATCGTTGAACTCAACTCTTGAACTCGACATTCCATCATGAAATCCTCTTTGTCAACAAATTTGTATTTCATAGTTTTGCTTTGTCAACAATTACTACTCAGATGTATACTTTGTCAACAAACACAATCACCTCAAAAATGCTTCAAAGATACCTTGAGGGATTTTCCCCCAACAAATATCCATTAAAAAAAGGCAATAAAAGCCATTTTTGATGAAAATGTATTTTTAAGGCATATATTGAATTTTTTATAATTTCATTCTTAATAACCATAAAAAACTTAATTTTAATTAATTTTATTATATATATAATATAATGTTTTTCATTATAAAATTTCCTCAATATTTATTAAGTTAATCTATTATGATAAAAATACATGGAGGACATAAAAAAATTTAATGATAAATATCTCTTTTACCTCCTAAAGATTTTAACTTAATTTTCAAAAATTTATTATTAAATATATGATTTATTATTAATTTAATCTGGGAAAAAGTTTCTAAATATATTTAAGAACATTTTTATTTGTATTAATACCCTCTAAAAAAATTACAATTTTTAACCATCATATTAAAATAATAATATACCACATTTCATTTAAGCTCGATGTTGTGCATTTGATATGCTATCAAATCTATTATTTAAAGAGAATAATTTATAAAATATTGGAGTTTTAAATACATATAAAAAAATTCAAATCAATATAGTGATATACCAAAAAATTAATAATAATAATAATATATTTTTCATGAAGTCGAAGTGAACCCATGATTATCACATTATATAGCGAAAGAAAATTAAATAGCCAATTTTGAAATTTAACATTCCTATAAAAAAATATTTGAAATATTTTCAACACTATATTAACCATTATAACACAATTAATAAAACGCACACATCTTAAGAGTTTCATATCATGAGTTCCAAATTTGTAAGCTACAATTTAAGAATGGCACACATCACTAAAATTGATAACAATGCAAAAAAAAAAAACAGAAACTGAAATATTATTTTCAATATATTTTTAACTTCCCATTTCTATATACTTATCATGGTATAATAATAATGTCATTGGGAAATACTAGTTATAATTTAATGACTATAATATTCATAGTTTTGGTCACAAGCCACATCCACTCAAGTTATCCCAAAATAAGGGTAAAATATGGTAAAAAATATTATGTTTTGAACATGGATTCAACTTAAAATTTCTTTACTGAATAACAAATCACTATTTTAAATAAATTTTATTATTTTATTTAATGTTCAATAGGGTGGTTTTCTTACAAGATAAATAATTAGATAAATAATTTTGATAATGTAGATAAAGGTGTATTACTTCAAGGAAGAGGGTCATTTAATAATAATATAAATTATAAGTTTGGTTAGAAAATTTTTTTATGAAGCAGAGAATGTATATGATTTGGTTTCATTATTACACCAAGATATCCCATCTATTACCTATCCATAGATGCCTCTATTTATTAGTTTTATGTTTAGATAAATATCTTATAATTAATTATGTCTACAGTTATATGAAGTGGATATTTTAGGGAAGATGAGGTAATGGAATACTATGGTATTCTTAGAAGAACATGTGGAGTTGTGTTCAAGAAACAAATGATATGGTATTATTGTATTCAAAATGGAAATAAAAGTGTGCATAATATTAACTATAACATTCCCTATCTCCCTACCCATAAAAAATCATGTTTTTATAACATTGGTTGAAATTTAAAAGTATACATGATAAAAACATGAAACAGTAAGAAAGATTCCCAAGTAAAAGAAATTTTTAAAAATAAAACAATTAATAATGCATAAGTAATTTAATAATAGAATCAAAACATACCACTAAATGTAAACTAAAATGATATATTCCATTAAGAAATTATAAAGACCCATTTCTTTAGAAAACCATTCCTCATAGTTTTAAATAATGTCTTAATGAAAATATTAAAACATTGCATGAAATTCCAATAAATTTCTATTCCTGATGAGAAAACAACATTTGAAAATGTAAAAAAAATATATAATTTTATTTCTAACTTAGAAGAAACCAGTTATGGGAATATCCTAAGCGAGACCAAAAGGTTGAACAAAGTGTTATGAACGACGTTACTTAATAAATAATGGTATTTAATATAAAACAATCTACATGATACACTTCATATATTATGAATATTATCTATTATCTATTAGATAAAAGTTCGTATATGGTAAATCAAAAACAAACATGCACTATAATAAATTTTTTACTAACCTTAGTAACAGGTAATAATATATATTTATAAATTAATTTAGTACCATTACAACCAAAAAATAAAAAAATGAAAACCAAATTAGTTTAAAATTTTAACACAAAATCAGAAAACATGACAAAAACTCTCAGGAAAATCTAATTGAAAAAATAGATATTAATGGAAGGAAAACAATCCAAAAGGTCTCACGTTAAGAATAATAGAAAGAATCCCCTTTATTATAGGTGATTTAAAAAATATGTGGTAAACTCACAATCAAGATATCCAATGAAAATATTGAAGAACAAAGAATAGAAGTTAAGATGTGGAGAATAGTATAAAGGGAATTAATTACCTTGATTTCAGTAAAATAATTTACCTTGAGTCAATATTTAACATCATGGTAGAAGGTGGGGAAGATAAGGCTTGATGAAATAATTAGGGGTTATCATAATCTCGACACATGTGGGCTTAATGGAAACCCAAATTTAGATAATAAAAAGAGGTTTTAAGGGAAAATGACATTTTTATAATGAAAAATCATATTGGGCTAACTGTGAACCAAATTAAGGGAACAAGGTAATTAATTGGATCTTCCTAGATCCCCCACAATTTTTAGGAATATCAGGGGGTTGATATTCCTCTACTACGTATCCTTTGTCATCTGCATCAAAATATTTATAGTGGTACCTCTATGTCCCTCCCAAAAACTCTTGATTCACCATCCGAAGCTGAAACCATATGAAAAGAATAAATATGTTTTCATCCTCAAATACAATAATTGACAAAATAAAAAATTAAAACATGACCCATTATTTATAATAATGTATTCATAAAAATCCTATGATCCAATTAATCAAATTGTTGAAAAATCACACTTAATATGATTTAACCTCATATCTAAAATTAATCATGATACCATCAATGAAAAAACCCTAAAATGATCCAATAAATCCTAAAACATGGAATTTATCCATCTTGTAAAGTAAATAAAAATGTCAAATATGCTGCATGGTGTCAAAATTATCTTAAAGTGTCTAATTATACATCTCATCAAAGTATTTAGAATATCTTTTCCCAGTCATCTTCATTAGATGATACCTATATATTTCTTTAAAAAATGTTAAGTCCCATCAATTCACTGAATACATAATTAATACTTATGATTGACTAACGAGTTTTCACTATTACATTAATTTAATAAATGGTAATAAATACAAACGATAAACTATGATCCGCTATATTCAAGAAAAAATATAGTGCACCCCAATGTGTCGCACTAGTCTAGATGAAACCCTTATATAATAGATCATCGATTTTAATCAAAAAATCTATTAGATTTGAATGTGCCCTATAATATAGAGATATCGACATTAGAGATACTAGATTGATACTATATCCCAAACCCAACATCACATTGAGGGGTAGTCTGTAAACCTCTTAAAGGAAATCATTATGAAACTCATTGAAAAATCATCAAATAACCACTATATGACATTCCTCTAAATTAAACACCAACCCTACTGAATGAAAAGAAAAATTCATTGAACATATGTGATCCATATAATTATCTCACTCTTTAATCAGCACTATATGATCACCTTACACATGAAGTAAAATAACGTTACTCAAAAATATATCTATAAAACTATTCATTGAAAAAAACTTCTACATGCCAAGGATAATATCGTATGGTTAGATTTGAAAGAAAAAATACTCCTAAAATAACTAATTAGTCTCCATCATCAACTTACATCCTTGATATACCTCAAAAAAATGACACTAATTTACAACCATCATCATCAAAACCCTGGTTATAAGATGTCTATCAATGTTAATTACCAATGATTAGACTAAATAAGGTACAATAAAGATTTGAGAAACAACTTAATCAATCAAAGTATAAAAATAGGTATAGTGAATAAATATTATACACAAAACAATATCTATACCTCTTAACACTAGAAACTCTATGGAATTTTGTGGCATATACCCTAGTATTCTTCCTTTCTACCCATTATTATGTTTTACACCATGACCTTGTCTAGCCTTAGGTCCCTAAGGAAATAGAACATCATGATGATGGACTCTTCCCAATCTATCTACACTATATTATATCAAAAACATACTTACCCAATTGAAAATAATAGGCCATTGGGGGAAACTATTGTTTCTAATCCATCAAAACGATACACTTTTCCCCTTCTAATGAGTGATAATAATCATACATTGGAACTTCTAAATACTATGTCCTTTAGAAAAATGTAAACCACACAAAATACATCATAAAATCATTGAGATATTATCACTATAGATAAATGAGAAAAATTATATTTATATTTAATCTTGCCACATTAAAAACATAATATAAATTAAAATGAGAAACTTCAACCAAAACTCTTCTCCATGGTATTATCTGCTTATTTCCATTTATAATGTGAACCCATTCATGTCGGTATTTTCTTGATCACCACAGGCTTCATCAGTAACTCCACATATATCCACATCTTAAAAGTGTAACCATATGTTAGATATCCAAATGTAGAGCCTCCAAAAAATTTATTTCCATAATCTAAACATCTGGAAGAAATTTATGTACATAATGAAAGATATTCATGAACTTTACTCCAAACATCTACACACCAATCTATATTACCAGCACGAACAAATCTATTTACTGTTCCACATTAAGCATCTAAAAAATAAACTTATCTTTGATGGAAATCTAAACCTTCTCCTAGGAAACCCTAGACTCCTATCAACCAAAAAGTAGTAAAATCCACCACTAATGAGCATAACTATTTATTGATTTGATTTTCAAATAGATATAAGTAATTTTATTATCCTAGAATAATAAAAATAATTCCTCATATCCATCAACCAATAGTATATTTCATGATCAAAGTGTGTTCCATTATATAAGAATAATATATCTCATATAATCCAACATATTGACTTCCTCAATGAATCATATTCTGAAGGCTCAACACTCCTATGAATAATGAAGATACTTGGCTACACCACTACAACCTAAACTAAATGAGGATACCTGCCACCATGGATATATATAATAAAAACTGAATACACCATATCAAAATATATGGAAATAATTTATATTAATATAAACTAATTCATTTTAATTTATCAAACATCATCCATGGTTCTAATTCCACTCTATAAAAATCTCTCCACACTAGGATTTATAATGAATCAATTATATTTTATAAAATATAACATGATATTTAACAAAAATATCTAATATCAACAAACTAATGATTGAGAGGCCTAGTGTGTTATAAATACTTTTTAAATAGTGCATAAAGATAAAACTAAAATAAATATAATTTTTTAATCTCTATAATGAGATCCTAAATCCAATGGATCTTGTAAAACTGTATAGGAAAACTTGGGAAACACATAAAACATTTGTGATCTAAAAAGTCTAGAAATGTAATAAAAATGACAATGAAGCATAACATATGAGTCAAAAAGAATAATGTGATATCCTACTAGACAAGGCTTATGAATAATAATATTGTATAATAACATAAATAAAATGGAATCATAATATAATTGAAACATATGAATTTTAAAACAACATTAAATATGTCATAAACCAAATTCAAGGCTAACTTCCAAGACAATGTCACATAGAGGACAAAGTCCCATCACGTATTAGGTTTATTCCATATTCCCATACCTATCACTCATAAGAAATGAAAATTATCCAATTCATTTAATCACTATCTTTTCAAATCCATCATTACTTGTATCTGCATATGTTTTCAACAAATGAAAATTAAATGTAACTAAAAAACATAAAAATTACCCATGGAAAAAAAGGAATTGCATAATCTTGCCTCATATCACGATAAAATGAGATTTCATAATTATTAAAAATATAATAAAGAATTAAATATTCTGGAAATTAAATAATAAATAAATAATAATAGTTTTTAAATGTGTCATTCATCTAAAAAAATCCTTAAAATGGTAGATAATAGGGTATTTAAATGAACTTTCCAAATATTTTTTAAGGAATTAGTTAAATAATATTGAAGAAAGAATGATGATAGTGTTTTATTTGAAAAAAAGTGGTCAAATACAATTTTTATTCTAAAATATTACCTTTTTAATGAGTTAATGAAAGGGAATAAAAACCTTAAAATATTTTTACATAAAAGGATTATTTGATAAAAACATTCCACTTAATCGTGTTTGGTTTTAAAGAAGACA
Organism: Viscum album; assembly: GCA_963277665.1. Lineage (NCBI taxonomy): Eukaryota > Viridiplantae > Streptophyta > Magnoliopsida > Santalales > Viscaceae > Viscum > Viscum album. The sequence goes on along the minus strand of OY728155.1, from coordinate 80,478,268 downwards.
TTTGAGAAATTAACTTATATCCTATATACACCATCAAGATGAAGGGAAAATAATCTTGGTTTATATTTAATAGAAATATATATAGAATTTAGTTGAATTCCAAAATATCAGAGTTATATAGAAAATGGGTTAGAGATAAAAAGGTCATAACCCAAATAAAATAGGCTGGTTTGGAGAGATACCTTCCCTTAGTTCAATCATTGTTATGAACATTCACTTAATGTCATGGATGATAACATTCAAATCATTAATAACTTATTTAAAAACCATTACCATATATATTATATTTATAATAATTATATCATGTTCATTTATAACCATTTTATTGCGATACCATAATTAATTTCACTTTTATGAGGCCATTCATTTCATTGTTCCAAGGTTGGGTCACTTGGGTATAATTTTTGAATTTATTCTAAAATAGTTTTATAACTAAAAAACGGAAAGGAAATGATTTTAATTTCCTTAGAAAAATTTAAATGGTCCAAAATACCTATATGTTTTTCGATATATGGATGATTTAATTATGGAAAATGTAAATATTATATGCTTAATTAATTTAGAATGTTTTTCTGACCATCAAGTATAGGTTACATTTTATTTAATATGAGGACATATAATAATTCTAGAACAAGAAATATGTTATAATATTCTTATTATCATTTTAATTAACCATAATAATATTTTTATTCCTATCCTTTAAGGTGGTGGCGAAAAATAGAGTGTATTATTCTTAGAGGTGATGAATCAACCATATTATAAATAATGCATTTGTTTTAACAGTAAATAATTTTTCAATATATGATAGATATTACATTAACACAATAAAATTTCACTATATTTATAATTCCATAGTAATTATATCATGTTATATGATATATATGTGGATAATGTATAAGAATAAATTATTTTTAAAGAGAATGTTTGAGAATATTACCTCTTGAAAGTTGTCTAATAAAATACCCCTTAATGAACTTTTGTATTGGAATTTCAGAAGAAAAAGCAGTATAGGGAAGTGGGGAGAGAGATTATGAGATATTTTTCATATGCTTCAGTAATCTACAAATCATATAAGGTGTGGGATAAGGGGTGATATTTATAAGGTGAGGATACAATGTTTTTGAATATTTTTTTTCATTAGTTTATTATTTTGGATGAAAAATATCGATAGTGATGAATCTTAGGACTATATATCATAACTATTTCATGTGAATTTGAAAAAATGATCACTTACATCATCCATGACTCATTTCTATAGGTATTTTAGATATATTTAAAATTATAATATTTTGTCATATTTTACACTTCAAAAAAAATAAACTATTTTAATTTTTTTACCCTAACACTTTATCAATGTTCAGATTGAAAAAATGAAAAACTTTTTAATAAAATTAGTTATTAAATATTATAAAATTAATTTTTTTTAAAATTACCTTTTATTTGAAATAATACAAATTTTAAAATTAAGATCAATTTTATGACCCTTTAATAAATTAATTAATGTCTCATTAGATTATATTTACATTATAATAAAAATTAATATTACCTTATAAACCCATTTTATTGAAATAAAATTTTTTCTTTCAATTTATTTTTATTTTCTATAAAAATAAAAATAAAACATAACAATTTTACAAAAAAAAATGGACACTTATTTTAAAATTTAAAAAACATTATTTGTTTGTATCTGGATATAAATATGTCATATTTTAATTTTATAACACATTTACATGTTATATTACATTTCCGTAGGCAATATTGCTATTTTAGTGGTCTGGTTACTATTCTTCAAGGTTTAATTACAATTCAAATAGTCATATTACAATTTCTAGGATTATTTTTGTAATGGTTATATGGGTTACGTAGTTTATATAAATACATTATATTTCATTCACTCTTCATTGATTTTATTTTTTCTCAAGGTTATATACATTTTTATTTTCAAGATGAATATTTTATTAGTAATAGCCTGCATCATTTCTATAGTGTTGTTTTCGAGTTTAGTTATTATAGTGGATTGAGTAGATCCAAACTTTTATATTTTAGTTATCTTGTTTAGTATTTTTTATCCCATTTAAATATTTCCATTTATTATGGATATATTTATTCTCTAAATTTAATGTTTAAATTAAGTTAATATTTTCAGTTGTACCATGTGGTGCATGTGCTTTATATAATACTATATTACTAAATATGGAAAGTTTATATAAGAAGGGAAATTCTATTGATAAAATTACAGGTCGTTAAATTGTCCCCCTCTTAAGAAATTTCATCCTCTAAATTTCATTTTTCCCACTAAATTGGAAAAATGAGGGTAATTTTGTTTTATTTATTTGGTTCCTAGAGATCCTTCTTATACTTATGGTTTATCCATTTTAATTTAACTAGTTGACTTATCCTTCTGTAAAGAAATTTTTATCTATGGTACATGATATTCACTACATTCTCCTCATAATAGAGACCCTTTTCCAAATATATAACCTTTGAATCTAGAAAATGTTAGGGATATGGTATTTAATTCATCAGGAAGGGAATGTATAATACCAAATGTACTTGATAAATGGATTATCGAAGTGTTATTAGATAGGAAACAACTCTGATGTGATCAACAATATCAATGGGGCTGATATAATTGAGGCCTAACTTAACATTTTTATGAAATATCATTACTCTCATCCATAAATATATGCGGAAGAACACTTTATTTACAAATTCAAATTGTAGGCATCATTGATAAATGTCACCATAGATCTTCTGTTTTCTCTAAGCAACCCTGGTGTTCTACTAGATGGGATTGACATTTTCTACCATTTCTTTGATCGTTTTAAGACCCAATATCTTCTATTCACAAAATTTATCCCAAAATATTGGTTTTCTACATCTCTTCCTATAATTTCATTCATATAGATCCATTTTTATTCTTTAGTGGAAACTAATATTTTATAAGAACTATACCAAAGGAAGATGTTGATCTCATCCTACTTTGAAGTTAATCGAGAAATATTTCATAATCTATCCATGTTTTTGAAATACCCACTCATATTGGCCATAATTTTGGGGGTGATTGGTCATACTAAAGTTCAAATCAGTTTTTAGATATTGTTACAGAGTCATGCAGATTATAGAGGTAGAACTTGGATCTCAATTATGTACAATAAATAGTGGTGTTATATGTATCCTCACCACTTCTCTGATGTATATACTTGAAAGTTTATTGACTTCGACTTCCTCTAAAATTGGAATAAGTTGAGTAGCCTTCGTAAGATGATCCACCAAAACCCAAATATAATTATTTATTATTGATGAATTTGGAAGAAAATTTACAAATTCATGGATATGTTTTCCCATTTTCATGTAGGTATGGGTGATGATTACATCATCCCTGTATACTTATGCATTTAATCCTTCACCTGGTGAGATACTAGAAACTTTGATATATATTATGAAACCTCCTTATTTATATTATCCAACCAATAGTGATCATACATATACCAATTCATATTTTCAATCCTTGGGTGGATGGAAAAGGTTGGGATATTTGAATAATATGACAAATCCTTTTTTATCTCAAAATTGTATGGTTTACATAGTCATGACCCAAATCTTACGACAACTTCTTCAACAACATTGATCTCAAAAGATTTCCCTTTTCTTATATCTATCAATATCCTCTGAATTTCCACATCATCCCTATAATAATATTTTATATTCTCTAGAATGGATGGTTAAGAAATCATATGATAAAGGAAATATAATGTTTACTCTTTTTAAGATTCCCATGTCAGAACATTCTATGTCTAAATGATCAAATCCCTAAAAAATTATCTTCATTAACAATAAAACAATATGTTTTCTACTGAAACATTACACCTCTTTATTTTCTTTCCCAGGATGGTAGTGGGTTGATTAGTCATAATACTTGATTATATTAACAATATTTTCTTGCATATATTATTCTCCTTTGGTTTGAATATATAATTTAGGATTTTATAATTTGTATATATTCATTACTTATCTAAATAAATATAATTTTTTTAATCATATAATGTGAAGATCACTAAATCCAACTAAAAATCATATGTTGTATATTTCTATTCATGAATTTCTTAATATATTGAGATTCAAGATATCACTTTATCATTCAACACCAACCCACAACCCAGGAAATTATTTGAAGAATTGCTGTATAGCATGTAAAATTCCCCACTTGTGGGTAGTGTATGTACATGTGTTGTTATAAGACTCTTTTTAAATTCCGTTAAGCTCTCTTATAATTCATTGGTCTAAAAAACATCACTTTCTTCCAATTAGGTATGGTTAGTGGTTTAGAAACCTAGGAGAGGTTTCTCACAAATCATCAATTATACCCATCTAGCCCAATAAATACTTGTATCTTAGTTATGGATACTAGTCCAGGACACTCCTCAATTTGCTTTATTTAACAAGGGACCATCAGTACACTTTTATTAGTGACAACATGCCCCATTAATGATACCTAATCCATCAATAAATCACATTTAATATACTTTTTATATATATTTTCCTTTCACATAGGCTGTAGCATAATATTAAAATGATCCCCCATACACTTGTATTATACTAGTATATCATCAATAAATACTAATAGAAATCTATCCAGGTAATATATAAATAATTTATTAATTATGTCCATGATAACTTATTGAGAATTTTTAATTTCAAAGGGCATCACTAAGAACTCATATTGTCTATAACATTTTCAAAATGAAGTCTTGGGAGTATATTCATTCTTCACCATTATTTAGTGTTTTTCTAGACCAAGGTCTACCTTAGAGAAATATTGATCCCCAAATAGTTGATTGAACAATTCATTTATCCATGGTAGAGGATATATGCTCTTTATTTTTTTATTGATTTCAGAGTAACCAATGAAGATGATCACTGTCCCATCTTAATTCTTGATGATGTGGATTAGCATACCCCATAATAAATTACATAGGTATAAAAATAATTTTATATTCTCACTTATAACTGAATCTACATTTTTTAGAACTCAATATTTTTCATTCTTCAAGGAGTATTGTATATAGTAAGATATCCATGTGTATATTTAATTAAAAAATCAACCACTTATTCAGGAGAAAGACCATGTAAATATTTAAGAAGTACATCATTATTGTCCCCCACACAAGACATGTATTGAAGAATGATTATCTCATTTTTTATCAATAATTTTAGCAAGATATTCTTTCTCATAAAGAAATAATATCTAATATTTAGTAAAATAGTCTAGAGAATGTTTATCCTTGTCCTTAAACCTATAGAATATTAGGGGAGGATTCAGTCTATGAATATTGTTATAACTCTCCTGACAGTTGATTTTGGATTTATATAATGACAACCAATCTGGGCCTAATATGGATTCAAAATCCATGAAAGGAAGTAGGAATGTATTTTATGGGAGGTATGGTCCACAAATATTTTCTAGAGATGAATTATATTCTTGGGATAAAATAATTTATCCATTCACTATTCTAATAGTTAACTGAACCTATATGTTTTTAGTGATTTTTTAATAGTTCTACTAAAATTGAAACAAATCAAATAATATATAAAACCATTATAAAATAGATCATTCGCTATTCTAAAATTAATAATTAGTGTACTAAAAACCATACCATTGTTGGGATCTAACTCAATTATAGTTATAACACATGTGCTCCCTTTATCTATAGGCCTTAGAAGTTGTTATCATTGATTGTCTATCAAAAACATTATCATAGGGAATGAACATGCATAATTACTGATTCCTTATAGTTGAAACACTGTACTGTAATCTAAGTATTGATTTGAACCTTCTTTTTTTCCTTTCTCATTAGTATTATTCTTAATCTTAATTTTATATTGTTTAGTATGATTACATTCTTTTCCACACTTAAATCATCTATAGGTTCCCTTGAGACAGTTTTTGGGATTCTTATTCACATATTCTTGACACTTGGGTAGTCTGGTATTCTTTTTTTTCAAGGTATTTATCCATTGATTCTCAAAAATTAAACACGATTTTACACTTATTATCTCAAACCCTATCATACCACTGACACTCACCAATACCCATCTCATACTTAGGTATTAATAACTAATATCATCATAACTATAAATGCCTTGAATCTCCAAATATTTTTATAGACTCAACTTTAATCCACTAAGGAAGTGGTCCACCTTATATTTATTTTTTATGATAAATCCGAAGGCCATCTATACTAACCTCTATATTTATACACATAAACCCCAATATATTCACATTCTATTTAACTAAAAATGATCAAATTCATATCCTTTTTTTGACGATGAGTTCACATAAAATATGTGTAAAAAATATATTTTCTTAAATCCTTCCAATTACATAGAATTTATTTACACTGTAGACTGCGTGTTTTTGAACAACATACCCCAATGAGAAATTTCCCCTCCATGTTATAAATTTATAACAAAAACATTTCTAGATATGAATAATAATTAAAAACAAAATATATTATCAATAGATTTAATCCATTTTCTATGATGAGAGGATCAGATGTTCCATTAATGGTGGGATGCTTTTTTCAAAAAAGGACACGACCACAACTTTCCCTTTCCTAGGAGGGGGTGTTCTGCACGATTCAAATTATTACAAATAATTTAATCTAGTTGAGATAGTAATACAATAAATATATCATATAAAACTCACAAAATTCTTGGAATATCATTAGTTTAACAATCATATTATCTATCCCATTGGTTATTGGTACAGTTCTTCCAATTTCCCACCATTAACTAAAATAAAGAGAAAAATGGAATGATAATATCTAAACTAATAATCATATAAATATGGAAAATATGAATATAGAAGTAATAAATTAAATGTGACATGTAAATATTAACCTATGAGTCTCTAGGATTTAATTTAAGTTATCCTTTTTAATTTTACAATTAGATTTTCTAACCATATAATCTATTCAAGTAATTCATAATGGTTTTTATAGAGTTTGGGAATTTTAAAAAGAATATCCCTCAGGAGTGTGATACCAATTATATTTCATGGAATATTTATTATTCACCAGGTTGTGATTGAGTTAATTCCTAATATTCACTTTTTTGGGGATATTACCCCTAGTAAAAATTGTTCCATAACCACAAATAGTTGTAGTTTCATTATAGAGATGCAATTTATTAGAGACTACTATCTCTATACTTCAAAAAAATTATAGAATATCTTCAAATTCATAGAATTATTCCTAGGGTCATTGATAATATATTCTTTTTATAATACCTAAAAACAACTAGGGATTTCTCTAATACAAACAATAGTGACCCAAGTCTCTTATACATACTATAACATGATTTTAAACATAAATATCCAATAAAAATAACCTAAAGATCTAGAGCCATAGTCTCTTTATAATACATGTTTTTTAATAAATAAATATTAAACTAAAATTAATATCATTTATTTAAGTCTTTTTAATTACCTACTAAATCCCTTTGAGATTCAAAAATTTCCTAGGATAGCCTAAGAAATACATAAATAAAACGGGTGATCTAACAATCCCAGTAAGGGAAGAAACATTGTAACAGAGCATGATATAGGAGTAAAAAATACAATATGAAACCATAATAGACAAGCATTATGAATAATACTCTTAGAGCATAACATAAATAATATTAATTAATAATATCATGTCAACATAACAATGTGACACAAATATGAAACATGAAATAAGTATAAGTTAAGTCAAACTTCTAAGACAAAATCACATAGTGGACATAGTCACATCATGGGTTTGGTTTAATCTATATTCCCATACAAATCCCCCATATGATAAATTATTTTTACCAAATAAATTTAATAAATAACTTAGGGAACCCATCATTACATGTACATTCCTACGTATTCCAAAAATTTAAATCAAACATAAGGCATAACCATATGAATAACACATAGAAAGAAACATAATATATAATCTTTCATCATATCATAATAATAGGAGATTTCATAAATATTACAAAGAGAAAAAATTAATTTTAATAGAAATTAATATTTGAATAAATAATCATAGGTATAAAAATTTTTCCTCTTAAAAAAAATATATGAAAAAGGGTAGAGAATATGATGTAGAAATGAACTGTAAAATCATGTTTTATTTAATTAGTTAATGACTCTTTGAGAAAAAAAACATTGAATTTTCTTTGAAAACCAAACATAAAAAATATTATTTATCTCTAATATATTACAATTTTCAATGATATCAGGATTGAGAATAATTATTTTAATTGAGTGTTACATTAATGGATTAGGGGATAGAAAATATTCCCTTAATCAGGATTAATTTTAAAGAATACTTTTGACAAATTAACTTAAGGAATTTATATCCCATTAAAATAAGTGTGAATGAGTTAGAAATATATATATAATATATATATATAGAGAGTTTATAAGAATTTATAATTTCAAATATATAAATAATGTTTGTTAGAGAGAAAATAGTTATATTCAGGAGAAAATAGGCTGGTTTACAGAGATCCCTTACCTTAGTTCTAGAATCATTCTTCCCTAGCACCCAACGACATGGAAAATAAAATGAGACTAATTAATTAATTATTTCCGAAACCGTAAAATATATATTTTATTTACTATAAATATATTGTGTTCATTAACAACCATTTCATTGGAATATCATATTTAATTTCACTATTCATATGGAGATCGTTTCATGGTTCGAAGGATCGGTCACCTGTGTATAATTATTTAGGTTCTTTTAAAATGGGTCTCCAACTACAGAAGTAAAATGAAATGATATTAATTTCATTTAAAAAATAAATTTCACCAAAAACCAATATGTTCTTATGACATAGGGATGATTCATTTAATAAAAATGTTAATGTTATAAGGTTAGTTTATTTAGGTGGTTTTACCATCCATCATGAACTAGTTTTTTTATATTTAATATTCTGTACATAAATTCATTATGGAAAATGAAATATATTATAATGTACATGCTATAGTCATTTTTATCATAATAATATTTTTATTACCATCAATGAAGGCAGTGGACAAAAATGAAGTGTGATGTTCATAGAGGTGGCGAATCATCCATTTTGTAAACAATGTTTTCATTTTAAAAACACATGAAGTGAGGGTGGATGGTGGATAATATTTTTACACAATAAAAATGAAATATATTTATAATACTGGAGTCATTATATCTTTTTTGTTGATGTATTTTGTGAAATGGTATAAAAAGAAATGAATTTAAAAGGGAATGTGTGGGAATAATACCTCTTCAATATTGTCTCTGGAAAAAATCCTTAAAGAAATTTGAGATTGAAAGTTTAGATTAAAAATGATTCCATCGGTGTGTAATGAGATTTTAGGGGAGAGTTTTATAGATTTTGGGTATGATCGAAGTATTAGATGGTGTGAAGAGAAGGGGTGGTTAGGGGTGGTACTTATTATGGGTGGTGATGAGTCTTTCTGAATATTATATTCATTAGTTTATTATTTCTTCTTACGAATACCACTAGAAATGAATCTTGTGATTGTATACATTATCTAATTCATGTTATTTCTATGAAATAGTCACTTATAACCTCTATGAATCAATTATTCTTGTATTTTTTCATTTTTCTAATTATCATATATTGTTGTATTCTACTATTGACAAAAATTTAACTATTTCAGAAAAATACCAAAAAATAACATTAATTATTTTGACATTTATATTGACAAAATGAATTCCATTTTATGAAAATATTTTTCTATATCTTAAAAATTTTCTTTTTTTATAAAATCCCCATTTATTTGATAAAAAAATACTAATTTAAATACTTTGATAAATATTCAGACCCTTTGAAAAATTTATGAAGGTATCATAAAATTATATTATCATTATAATAAAACATAATGTTACATTATAAAACCATTTTATAAAAATAAACATTATTTTAAATATTTATATTTTTAATAAAAATTAAAATAATACATTTTTTTAAAAAAAATATAAAAACTTATTATATAATTTTTAAAACATTTATGTACTTTTATTATAATATAATTATGTCTTATTTTAGTTTTAAATGATATATAAATATAGTTTTAAATTTTTATAGGCAATGTTATCATTATAAAAGTTTGGTTACTAATCCTAGTAGTTAGATCACTATTCCAATAGTCATATTTGAAAGCATCATATCGGTTCCCAACTTTTTAAAAATACCTCACATTTCATTCATTTTTCATTAGCTTCTTTTATTTCTAAAGGACATAAATATTTTCCTTTTCATGATGAATATTTTATTGATAATATTTAGCATCATTTATATAGTTCTATTCATATGTCTGGATATTCTAAGGGATAGATAAGATCAAAATTTTAAATTTTAGTGACCTTATTTTCTATTTTATATTCGATTATAATATTTTCAACTCATGTGAATATATTTATTTTATAAATGTGATTTTGAAATTTATAAAATTGTTCTATTACGAGGTGTATGTGATTTATATAATACTACATTAATAAACCTGACATATTTATATAATAATGAAAATTAAATTTAAAAAATTATGTTCCATTACATAATTTCTTATAAAATAGTATCAAAGATTAGTGTGAAACTAGAATTGGGACTCCAATATTCTATATGCTAGTTACCTTCTATATGGGTATTCAAACATATATAATGTGATGAATTAATATATAAATTTAAAGAACAATAATATTGTATATAAAAATCATTTCATCATGAAAAATAGATTTATCATCTAAGGGATATGAACCAATAGATGTGATAATATCTATATCATTCGAGAAATAAATTTTTTTGGCCAAAATATTGATGACATTATTCCCCTATTTCCATTTATATATGATCAAATCATCACGATGAACTATAATGTTTTACTCACCAATTAGATAAATGATATACCCATGATACATATATTTTCCATCCATAGAACTAATAACAAGTTATAAATATCCTTCATCAATATAATATAGAATTCTTGTTATGGGTTTATATACGTAAAAAAGTTTATATTTCATTTTATTATGATTTCAATGGATATAATGCTCAGATATAATTTCTAAAGGCTTTCATGACATCTATAAATTAATATCATATAATCCGTCCACCGTATATGATGTCATTTTAGTATACAATGTCGATATTTATATTATAACCCAAACATATAGGATACAAGTTTACCCAATGTTCGTGACCCCACCTACCGATCATATTGTTTGATGAATCATGGGGTTACCATAAGAGACCTATAGTGAAGGTAAAACATTTCACCCCTGTATATTCTGACCCATGTCATTAATAACCAATATAATCAGATTCTTTTAATTTGTAAACAATACTATGAATCTTTGTGCCTAGAGTTATTTCAGATCACCTAGATGGTCTAACAACCTATAATAAAAGATAATATATGATTCTATCTAGAAATTTAGTTAATATTATCCCAATAAACCAATTCATTAAGATTGATCTAAAATAAAATATATTCAAGGGATATTTGTAACTGATCAATAAGGAATAAATAGAAAAACCTAGACTAGTTTCCATTAAAGAAAAGACTATCCTTAGACTCACATTTCGATAGCAGAAAATAGTAGTAGTTATAGAAGAACTAGAATCACTTTTACTTGATGAAATTTTCAATATAATTGTATCTATGAAATAAATACCACACTAAAAAAATGAACTTGGAATGGATTTATTTCATTTAAATGATATTAACCCATTTTTTATTAAACTAATGTTAATTTTCATGGATTAGCTTGCAGTAATCCTTTAGGTTGTTGTTTCTATACTGGGCCTATATAAAAACACACCAGTCATGAACTTCCTCCAATAGTATTCCTTATGTTCATAATTCAGAATTGAATTAGTTGGTGAGGGTTGATCCCTAGCATCTCTAAAATCATATTTAAATATATATAGTGTAACTAAAGTGTGCTTCCCAACCTATTAACCATAGAAAATAGATCATTTTCTTTACCAATGATACACTAATAATGATTGAGTATAGTGAAAATATGATATTCAATAATATTCTAAATAGTAAAAAAAATTGTATTTAATTTTCTCATGAAATCATAACCTTTAAAATATTTTTATTATTATTCCAATATAATGATTTATAAAATTAACTCTAGGGATTATTTAGATTTCATCACTTACATGGTTACACCGAATACTAATCCATCCTTAATCAGTTAGTTTTACTAGTAACTTTTATCTTACCAAATTAAAACTACCTTCTAAGTTTCAATCATATATAATTCAATTTATAATTTTCCCAATTCTTCAATTTAATCCTTTAGGAGATCTAATTAATGAGACTATATGTATAAAATTCAACAAGAGGGAAAAATTAACCAATGTTAATCTAGATTTGAAAGAAAGAAAATGGATTTTTCCAATTATTATTGAGACATAAAATTCAACTAATCAAATTTTCAGAATTATGAAACTAAAATAAATACTAAATGAACAATTCCTACAATAGTAACTCTATCACCAAGAATAAACACCACAAGCTAGTAATATTTATCTCAGTTATCAATTAAAACCTAAAAAATTATACAAATTGGATAGAGAATATATGGTGATCATATAAGTATAATCAATATGATCCTTCATATAAACTACCATGTAACGATGGAAAAAAATACAAAATAAACAAAGCATAATTAGTTAAACCAACTCATTACCTATTTCACGTTAATGCACAAAAAAACCTAAATAAGACTCACTCACAAAACCTATATAAAATTATAGTAATATAATACTATGAAAAAAATATAAAAAGTCACCCACAACTATTTTCTCACTTTTCTATACACCCTTATGTCCCAATAGATTATTTCTTTAATCTCAAATCCCTTTCATAAAAACATGACCAAATACAACATTTTGCATCACAACCACAATCACATAACCATAGACACATACTATATATCACACCCACAATCTTATTACACTATATAACCAAATCATTTCCTTATAAATTCATCATCGCCTTATCATCCATCCATTTAAAAAAATTATAACCTCAAAAAATTATAAACTATCCACAATATATATGGAAGAGATAATGATAGTGGTGGAGAATTAATTAATTGTTATGAACCATATGATGCATATTGTGGGTACACCCATAACCTAAAACCTCAGATAAGCATCATCCATGTTACCATACTCTGGTGGGGGTGTATAAGAAATAACAAAAAACTAAAATGAATATAAAGCTAACAAATACTATATTAATTGTCTATATCTTTCCCTAACACCTTTAAAACCAATTACCAATGAAATATATACACAATCACATAATTAATTCACCACTTCCAATAACCATAAAAAACTATATAATGTGTAAACATCCACACACCTCTATCCACTTAATAATTAATTACCACTTTAAACATTATTTAGTAATATACCATATTCATTTATTATCAGCACTAATTATAATAAGTATATTACCACATATTGTTTCTTTAACATTCAATTATCACCTTTTATTTCCACTAATTCAATTCATTATTGTACACAAACCATTTCTATTTACACTATCAATTTTTTCTTTATTTATTTCCATATCCCAATCACTCACAAACCACATCAATGTGAAAATATTATACCAACATCCAAAAACATTAATCTATAACACCTTTATAATAAATTCCATAAAACCCCATGCAAACTACATTAATGAAATTTATCATTACACTGTCATCTACCAAAATAAACTAACAAATGTTTTACCCTATTATCACAAAATGAAAACAATATAATCATATTAGAAAACAAAAACCAAATAAAATTATGCTACTTCATTCAATTGTTATGAAAATTATTAAAAAATAATCCATAAATAATCAAATTATTTCTTCCATTACCATCTTATTATTCATTTAACCATTTAAACATGTTTCTAGATATGGATATCTACAAAACATTAATAATTTATTCACATCAAAATAACAAGTGAACAATAACTCGATGATAAAAATAATATGCGTAGAAACATTTATTTCACCGAGAAAATGAGATATTAATTTGATTATTATAATTATTAGGTCAATATAATATCTTTAAAAAAATAAAATAAATCATGATATATAAACAATTAAAAAAATATAAAATAAATTATATTTTTAATCCATTTACTAAAACCAAATTATTTTAAATAATAGAAAATGGATTATTAGAAACAAATATTTAAACACCACATACTCACAAAACATTACTACAAAACCTATACTCATCATTTTTCAACAAATCACCTGACCAAACATTATCAAAACCAAGAACAAACATCTTATGTAAATTCCTCAAGAAGTGAGAAATTTTATAAGAGGAAAAGAAACAAGAAATAAATAACTTAAATTATTGAGAGTTTGGACTTATGGGAGATAGGAAGACAGACACCATGTATAAGAAATTTTTAGTAAAATAAGAAATTTCTAGAGATGGGAATTGTTAAGAAAAATAAAAAATATCTAAATAGAATTTGGTAAACATTAAAATTTATAAATAAAATAAATTTTACAAAAATCATGATGATTTGATGATTAATATAATGAAATTATAGTAGGTGAGCTAGATCTGTGAAATCCATAGCATAATCCTACCTTGAATTTCAACAATCTATAACCATAAATTTGATTGATACATATTACAATATATTATGATTCATTATACAATAGTGGATGTTATCTATACTTTTAATGTGTAAACCTACCTATTCTTACTCAATCACAACTATTACTAGAAAAAAATACATTGTAATACAAATATCATGGTATAATGATAATAACCAAAATTGATAACAACAATCATGACCGAAGATTAATAGTACAATATAAACCCTTAAATCACAATAAAAATAATCGATGTGTAATGATCAAGTAGTAATCAAACCGATTCAACTCCTCTACATGGTTTATAAAAGAAAACAAATCACAATGCAATTTTATGGAGTAAATTTTTTTTGTTTCTTTAAAACTATTTCCAATCTGTACTAATTCTCCACTACTCACCTATAAACTCAGTCATGACACCCCCAACACCCTTAAAACATAATGTGGAGGACTGAGAAAATATGAACCTCAACACAACTTCTGAATATCATGGATCATATAAATAATGTACTATAAAACATGAATACTCAAATGGTCAATAATCTATTGTAATATAATATGTACAAGTAAGTGACATGAGAAATCATAAATAAAATGATAATAATATAACCTCATTTATTATCATCTATGTAATGAATGTTTGAGGGGGGGGGGGGGTTAAGGTGGGAAGGTGTCACCTCATATTTTAGTTAGAATATTCCTTAATGTGTAACTTGTATTATTTTAAATATATATTGAAAATTATGATGAAGTATTATACATAGTGAAATATTAATAAACTATAAAAATAAATATTATCGAAAATAATTATAAACATTATAAATGGATGTTGAATAAAATTAAATAAAAATATTTCAAACATGAAGTAATCATCCTCACAATATTCTATGTAAATCAACTCCCTTAGCATAACTATAAAAATATTGTGAAATATTAGAAATATTATAGGCATTTATATTGTAAGGACTCTAAATTAAACATTACATCTTCTAACGTTTTTTAACTATAATTCATATTTGAGGATATTTTCAATTTAGAGAATTTTATAATTTGGAAAAAATCTTTTAATGTAAACCCATAGATTACAAGTGGACACTTATACTCATTATACATTTTTTCTCCATATAAAAATCTTAAAAACAAAATATTATTTCTTTCATGAAAACTCTTATCAAAACTCAATACGACTTTATCATTTTACTTAAAAATCCTATAAAAAAGGTTTAAAAATTTGACATGAGCAGAAAACGTTTCACAAGGGATATTAGAGAAATGAAATCATTAGTCTAGTGAAAACATAAAAACACATATGAAATTTACCTTTATCTTAAATGTTCTTTGAGAATATAAAATATATAATTCCCACCTTAAAATCACATATAAATTTTTCTGAAAGAAAATTAATAAAAAACATAGAAAGAAAAATAAAAATTTTTCTTGAAACATAGAGAATAACATTAATAAAACCCTTTAAAAATACTTTTTAATTGGAACAACCATACAGATGAGTACCAAATATTTTTTAACCACTTAATCTATTACAGTCTTACCCAGTGCTATATGGGCCACCCCCTGAATCTATAATGGGTTTACCCTGTGATATCTAGCCACCCCATGTTAAGATGTAGTGGGATTACCTGACGCTATTTTTTCACCCCCTGTTAAACTATAATGGACTTATCTGACACTATCTAGGCCACCCCATGTTAAGATGTAATGGGATTTCTCGGTGCTATATCGGCCACCCCATATTAATATGTAATGGGATTTCGTGGTGCTATCCAGGAAACACCATGGTTAATGATCAAGAACCATATAATTAATAAAAAAATTATGATTTCAAAATTTTTATCATAAATAATTTAAAATTTGTTTTAAACTCACAAGAAAATCACCCTTGGATATCAGAATGCCGTTTCATTTTTTAATTTTTTTAAATAAAAACACTACACACATCATAAAGAAACCATTTTATTTGAAAATAACCATGAGAATTTATAAAATAATTATCAAATCATTAAAGTTTCATGAAGTCGTAAATATATGATCATGCCATAATAAAATATATTTTTTCACTTTTGTGAAAAGAATCCTTAGAATAATATTTTTCAAAATAAAGTCCCTTGAAAATATCATATCATGGAAATGAGAATTAATAAAATGAATAACTTATGTTTATTTTCTATAAATCAATATAAACAATTCTATTTACATCATAATTAATCAAAAATTCATTTAAAAAATAATCATAGCATGACATAACTAATGAAGTAGAATTTTAACTCAAAGAATACGAATTGGTTAAGAATTCCCTAACCTCGAGTCCTAATAGTTAAGTAAAATATTAATTTTACTGAATAATAAACATATTTTAATTATTTATATGCTTGGTACACCTTTTCATGTTTATCATTCCATTTATATCACTTATTACCATGTTCTAACAATTACTTAATTATTAAGGTTCATGTCAAAAATTCTAACGATATTCAATACATGAGTCCAAAATGACATTGGTATGATTTCTATAGTCAAAGTCGTAATTATTAGATAATATATATTACAATAATGTCATAGTTATCAAAATTATACCTCATTTTTACTTTTAAATACATCCGTTAAATATGTATATGAGAAAAGAACAATGTTACAATCATGGATATGGTAAGTCGTATGTACGCATGCATAATGTTTTTAATGTTTCAATGATTATTTTGGAAAGAAGGTAAATATTATTTTATCTTTAAATAGTGATCATAATATAATTATTATCATATTAATAATTTAAATTTAATTTTAAATATCATTCAAAATGATTCACATCACTTCATGGTGGCGATAATTCACACTTACTGAACAATGCTATAATTTTGATATGAGTGGAAGGTAGAAAATAAATTGAAATATAATTATTTAATAATGATACATATATCATGATTATTATATATAGACATTATTTCCATCACTGTATCCCATCTTGAGAGATTATTATGGAAATTGAATTTCATCTGTTCGCAAAGTGGTAGTCCACCGTACACACGAACAATAACTTCTTTTCTCATTTGATGGAACTGAATATGGATTTAAAGGATGATATTAACATAATAAAATATAAATATATTTATGATAATGGAGTTATTATTTAATAATTTTCTAATAATGTTTTAATGGATTGAAATAATAAACAAGACAGAAACAATTGATTAAAAACAATACCTCTTCTTTAGAAATCCTTCATTGCTTAATACCCTAAGACCCATAAGGGAGGAGTTATTACTAAAATAAGAGACAAATAATTTTTTTAGGGATATATTATGGTATTTGGAATGATTCTTTATGAACAAAACATGTTTTTAAGTGTGAAGAATGAAGAACAAGTGGTTCCCATTAATATGAGATGGGAGGGGCACTCTTTTAATTTCACAAAATAATAAATTAATATAAATCATTTTAAATTTACTAATATATAAAAGGTGATTTATTTATAATATAATATTATTAAGGATGTAAATATCATAATCCAATAAATATTAGATACGTTTTGACTAAAAGTTTACCCCTTATAGTTTGGTTTTAAAACTTATTTAACCCCTTTAACTTCTACCACGACAACTTCTATTGTTACACATTGATGGATTATATAATTAATATAAAATATAAAACGTCCCATATATTAAAAATTGATTATATTTTAAACCGTATACATATACTTTGGTAATTTTTTATAATTTTATATCATTTAATAATATATTATTTATTTTAAATATCATTTATGTCAATTTTGACACTATACATTACATTGAATTTTACAAAAACAATAACACCACAAAATATCATCAAACAAAAAATTTTAATTGATAAAAAATATTTCAATGTCATCAAATAAATTCATGCATGACATTACTTATCTCAAATTATATTTATTTTAATATTTTTAAAATCATTTATTTGATATTCCCATTAATTGAATAATCAATGCATATTAATTATTTTAGAATTTAAGGTAATTATTTAATCATAGAAAATTATAAATAAATTACCATTATATAAATAAATATTTTAGCTTTCAAATTTATATTTATAGTTGAAGTTATCTTCTGGATAAACATATATTAAAAAATTTATAGTTGTTACAACATATGTATGATGTCTTTGACATTTCTTTAAAATAAAATTATATATGGGGATTATATTCTTCAAAGTGTCTCAAAGAGATAATAAATTCATCACAAGGATGGATTGTTTAGACAATAACTCATCCAATAATATTAGTACAAGTGTTTGGTAAATTTTATAATATTTATGGTAACTATTATTACCCTTACTTACCTGATTTTCCTTTATCCATGGTAATAAAAATTACAAAGTTTACTGTTAATATTGTCAAAAAATAAAAGGAAATTATTTAATAAATTCATTAAATATTATTAAAAGTATGTAATTAAATTTTTTAAATTAAAAACACATAAGTGTCTAAAATTAATTTAAAACTAATCCTTTAGACAGTGTGAGAAAGTTGAGGTTTAAAGTGAAATGGTTTAAAAGTTTGAAATGTTTTTTAATCCAGATTGATTATGAAAAATATTCCAATAAAATTAATTCTATTAATAGATATATAATTGATCTATTGTTAATTTAATACAAATTTAAAATATAATTTAACAATATAAATTATTTTGATGAAAATCCAGTTTTCAATTAAAAGGTAATATTATTTGTTATTCATCAAAAAATGAAACATGTTAGAAAAATAATAGAAATTATATGAAAGTAAATTATGATATCCTTATTTCAAAAATAAATTTTATTTTTTCAAATGAAATTTAAAAAATTGTAAAAAATTAGTTTTAAAACAAGTGCATCATCGAAGAAAAAAAAATTCATTTTTTAAAAAATATATCTTTTATGCATAAAATTGGATATGTTCTTTTCGTATTCCAATAGTATATATTAAATGAATATAAATTAATTTTATAAATTAGTGTAAAGATAATATAGTTAGTCCAATATAATAGATAATAAATACCATTTATATTTAAAAACTAATATTTTCTTTTTCGTTATAGCTCGATGTGGTGTATCTTATAGGCTATCGAACATAGTATTTCATTTGGAAATATAGGGATTTTACATTCTTCCCCATTTTGGAAAATGTTTCCTTGAAATTTTGAATTTAGAATCAGTAAATATGGTTTTAATTTTCAAAATTCGTACATTTAAATCTAACACTGGAAAAATAATTAATAAAACTTCAATATTAAAAGAAATAAAAGGAAGTATGATGGTTATATGAGATAACACATACTAGGTTTCCATGAAAGAAAAAATGGAAGTGGAAGAAAAAAATAACTATAAAGTTATGATGGAGACTAATATAGAACATGTTAATGATAAAGTGAACAATTATAAAACCATAAATCTTGGATGTGATTAAAGGTAATTGATTTATTTGTAAGAAAAGTAAACAAATAAAAATTTTGTTTGAATATCCTTTCTATAGTGTTGAGGAATTATTTTACTATCTGGAATAAGTACATAAGAAAATATACTTAATTTTCAAGTAGAGTTTCATGTTTTAATAAATGACCACAACAAAATTATCTTTTTCTCTAAATTATGATTATTCAATATGAAGATTTTATACAAGATGCACTATAATAAGCATCTAGAGAATCCCATAATCTAAAAAAAGATTAAATATATATTTCTCTTATCTTAAAACATTACAAAAATCCAAAATTAATATTAAAAAATAAGACAATTCTTTAAAAATAATAAACCAACAAACTATTTTAACTTCAAAAATTCAAGAGTAATATATAAAATTCAACTTAGATCATTCAGTACACAATTTTCCTGAAAATTCCTAAATAATATTATAGACTAAGATTGAAACCCCAAAAATCGGATTTATTTGACAACATAGTCTTCTTAATAAAAAAATCACTCTTAATGTATCATACCAAAAATTTAATAGCCTAAATCACACAATTTATAAGATATGCTAACCATTTCGATAAATAACATGAATTACCAAATATGAGCAATAAAATACTATATGTTTGCAAAATATAATTCAAATTTTATTACTCAAATAAAATCCCATAGTATTGTATTTACCTTAATCATATAGGGTTCCAAAAATTGTAAAAGTCTTCCAAAATATCATTAATCACTTAGTCACTAAATAATTTTTCAACCCCAAAATGTAATAACATATAATTACCTAAAAAATAAGGGTCTCCAAAAATACCGCTAGTCACCTTAAAATATCATAACATAAAGGCTCAGAAGGGGTTTCTATGAAATTGAACAAATGATCAACATTAAAATTATACTCTTATTATGATATATATAAATATTAAGAAAAATATATTAATATCCAATGATATCTAAACCATATCATGATACCAACTATAATGAACCGAAATTAAAAACTAAATATTATAGTGTTTTTAAACTAGAATTCACATTCAAGAATATTTTTAGTTTATAGTTTTAGCGAATCAGTAAAAAATATTTTAATGTAAACTCATAAATTACAAGTGTAAACTTATACTCTGTATCCACTTTTTTACTATATAAAACTCTTTAAAATAAATAAATTAACTCTTTCATAAAAACTCTTTGATAATATAAATTTGACTTTATCCTTTCTCTTACACATCCTGTGAAAATCATTTAAAATCATTACATTAATATAAAGATCATAAAAAGCGATACAAGAGAAAGGAAACTCATAGTCTAGGTAAATAAATAAAACTCATATAACATTTACCTTTATCTTCAAATTTCTTTGAAAACATGAAATAATTAATTTCCACATGAAAAAACACATATGTATTTCTCGAAGAAAATCATTAAAATATATATTAATAATAGTAATGCATTTTTTTGAAACATAGAGAATCATATTCATAAAACCCTTTAAAACCCATTTTTAATTAGAATAACCTTATGGCTAACTACGAAAATTTTCATTACCCAAATAAGATATTATGGTCTTACCCAGTCCTATCTTGGTAACCCCATGTTATCCTATAACGGGCTTAACCAAAACTCTATGGTCCACCCCATATTAAGATGTAATAGGATTAATCGTTTCTATAATGTCCCAGAATTTCCGTATAATGTTTTTAATTATATATAATAATTTCGAGACCGTGAAATCTGACGACGTGTGATTCCGAGGCCCGGAGTACCCAGAACGATCCATAGAAAAAGTGTGAAGTTTAAAATAGCGCCTGTGAGAAGTTTTCCTTAAAAAGTGGAATAACTCTTAAATGGGATCCTAGATCAGAAATCCAAGGGCACTATTGTGTTTAGGATGGTAGGTTCACCCTAAGAGCGACTTATGTTTAGTCGGCGCATATAACGAAACATACTTGACATACATTATTAATAATTCAAAATTTAAGTACACTTATTACAACATATAACAAAACCATGAAAGGGCTGTATAGGTATAGTGTATTTAGAAACTGGGAAACATAAACAACTGGTTCATAAATCATCTATGTTGTCGTCCATTTATTTCCTCATATCTAGAGTCCCTTTTTGGAATATCCTACTTAATAACCTTCTTCATGACCTGGGGAAAGAAAACATACAAAAGGGTGAGCTCAAATTCTCAGTAAGGGTAAACAAAAGGAATATCAATCACATCATATTCATAAGAAAATATCATTTTGGAAATCATAACCTGCAAAAGAGATAATAATATCATAGCATGAGATAAATCATAGTAGTGAAATGTAATCCCAATAATCATAACCTAAAACATGAAAATTTGTGGAATACACACATAATCATATAGAATCATTTCTTAGTAGTCAAGACTCATTGCCAAGACTATCTTAGCAGACAAAGTCCATTTGTGAACTGAGTTCACTCCTCGTTTCAGTCCTGTTTCACTGAACCGGATTAACCTTCCATTCCATCCATGTCTATCTCATGAGATATAAATCATTACCCAATGCATTGGAGGGAGATATAGGTTCCACCCATCTCATAATGATACCATTCTTATGTGTGCCACAAAATCATAAACCATGCATCATAGCACAACCCATGTAATAAAAATGGGATTCTTAAAAATCACGTCATGATAACATAATCCATAAAAGGATATCGTATAAATAATTCCATCATAACATAATCAAATCAATGTAAAAATAGGGATATAAACATAACCCTATATTATCATATATGGAAAATAATTATGATAAAACACTTGAACTCCATTCTTGAGGAAAATGTCCTTTCTACTTAATTTTTTTTTCCTTTCTTAACATGTCATATAATTTTGAACTAAAAGAAGTTTATTAAAAATAAACTTGAGAACTTTTAAATGAATCTTCCTCGAAATAATGTTTTAAAAATCCATTCATGCCGTATAGGTTAAAAAAACATTCTTCCCGTACTTTGGCCGAAAAAGTCAAAAAGTAACTTGTACGAAAAACAAAAAAAGATTCCTTTCATATCTTTTACTAAAAACTCACCGAAGGGTAAAATTGGATTTAAACAACTATAGGTGGATGGAAATAATATTACATATTGAAGAAACATGGATGTGTATAATAAATATTCCCCATTAAATTCTGAAGTATAGACAATCTCGGATAAAAATGAGATTGTGTGATTTTCCCTTACCTTAGGTTTGATTTGCTTCGTAAGTGTCTG
Organism: Viscum album; assembly: GCA_963277665.1. NCBI lineage: Eukaryota > Viridiplantae > Streptophyta > Magnoliopsida > Santalales > Viscaceae > Viscum > Viscum album. The sequence continues at coordinate 80,454,908 of OY728155.1, read as the reverse complement.
AACATCCTGTATAATGATTTAAATAATATCATCAACTTATTCCAGAATCATAACCATTTCTATCATATCATATATTGTCATATTCTTAGCTTATTATTAGTAATATTTCATTGCTACTTGTTATTCAGGTGTTTATTACTTTTTGTTCTTATGCGTGTTTCGTCGAATAAATTCTTATTCTTCATTTTATGTTATAGATACCACATTTACAGAATGGTATTAGTGTAATATATATCATATTTATTCCCTCAATTCATTTATGTAATCATTATGAAATGAAAATCATGTAGAACGAGTCACATCACATTGTGGAGACGATATTCCGTACGTACGCACGAGCGATGATATCTTTCACATGATCGTGGAATTGTATTGTAGTGTATGTATAATATTTCAGAATCAATATAAATTTAAAATAATCATATATAGTTATTATTTACACCATTATACCCATCAATGTAAGGTGGTGGTCGAAAATAGATTACACCACAGCGTGGAGACGGTATTCCGTACGTACGCACGCGCGGTGATTTCATTTTCCATAGGATGGATAGATGGTGAAATAGGGTTGTTTCATACTTATAATAACATATCAGTATATGAGTGATACTGATGTTATTACTTCATAATGAAACAACAAAATAAGAAGAAGTGGAAGAAGAAATAAAGTTGAAAGAATCGGTAACGAACATTACCTCTTCTTTGAAGCGCCTGTTTGAGGCCTCCTTTTAGGGCACTAAAATTGGTCTTTGAAGAAGACCAGGACCTCTATAATGTTTCTAGGGAAGTGGAGAGGAGAAATTGGCAGGTTTTGTCCGAGATTGAAGGCTCAAAGTGGTGTGAGGAGGAGAGGAAGAAGGTTCCCTTTTATATGGGAGGAGAGGGGCACCTTTGAAAAAACTAAAAATATTATTTTATTATAAAGTCATATTCGGTTTTTAATAGCTCCAAATTGATTTATTTAGAATATAATGTGGTTTTGGGTTGGAATCCTCTCATAAAATAGAATTTAGAAAAGTTTAGATTTCTATTTTTACCTTATCATTTAAATTTAACTTTAAGTTAAATAATTTTACTTTTACCATGTCTTCTTGTTTTCTTACACTATAAGGTTAATAAACTTACTATAACAAGCCAAAATAACCCCAAGTTGTTTATTATTAATATATATAACCTTATATAAGTCATTTGGCCGAACGTTAGATTTTTAGGAATAAAATAACAATTAATAATATAATTTTTGTTTTAAAAACTATTTTATGTCATTTTTGACACTATTTGGTAATTGATTTTTTTGAAACTCATAACAGAAATATTAGTTCTAAAAGAGTTAATTAAATCAATTCTAGCATGTCATATTAACATAGAAAATTATTTTAATTCATAAAAAGTCTCAAATTACATTTATTTGGGTATTTATAACATCAATGATGTCAATATTTCATTAACAAGATAATTACTGCGTCATCATTGTGTCATAAATAAATTAAACTATTTAAAGTCTAAAAATTACAAATAAAATACCATTATGTAGGAAATATATTTATAATTCTAATGAATATTTATAGTCTAATTTATCTTATGTACAACCCTATATTAAAAATGATTTACTTATTAAACTTTGATTTTAACTATTTTAACCATTCTTTAAATAAATTAATAATAAATTCCCTAATCTAATCCAAGTGGTCATAAATGGTCATATTTTATTCCTAAGATTATTTTTGGTCGAATTAAACTTATCCAATAGAATTAGGACATGTGTTAGGGTAATAATAATACAATATTTACCCTTAATTACCATATTTACTTTTAACCGTGGTAAAAAAAAGTAAAAAGATACTATTCACCAAACATTATTTTCATCTCATTGAACCACATTTTAGTCCTTCATATTAACTGTGCCTCTCGGATTTTCGAAATTCCACTCACAGAAGCGGTAAAATTAAGTTTTATCTAAATTTGCAAATTCTCCTAGGAGGTGGGTAAAAGACGGGGAAAAGATCAATAAAATTTTTATATATCTAAAATTATTATAAAATGACTTCAATGAATTGCATTGAACTTAAATAGGTATTATGTATCAATTTTTACCTAAAATAAATTTAAATAAAATAAATAATTATTTAAATAAATAGTCGGTTTTTAAATAGTAACCTAGTGTTTTCACTATTCATCAAAAATTGAAAGTTTTCAGAAAAATACCAAAATTTCACCCTAGTCTAATTTCGATATTCCGAATCCAAAAATGAAGTCCATTTTGAAAAATAAAAATTAAAAAATTTCGAAAAGTGGGTATTACTATTCATAACAGTTAGTTTTAATAATATTTTAATAGCATATCATTGTTCTGTGAAACTCGGTATTGCGTACAACGTAAGCTATCGAGGAAGGCCGAGGTTGAGTGTAAAGAAATCCAATCTAGTGTTGTGTGTAGTGAAAGATTCCTTTGATGATGTATATAACATAAAAACAAAATATTTCTCATAAAAGTCTCAGGTGTTACATTTTACCCCCCTTAAAATGAATTTCACCCTCGAAATTCATCACTTTGTAACAAACAGATGAGGATTCCTCTCCCTCATCATATCCTCAAGCTCCCATGTAACTTCTTCTAATTGGTTCTTCCTCAATAAAACTTTCACCAAGCGAGTGGTCTTGTTTCGTAGGTCTTTTTTGCTACAATCCAGAATCTCTATTGGCTGTTCTTCATAAGAAAGATATTGCTCCAGCGGTACAACTCTTGAGCTGAGTACATGTGATGGATCAGGTATGTACTTTCTCAGGAGAGATACATGGAACACATCGTGAACTTGTGAGAGATTTTGTGGAAGCGCCAATTGGTAAGCTACCTTCCCAACATGATCCAGTATTTTGAAAGGACCGATATATCTAGGGCTCACCATTCCCTTCTTTGCAAATCTCATTATTCTCTTCCACAGAGATATTTGTAAGAACACTTTATCACCCACTTCAAACTCTAGGTCATTTTTTCGGTTATCAACATAACTTTTTTGTCGACTCTGAGCAGCTATAATGTGTTGTTGAATAGATCTGGCATTTTCTTCCATCTCATCAACAAGATCAGGTCCTAATATCTTTCTTTCCCCAACTTCATCCCAACAAGTTGGAGTCCTGCATTTCTTTCCATAGAGAGCTTCATAAAGATCCATCTGAATACTGGAGTAAAAGCTATTATTATAAGAAAATTCCACCAAAGGTAGGTGTTGTTCCCAACCACCTTTAAAATCCATAGAGAAAACTCTCAACATATCTTCTAGAGTTTGAATTTTCCTCTCAGACTGGACGTCTGTCTGAGGATGATAAGCAGTGCTGAAACTCTACTCTGTATCTAGAGTATGCTGAAGACTTCGCTAGAACTTTGAGGTAAACCTTGGATCCCGATCAGATATAATAAAAAGTGGTACTCCATGAAATCTTACCACTTCCTTTAAATATATCCTGGAAAGCTGATCCAGAGAGAAATCCTCTCTAATACCGATGAAGTGTGCCGACTTTGTAAGATGATCAACTATGACCCTGATAGCATTATTTCCTTTAGATGTTTTAGGAAGTCTAGTGACAAAGTCCATAGTGTTGTTTTCCCATTTCCATTATGGTATGGGTAATGGTTGTAACATCCCCTTAGACTTCTGTCTCTCAGCTTTAACTTGCTGACAAACCAAGCATCGAGAGACATATTCAGCAACATCTCTTTTCATGCCATACCACCAGAAGTACTCTTTCAGGTCCCAATACATCTTCGTGCTTCTAGGATGAATAGAGAATGAAGAACTATGAACCTCATCTAACAACTCCTTGTTTAATTCTGGGATGGGAGGAACACAAACCCGATTCCTAAACTTTATTATCCCATCACAATCAAGGTTGAATTCAGGAACATTTGTCACCTTCTTTTGTAAGTCTACATATTCTTTCTGTGCCTCTTTAATCTTCACATGTATAGATGGTTGAACATTCATTTGAGAAAGATACGATTTTTCCTCTTTCATTATAATTCCAAGATCCATCCTTTGTAAATCCATAAATATTGGATCTTTTGTGATCCTATTCATTGATAAGATAGCGCCGTCATGTCGACTTAATGCATCTGCCACCTTGTTCGCTTTCCCAGGGTGGTAATGAATTGAGCAATCATAATCCTTAATCAGCTCCTACCATTTTCTTTGGCATATATTCATCTCCTTTTGTGTGAAAATATACTTTAAACTTTTATGATGAGTATAAATATAACACCTTTCTCCATAAAGATAATGACTCCAAATATTTAATGCAACGATTACCACATCTAACTCTAAATCACGAGTTGGTTAATTTTGCTCATGGATTTTCAACTGTCATGAGGCATAAGCTATAACCATATCATTTTGCATAAGAACACACCTCAGCCCCTTCTTGGATGCATCACTATAGATCACAAACCTTTTCCACTACAAGGAAGTGTGAGTATAGGTGTACTGGATAACCTTCTTTTCAACTCCTTGAAATTTTCTTCACATTCCTCCTTCTACACGAACCTAACTCCTTTTCGAGTCAACTTGGTGAGTCGATTAGATAATTGTGAAAAATCTTTCACAAAACGTCGATAATATCCCGCCAAACCAAGAAAACTTCAGATCTCATTTACTGTTGTTGGTCTGGAAAAACTTTTGATAACCTCTATTTTTTCTTGATCCACAGATATCCCCTTTTTTGAGATTATGTGACCCAAAAATGTCACTTTTTGAAGCCAAAATTCAGACTTGGTAAATTTGGCATAAAGCTTCTCCTTTCTCAGGGTCTTCAATATAATTGTCAAGTGATCATCATGTTCTTCCTTGATCTTTGAATAGACAAGAATATCATCTATAAAGACTACCACAAAGTGATCATGATAGTCTCTAAAGACTCTATTCATCAGATCTATGAAGATAGCAGGGGCGTTAGTAAGAACAAATGGCATCACTATAAATTCATATTGGCCATACCTTGTACGAAAAGCTGTCTTTGGTATATCCTCCCTTTTGACCTGTAATTGATGATACCCTAAACGAAGATCAATCTTGGAAAAGTATTGAGCTCTGTGTAGTTGGTCAAATAAGTAATCAATGCATGGGAGAGGATATTTTTTCTTGATAGTGATCTTGTTAAGTTCTCGATAATCAATTCAGAGTCTCATTGATCCATCTTTCTTCTTAACAAACAGAACTGTTGCTCCCCAAGGTGACTCACTAGGGCGTATGAATGCTTTATCAATATTCTCTTGGAGTTGCATCTTCAATTCCTACAACTCAATTGGGGCCATTCTATAAGGTGTATTTGAAATAGGAAAATAACCCGGTACGAGTTCTATTGAAAAATCTACTTCACGATTTGGTGGAAGACCCGACAATTCTTCCAGAAAGACATCGCCAAACTCCCGTAAAATGGGAATATTCTTAATCGTGATTTTCTCACCAAGCATTTGAGATAAATATCCTTCATTTAGTGGAATCAAGACCCATAAGATGGAAGAAATTTCCACTGGATGGTTATGTTCTTCCTTGCATCGATAGACGATCATAGATTGATTTGGAATATGAAATGTGACTTCCCTTCTTTGGAAATTGATATGAGCTCCATATAAAGAAATATAATCCATTACAAGAAAAACATCAAATTCCACTATAGGAAGGATCACACGATTTGCAGGAAGAACTTTCCCACAAACTTCAATCGGAGAAGAATTATAAACTTTTGATGCGACTATTGTGCCATTAGGAGTGGTCACAGCTAACTCAACATCTAATTGTTGAGGTAATACAATGATACGCTTAGAAAATTCTTCAAAAATAAAAGAGTGGGTGGATCCAGAATCAAATAAAACATTTTCTACTTTTGAGTGGATGGTAAGTGTACCTTTCACCACATCGTTATCGTACTCCACATCGCTGATAGAAATTGCATGTGACTTTCCTTTGTATTTATCCTTAAGATTTTTTTGACGTCGATCATCATCAACAACCCTTGGATTAGGGCATTGATTGGAATAATGCCCCATTTCCTTGCATTTGTAACATTGAAGTGTAGGAGGTGCACTCTGTGTATCCTTTTCTTTGTTCACATCACTAGACATCTTCTTCCCATTATTACAGCATTAAAATGCCCGATGACCTTCCTTTCCACATTTGAAACATTTACTTGTCCCTTTAAGACAATTCCATCCATGTTTCTTTCCACACTTTGAGCATAAGGGAAAACTCATATTCTTTTCAGTGTGCTCTTTAGATATTTCTTTGAATTCCATTTTCCTCTTCTTATCAAGCCCATATGACTGATGGGTTACTCCAGTCTCCATCTCAACCTTGAGAGCACATAGAACAATTTCCTCGTAGATATTGAAGTCCCTTATGGCTAACGCCCTTCGAAGACTTGGTTTTAAGCCACTAAATAATCGATCGATATTACTCTTGGGTTGGATATTAATCACAGAAGCGTACCTTGCAAGTCTTGTAAAATTTGATTCATAGGTACCAACAGATTCATCATCCTTTTTCTTTAGTTCAAGAAACTGCTTCTCCATCTTTGTTCAAAGAATACAAGGGAAGTACTTATTGAAAAATAAGTTCTTGAAATCATCCCATTCCATGGATTCAATTTCATCCATTTTCCTCATATTCTTAATAAGATTCCACCATTGATCAGTATCACCTTCCAAATGATATACTGATAAGATGACTTTATCATGTTCAGAACATTGAAGAACCGAAAATATCATTTCAGTGTTACTGATCCATTGTTCAGCCACTAATGGATCAGAAGACCCACTGAATGAAGGTGGACGCTTCCTCATGAAGGATTCAACAGAATGTTGCTCCTTCCTTTGCTCGTTTGGAAGTTCTGCATGATTCATAGCTTGAGAAAGTTGTGTGAGCATGGTTACAAGATTTTTCATTCCATCTCCCATAACGTTTGGTTGCTCATGGGGACAATCATTGCATTTCTTGTCGCATTTCGCATTAACACGATTCCTTCAGGTTCAAGCCATTGACTAAAACCAAGAAGAATAGTGTTAGCAACACTAATTATAATAGGAAAAACATATAATCAAAAATAAAATTTCACACTTAAGGTCTCATCATAGGTTGTTCATGGACATTTCTAAAACACTAAGATTGTGTTCTATGCTTAGATATATCCTTAGGGTTCTTACTAAGCATTTCACATCCTCGTTTCCAAAGGTTGAATATACCTTTACTCTGATAAAAACTATAATTAACCATACTTTACATACATTATTAATACTTCAAAATTTAAGTACACTTATTACAAAATATAAAAAAAACCATGAAAGGACCGTATATGTATAATGTCTTTAGAATCTGAGAAACAAAAACAACTGGTTCATAAATCATCTATGTTGTCTCCCATTTATTTCATCATATATAGAGTCCCTTTTTGGCATATCCTAATTAATAACCTTCTTCATGACCTGGGGAAAGAAAACATACAAAAGGGTGAGCTCAAAATCTCAGTAAGGGTAAACAAAAGAAATATCAATCACATCATATTCATAAGAACATATCATTTTGGAAATCTTAACCTGCAAAAGAGATCATAATTTCATAACATGGGATAAATCATAGTATTGAAATTTAATCCCAATAATCATGACATAAAACATAAAACTTTGTGGAATACATAAATAATAATAGAGAATCATTTCTTAGTAGTCAAGACTCATTGGAAAGAATATCTTAGCAGACAAAGTCCATTTCTGAACCGAGTTCACTCCTCGTTTCAGTCCTGTTTCGCTGAACCGAATTAACATTCCATTCCAGCCATGGATATATCATGAGATATAAATCATTACCCAATGCATTTGAGAGATATATAGGTCCCACCCATCTCATAATTATACCATTCTTATGCGTGCCACAAAATCTTAAACCATACATCATAGCATAACCCATTTAATAAAAATGGGATTCTTAAAAATCACGTCATCATAACATAATCCATAAAAGGTTATCGTAAAAATAATTCCCTCATAACATAATCAAATCAATGTAAAAATAGGGATATAAAAATAACCCTATATTATCTTAGATGGAAAATAATTTTGATAAAACAGTTGAACACCATTCTTCAGGAAAAATATCCTTTCTACTTCAAAAACATTTTCCTTTCTTAACATGTCATATAATTTTGAACTAAAAGAAGTTGATTAAAAATAAACTTTAAAACTTCTAAAGTAATATTCCTGGAAATAATGTTATAAAAATTAATTCATGCCGTATAAGTTAAAAAAACATTCTCCCCGTACTTTGGCCGGAAAAGTCAAAATGTACCTCGTACGAAAAACGACAAAAGATTCCTTTCATATCTTTTACTAAAAACTCACCGAAAGGTAAAATTGGATTTAAACAATTGTAGGTGGATGTAAATAATATTAAATATTGAGGAAACATGGATGTGGATGATAAATATTCCCCAGTAAATTCTGAAGTATAGACAATCTCGGATAAAAATGAAATTGTGAGATTTTCCCTTTAATTAGGTCCGATTTGCTTCGTAAGTGCCCTAACCTCTTGTATAATGATATAAATAATTTCATTGACTAATCCATAATCATAATAATTGTTATTTTATCATATATGGTCATATTCTTACCTTCTTATTAGTAATATTTCATTGTTACTTGTTATTTGGGTGTTTATTACTTTTTGTTCTTATGCGTGTTCTGTCGAATAAATTCTTATTATTCTTTTTAGGTTATAGATAACTCAGTTCCAGAATAGTATTAGTGTAATATATATAATATTTATTCACTAAATTCATTTATGTAATCATTATGTAATGAAAATCATGTAGAACGAGTCGCATCACATCGTGGAGACGGTATTCCGTACGTACGCACGAGCGATGATATCGTCCCCATGATTGTGGAATTGTATTGGAGTGTATGTATACTATTTCAGAATCAATATCACTTTAAAATAATCCTATATAGTGATTATTTAAACCATTATACCCATCCAATTAAGGTGGTGGTGGAAAAAAGATTACACCACGGCGTGGAGACGGTATTCCGTACGTACGCACGCGCGGTGATTTCGTTTTCCGTAGGATGGATAGATGGTGAAATAGGGTTGTTTCATAATTATAATGACATATCAGTATATGAGTGATACTGATGTTGTTACTTCATAATGAAACAACTAATGAAGAAGAAGTGGAAGAAGAAATATAGTTGAATGAATCGGTAATGGACATTACCTCTTCTTTGAAGCGCCTCTTTGAGTCCTCCTTTTAGGGCAATAAAATTAATCTTTCAAGAAGACCAGGACCTCTAGGATGTCTCTAAGGAATTTTAGAGGAGACATTGTAAGAGGTTGGACGATATTGAAGGCTCAATTTGGTGTGAAGAGGAGAGGAAGGAGGTTCCCTTTTATAAGGGAGGAGAGGGGCACCTTTGAAAAAACAAAAAATATTATTTTATTATAAAGTCATATTCGGTTTTTAATAGCTCCAAAGTGATTTATTTTTAATATAAGGTGGGTATGGGTGGAATAATTCTCATCCAATAGAATTTAGACAAGTTTATGTTTCTATATTAACCTTATCATTTAGATTTAACTTTAAGTTAAATAATTTTACTTTTACCGTGTCTTCTTGTTTTCTTACACTATAAAGTTAATAAACTTACTATAACAACCCAAAAGAACCCCAAGTTGTTTATTATTAATATATATAACCTTATCTAAGTCATTTGTCCGAAAATTATATTTTTAGGAATAAAATAACAATTATTAATATAATATTTGTTTTAAAAACCATTTTATGTCATTTTTGACATTATTTGGTAATTGACTTTTTTGAAACTCATAACAGAAATATTAGTTCGAAAAGAGTTAATTAAATAAATAATAACATGTCATATTTACATATAAAATTATTTTAATTCATAAAAAGTCTCAAATTACATTTAGTTGGGTATTTATAACATCAATTATGTCAATATTTCATTAATAAGATAATTACCACGTCATCATTGTGTCATAAATAAATTAAACTATTTAAAGTCTAAAAATTACAAATAAAATACCATTATGTAGGAAATATATTTATATTTCTAATGAATATTTATAGTCGAATTTATCTTATGTATAACCCTATATTAAAAATAATTTACTTATTAAACTTTGATTTTAACTATTTTAACCCCTTTTTAAATAAATTAAAAATAAATGTCCTAATCCAATACAAGTGGGCCTAAATGGTCATATTTTATTCCTAAGGTTGTTTTTTGTCAAATTAAACTTATCCAATAGAATTAGGACATGTGTTAGGGTAATAATAATAAAAGTTTTACCCTTAATTACCCTATTTACTTTTAACCGTGGTAAAAAAATAAAAAGCTACTATTCACCAAAAATTATTTTCATATCATTGAACCACATTTTAGTCCTTGATATTAACCGTGTCTCTCTGATTTTCAAAATTTCACTCACAGAAGTGGTAAAATTATGTTTTATGTAAATTTGCAAATTCTCCTAGGAGGTGGGTAAAAGACGGTGAAAAGTTCAATAAAATTTTTATATATCTAAAATTATTATAAAATGGCTCCAATGAATTGAAATGAACTTAAATAGATATTATGTATCAATTTTGACCTAAAATAAAATTAAATAAAATAAATAATTATTTAAATAAAAAGTCAGTTTTTAAATAGTAACCCAGGGTTTTCACTATTCATAAAAAATTGAAATTTTTCAGAAAATTACCAAAATTTCTCCCAAGGCTAATTTTGATATTCTGAATTCAAAAATGAAGTCCGTTTTGAAAAATAAAAAATAAAAAATTACAAAAAAGTGGGTATTACTATTCATAATGGCTAGTTTTAATAATATTTTAATAGCATATCGTTGTTTAGTGAAACTCGGTATTGCGTACAACGCAAGCTATCGAGGAATCCCGCGGTTGAGTGCAAAGAAAGACAAGCTAGTGTTGTGTGTAGTGAAAGATTCCTTTAATGATGTATATAACATAAAAACAAAATATTTCTCATAAAAGTATCAGGTGTTACAGCGCAGGACTGTAGTGAGAAAACTAGAAAATGGCATTACCATAAATAAAATAATTAAATAAAATTATAAAAAATTTCAAATAATTTTAACTCACGAATGGTTACTCGGATTAAAAAACTGAGACCCCTGCTGAACTTGTGGGGGTATGCTTTCCTTAGGCAGACCCTAACATTGGGCGGCGCAGGTCAACAGTGGAAGTTAGTTTTTGGCCATAAATAAAATAATTAAGTAACCATTATTTTATTGTTAAAATAAATAACATATAAATGGTAACATAGAATAAATATTGGAGAGTAACATTGAGTTTGTTGTGGTGTGTTCCGCTTAGGCGGATCCTAACTTCGACTGGCATAGGTTGATGTTGAATGTTACTAATTTATTAAACGTTGTTTAAGGTACATTCATTAAACGTGCATGCAATATTTTCTATCTTTTGAACCAGTGCTCAGATTAAAAATTTTAGGGCACCATTGAATTCATAGAGTCGATATTTACTTAAGGGAGACTTCACTTTGACCGTTGTTGGTCGGGTGAAAACGATAATTTTGTGTACTTTGAAAGATTAATAAAATAACATGTTATGCTATTTTATTTATATTTATTTTCTCTAATGTACGAGAGATGGTGGCGGGACCGACGTCATGTCAAGCCATTAATGACTCGACTCTCCCTTGTTTATAACAGCAGATTTGGGAATTTGGGAGGTTTATTAATTAAATGAACCTCATTAATTCTTCATGTGGGACACACTCTTTCTTCTCTCCTATTTATATGGAGCTCGGGGAGGGGTGTTGGCGTGGCTTCACCAAGCGACGAAGCTCTTGAGAAATACCGCGATGCCAACCACATGGAGGATGATACCAGATTCAGCAAGCGTTGATGAATGCGACCAGATCACAAACCGACTACAACGACAAAGGAGGTTTCATCAATCATCGTCAGTGGATGTCTTATCCAGGTAGGGGGTTTATTTTGAAGTTGTATTTGATTATTAAATTTATCTCTCAGGATAAGGGCAGTGCTCGTAGGCGCCGTCGATAGAAGCAGCCATGTCCAGCATGCTAGGGAAGGAGGGGGCGGCACGGCCCGCACCGCACAGCGTTCGTGAAACTCGATCAGCAAAATGGACAACCGTTAAATACAGTGGGGAAACATGCCACTAGCTGGCGAACGACCCCACAAGCGTGGGGATAGCCAGACAGAATAGTTTGTCTTTGGGCGGATAGAGCCGACGTGGGCCGGGCCTCAACCGCCATCGTGTCCGGCCAGACCCGCCAACGCGAGTTGGCCAAGCCCCATCCGACGGGCCATGCAAACCGAGGACTCGGGCCACGAAAAAATCGGGCCGACCCTGACCAGCCGGACCTAGTGAACCCGGCCGACCCCTTGTGGGCTATAGTCGAGTGGGGTAAGGTAGACCCCGGGACCGTTTTTTCCTTGCCGATCTGATTGAGTCGGACCGGGCCCATACACAACTAAAACCTGAATAAAGATATACATGTAATTGACCAACCGAGTGTCTACTCGACATGCCATTAGTGGCATTGGTAACCCTTTTGGGAAGCGGTCCTTTTGTCATATTCTGTGGGGGCTGACCGAGCTGGGCCGGACAGAGGTGTGATTACCTTCGTTTCATGGAAATGGGTGTAACAAACAGACCTAGGGACTGATCGATGCACCGTCTATGGAATAAGAAACCTTGAAGCAATTTAGTACTTTGGAGATACTATAAGTGAGTTTTTATAGTGTTTTACATGTTAAATGGGTTGGATAAAACATCAATCCAACCGGGCCCTTTTTACAAAAGTGACCATACCTCACAGATCGGGCGTCCGATCGATGTGTCGTCTGTCACATTGGGACCCCTTTGACGGGACGGTCCTTTGAGATACTTCTTTATGGAAAGTCATGGAAGGTGAGGTATGACCAATTTCTTGAGGAGAATATCCTCCCCGAATCAATCTTGCTTAGTACGAGAATCTAGTGGCTGGTTATAACGTGAATAAAGAACATCGATCCTATATGGTTCAGTATCTATCGATCATATGTGGGTCAACATCTATCAATCTTATATGGGTCAGTTCTCATCCATCATGAGTGGGTTAGCTCTCACCAATCCCATGAGGGTCAGCATCTACTGATCTTGTGTGGGTTAGTAGGAGAGGCTCTCAATAGAATAAGATGATCCAGTGATACGTCTAATAACATGTACTTTTGTACTTATGTTATACCTTGTGTGAGAAGAGTCTTTACCTTTGTGGTACTATTAACTTCATGGTGTTACCTTTGAGTTGTTACCTATATGGTATAATCCCCTCATGGATTAGTTTTGCAAATGGATTAAAAGTTGGAGCCTTATGTTTCCTAATGAATGAGACGAGTATATTTTGATAACTTCAGAGTATGTATGGTTATATACCTAAGTAGATTTGTTGACTACTTAGTGCTTTGTGATTGAGGTATTTATTTGTGTTTTTTTCCTTTTTGAAACTCTAGGAGACCTTCAGGGGTCTTAGGGTCCCTACTGAGTATTCTTATACTCACTCTTACACGGGCCTCGCCCACACCTTGTTGTGTCTTGTGCAGATGATGAATAGCTGGACTAACACTTGAGGGAGCTAGGACCGGGCTTTACACGGAGGTGATGGGATGACGTGGAGTGCTGAGGAGATAATCTGTACCTCCCCTTATGGTAGGATCCTCAGTGGATGATCTAGAAGCTTTTTCCTCTTTTCAATTGTACTTTTAATTTTTATTTGGGATTGTATTTTGACCCCTTTACCTTTAGTACATTTTTTACTACAGCGGTTTACTTCATGGTTGCTTCTTGCTGGCTTCTTGGACTATGTGTTTATACAGGTTTAAATGAAATGCCTTCATGTTATAGGGATACACTTTTTTGGTGCAAGTCACCAACCCTTGGCATATGGAAGGTGGTCTTGGGGTAGTCACGACATGGGCCCCAGGGGACGGGTTGTGACAAAGTGGTATCAGAGGAGTCAGTTCTGCCGAAGAACTAGGACTATGATATTTTAGTAGTGCAATGGTGTTAAGTGTTTTGAGTGTGGTTTTCAGTTCGAGGATTCTAGTGTTGGTTCATAGGCCGATATATCTATACACAAGGACCCAAAATTCTGATTTATGACTCAGTGCCCAAAAACAATGATTGCATGTGTTTTGGAAGTCTTTTACTCTTTGATCTCTTTGAGTCAGCTCACCAGGTATAACTTATTGATTGTGGAACACCTGTTTCATTTTAGTATGCCCCACATAGTCATCCATCTAGGATTCCTGAGAGAGTTCATGATGAAGGACCACCATGCGACGAGGATTCGGTGGAGATCCCTCTTGCGGTGATGGCACCTTCAGGTGGTGTAGCAGTAGCGCCACCACCCATTGGGAAACAGTATGCACCAGCTCCACTGGCATATAGTGCACAGTGACTGAGTGTGTTGCATGAGTTCCAATCACATAGGACTCTAAGTATTTTGGGTAAGACAGATACCCAGGAAGATGAGAATTGGATGGAGGCTGTGGATAGTGTTTTCCGCCTAGTTTGGACACCAGCTGAACAAATGGTGATCCTAGATGGTAGTATTTTTTAGGGCATGACCATGAGGATGGTCCACGTGGTGACGAGACTTTGGTACATGTATGATTTCTCAAGATGGTATTTTTGGGTAGTGTGCCATCGGTATCACTACCCGCTGGTCAGTAGTTACAACTGGTGGTACCAGTAGAGGACACATGTAAGATTAGTGCCTTACACATTTTTCAAGATGAGATACCCATCAGGATCTGAGGCATTCCCGACTCATAGGAGGCTAAGGCTTGGCCTGCATAGGTGTAAGAGTTTCCATCTAGCCAGGGCACCATTCGATCAGATGGATTTCTAGGTAGAGAGCCTTTTACATGGCTCAGCTAGACGATGAAAGGGTTTAAATTACCATGATCTTTCTATGAGGTGAATTTTTTGGTGACAATCTTGAGAACCTTCCTCAGATAAGGGGGTATATTTCTACAAAAATATAAGGGGTTAGTGTTACGTAGATCTTCTATAGCATTGGCAGGATGACATGTCAGTAGCTAAGTATTAATTGAGGCATACCGACCATCCTTGGTACTCGATGAATATAGTACGGTTAGTGCTTCTAGGATCAAACATCCGAGTGAGGTATGTTTAGGGACATCCTTATGAGCATTATTATTCTATGAATTATTGCTTATTTTAGGGTTCTGGAGAGAAACTTTGTGGTTGAATGTTCTCTGGATGAGCAGATATAACCAGTGAATGTTAGCAGTGGGAAAGCAGAAAACTGATGCCAGTCTCAGAGACTTGGGCATGTAAAATGTTTCGAGAAGAGAAAGTGGTAGAGACAGATGAATCTTCAGGTCATAAGACGTGGAAGTGGAGCTAGTAGAGGAGAATGAGGTGGCATATGTTTCCAAATGTTATAACCACCAAACCATTGTGGTCCCCACCAGGCTCAGGGAGCTGGAGGACATGGGAAGGGAGTGGTTGCATGCGCCCAAGGAGTGTGACATAAGGGATCTAGTAATGATTTGAGATATATTCCGTGTCTACTACTAGCTGTTATATTAATAGAAATATGTACCAATCATTCCTTTTTACCAAAAATATTGTTCAAGACCTAGAGTTTCTAAATAAACCGATGGCTTGACCCTTATATCTGGAGATACCTTTGGGAGGAGACTAAATAATCACACTTATGCCAACGATGTGATCTGACCCTTGGAGGTGAGAGGTTCTATTGGAACCTCTTGGTGGAAGTTTTGAGGCCTTAGGATGTCAGTTTTGGTATGTACTAGACATCCATAGTTCATACTCATATTAACCGTATTAGGAAAAAAGGATGTAGTATATCTACAACGTTGGAACTGTGTTTCCATGGTTGGTGAGAAATGAAACTGAGACAGTACAATATAAACTCTTGAATATGAGGTAGCAGCCATTCATTCTTGATTTGGTCAGCCTTACCATCGTGGCAGCAAGAGTTTGGAGTTTTCAGTTCCCAAAAGTAGTGGTAGAGTGTGGGGACATCTTTTCAAAATATATTTCCAGGATTACCTTTTCGAATGGAGAGGGAATTCTTCTTTGGCTGGGTACTACCAGAGATTTTACCTAACTTCTCCAGGGTAGTGGAACACTTTTTATCTTTGATGAAGAAGGGTTAGCCTTTCCTGTGGATGACTAGGTGTTAGTAGAGCTTTTAGTAACTGAGATAAAGACTAACAAGTGCCCACATAATAAGGCTACTAGAAGACGGCGTTGGGTATGCAGTCTACTACGACACATTAGGGACCAGACTAAGTTATTTCTTGATGCAGGAGAGGGCATCGATCACCTATGACTCATGGTAGTTGAGACAACATTAGCATTACTATTCTACCCATAACATGGAGTTAGCAACATTGGTCTTTGTGCCGAAGATGTGGCGGCACTACTTGTTGGGTAAACAGTTTACCATCTACACAAATCATAAGAGTCTCAGTTATATATTCCCATAGAAGGACTAGAACCTGAGACATCGATGATGGGTAGAGTTCCTCTAGGACTATTACTTAGAGATAGTCTATACTCATGGTAATGGGAACATGGTAGCAGACACACTTAGCAGGGGGTCTGGTTTACAGCTTCTCAATGAGGCATCAGATCAGCTAGTCACGCTACAGATAAACTTCGTGGATAAAGATAGAGTAGCTTACCTCATGTCTATGAGTATCACTCCCCCACTTCTTCAGTGAGATCAGGAGGCACAACACGAGGATGTTGACTGCGAAGGCTGATGTGCTCAGATATCTTCCGGATGGTCTCCTGAAGAATTTTCTAAAAGTGAGGAGCACTTCATTATCTTCAGAGGATGCACCATGGTACTAATGAATCTTCGGGAGGAGATGTTGAGATAGTTCCATACATCCCCCTTTAACGGTACATCCTGTAGTGGAAAATATGTGTCAGGACCTCCAACGTCCGTATTGGTGGTCAGGGATGCATGAAGCAATGAAAGAGTTTGTATCATGCTGCCTCACTTGTCAGCAAGTGAAGACTGCACAGATCTGGCAGAATTCTTATGCCAACAGGAGACAGAGACCCTTGGAGTCTAAGGAGGGATACTATGCCTTCCTATGGGTCTCACCCCAATGAGGATTGTAGTGTTTCAGATGAGGCGTCAATCTATCTCTGAAGTCCATTGGACCTTTCTAGATTCTCAGAAGAGTGGGAGAGGTGGCATACAATCTATCTCTCCCCACATAGATGCACCGGGTGCATAATGTTTTCCATGCATCATAACTAATAAGATGCATGCATGATCCATCACATGTTATCAACTAGGGAGATTTCGACTTTGACAATGGGATGAATTTTATGGAGTTCTCTATGGAGATAGAGGATATACATGATCGAGTACTTTGTGGATGGTCGATCGCTCTTGTGCGAGTTTGGTGGTTGCACGGGAACCTCCAGGAGAGCACATGGGAGCGAGAGAATCCGATTCTTGCTCAGTACCCTCATTTGTTTGATTTGCATTTTTATTGGATTTTAGGGATGCAAATCCATAAGATGGGGAGAATGTAATGTCCCAAAATTTCCATATAGTTTTTTAATTATATGGAATTATTTCAAGACTGTGAAATTTGACGATGCGTGATTATATAGCCTAGAGTGCCCAAAATTATCCGTCGAAAAATTGTTATGTTTAAAATAGAGTGTCTGAGTATTTTTCAGGAAAAAGTGGAATAACTCTTAAACCGATGCCTAGCTCAGAAATCCAAGGCCACCATTGCGTTCGAGATGGAAGGTTTACCGTAGGCACGACTTATGTTTTGTTGGCGCATGCCTCCAGTGAGAAAACCCTAAAATGACATAACTGTAAATAAAATAATTAAATAAAATTATTTTATTTTTAAAATTATTATAATTCAAGAACCATGACTCAGATTAAAAAACTGATACCACCACTAAAATCATGAGGGTATTCTTCCCTAAGGTTGACCCTAACATTGGACGGGGTGGGCCAATAGTGGAAGTTAGTTTTTGGCTATAAATAAAATAAATAAGTAACAATTATTTTATTGTTAATATCCATAATTTCTAAATGGTAACAGAGATTGAAAATCTGAGTGTACCATTGAGTTTGTTGGGGCGTGTTCCCTTTAGGCAGTGCCTAACCTTGACCGCCACAGGTTGAGGGTGAATGTTAATAATTTATTAAAATGTTTTTAATGTACGTTCATTAAACATGGTGGTGTCATTTTTTATCTTTTGAACTGATGCTCGGATTAAAAATCCGAGGGCACTGTTGAATTCAGAGCTCCAGGAGTCACATAAGGGAGGATTAACTTCGACTGCAGTAGGTCTGGTGAAGAAATTTTTTTGAGGAATTTTGAAAGATTAATAAAATAACATGTTATGTTATTTTATTTCGTTTTCTTTTCTCCAAAATACGAGCGGTGGTGGTAGGACCGATGACATGTCAGGCCATTAATTACTTGAATCTCCCTTGTTTGTAACCGCAACGTTGTGAATTTGGGAGGCTCCTTAATGAAATAAACCTCATTAATTATTTGTACGAGATACACTCTTTCTCCTCTCTAATTTATATGGAGCTCGGGGTGGGGTGTTGGAATGGATTCACCATGCGACAAAGATCTGGAGAAATACAACGACGCCAACCACTTGCAGGACTAGATGAGATTCAGTGAGTAGTGACGAACCCCACCGAATCACGAACCGATGACAATGATGAAGGATTTTTCCCTGATCTTCATTAGCATACGTCTTATACGGGTAGGGGGTTCATTTTGAAGTTGTGTTTGTTGAATTAAATTTCACTCTTTCTTGTTATCATGTAACGCGGGGGCGTGAGCCATATGAATAGGGTCCAGACCCTCCTCCACTTCGTTCTTGATGTGAACTTCATAGAACAATTTCAAACTTGACAGAAAAATTAAATAGAGGGTTACACTATGATGGAGATGGCACGGGAGAGCCATAGGTGTAAAAGACACCGAGAATGGACACCGAAGCACGTCAGATGACCCACGAATGAAACCGAAGGTGCACCATGTCGGCGGCGACCTACGTTGGCCGGAAGAGAGCTGTAGAAACCAGCCACAGGTGGTGGAAGGTGATGCATGACGGCGCGCCGTGAGGGCCCAAGGTGGCAGGCCTGATCCGACAGAAGCGACCATGACAAGAAGGCCGATGCAGGAGGGTGCAGCGCGACGCACACCACGCCGCATTGGTGAAACCCGATCGGCCAAACGGACAATTGTTAAATGTGGTGGGGAAGTGCCTCACCAGCAGGAGAACGGCCCCGCAAGCACATGTCCAGCAGGACACAATGGTCTACCATCAAGTGGACAGAGCCGGTGTGGTCCGGACCTGCCATCGGACCGGGCTAGACCCACAACCCAGTAGGCTAGCCCAGGGGGGGCAAGCCCACCCGACGGGTTGGGCCAACAGAGGCCTGAGCCTGCGAACTAGCCGGCCCAAACTCGATGGGCCAGAACCAGTGAACTGGGCCGACCCCAATGGTTCAGACCTGAGAGGGGTTAGGTATACTCTGGGACCTATTGCGTTGGGACAGTCAAACCGAGTCGAATCGAGCCCAGACCTAACCTGTAACCAAATAAAGAAACACCCGTGTTTGACGAAGAGGGTGTCCGTTAGACACGCCATAATTGGCATTGGGACCCCATTTAGAAAGTGGTCCCTTTGGAATATTCTGGCAGGCCCAACCGAGCCAGGCCAGACTGAGGTGAGATCACCCCCGTTTCACGGAAATGGGTGTAACTAACAGACTGGGCGTCTGATCGACGCATCGTATGTGGCATAAGGACCCTTGTAGCAAGGAGGTATTTTGGAGATACTCAAATTGTGTTTTGATAGAGTTTGGAATGTGACCTGTATTTTATTAAACAATAATCCAATCAGACCCTTTTTAAAAAAGTGCACATACCTCACAGACCTGGCGTCTGATCGACTCATCGTCTATCTCATTGGGACCCCTATGACAGGGAGGTCATTTGGGATACTTACTCATGGAACTTCTTTGTGGTTGAGGTATGACCGATAGATTGAGGTGCAGATCATCCTCGAATAAAGCGTTCATATTATGGGTATCTAGTTTCTAAACGTAACATGAAGAAATAACATCGATCCTATGTGGGTTATCATCTTTCGATCCTATGTGGATCAACATCTATCGATCCTATGTGGGTCAGCTCTCAATGATCCTGAGTGGGTCAGCACTCACCGATCCAATGTGAGTCATCATTTACCAATCCTATGTTGGTCAACATCAGAGGATCTCGAAAAAATAAGATGATCCTATATTACTTCTAATCATCTGTACTTTTATTCTTAAGTTATACCTTGTGTGAGATGAGTGTTTACCTTTTTGGTACTTTTACCTTTGTGGTGTTACCTTTGTGGAATACTTCCCTCATGGATCAGTTGTGAAAATGGCTTAAAAGTTTGAGCCTTATGTTTCTTCCTGAATGAGATGAGTATATTTTGATAACTTAGGTATATGTTTGCGCATATACCTAAGTAGAGTTGTTGACTGCTTCGTGCTTTGTGATTGAGGACTTGTTTTGTGGTTTTTACTCTACGGAACTTTGGGAGGCCTTCGGGGGTCTCGGGGTCCCTATTGAGTGTTGTTATACTCACCCCTACATGGGCCACTCCCACAACTTGTTGTGTCTTGTGCATATGACGAAAAACTGAGCTGAGACTTGAGGGAGCCAGGACCAGGAAACACATAGAGAAGACGAGCTGACGTGGAGTGCGGCGGAGACGATCTGAACCTAATATTCAGGTAGGATCCTCAGTGGATGATCCAGGATATATTTTCTATTTTTAGTTTTACTTTTACTTTTTCAATTGTCCTTGTATTCCGACCCCTTTACCTTCATTACTACAGAATTTTACTTTATGGTTGCTTATTGTTGTGTTCCTGGATTGTGTGTCTGTATAGGTTTAAAGGCAATGCCTTCCTGTTATAGAGATTTCCCTTTTTGGGGGTAGTTACCAACCCCTGACCTATGGAAGGAGGTCTTGGTCTAGTCACGACATGGGCCCCAGGGGGCGGGTCATGACAGAAGCTATATGGGGCACCCCATATTAAGTTGTGACATGTTTACCTAGTCTTATCTATTCCACCCCATGTTAAGATATAACATGATTTCCTGATGATATCTGGTCCACCAAATGTTTAATGATCATGTACCATTTAATGAATATTTTTTTGATTAATGCAATTTTTTAATCATAAATAATTTCAAAAACTCTTTTAAACTCATAAGATAATCACTTTTGGATATCAAAATATCATATCCTTTATTAAAAATGAATTTTAAATTTTAAAAACAATCCACATCATAATGAAAAAATTTTAATAGAAAATATACACTAAAATTTAAAAAATAAGAATAAAATAATTAAAGTATCATGATGGTGGGATATGATCATGCAATAAAAAACATTCATTTTTTTCTTTGGTAAAAAAACATTAAAATAATATTTTTTGGAAATAAATTCCCTTGAAAATATCAAATCAGGGAAGTGATCATGAATCAAAGGAATAAATTATGTTTATTTCATGTAAATATATATAAAATAAGTGTAAATAGAACACAAGTTAATCAAAATTCATTTCACACATAATCTAATAATGACATAACCAATTAATTATATGTTTAACTCAATGAATGAGAATTGAGTTAATAATTCCCCTACATTGAGTCTGAATCATTAATTAATATTTTTATTACTAAATGATAAACATACGATAATTATTTACTTTCATCAGAACCATTATCAATTTTATTATTTTTTTTAATCAATTATTAAAATATTATAACAATTACTTAATTATTTATGTTCACATGATATGTTTTGACGATATTTGGTACATGTGTATGAAATGGCTTTGGTATGATGTCTATAGTAAAAGTGTCACTTAGTACATAATCTAAAGAATATAATCACAAAATAAGTATTATTTTTATAAATAAATTATACTATTAAATCCATTCATTAAATATGGATATGAAAAATTATCTATGTTCCAATCATGGAGACGTCAATCCGTATATGCGCATGTGTGACATTTTCATTTTTCAATGATCATTATAGAGATAAGGTATGTTCTATTTTATGTTTCTATAATGATAATAATATAATTATTATTATAGGAATAATTTAAATATACTTATATATATCATTCCAAATGAATCATATCTATTTGTAGAGGTGATACATCACACATACGCATGAATGAAATTATCATTTTTCTATTCATGGAAAGTTAAGAAACAAAATGATATATTAACTTTTTATAATGATAAATATTTCATGAATATCATATATAAAAATTAATTCCATCATTATAACCATATTTTAGAGATGATGATGGAAAATGAATTTCATTGGTTTGCGATGTGGTAGTCCATTGTACATGTGAACAATAACTTATTTTCCCATTTGATTGAAGTGTATATGAATTTAGATGATGATATTAAAATAATAAATTTTCAGAATATGAAATATATTTGAGTTATTATTTCATTATGTTTGAATATTATTTGATGGAGGTGAAAGAACAAACAAAAAATCAACACTTGATTAAAAATTATACCACTTCTTTAAAAAATCCCATGTTGCTTTACAACTTAACACCACTAAGTTTAGTGTTATGCTAAAAAAGATCTTAAGAATATAGATATGGATTTTAAGAAGGTATTTGGATGTTTATTTAATTATCCAAATCAGTTTATATTAATGAATAAATGAGAATAAGTTTTTCATTTTTATGAGAGAGGGGGCACTCTTGGAATATCTTAAAATATTATATTAATATCATAAAAAAATGTTATATTTAGAATATAATATTATGATGGATCTAAATAACTTAATAAAATTCAAATGAGATATGTTTTGTCTAAATATTTACCCTTATGTTTTTGTTTTAACCCTTATTTAATCATTTTAACACTTACCATGGAAACTTGTATTTTTACACATTGAGGATTAATATAATTTCTATAAAATTCAAAAAAATTGAAATGAATTATCGATTAAATTTTAAATCTTATACCAACCATTTTTACATATTTTAGATTTTTAATAATTTTATATCATGTAATTAAATATTATTTATTTTAAATATCATTATTGTCTATTTTAATTGTAATCGTTGCTACGACTTTTATAAAAAATAAATAAAATAATATAAAATCAAACAAAATTTTTTAATAAATCAAAAGTAATTAAATTTAATATATTATATTCTTATATGACATTAATTATCTCAAATTCGATTTATTTATATATTTCTAATATCATTTATTTTGTTTTTTCCTTAATAGAATAATTACTGCATCATCATTGGGTAATCATTTAAGGTAATTATTATATCCCTAAAAAATAAAAATAAATTATCATAATTTAGATAGATATTTTATCTATATATAATCACTATTTATAGTCTAATATATCTTCTTAATAACCCAATATTTAAAAAGTAATAGTTTTTAAAATAAGAAGTATGGAATCTTCAACATTTCATTATAATAAAATAATATAAGGGTCATAAGGAAATCTAATTGGATCCAAGAGGCCATAAATTAATCCTAAGGATTATTTTGGTCAAAATTAAATAATATAATAAAAATAAAAAACTGTTATGAAAATATTATAATCCTTATAATAATTATTTTTAACCTTACTTACCTAATTTTCCCTTAAAAGTTGTATTAAAAATTACATTGTTTGATCTTCATATTGTCCCAAAATAAAATAGAAATATTTACTAAATTTAGAAATTATTATTCATAATATATAATGAATTTTTTAAAATTTAAAACACATAAGTGGCTATAATCAATTTAAAATTTATCTCATGTACAATGTGAGAAAGCAGGGTTTTAATGTGAAAACATTAAAAAATTGGATTTTTTTAAATCCAAATTATGCATAAAAAAGATTACAATGAACTAAATTGGACTAATATATGTATAATTGATAAAATTTTACTTTAAAAATAATTTAAAATATTAATTAACAGTATAAATATTTTAGATGAAAAGTCTGTATTCAATTAATATTAAGTATTTTTCAATAAAATAAAAAAATGAAACCAAATTAAATTTTGATATTAACATTTAAAAAATGTACTTTATTTTATCAAATAAAATTTATTAAAATATAAAATTTTAGTTTTATATATAGTGTTCAATCAAAATGCTACAAAACCGCCATTGAAAAAATATATCTTTTATGCATAAAATTGGATTTGGTCTTATATTATTTGTATCAGATATTTTGAATGAATTTTTAAAAATTAATAAAATTTTGTAAATATAATATAGTTAGTTCAATATAATTTCAAGGTGATAATGATTACATTTAAATAATAATATTTGGTTTTTCATTTAAACTCTATATTGCGTATCTTAAAGGCTATCAAAAATAATCTTTCCTCAAAATATCAGGATGATACATTGAACAAAAGAATAGGATGAATTATTTTTAATTAAGTATTCAAGATAATATATAGGAATATAAAAGGGTAAAGTAATTTTTATATAGTTATTGTGTATATTTATGTATATTCATTGGTTAAAAATATTATCGATGCATATATTAAATTTTCTAAATTTGGAATGTGATCCATATATAGAATAGATTAATATCATAGAAATAATATATATGAAACAAAAATATCCATTTCAATTATATGAATTGAAGATAAATGATAATATAATCATCATTATAAAATAAAAATATTTTATTAAAATAGATAATTTATAATATGTTTTTATTTAAAATTTCAATTTATTATGGATAGGGATTTATTTTAATAAAATTGGTGGAATATGTAGAATCAAGATCTTAAAAATAGGTGTAATTTATTTTATAAAAAAATAAATAACAATGTAAGATTGTAAATACTAAAACTGACATGTAATCTCTTTTTTTGAAAAATATTCCAAACATTTATAAATAATATTTTAATATATATATTATTTTATATAATTTAAAATGTTGATTTGTATATTATATATATGAATTTAACTTGATTATATATTTAGTGGTACATTTCAATTTAAATTCATTTTAAAAAAAAATTTAAGTTCAAATTGATTTTCATTAAATATTATTACATATATATATCTATAAAAAATATTGGAACACTTTAGAAACATATAGAACATGTCAGTGGGATTTATATACATAGAATATATAAATAATATTCAAATAATCCAAATTATTATTCAAATTATGTTAATTATCTAAATTCTCTTGGAATTTTGATTTCGTCATTGTCCAATATAAGCAATGTTAAATATTATGGCTTAACGTTTTTGTAAAGAGAAAAATATGCAAAAGGATACAAATTAAATGGTTATAATAGATAATATTTATGAATATTAAATTATATAAATGTATTTAGTAAAATTAAATAATTTATTATATTTTTTAATCTCAAAATACAATATTAACACTAAATATATCTATAAATAGGAAATAATTGTATAAATGATTTATAATTTGATAAAAAATCATGACGCAAAATCATGAGACATTTTTAGATTTTATATTTTGGACTTAAGTTCCTATAATAAATTCATGTGAAAAATTCTAATCTAAATGTTACTCCATATCCATTAAATAATGGGTATTGAAAAATAAGCCACTCACACTTATCGGTAAAAAGACCCCACCCCACTCATTCAAAACCACAAAAAATTTCAATTTACTCTATAAAATAATACTAAATTTCCTCTAATATTACATATTCTCAGAATTTATCACACCAATCAAAATAATAAGTATCAAATCATCCAATATAATGAAGACCATATAGGATTTTTCGACACGTCAACCTAAGTAGTATCTTATTCATGTTTTATTTCTTATATCTTCATCCCCTAACTCTTTGTGAAAATTATTTATCATATTAATAAGATGGAATTAAATGTAATTATTTAATATGAATATAATTATTAAATATGGATGGGTTTATAATCACTCTTTAATAAAAAAATCATGTTCTTGTTAGTTATTCCACTTACATAAGTGATGCTACTCTAAATTCTAAATTATTATGATGAAGAGTTAAGAAATAAATACTATAAACATACAAGATTAAATACTAGTTTAAGTCATTTTTATTATTTTTTAATGGAAATACAAAAATAAATATAATGTATTATGTATCTCTTAGTATTTGGTAAAATTACATGATAAGGAGCATCATAGAATTATTCTTCACAAAACTATATGTTATTTACATAGAATGAAAATGGTACATTATAATGTTTTATAAAATTATGATTATAGTACCTTGAAAATTTCATATATTATAAACTCTTGAATACTGATTTATGGTAGTGAATTTCATAATTAAACAATTATATAATGATTAGAATTACTGATATTCGATGATTGATATATATTATGAATAACTAATAAATCAATAAAAAACAAACAAGTGAATCTTCTTAAAATAAGTGAATCTAAATTAGGTTCTAAACAGTTAATTGGAAAATTAAATTTTGACTGTACAAGGATTGAAATCATTTTTGAGAAATTCAAGAGTTAAGGTAAGGATAGATTCTTTTAACCATATTTTCCATTGGATATTTATCTCCCAGACTCATGTTCATTAGGATATATATTTCTCACTTCAGGAAAATATCAAATACCTAAATTTTTGTACTTATATTTCATTTATCATTTAGTTGATCATGTCTTATTTATGAAAATGGTAAGGGAATATTTTATCTCTCTTAATTTATGTTTCTCACATCATCTATCTCTCTCTTACCACTTTCTCATATTTTACTTATATAGATTACTCTGAATGGTTTATTTATTTTATTTAAATTAATTACATTTTATTACCTCTCTTAATCATTTGAATGAAATCTATTAATGATTTCCATGATTAAAAAAAATAATAAAATGTAAAAGGTATTTTATTATAATTTTTATATTAATGTTTCTCTTTCTACAAAGTAACTTTTCATCTCTGATAATACAATTTTATCTTGTAACCTTTGAAAACACCTAATGACATATTTTATTTCATTCGATGTAGATTTATGTTCATTGTATCATCAACACTCTCTCTTTGGAAGATTTCATTACCTAAATTTTTTTATGTATCTCATTATTAATTGGTTAATAATGCTACTTATTATTATAGTTCTATGATTTTATTCATATTTTTTAGAAAAAATATGTTAAAATATATTTATATGATTGATATGACTAGAATTATATATCCCTCTAATTAATTATGTTAATAGTCACATCTCAAGAGACTATTTGGTGTCAGATATGTGTGTTTATCCAAGCACACTATTTTATGGGCCTTGGTTGGTTAGCTGGGTCCACGTTTTTTATTATGGTCATGGAATTTATCCTTGACATGTTCTTCTGATATCAAATGATTATGATTGTTATGCATTCTGATATCATACCATATTCCAATCTTAGGTTAATATTTTTATTATTCCAATATTATTATTACGCACTTATGTGATGTGTTATATTGATGTTTTTACCATTATTCTATTATACCTTATGATCATGTGTGTATCTACTATTGATATTCCTCAATTTTACCCCTTACTATGTCGTTATCTCACCCTTCCAATTGATTATTTAATTTTTTATATTTCACATACAGTGATATATCTAATATGGAATTATGTTTGGGGATTTTTATAGTTTACATATATTTTATATGGTTTTATATGATATATATGTAACTAATCCCCCAATGATAATAAACCATTGATATTTTATAGCCTTAATCAATTATATATTATAATTCACTATTATATAAAATGTTAAAAAAATAATTTTTGTATGTAGTGTCTCATCTATTAAAGATAATGGCCAAGTATAAATTGTATAAGGGTATATCAAAACCCTCCATGTATTCATATTTCTCAATGACGTGGATATCAATCATGTTTTTGTGGACAATAGAATAAGAATGAACCCCATCCCATATCAAACCCCGTAGAGTTTTAGGTATAAGGTATCCATTTAGGCCCAGACTAGCTTGATGATTCTAAGGTATGGAAAGAGTCAGTAAACTTTCTTAGGAATTATTAGGTTAAATAGATAATTAAAATAATTGATTTTATATACTTAATTTATGATGGTAAATAAAGACATGAAATTTAATGTCTTACCAGGAATACTTTCATTACATATTGATGTTATTGTTCCTTTTTCCTACCACAAATGAAAAAATTAATATGTAAGTTACAAAATGGTAGTGTTTCATGGTGATAAATCACCTTCTTACTCATGTTAAAACCAATACATAGACACTAAATACAATTAGTGGAAGCATAATTGACCTAAAACAGGAAAATATATGTAGTTAAAATCGCCACATGTACTGTAAGTATCCTCTATTAACACTTATGATGATTTTAAGTAGTTTTTTATTATCTCTATCTATTTAATTAAATTAGAAATCATAATTTGGAATGAAATATTATCCACATGGTCTAGGGGAATGACCCCAGGATCAATTTTTTCCATTATGGAAGATAATTTTATGTTTCTTTCAAATATCTCATATCTATAGAAGAAAAACAATTCACCCATTATGAAATATAAAAATTGAAACAATCTTGGTACAAATATATTGTAACAGAGGTTATATTGATACTCAGTCTTTCTAAACAAAACAAAATTTATAACATAATATAATTTCATAAACCAAGGACCCAAGACTTATTGACCATTATAGGAATCAATATGGTCCTTGTAGATCCCTAAGACCAAATTTATATATTTTTGAACCATATTTCTAATAATTAGGATGGAAATAATATGTGAATGCATGAAGATTGAAATAATGATTGTATCTATTCCAAAATTAATCTTGATAAAGATGATTTTTGAAATTACCCATCCACCATTGAAGAACATGTCCTAACTATATTTGACCAAATTAGAAAAATGATTACTAAAACTAAAGAGTAACCATAGACTATGATAAATATTTCATTCATTATATAATATGAATTGTATTAACACCTTATGTTTTTTCAAAAATACTAAGATCTATTTTTTATAACTACCCTAAAATTCCAAGGCTATATCCCATGGTATTCATCCATTTATGGGACCTCTATTAATCCACCAAAATAAAAATAAGAATCAAGGAGGATGTATCAATCCCATATCACCAAGGTAAATTTTTAATTGAATATTTGATCAATTATTTATTTATTCAAATATTCTAGTTCCCCAAATGACCTTCTAACATTATCCCCATAAAGAATAAGAAATAAATATAATAGTCTTTACTGAATTTTAGGACCAAAAAAACCAATGTCCAAAGGTTGATTTTCCTTCCCCAATCATAGAACTGTTAATAAATTTGATATAAATACTTTAATACTTATTTTTTAGGTATATATTTTCTTAGATACAATAAAATATTATTGGAGATTGAATATGTGAAAGGAGAAAATTTTAGGTACTTCAAAGATTATACATCAACTGGGAGATTTATTTTGGGAAATAAACTACCAAATTTACCTAAAAATTAGTGATACACCAAATATTTATGATTCTATTAGATGTGATCATGGATTTATATTTTTATGGAATGGTAGTCAAGTCAAAAAATCACTGTGACCACTTCATCGGCTTCATGGATGTTTTTTAAGGAAACACTTAGTATTCAAAAGATGAATATGATGAAATGTGTATTAGGAATTACATCAAAACAATTACCTAGATTATTATTCATTTATAAATTAATTGATGTTTAATATAATAAAACCAATGTGATCCTTAACATTCCCCTTTAATAAACATCAAAAAATTGATATGGATTAAATGTTTGATCACTTATATCTAGAGCTTCATTGAAAACAGCACTAGGAAGTGTCCACCATTTATAAATCATTTAAAAACCTTAGAAACTTCCATATAAAGGCTTTGGGGAATATTAATTGTGGTATTCCAAATAACCAATTGTAACTTTTTTTGTTTTAGGAAAGAAACACATTGTTCAATAGCGTACATGATACACTATATAGAGTTTAAATGAACAATGAAATATTAGTATTTATATGTTACCATTACAACCCAACCATTGGAATGGATGGAATTAATATTATCAAATTAATTATTAAAATATTATTTAAATTGTTTTAAATAATTACTCTTCTGGTTCCCAATTTTATTAATAATGGAAATGAAAACCCATTGAATATAAAGGACATGTTTTTATGAAAACCTATTTAAAAGATAATAATTGTGTTTATAAAATCATATCACTATTTATGGGTTTTTATTTAATGAAAAATATATTTTATATATTCAGTGTAATTTTTTAAAATTCATCTTACATGGTTTTTAAAAATTATACAAAAACAAATCCATTTTTTTGGATAAAAGATGTATTTTTCAAAAAAAAAATACAGTTTTACCACAATTTGATGGAGAAACCTTTTTAAATAATGTTTTTGTAACTTTTATTTGTAATATTTGAAAATAAAACTATTATTTAGAATCTGTAAATAAAAATTTACTTTTGTTGTTTTTTAGAAATTTTCTGATAAAATTCATTTCTTAATGAATAGTGAAAAAATACAGGATTTTAATTCAAAACTACCTTTTCATCTAATTTTTTATATGGTTAGATAGTTATTTAATTTCAAATATTAGTTGGATTATATTTTTATCATTTATTCTAAACTTTATCATTGTAATTAATTTCAATTTGAAATTAGTAATAACCATACACTAATTTTTGATGTTTATTACTTTTTAAAAACTTTTTTTTATCATTTTGACAACGTGAATTATATTTAAATTAATTAATAAAACTTATAATTTTTGAATTTGGAAAAATTGATTACATATTTAGAATCATATGGTCCAAATTTTTTAAATTGGAGGCTTTTATGTTTGGAAGTTATGAATATTAACTTCATTAATTATTTTTATTTACCATTGTTAATGTGAAAATTTGGTAAATCTGGGTAAAAAATAATATTATAATAATATAAAACTACCCTACTAGGTGTCATAATCCTTTTTCATGACATATTTCTCACCGTGATCATCCTTGGGTCCATTTTATGACCCCATGGAGCCACTTGGGGTGTGATAATGACATATTAGAATAATTAATTTAGAGTAAAGAGAAATATAACATAAAGATGTGTCTTTTTAATAAAACAATATTAATGTAGGGTTATATAACTTAAATATTTGACTATAAATGGTAATTATATAGATAAAAGGATTTCCTATATTATGGTATTTTATTTATGATTTTTATACTTTAAATAAATATATTTACATATGACACAATGATGATGTAGTGATTACCTAATTAATGAAAGATTCAAATAAATGATATTATAAATATTAAAATAAATGTAATTTGTAAATTTTTATGACATAAAATAATTTTCCATATGATTATTACAAGTTATATTTGAGTTTATTTGGATTATTTAAATGAATAAATTTTTTATGACTTAACAAAAAATTATTTACTAAATAGTGTAAAAATTGAAAAAAATGAGTTTTTTAAAACAATTATTATTTTATTAAATGATATAATAGCCATAAAAATATAATATTTGGCCAAATGACTAATATAATTTTATAAATGTAATTAATGATCCACATTAGGTTCTATTCTAATTTTATAGTAACTATATTAACCATATATAGTAAAATTACCAGAAGACATGGTAAGAGTTTATTAATTTAATTAAGGGTTAAAGCCAAAATATAATGTTACATTTGTGACCTAAACTTGTATAAAAAATATTGGTTGAGAGGATAGAGAGCCATACTCATCCTATAATCTAAATATATCATCTTTTAGCTAGTATAATTCTAAAATCAATTTATAATAAAATAATATTTCAAGACATTCCTAAAATGCCCCTCCTCCATCCTATAAAAGGACACAACCTCTACCCACTTACTCACACATCTCAAGACTCTTGGCTCACCCATATTATTATCAAATAATCTCTCAACAACTATCAACTACTCTTATAATTCATAAATTTGATATAAAGAAATTCAAGAATGCCTTTTGGCTAAAATCAAATGGAGTTACCCGATTTAGAGGTAACATCTTCTCTCATGATCTTTTCATTTATTTTCATCATTAAACCCAAAAAAATATCATTACTACATTTTTTTATAATAGAACCAATATATTAAATATTCTTGTATGTTTTTATGATAATTGTTTAACCTACAATTACACACTCCTCCATCTAATGGATATAGAACATGTTATTTCTTTGTACGGTGAACTACTGCCTCCCAAAATAATGATTGTTCAATTTTCTCCTTCCACCTCTTATGGTAGACATTATAATGGAACTATATTTTTATATTATAAACAATATATTTATATTTTATATATTATTATGTATTTTTTATTTATGACATACCTTTATGATTTCCATGTTGTGTAAATACGATAATTTTATTTGAGGATGTTTGGACTACCTCCCCCTCATAGAGATGCGACTCGTTCCTGATATAAATGGAAAATATAAAGGTTGTTATTATTAAAAATATGATACATACATGACATTAATATAATACTAGAATTATATTATACATTTATATAGTTTCATTATTATATTTTTTATATGACAAAGAAATAAAGTTGTGTTCATGTGTATGTACGACCTACCGTCTCCCTAAATGGTGCATTTCATTTCTTATTTACAAATATTATTTAAATTATAAATAAATATATACTTGATATATATGATATTTAAATCATGAATAATATTTTTCATATTATGGGCTTTTGAATTCATGGAAAGTTTACATCAAAACTAGTTCATTTTCAACGCAAGTACGAAATAGCTCTACAATGCATTGGGTAACATGATAAATGTAAAGGTTAAGGTCTCTCATAATAGATTTAGGTAATAAACTATGATCTGTATTCCAAAAGTAACCATGAAGGTTACTCTTTATGTTGCGGTGAAAGCTACAGTGTAAGTATGACATGTATGCCACAAGTTACCTTAATGTTTTATGTTTTCTATGATGTTTTTCGTGAATCTTATGATTACATTATTTAATATAAATAGATTATGTTTTATAGGTGAAAATTATTATTTTTTGAAAATTTATTAATGGGTTTTAAATATAAATATTCTAATGGTTTTATTCCTTATTTTATAATCTTTTCTCTTCTTTTTTATGTTCATCACATGTTTTGAAATGTTTTTCATATGGTATAAGGATGGTTAAGAGAAAGGAATAAATCAAGAAGATTTTCATTAAGAAAAATAAATCATGTTTTGTTTAGAGGGTTTCATATGGTGGAAAAAGTGGATACTGAGTGTAAATGTCCACATACAATGTCTGGGTCTATTATGTAATATTTATGGCCTAATTCTCTAAAACTAGAAACCAAAAAAGACCCTCATTGTAAATTCTTGACATAACTCAATATTATTTAATGATTAAGGCTGTGTCTTTATAGATGGTATTAAAGGTCAGTTTAGACAACTTTTGGGATTAAGAGTTTTGGTTAAACATATGGTAAAATTATATGTCTATTATTTCGATTAAATCCTTGTTATATAAATTTTTCAGATCTTGGAGAGTTTATTACAAATTTAAGGAGGAGTATCTCAAACAACAATCTTATATCTTACTGGTTACTTTAATGTAATAATTATTTCAAAATCATGTCCGAATGATTCTAAAACGTTTTCTAACATACAAATCACTAGTAAGAAATTGTTTGAGATATCAAACGCCTCCACTATAACATGATACAATCATGGATCATGGGTCAGTATCAATCAAATATTATTTTCTAAATATTCTTAAATTTTCAAATAAGGTAAATGTTATCAAGGAATTCTTAGATATTTACCTAATCATATGATTATAAAGAATATTTGGTTTTTGAGAAATCTTCTGAAGAAGGAGACCCTTGTGCAACCTATTTATATTTTCTTTTAAAATATAGTATTTCAGCACATATATAAGGTATTTTAAAAGAACTATAGAATGAAATATTCAACTCAAACTCAATTTGTATTTTTTATAAAAAGAATGTCTTATCTGATGTTTTGAAATTATATGTCATACAAGATTGTTTTCCAAAACTATTTTTCTACAAACACCCATATGACCCAAGTTGTACAAGGTGTATTTGGACAAAGGAAAAAAGTGATTTTTAAGAATATATAAATCATTATTGTAATACATGGACATTCTATCTATGTGAACAAAATGATGATGAAATTAGGTGGACACCATGATCAAGGTATGATATTCATTCTGTTTTGAGTAGTTTTATTAAATATTTTATAGGTGAGAAAATGTCAATATATACAAAACATCATTAATTAAGATGTTGAATTAATTATGAATTGGGATTAAAATGAGATGTATCATATAAAAATTAAGGTTAAAACATGTTATGGTCATTTTTGAGTTTTATAAAAAGGGGCTACTCGGATGATTGGTGACAACCCATCATATCCAGCAAGGCTGCATGAATTGAACCCACAACTAGATGGAGAAAAGGGTAAATCACAAACCACTAGCCCATGTAAAGTACCTGGTCAGTATGAAATTATATTTTTAGTTAAACATGTTTATGAAATAAGAATTTGTTGATTTTAGGAACTTTCGTTTTATCAAATGGATATCCTTAGTATAGGAAAATTATTTTTTGATTAAGTGACAAATGTTTTTTTGAAGATGTTCACTATTATAAGAACCCTATATTTATAAAGGAAATATAATACTATGGGATTTTATTTGACGAGTAAAAGTTTAATTTTATTGTGGAAGAATCTATGTTTTTATTCTGGAGTTATCGTAATTTGGGTTATTTATGGAAATGATTAACCTAACTTGGAGAATATCCGATTAGGGTAATTACTTTTTGTCTGAGACTTTAAGAGTGATTGATTTTTTTAAGAGATACATGTTAATTTTTTTGGAATACTATGTGATCAAATGCCTATGAATTTCGGGTTTAAGTCTTAGTTTTGATTATTTTGAGGAATTATAAGGACAGTTTTTTGTTGAATGGTGTCGGTATAACTTTAGTGTTACTATAGAATTTTGAGATTAAAAATAGTCCTTATCCTTATAAAGGATTATTATTTTTGGGGGGATTATCTGATCTTGTACTAACCATTTTGGTTTTTGGTAGTTTCTAAAGACAGAGGGAAATATACAATTCATCTTTTGTTGATTATGTGATTCTCTAGAAGTTTATTTTAGTACTTGAACTGTGACCAAGTCATCTTGAACACTCATCATTTGTAGAGAAGATGAGTTTGTGGTAGAAATTTATTAAAAGATAAAACTAAAATTTTCAAGTATGTTTATTTCCTTATGTTATTATTATAAGTAGTAAAATAATCCCTTAACTTTACTAAAAGGATCTTAAAACAAAAACGTTTTATGTTTACTTTTCTTACTATGAAATCAAATAACATTTAATCCATCACATTTATTTGGTTTTCTGATTGTTATCTTTGTACTAATCAGGTTTTCTACAACTTTATTTCAGAATATTACACATAGTTTTTCTTATATACCCATGATTTCCAACAAGGAATCCTAGTATGTGTTATCTTTGGTGACCTTTGTACTTCAATTTTTTTAAAGTGGATGTTTTATTAACCCTTTTTATGACATGGGTTTTCAATGAAGGTAATTTTAAAATCCATACCCTAGTCACTGACCCAAAATCCAAATTGCGAGGACACAATTTATTAAACTGGGGTCGGATGTAACATCGTAGGTTTTAATAAAGAAACACTTTGTTCAATAGTGTACATGGAATGCTACATAGAGCTTAAATGAATAACTAAATATTATTATTTAAATGCTACCATAATTACCTTGCTGTTGGAATGATGGGAATAAATATTATTGAATAAATTATGAAAATATGGTTTAAACATGTTTACATAATGATTATTTTGGTTACCAAATTTATTATAAATTGAAATGAAAACCCATTGAATATAACAGATATGTTTTTTACAACCTATTTAAAAGAGGATAATTGTGTATATAAAATCTTATTACTCTTTAGGGTTTTATATAATGAAATATAGATTTTATATATAAAATTTAATGTTTAAAATTCTTCTTATATTTTTTTCCAGATATGATATAAGAACAAATCCAATTTTTCTTAGATAAAAGAAGTAATTTAAAAAAATATTTTTTTTACATCCTTTTGATGGAAAACCCATTTTAAATGATTTTTTTGTTACTTTTATGTGTTCTATTTTAAAAACAAAACTTTTTCTTCAGAAGAGGGAAATGAAAATTTACTATGGTTGTATTTTGGTATTTTTGTGATAAAACTCATTTTTTAATGAATTATGAAAAATAATGAATTTTAATTCAAAATTACATTTTCGTCTAATTTTTTTATACAGTTATATTTTCATTTTAATTAGTTTTAAAGTTTTATTTGATTACATTTTTATCATTTAATCCAATTTTATTCATTGGAAGTAATTTAACATTGAAAATAGATATAAACACACATCAATGTTTTGATGATTATTACTTTCTTAAAAACACATTTTATATTTTTTAAAATGGGAATTAATTATAAATTTATTACTAAAAATTATTTGTTTTAAATTTGTAAAAATGGATTCCATATTTGTAATAATAGTGTCTAAATTTTTTAAATATGTACCTTTTATTTTTGGACATTATGAATAGTAACTTTAGTAATTAGTCTTATTTACCATGGTTAAAGTGTAAATCTGGTAAATAAGGGTAAAAATAATATTATAATAATATAAAAATACCCTAACACATGTCGTAATACTATTTTATAAGATATTACAAACCATTATCTTCTTTGGGTCAATTTTAAGACCCCAGGAAGCCACTTGGGTGTCACAATGACATGTTATAATAATTAATTTAACGTAAATAGAAATATAATAGAAACCTGTCTCTCTTTATTAAAAATATTTAATATAGGGTTATATAACTAATATATTTAGATATAAATTTTATTTAGAGAGAGAAAATTATTTCATACATCATGGTATTTTATTTATAATTTTTAGGCATTATAAAAACAAATTTATTTAAGACACAATGATAATGCAGTGACTACATTATTAATAAATGATTTAAATAAATAACATTATAAATATTAAAATAAATTTAATTTTAAATTTATATTCCATACAAAAATTTTATGGATGAATATTAGATGTTATATTGAAGTTATGAATCAAGTTGTTATTACTTTAACAAAAATCATTTACTAAATTGGGTAAGAGTTGACACAAACAAGTTTTTAAAATAAATACTATTTTATTAAATGATATAATATCCATAAAAATTTAAACTTTATCCAAATTACTTATATAATGTTAAAAATTTCATTAATTATCCACTTGAGGTTCAATTGTCATTTTATAGTAAATATATTAACCATATACTGTAAGAATACAAGAAGACATCATAAGCGTTAATTTTTTTAACTAAGGGTTAAAGCCAAAAGATATGGTTAAGTTTATGACCTAAGCATGTCTAAAATCTATTTTTTAAGGTTATTTAGAACTTCCTTATCTTAACCTTTAAATATATCACATTGTATCTATTATAATTTTAAAATAAATTTATAATAAAATTATATTTCAAGACATTCCAAAAGTGTCCCTCTTCACTCTTATAAAATCCCATCAAGTCTACCCACTAACTCACACCTATCAAGAACCTTTTTTCACCAAAATAATCTAAAATAATCTCTAAAAAACCCTAAATTCCTCCTAGAATACTTACTTTGGTCAAAAGTCAATTGAAGAATGCCTTTTGGCTAATACAAAAGGAGTTACTCGATTTATACGTAACGTCTTCTCTCAAGATCATTTCTTTTATTTTCCTCATCCAACCACACAACTATATTTATTAAATTTTTTAATAACGAAACATGTATAATAAATACACTAGTATAGTTCAATTCATCGGGTTTGACCTCAACTTACACACACCTTCATCTAATGGATATAGAACAAAAGGTTTCTGTTTTTGAAGAAGTAATTCCCCATGAAATAACAATTGTTTAATTTCTTATGAAGACCTACCATGGTGTAAATTATGATGGAAATATATATATATATATGATATATATTATATTTATATTTTGTGTATTCTTCTATAATTATGATTTAGAACATACCTTTATATGCTTTCAATGTTGTGTAAATACGATAATTTCATTTGAGGAAGTGTGGACTACCGCCCCCTCAAAGAGATGTGACTCGTTCCCAATATACATGGAAAGTATAAAGGATTATTTAATTAAAAATATTATATATACATGATATAAATATATTACTGTTATGATAATATAATTTTATATCATTTGATTATTATTATTTTAATATGACATAGAAATAAAAGTAGTGTTCATGCGTACGTACGACCTATCGTCTCAATGAATGATGCATTTAATTTATTATATCCAAATATTATAGATATTTTAAATACATATATAGTAGATATATATGATATTTAAATCATTAATAATATTCTAGAAATGATATACTTTTGACTACATGGAAAATTTACGTCAAAACATGTTCATTTTTGACCCAATACTAAACATCAAAAAAACATTTGATATGAACATAAATAAATATTTAATTATTATAACTTGGTAATAAGTGATATAAAATGAATAATAAAAATTAAAAAGGTTCTATATAAAGTATTAAATAACCA
Organism: Viscum album; assembly: GCA_963277665.1. Classification (NCBI taxonomy): domain Eukaryota; kingdom Viridiplantae; phylum Streptophyta; class Magnoliopsida; order Santalales; family Viscaceae; genus Viscum; species Viscum album. The sequence continues at coordinate 80,416,022 of OY728155.1, read as the reverse complement.
ATTTTTTTTATTCTTGAAATTAAAGAACAAATGAGACAAGTTGGATTCAAGGTAAGAGTCATCATCTCAATTTTCTTTCATTGAGGAATAATTTGACTTTATATGACCATATTTTGTACAGTGTATACTCAACCCCTTTTAATTTTAATTTAATTAGATGGTTTTTAAAAGTAATATTTTTCTATTAATTATTTTACTAAATGAAAAAAGGAATGTTTTTTTAATTTACACGGTGAGAACGACCTTTTCCACTGCCAGGAATTTTTTTTTTGTATTTAGACTCCTCTATAAACTGTAATGTTTTTAAAAAGAAAATTAAATACTCTATTACTTTTTAGGTATTTTGTAATTTAAAATGTAATTGAGACTCTATTTCTTATATAAATATCTTTATATGATATCTTGTTATTGCAATTTGGAAATGATATTTTTTCTTTAGGAATTTTTTATGTGTCATAATTCTTGAGAATTGCTCATGTATATGGGTGGTTCCATGATAAACTAGGGGTGGATGAACCCATGATAACTATATAGTGTATTGGGTAATGTAATCGAGGTAAAAATTATGGTTTCTCCTTATAGATTTAGTGAATATATTGTGATGGGTATTCCAAACATAACCACGAAGGTTACTACCAATGTAACTGTGAAAGTTAAAATATAAGTATGATATGGATTAAATAAGTTACCTTAATGATTTATGATTTATATAAATTATTTTAGTAATCTTATGATTAAATTATTTAAACTAAACAATTTATGTTTTATGGTTGAAAATTATGATTTTGTGAAAAAGTTATTCTTGTGTTTTAAATATATATGGACTAACAGGTTTATCCCTTATATTATGTTCCTTATTGATATTTTTTCCCCATACCATTATTTTGAACAGTTTTACAAAGTTTATAATCATGGGTAAGATAATTGAGTAATTCAAAAGAATTTTATCAATAAAAAAGAAATCATGTTTTATTTAGAGGGTTTCCTTTGGTGGAAAAAGTGGATACTGAGTGTAACTATCCACATGTAATGTCTGGGTCTATTATGTAACAGTCATGACCTAACTCTATAAAAATCTAAACCTAAAAGATCTTAATTTTGAATTATTTACTCAACTCAATATTATGTAATTTTTATGTTCTAGGCCTTATAGTAATAATTATTTTCCGGGAGTTCATTGAAAAAATCCTTAGAATTGGATGATAACAAACATAGAAACTTTTATGAGTGAATATTTTCATATATAATTTTAATTAATTTATGATAAAATTTCAACATTTTGGTTATTATTTAGACATTTATTATTAAATAAGTTTACGTTTTCATAATACAATCATTGCAAAGATGAATCCAATGTCGAATAATTTTATAATCTTCCACACATAAATATATTAGAATGCCAGTAATGGAACTCTAGGAGCCAGCAAGAAGGTATCGATGAACTCACAACATTCAATATTAGTCATGACAATAACTTATTAGTGAATTACATGTTTTTTCTTTTTCTCTTAGTTTAAAGTGGAATGAGGAGGATAATCAACTCTCATTCTGGAGATCATTCTTGAGAGGATTCTCTTTAAGGATTTGAGATAATTCTCCTGAGAAAATATATTGTTCACAATAAGTCTTATCATTCTTATGAAATGATATATTCTAGGTTATATTCTTAGGGTTATATATTTAGTTATTCAACAAATTCCCTCAACTATTTATTAACTCTATATAATCCCCATGTCAAATAATACTAATAATATTATAACTATATTATATTAAATGAAATGAATCACTAGTTATACATATATCATATTTGAAACATAATTTATTAAAATTTATTTAAATGATATTAAATAAAATATGTCATTTTCATTGGTTACATAACTCATCCTGTCAATCATCCTCATTATTTGTTGACGTTCAATAAAAAATATTTATTTCAAATAAATAGTATTATAATAGATATTGAAAATATTAATAAATAAATTTTATAATTACAAAGATAGATGTTAAATATTTTTTAATATCGTAATAATAAATATTCTAAACTGTTATAAATAGTGACTTCATTTATATGATTATCATAACCTGAATAATTATTATTCATCTGTCTTGAGAATAATATTCATTTTTATATTAAATTACAATATAATTATATTAAGATTCTTGAAACACTTAGTGTGTGACCCTATATCCATATTATTAGTGGAATTATAAGGTCTTTCCCAAGGTTTATGATTATCATCAAGAAATGAATTTGGGAACCCATAAAGGAAGATATTAATTCAATTGCAAAAACTTCTTCATCTGAATATTTAATGTAGAATAAAATCAGTTTGTATTGATATATCGTTAAGTATATTTCATACTTGTGTCATCATAATATATGCCTGATATATCTTTATAAGAATACCTAAAACTAACACATCAAAAAACCACCATGACCGTAGCCTAAATTGGATAGTTCTATTTCAATCAAAGGTCCAGAGATATCATCTCCTAGTTTGGAAAGGGACTAATCCTTTCTTAACTCATATGTCAATGTCATATGACTTATGATAAACCCAATATGTCATACTTCACCATGATAACATGTCATCATGGTTTTTTATAATAAATAAAAGTACATGATTCGTGTCATACATTAATAATAATCTTAATTTGAAGGACTAATACACATGTTTGTAGATAGTAATATTCAAAGACATATATAACATATGGAATTCTTATTGGTGGGTCTATCCACAGAACCTATGATATCAAATATTTCCATGTATGACCTTAATATTAATAAGTATCAATGTATTATAAGTCTCTAACACTAGATAATTAGACATCCTTTTTGTCCCATTTGATAGATTTTACCTAATCATATGGAATATTTAATAATATATTAATAACACTTCAAGGTTTTAATTCTAGCAAGGAACTACTATAACATTTTGTTGTGAAACATAATTAATAGAGATTATCACATTAATTTATTATAGAATATACTTCATCATATAATAATATATTTATTAATATTAATTAATTTTAATATAGATGTAATTTAAAGTACAAAGTAAGTTGGTTCAAGGGAACTAACTCCAACAGTCTCCCACTTTCATTAGAGACAAATTTTAATAACTTTTTTTCAAAATTGACTCACGTGATATTCAGGATTCTACTTAGATAATCCATTAGCTAAGTTTTATTAAATATTATCTTCCATGAAAAAAAACATCTTAATAAGACCTCACCTCACTTATAGAAATACCTTGGGGTGATACTTATAAAATATATGTTTCATCAACAAATATAACCTTATTATATTATCTAAGACCCCCACTATTCTATTATAGAATATACTGGGATAATATATTTACATTTAGGAACCAAATCAATATTAACTATGTATTTTTTTATCTAAACTACTTATATTGATGAATTAAAAGAAAACATATACTCTCACTCTTTTATAGAATAAAAAAACACTTTCTACTATGATATCTTCCAGCACAAAACTTCTATATTAACAAAGAATACATATACCATATTCTATTTAAAATCACTATAATATTCTTGGAAACTAGTATATGTATATCTCTATATGAAAAAATCATCATATCCTCTATAAAATAGGAACATATCCTAAGTATACCCCTGACACTTTAGGATTGTCATTAAAGGAGTCTAATATTTTTCTCCTATTTTTTCTTGATATATACCTTCCATGATTAAGGAGTAGGAATCATAAATCCCAATACATAACATTAAATAACTGACATATCCATTCACTAATGCATATAGAATATTTCTCATCATCTTTACCTCCTCTTTCATCTAACAGAACATTTTCTTGAATCGATGTAATTCATGTGATACTAGAAACAATATCATCCTGGATTGTTCCATACATAATCTATTTAGTATCACAAAAACATATATGTGGTTATTTAGTCCAAGAATAATCTTAGATATATTGGAATCGATCGTTATCCATATAACATAGACTGGATCACCTAATTCCATTATGGAGGATTAATTTCTTAATCATATATGAATAGACTTTAAGAAAGAAATATCATTTTTCATTAGTAATTTGTCATAAATATATAATATAATGAAAACAAAAACATTAAAAATAAACCACACGAAGACATTGAGATCACATCCAGTATTTATATATCAAAAATTATCTTATGGCTTCCCAAAAAATAATCATCCATGATATAGATGATTTCTTTAAAGCATAAATGGATTTATACAACATGTTTGACTTATTGGAAATATTTAAATTAAAAAAACTTCTAGTTGTGTCTTATATAAATCTTCCAGAAGGTTCCTAATAATGAAGAAATTTTTGAAATCCATTTTTTAAATTTAATTATCATGGTATGCTATAATAAATATCATATTTTTGAAATATTTTATCATTGCAACTGGTGATAATGATCCACCCTTATAAAAAAATAATGATCCACCATCCGCAGTGATTAGGAAAAAATATTTCACCTGTTCTATATAATTTATGGGGCTCTTATGTAGTAATTGTATCTCTAGAATAACCACTTACATGGGGAGTTATGGATTTTTATGTGAAAACTCCTATGTATCTTCAGTATCAACATTATTGAATTGAATATTTCTTAAAATATCAATTTTGGAGATGTTATTCTAAAAAATATTTCTTTTTTGTCCACTATTTCATTTTTGTGTGAGTGGTCATATAGATAATTTCCACTTACATTCTCAGGATATCCTTTAATGATATACTTTGTTCCTTAAGGTGTAATTTATTGAAAGAGATATCCTTAAAAAATGATTATGAACCAAAATACAATTAATTTTGATATAATAGATTTTTTATTGTACATACAATAATATAGAATTGTTTTTTCCACATTATATAGAACTCAGTTTAGTGTTTCTACAATAATTTGTAATACATATCCACAAAAAGGGAATTAAAGGATTTCATGACTCATCATATATCTCTCCATGTGAAAAAATGTATGATTGCTTATTTCACTAGTACCATTCCATTTCTGTGTATAAAATAGTTTGATTTGGTATAGGATCCCAATATTCCTTTTATAATTAATGAAACCTTTAATAAGATACTCTATTCCATGGTCTGAGAAGTGTTTCTTATTCATATTACCAAGCTAATTCCCTATATAAGTCATGTAGTCCATAATTTTTTCAAAGTATTAAAGATCATAAATCATTTAGTATATATTTCCATTTCCACTAAATTCATCATTAATTGTATTTAAATAAGTATATCAACCCCTATCTTGAATAGGAAAAGGTCTACACCAGACTGAATAAAATAATTCAAGAATCTCAATAGCACTTTCACCCTTTCTTTAATATATATCAATATAAAATTTTAATAATAAAAAATAAAGATATATATTTAAGGGTTTTCATTCAAAATAGTATAACTATCTATCTTAATACATATGTGTACATTATTTTTTAAATAGAGTACCATGTTGATGAGACCACTAGTGGTTTTGATGTGATTCGTTTGAACTTGATTCTTTATCGATTACCAACACTAGGTTTTCATTTTAAAATACATAGAGAACATTAATCAAATAGTCCATACCACAACATATTATATATTTATAAAAGTAGAAACTCATACTTCTGAACATGAAAATAGATTCATCCACATCAAAACAAAATATAGGTATAATGTTTTTTAAAACACTAGGAACATAATAAAAACTCATTAAAATTAGAATTTAAAACTTCGAAAAAGTAAGATATTAGTCTTTAATACCCAATACAGAAAATATTACATTGTCGGAAGATAAAAAATCAACCAAAACCCAAGAAAACATTATGAATATTATTGTATCATGTAGTTTTATGAAAATATGAGTACTTAAATAATTATATAATACCAAAATTATAGAAAATGAAATATTACTGTTAATAATGATTGAACTTTAATAATCTTATTGGTTCCTCACTATGATGTAGTTTTTCTTCTAGTATCCCTCCCAATCACATTAAAATAATACTACATATTGTTCTATAATATTCACCTCAATCCTCCTCATGTAGGTGGATTGGTATGAAACAGCTTCAGTCTTAGTTCTAGTCTTAGGGAATTTTATGCCGTTCATATTATTCACTATAAAGACATAATTATTCCCAAGCCTCATATACTTATCAACATAGTGAATCAAATTCTGGAGATCATATTAAAATTGATTGTGAATCTAGAGAAGCTTTGAGAAAATAATTATATCATAAGGTCCATTCACAACTCTTTGAATATCTTGAAAACCACAATTTCCTTATTATAAAAATAGAAAATAATTTTTACTATATGTTGAATTGTTGGTGCACATTCTCTATGATTTGACATAAATATTTTCTCCTAGATCTCTTGTATTGATTATCCTAATAAATAACATAAAAATGGGATAACATGATTTATGCATCCATGTCTTTATAAAGGTTTTGGAGATAACTATTAAGGGATGATAACAAAAGGAATTGAAAATATAATATATCATCCACATGTTTCTATAAGAAGAATTATCCTCATCCCTATCCTTTATAGAAGGATATTTATATACTGAGGAGTCTAACTCATCAAACTTTATCTCCTAACATGGTACAATGTGTATTCATTTTTACAACTCCATGAGGTTTGTGTCGGTTTGGAGGTTTTATTTTGTTAACCTCGACTATAGGGATAATTTTGAGGTCTTATTACATTAAATTTTTTTCAATAAATAAATGAACATTTTTACTACATTCCCATTATTAAAAAAATTGAAAAATAATAAATTTTATTTCAATAGTCTTACATTATATTATAAAATCACAATATCCCACACTATTGTATTTATAATATCATGGGGAGTGGATATTCTAGTTAAAAAAACTATATTCCCCATCGAATAACCCTAGTTAAGGACATAACAAATTACTTGAATGTGTTTAGGTAGATTTTGGGCCAATAAAATTTACTAGATACTCCTATAATTGTTGATTAGACTCCCTAATCCTAAATTATTTACTTATATTTCCTCAACACTTTTCTCCTTATTTCATTTCTTATCGTGGAAGAAACCATCTATTTATATTTTCTTGGATAATTAATTTTTTTTAGAACTATATGATAATTGAAAGTACTGTGACAGAGGTTAGACATGTAATTTTAACTATTTTTATTTCTTTATTCAAGTAATGAAATGATATTCTTACTTGATATTTTGTTTATAATTTTTTACTTTTTTTGTAAGTACTTATTTTTTAACCATAGAGTTATTTTTTTATATTATGTATATAAGGCCCCAGCCTTAAACATTACTTAATATTGAATTAAATTAATAATTCACATTGAGGATCTTTTCAGGTTTAGAGTTTTAGAGAATTAGAACATAACTATTACATCTTAAAAGATTACAAAGTAGACACTTCTACTATGTCTCCATAAAATAAAAACTCTTAAAAAGAAAGATGTCTAGATTCCATGTTTTAGATAGAATGACATTCCCAAGATCCCATCCTTGACCTTATTCCACTTTAAGTCCTGTGAAAAACATTTTGAAAAACTTGGGGTGAGCATAAAAAGCTCAGTAAAGGATACAAAAAGAATGAAAACTGTTAGTTTTTCAAACATCAAGTAAACCATGTATACTATATCAAAGTAATACCTTCACCTTCATGAAGTAGAAAAAAAACTCTTCACTGAATAAAGTATCATTACTTACCTTTTTGTAACCAAAGGATTACCATAAAACCCATATAAAAAACACATAGAATATATAAAGGTAACTTGGGACATAAACATACTTAAGTGGAATAACCATACGGTTGACTTCCACACATATCACTTAATGGAATAGCCATACGACCAATTTCCATACATACTTAATGGAATAGCCATACGGCCGACTTCCATACCCAATGCATTGGAGGTTATAACGTAACCACCCGTCCTGGTATTCACGGCACCACCCGTCATATGGTTTATAACGTAACCACCCGTTAAAATGTCCAAGTACCAGTATAAAATCATAAAACATAAAACCAATATAAAGGAATGATAACATTTCCACATTTCAATCACAATATATCATAAATATATTGACATAATAGAATCCTTTTTCAAAACCATTTTCAATACCAAAATACATAAAAGAGTATATGGTATTTATTTTATTCTAAAAACATTACGGCTTGTTGAGAAAGCCAAAGATCAAATAATACTCACGGCGGCGGAAAAGGTCGTTGTCACCGCGTACGTTAAAAAAAACATTCCTTTTTGTCATTTAGTAAAACGCTTCGTAGAAAAAGATTCCTTTTGTATAAAAGTAAAAGTCAAAGGAATTTATACACCGTATAAAAGAAAGTTGTGTATAAAACGAAATATGCCTCAATGAAAGGAGATTGAGACGAAGTCCCTTACCTCGGGTCCGACTTGACTCGATCGTTCTTTAACGTCCTGAATAATAAACTTGAGTTAATTTATACTTGATTAAGAACCTTTTTAAAGTTCATTATTCCTTTTATATCGCTTATTGCCATGTTATAAACATTATGTAACCATTTAAGTTAATAATGTTTGTTTTGTCAATATTTGGTTCTTAAGTCGAAAGTTGACTTCTTACAATTACATGTTGTTCGTGTGGTCAAAAGTTCTTTATATACAGAATGAAATTCCTGATTTGGATATCATATATATCATATATATCCAGAATATACATGTATTTATAATATTACATAATCATTTAGAGGTAAGAAATGAAATGCACCGTTCATGGAGACGGTAAGCCGTACGTACGCATGAACGCTACTTTCATTTCTTTGTCATATTAGTGGAATTAAAACTAAATGAGAGGTATGTATATTTTAATTCCAGAATTATATTCATCATTTAGATATATCATTAATTATATATATACATTATATACATGTAATTTTAATAGTACATTACATTTGGGGATAAGAAATGAAATGCACCGTTCATGGAGACGGTAAGTCGTACGTACGCATGAACGCTACTTTCATTTCTATCTCATACTTTAATGGAAAGAAATAATAATGATATAGAGGTATATTATAATTCCAGTATAACATCATATATAATAACTTTAAATCCATCCTTTACACGTCCCACATATGGCATTAACGAATCACATAACTTTTAGGGGGCGGTAGTCCGCACTTCCTTAAATGAAGATATCGTGTTTACCCATAATGGAAACCATAAAGGTATGCCCAAAATGAAAACTACAGAAGCTTAAGGAAATAATAAACATATTATATATCATATATAAAAATTGTGACATCATAATGGCCAACTTTGAAGGTGTTAAATGAGTATTGAACAATCATCGTTTCGGGAGGCAGAATTTCGCCATCCACGGAAAAAATATGTTCTTTAACCATTTGATGTAGTTGTGTGAGAGTGTAGCTCAAATAAATATTATAAAAACATCCTAGTATATTGAAGATACTGGTGTTGTTACAAAAGAAGTAAATAAAAAGAGTTTAGAGGGTTGGAGAAGCAAAATAAAACAAATGAACAAGAGAGAATGAATTACCTTTAAAAGTGTAACTCCCTTTTGATTTGAGCCTAAAGGCTTCCTTTGAAAGGATTCTGCCCAAAGGGAATCCTCTAGGATGAGGATAGGGATGTGTAGAGAGTAATTGGGCAGGGGTTGGCTGAGCCAAAGGCTTGAGAAGTGTGTGAAATGGGGTAGAGGTGGGGGCCTTTTATAAGAGGAGAGGAGGGGCACTTTTGGAAAGTAAGGAAATATTACTTTATTTGAAAATGTGTTTCTGTTTTAAAAGGTCCCACATTGATATAATTCGTGGATAAGGTGATAAGGGTTCGAATTCCACTCATCCAATTGGTTTTGGCCATGTGTAGGTTTTAGATGTTTCATTATCTTTCAATTTTATTTAAATCGTCAAATAATGATGTCATCGCTGCATCATTATTATGTCATATATAATATAATTTATTTAATGTCTAAAAATTATAAAAAAACTACTATGATGTGGGAAATAGTTTTATCTTTCCAATTAATATTTATAATCAAAAATCTGATCTTTATAACCCCATGTAAAAATTGTTTTAGTAAAACATATCATGTTTGTGTCATTTTTACTTTTACATTAAATAAAAAGTTATTTATGTCATTTACCAACCAAATTGTCTCCATGGGGTCCCCAAGTTGACCCATGGCTTGTCTTGGTCGGCCATGACACAAACAATGAGGATATGACATGTGTCTAGGTCATTTAATATTATTAAAGCAATATTTATACCTTAAACTACACTAATTACCACTAATCGCGATTAAGAACTTAATAAGTTACTATTCACCAAAAAATTATTATAATCTCATTGAACCACATTTTACTTCTTAATGACAACCATGTATGTCGGATTTTCAAAATTCAATACACATTAGTGGTAAACTTTCATTTAACTGAAAAATCAGTTTGCTTGATTACCACTTAGTGGTTTCACTATTCATCAAAAATTGAAGTTTTTCAGAAAATTACCAAAAATTCACCCTAACATATATTTGATATTCCGAATTCAAAAATGAAGTCCATTTTACAAAATTCAAAACATATAAGTCAAATTAATTAATTTAATAATTATTTCCCGCTGTCATGACAAATAGCGTGTTTTTGTGAAACAATAAGTATCAAAAGATTGACACCAGTTTAAGTTCAATTTCAAAGTGAAATTGATTCCAATGACCACCATTGGATTAACTGGTAAAAATATTTTCTAATTTCACTTTAAAACCAATTAAAATAATAATCTAATAATATAAATAATTTAGATTAAAAAGAGGTTTTGAATTAAAATACAACATTTTACACTATTCATAAAAAATGAACTTTATCAGAAAGGTACCAAAAATTTACACAAAGTAAATTTTGATGTCCCGATTCTAGAGAAGAGTTATATTTGGTCCAAAATAAAGTATAAGAGTGTTCAAAACTATATTTAATGACGGTTCACCATTAAAAGGTGATAAGTGAACCTTTAGTGAAAATTAGAGTATATATGCCCTAAAATTGAACTCTTTCCGTATTTTAAGCCTTTATCTTTTATTGGGTAAATGTATAAACATTTAAAAACATATATAATCATATTTTAGTTATTTCTATCCATTCCCTCCAGTACAATGACTACTTGTTAACTAACATTTAAAATAATATTATTTTATTACTAGTGTGCTACGTAAGTTTCAAAGAAACTCATCGTTGCGTATCGGGTACGCTATCGAACATAGAAACCCCTTTAAAATAAAATTAATATTTAATTCGTAAATATTAATAAATATGAAAATTCTTTATTCTTTATTTACCTGGGATGTTACAATGTAGATTTGAAATAATTAATTAAATATGTCTTGATAAAAAATTCTTGAATAATCCATTTATTATATTTTATCTTATCTTTCTTATTATTTTATGTGATCATTCTTAAACATCAATTAAAAAATCAATTACATAAATAAATAAAAAACCATAAACTATAAAAATTATAAATATGGTACAATCGTGGGAATATACTATTGGTTTGTTTGTAATGGGGATAATAAAATTTTTGGGATGTGAATCCTGGTTCCAATCATTAGAAGTTCAAAGCACTAGATTTTTGAGCCTTAGATTAATATTTATCTGAATTATGGTCAGTTGTATGATGACATACTTGATGGGAAGGAAGTGGTAGTTCACATCATCCAATGGAAGTGGGTACATTATATGTTCACTTCTACCGATCGTTCCATGGTGAAGTGTTGGGAGGTCTAGATGTTCATCAAATCAAAATGGTCACCAGGTTAGTAACCAACCTCATGAGGTCATGTATTAGGATCTAGGTTTCTAAAAGAGTAGTTTTAACTTTTTTGATCAGTTTTTTAGTATTTTTCTATATGGGAACTTTAGGGGTAGGTGGGATGATACGGTGGTTCAACAGATCATTTATTTGAATGTTGAGAAGTGGGTGAGGATTAATGATATTTTTAATCTCTTTATTTTTCACCTATAATCTTCTAGTTATAATAAATTTGGGTAGAAGTGTGATTCCCGCAAGCATATAGGATATAGTATAATGAATTATAAACATTATGTTTTCTTATACCCTCTTTATTTATGTTGCATTTTTTTCATCGAACGTAATTTTGGAATATTTTTTGTTTTTACTGAGGTGTGTTCAGACATTAGAAAGTTAGTATAGTTTAGTGAATACCTACTTCAAATACACTAATTTAAAGGGAACCGAACATCTGTAAATTTATTTTCTTCTACATAGAGTCTCATGTGTATAATATTCTATAGAATTAACTTGTCATGATATAATGGTCTTCTCAGAAGCATAGAGATTGGGTTTTCCTCGACTTTTTTACTTCCCAAAAAACAACCGTTTTGACCATATGTGAATAACTCCTTGAGACAAGTTGGTCTTGAGTGTACGTATTCCATATCATGACTTATGTACCTCCTTTTTTAGTTTCACCTAAACTTAGTTTGGAACTATCTACTCTCACCAGGAATATCCTTCAATTATATATGCATAGTAACTTTTTTTGTGAGGGAATAAGGCAGATAAGGTTACATAAATTTACAAGGGACATGAAGGATCATACGTAATAAATAACATGGGATTATAAACAAAACATTACACTTATTATATAAACAATTATATAAAATACTCATGTAATAAACAATTAAATTAAATATAAACCTATAATATACATATGTTGGTCCATCTCTTGATCATCAACCCATAAAATAACAACACATTTTAACCTAAATACCATTTATTTTAATCTATTAATTATTTATATAAAAATATAAAATTTATAAATTATTTATTCTCTTAATCATTTAATTCACTTATCTTAATTATTCATCAAAAAGTCCTTGAGGGTTCCATCCACTATAATTTTTAATAAATTAAATAAATGAATTTTAATTTGAAATTAAATAAGTACACAATGTATATTTTGGGAGGAACAACATATACCATTATGATTCTTTCTAAAATAATTTCTGAATATTAACTATTAGAAAATGAGTACCTTAAATAAACATAGTATATAACCAATGTTGTGTATGGTCCCTAACATATACTATGTACTTTCACGCCATGTATTATTACACTATGTGTCATGATATACATTATGTTGTTCCAAAAGATAACCCAAATAGTCTGGATGGTGTGCCTGACCATATAGAATTATTATATATACATAACTTCTACCACTAGTGATGATCATAAATTAAACAACATGTACTACATCTATTCACGTCAAGTATTTCAAATAATAACATTAATAATAATTATTAAATAATCTATTATTTCTCTCAACTTAGAAAAAAACTACATAGAAATTTACAAAACATGTTGGTGGGTTTTACAATAATTAATTAATTTAAATAATTTCTCTATGTGTTTAATTGACCAACACAAGGGAGGGATCAGAGTCACCACCATTAGACTAGTTATGGAATCACATCCCTAGTTTCCCTAATCTCCACCACTAAACCCATACAAAATTTTATAGAGACTTATTTTAAATAATTGTTAAATAAATTATAGATAGTTGAAAATTATGATATTAAAGGAATGAATTATAGAGAATAAAATTCATAAAAAAGATATAAATAATATTTAAATATAGGAGAATGATTCATAACCTAAAATAAAATACAATGTTATATTCACTTATAGGAAACCTTTAAGTTTAGTAGTGAACCTCTTGAAAATATAATGAAAAGGTAGACATGTAAAACTCATAAATATCCTGATAAGAAGGAATTAAATTGGTTTCTAAATTAATATAATATATAATTCCTTCAACTAGGATCTTAGAGAAAAAAATCTCGAAATCTAAGTGAGATTAGAAAAGAAACCCATATGACTTAGCTAAAATACAAATAAATTGACAATAAAAAGGAGATATTAAATAAAAGTAAAATTTACAATAATAATTTTTTTTTTTCATAAATAAGAATTCAATGGGGTAATATTTAAAGCATGAAAAATTAAAATATTTCATGGATTGAAATACATCCCAAGGAATGGAAATTGAGAAAAAAAACCCTTACTTAAATCATCTACTTGGTCGTAAACCTTCAAAATCCATATCTAATTACAATAGAATCAGTACTCATATATTTTAGAAACATATTCGTATTTATTAACTTTAATATTAATATTTTTATACTCACTTATTATGTTGTTATTACATATTTTTAGTTAAAATTGATCATTTCTGTTAGTAGTCTTTATCATCCCTTATCGCTTTTTGTGTATTTATTTTATATTCATTACATGTTTATGAGTTAATTATCTCCCAAGAATTCATGGTAATGTAATAAAAGTTCCGTAATTATTTATGAAGTTTTATGTTTAATCCATTGGAGTTGGGGGGCACAATTATCCAAGATTAAATCCATAATTCTCTTGTTTTAGTAATTTATAATGAATAAAATGTAATATATTAATAATTATATAAAATTAATTTAACTATTTGAGGACAAAAATAAATTATCTAAATTTTAATATAATTCCATATCATTAGTTATATTTCCATAACACTCCATGATTTTTTAGCATCGATCATGAAGGTGGTTAGAACAACCCAAATAAAAATAATAATAATTAATGGATGAGTATGATTATAAAGTAATTTATTTCAAATATATTTATTATATAATTATAATGAAATTATTTAGATGATATTAAATAGATAAATAAGATTTAAGAACATTTTTATGTAAAATAGAAATGAAAAATAATGATTTAAAGTTATAGATTATAAAGACGAATTCATATCTTATCTTGTAAACCTTCTTAGTAATAAAATAATTAGAGAAATATATATAGAATATAATCTAGGAAATATGGGAGGGTATAAGTATTTCTGGAAATATGGTAAATAATGTAGAGGAATTCAAATTTTAGATGTGAATTTGATGGGGTGGTGGAGGGGTCCTTTTTAAAGTGTGATTTATGGAATTTTTTTAAGACATATTACTCAACAAAAAATAAAAAAAATAAAGTAAATTGGATCAAAATTTGAAACATATTGAAGATAACCATTAATTTAATTCTTTTACCTTATATAGAAATTATCATGGTGACTATGTTTTACATTGGTAACTTATTTTAATACCTATAAAATGAAGATGACTATGTTAATTATTTTAGATACCCTGATTATGACTATTAAATCCATTTTATCATATTGATTTTCTAAAAATGATAAATAATAATTTAAATATAAGTATACCTAATGAGATAAAATTAATTTTTATAGAATAGATATCATTAAGAAGAAAATTTAATTTAAATACATTAAAAAAAGATTATAAAAAGTATTGACACCCATGATATTTATGATTTCATTCTTAAAAGATAGGGTTATTGAATTTCAAACCAATAAAAAACTAAATTAAATTGTGTGAATACTTAATTAAAGGTAAAATTCCAAAAATATATACTTTAGAAAAAAATTTAAAACTATGATTTAAAATGTGAAATATTTTTTTCTAAATTCATAATATTATATTTAAATTTATTTATAACTCTTTAAATAACTAATTTTTGAAGTAATAAGTTTCATAAATTATAATTTCATGGTTATATCATGATAATTTCATAAAATATACTATAGTAATAAAACAAATATATTCACTATTCACCAAAAACAAAAATTTTCATAAAAATAATAAAAAATTATTCTTTGATAATATTTAAATAATGAATCCAAAAATTAATTATATTTTATCGAATTCACATTAAAAATTCATAAATTTAACCTTCAAATGAAAACATATAATATAATGGACAAGTTTTTTTTATTTTAATAATTGAATATTTTCATAATAAGTTTTCATAATCTGATTTAATATAAATTTATAATTAAATTGGTTTTGAGATATTTATCATAAATTAAATCATTTAATTTTATTAATCCCATAATTATATACACATTAATTTAAGATATGGATACAGTACATTTAAAATATGTTCATTGAAAAAATGTTCATTTTAACATTTATTGATTTAAATCATATCTGATTAGTTATTTATATTTTAACCAGAAAATATTCACTTATTACTAATATTATAATATATCAAATAAATCATTAAAAAATAATATGAAATAATTTTAATTATTTACCATATTCTTATTCACCTGATGTTTTACACTTCTAGTAATTTTTCCAAATGATTTTCTACATTTTATATCCATAATGAATTAATGTATATCTTAATTTCTAATTAAACATATTGTGATTCATTTCATTTTAGAATTGTGATTGATACTAGTTATTTAACATTATTTTTAATAGAAAATACATTTTCAAATCCCGAGGTGTTATAGCATTGGAGTGAGTTTGAATCCCTTTTTCTACAATTTATCACATATGAGAAAAATAATCTTTGTTATAAAAATTAGCATAAAAATAATTCCATATTTGAAATATATGATACGGTCTAATCCATTGTGACTTACTCTTGGGAGCTTTATCTCTCAAAAAGCTCTATACTTCTATATGCCATGTCGTGGTATGTTAAATAAAGACACAAAATTAGAATTTAATTAATGGAATGATCCTTCCATCAGATTATCTATAACACATCGAATCCAATATCTTTGACTTGGTGTTTAATATATTATATTGGTATTAGAAATTGGGTATCCCACCTTGCATGTTCGAATGGTTTAGCGGCATTAAAAAACTAGATACAAAACAATATGGACAAGTGGATAATCAAAACACTTGTTAATCAATCAATAACATTAGTTTTATGAACATACTTGACTAATATCAATATAAAAATCACATGGATAATGAAAACTAAATTATTAATAATCTAAATTCATAATTTTGGACTTTCATGATTGAGGCCTCTCAACCATGCTATCTTTAATATTGCCGTCATGGCCTGCCAACCAGGGAATCATTGCTAAATAAATAGTAATGTATAAACCAGATACACATATAATAATAATTCCTATAATTTTTATTATGATAAATATTGAGTCATCGAGGGGATGTCTATAGTTTTCCCCACCCATCACTTTCACGTCCTATTTATTTCTTATATTTTTAACGATCAGTATAGTTCATTCTCAAAATACCCACTAGGTCAATAATTTTTATATTGAATCAAGAATATGTAACATAAATAACATATCATTACATTAATAATGAATATATGGAGATAATATATATATTACCATTCAATTATATCTCTAGTAATGTTAATGGGTTTTTTTATAGATGAGAATACCTTTAAAAGATCACATGAAACATTCTTAAGGAAAATACCATTTTATTCTAAGAAATAACATATTTAAAATAATAAAAAATATATAATATTAGTAAATTTTTTATTTAAAGTAAACATAGAAAATTTTAAAGGAATTATGAAATCAAAGAGTATTCAGGACACCGATAATGTTTTTCATGTGGTGTACATTAAAATACTTGTTTTATTCAAACCTTTTGTAAACATTATCACATTCAGGAAATGATAAGAATATTAATTTTTATTTTTTTATATAAATTCAAAAAATGGGAAAAAATGAGTTTAATAATTATTTTGAAAATAATAAAAACAATTCCTGAGAATATTTTAAATAAAGCATGGACATGAGAGAAATTTATTTTAGGGAATACTTAAAAATATTTAAAAGAAATTCCCATAAAATTAGGTTAATTGTTAATTATTGATCAAGAAAAGATGAAATTGAATATAAACATGTATATCCCAATCATAAACATAGGATAAAGAAATAAATGGGTTTTAGGATATTCAGATTATATAATTATCTAGAGGAAATATGAACATAAACAATCTGAAAATAAAATGATATTGTTAATGATATCCCTTACCTCAAGTTTGACTTTACATGTAAGTGATTTTAATCTCATGCATAATAAATTTATAAGTATTATAATTATATAAAATAAAAATATAAATACATATAATATCATGAATTATATTCAAAAAATTACAACATTCATCTATTAATAATTCTTTATCAAAATCACCATTTCTGAGTTTTAACTGTTTCATTTTTCTTATAATTGTTGGTTCTATATTTTCAGTCCATGAATTAGGATCACGGTCCAATTATATTTATAATTTTAATCATGATATATAATTAATATATATTATTTATTTTTATATTAATATTTATTCTTTAAATGTGTACATAAAAATTGATGCAAATCTCTTCGTGGAGGTGATAATCCACATGTACGCACAAGCAACATTATCATTTATTAATGAGGGGAAGGTTAGGAAATAAAATGATATTTTTTATTTCCAAAAAATAATTATGATACAAAATTACTATATAAACATTATATTCATAATAATAACCATCCATGAATTGTGTTGATTAAAAATGAACCACATCACTTCTTGAAGTAGTAGTTTGTATATATGTTTGAAAAATGACCATGCATCCCAATTGATAGAAAACAAGATGAAAAAGTTTTCACAGTAGACAAAATAACATCATAATATGTGGTATATACTAATGTTATTATATCATTATGGTTAATACATATTTGAATGATGTATAAAAAGAATTAAAATGAAAAAACTTGGTTAAGATTTGTACCACTTCATTAGACAACCACTTTAGATTTATACCAAATTCGTTATTAGGATAATATTCTGATCAAAATGGGATATGTATTATGTGGGTAGGGTTGTTAAGAATGGATTTGGGTAGGTATTTATTGATATAAGAGTCAATTGAGGTGTGGAGGATAAAAGATATGAGGCATCCTTTTATAAGTGAGGGAGAGAGCAGATTTTAATATCTTCAAAAAAATTAAAATATATAAATGTCTATATAACATCCCTAAAATTTTACTCATTTATCAAGTGATAAGAAAAAATTCTCTACATTTATATATTTTATTTTGATAACCATGACATAATTTTATCCATAAAAACATATAATGCCACTCAATAATATTGGATCTCTTATATTCCCATAGACCTTTTAGTTTTATAGTTTTAGAGAACAAAGGAAACATCTTCATGTAAAATTCATAGAGTATCATTTTTTACCAAAAAATATGTTCTTTATAAATGCATGATATCTTCATTCAAGGAAGCTTCCAAATATTTAACTCTTAATTTATTAAATTTATACTCATCTTTAATCCATGTGAAAATATTTTAAAAATATGTGATGAAAAAAATAAAAAGATCAACAAGGGACATAAAAGTAAGAAAATCATTAGACTAGTGAAAAATATAAGAACCCATAAAATTATTACATTTTACAATTTATTATTTTAGTTTCTGAAATAAATCATATCCATATAGAAAACATACTTTTTTCTTAAATTAAAACATTAAAACCCATCTAAATAAAATAGAATTCTTTGTATGATAATTAGAGCATTATATTCACAAATTGTGTAAAAAATAACTAGATCCTAATTAAATATTTAAGAGAAAACTCCCCAATTAAATCCATTCTTCTTAAATTTGAATACAATCAAAATTACCCATTGTATTGGTGATCGATAATAGGATCAACTATCATATAACCAATATAGGGATCAACCATCATATAAGTAGTATCGGGCTCACCCATTCGTATAAGCTATATCATACCCACAAACTTGTATATGTTTTTTAATATAACCTATCATAATAAATAAATATCGAGTATAGTATCTAAAATAAAATATTTCATTCATACACTTTGTTAATAGGTTAAGGGTTAATTCCCCTATATTGGAAAAATATAACCCCTTTTAAAGGCTAGGTTAAGTGGGAAACCATTACACAGAATATAGATATAGATTCATAGAAGAAAAATGAATTGAAATCCCTGACATGGTACCAATTGTTTATAGGGAATTATATTTCAAGACAAAAAATAGGAAAAGTCCAATCACCCCCTTAGAAATACTATAATAGTGAAACTAGTCGATGAGGATGTGTGACCCCAAAAAAAGTTGCATAATATATGTCCAAAACATCATGGAATATCAGCCTAAAAATCCAAATTTTCAAGTGGGGGGAGGGGAGGTGACAGAAAATTGATATATGTTAGAACAATTTTCTCCCTTTCAAACCACCAACCCAACAATTCCTATGAGTAACTCACAATATTTTCAACCTGATTCAATGAAAAACAAAACTAAAAACACTATAAAAATAGTCAAAGAATGGGTTCTCATTTTTATATTAGGATAAAAGGATATATGGATAAATGATGGGTGTCAGTACACCCATTCCACTTTCTAGTATTTCCACCCAGCAACACCTCAAAGATGTTGTACTATCTGCCGTGTTCAATTTGATGAGATCCAATGCTCACAAAGAATCACTAGAAGTTCCACAATGAGATCCCAACATTACACAACCCTCAACGCTCACCAAAATATTAATATTCTCTTCCTATGATCCAAACACTACTACCCAAATAAAGCTAAGCTATCTCTTCACCTTCAAATATTGATGCCTGATAGAGATACTAAATAAAAAACATGTTGTAAACCATACACCACCAAGAATCTAATCTATGGATTATGAAAAATATAAAGATAATTTCAAGAATTTAGATCCATGTTATGTTATCCAAGATCTGAATCTAGATCCTTGGATGAGGAGTCCCAACTCGACATCTACTCGTTCGCCTAGCCACTATAGCCTGAAACACCCAAAATGATTTTAAACCATCCCATGACCTTGTAACCCCACATGGTAACACTTATATGACTAAATATTTTGAATAATAGAAATAACACACCAAGAAACTTCTCTTTTATGTTTTTATATCTCTGCAAGACTCTAAGAATGAAGTAGACCCACAAGTCCAAAAGATTACTATTGATAACATTTGTAAGAAATTCAAAAGATATATAAAATATTATTTATAATTTATTTAAATACATATATATAAATCTATTAAAATTTTATGAATATTTAAATAGAAGAAAATTATTTATAAATTAATTAATTAAAACATTTAAAATGACTTTTTAAGTTGAAATGTCTCTTTCCTCGAGTCCGACTTGTTGATAAGTGAATTTATTTTTTAAATTTTTGATATTAAA
The DNA here is from genome assembly GCA_963277665.1 of Viscum album. NCBI lineage: Eukaryota > Viridiplantae > Streptophyta > Magnoliopsida > Santalales > Viscaceae > Viscum > Viscum album. The sequence goes on along the minus strand of OY728155.1, from coordinate 80,394,920 downwards.
ATGTAGTGATTTTTATTATTAATTTTTTTTAATGAAATACTATATCCCCAAGGTCTTATTTATATTTTTAAGGTGCTAAATATTATAAAAATTGAGGTAAATAAGAAAAGATTAAAAATAATTCCCATAAGGCAGTTTCACAAAATGATAAAAGATCAAGAAGAACTTATGGGGCACAAAACTGAAGAAATAGGAAGAAAAAATGATTAAAAGGCTAAAACTTTACGTTACACATTGTCTAATCATTACATATCATAAAACAATACATGGAGGGAATAAAATTCAATTTGTAAAGTGGAAGGAACTAGCATGTAATGAAAAGAACTTGTTTCATGTTGTGAGACATAGTGTCACTCCATTACACATGCCTTGAATACTTATAAATATTTATAATGAATTTATCATTTCATTATTATTTTAAGGCATTAAATTTACACATCATGTAGACATTTCCCAATGTAAAAAATCTTAGATGATCCTGAAACAACTTGATTTGACATATCAAGGGGAAAGATTTGTTTTATAGACTATGAACCACTCGTGACTATCTTTTGACCCATATTAATTCAATTTAATGCCACCCAATCCCCTAGGATTTCTATAAATACAGTACTAGTACACCATATAAAAGTTGGATCCGTAGACCAATGTTTAGAGTAAGAAGTAGCGCTATAGTGGGGTCCTCTACTAATTTCTCTCCGATTTTAATTATGATTTATTTTATTTAATAGTTCCTTCTAACTCTCTCCCCACTAGAATATGGGGATACAACTTCATTGTGTGAGGGATTTCTAACAAAAGGGTAAATTTAATATTGAATTTACACCTTTCTCTTTATTCATAAATTTTGTTTTCTATAATTTGTTAGTAAATTTCAATCTCTTTTTTCTTCTTTCCATGACCATTAAATTGAACCTGAAAGGATACATTATAATTTATCAATTGGTTACACTAAATTGAGGCATGAAAATTATTTCGTTTCGAGAAACTGGGTTTAAATATGGTATGATAGAAACTCGATTCGTAGAAACCGTAAATTACTAGAAAATGGGAAATAGAGGATTTCTGCATTGGGGAGGGGATACAATGACCATTGGATGAACCTCATATTTACTTTTAATCCACACATGGATTAACTAATTTAACTTCTAAAATACAATTTCACTCGAACCCATAATCTAAAAAACATTGGAACAACTTTCCAAATATGATTTCAAACCATACAATTTGTTGTTTTTTCCTTTTAATTTCGTTTTCTCAAAATTGATTCCCAAAACCCCAAATGATCTTTTAATTTCATTACGTGTTTCTTTAAACAAATTAAATAATAAAATTATTATATAAACCAAATCAAACTAATTTCATTATCTCTATGGGATTGATCTCAATCTTTCTACTATATTAATTTTACTTAATTATGTATAATTTTTATGTGTTTTATAAATCTGAATTTTGATTAGACCCGATGGAAATAATGATGCTATTTGAGACAATAAAGACTAGTATTAGTTTCATGGATTGTAACAAAATAGTTTTTGGGATTTTATTTTTATATTACATTTTATTTTAATTTATATATTTACACTAGTCTTTTCATGATGTGAATTTCATATTTTAAAACATTAAAGGAATGACTAAAATATAAGGGAAAGGGTAAATAGGTCATCAAAATTGATCTTGAGACAAAACAACATTGGAGGATAAAAAAGTTAGTTGTGTCAATAGAGGGTGTAGAGAAACATATCACTGTATTAATATTTCAATGTGATGTGGGGTTACATATTCTCAAGGATTATGGTTGGACATCAAATATATGATGGCTATTGAGAATCCTAGAACCTATCATTTCTATAAATCACATTAAAATTAATACAATGAAAATTTAGATGATTTAAAACATGGAATATTTTTATAGAATACCACATGGAGACCCAAATAAACATATGGAAATCATTCTCAAGCTCTAGAAAAAATTAAAATTCCAAAATGTTTTGAGTGACACAGTAAGGATCTATCTCTCTCAAGTTTTCATTATGAGAGAAATATTAAGAGTGAATTCAAATATTTACAGTGTATTCCATCACAACATGGTATGCGTTATCATGAATCATATCACCCAGTTCATCGTAACTTACAAATCACTCTACTCATTATGTGAACATTACAAGGATATGGCACATAAATTCCCCCACAATGATATATATATATGGCTATTAATCTAGACATTTTATAAGGGTTTGTCCCATATAAACACGTGGATTATTAATGATCCTTCTAGAGGATAACTAATGAAGAATTCACCTAAATAGAGACACATATTTTTTTGATAAAATGGAGATAAATAGTTTCATATGTTAATGTTAAGGGTTACAAAAAAAGTGTTCACGCGATAAAAAAATATGATTAGATGGAATCACTGACCAAGAACTTGGACATGATGATGGGATAGTAAAAAAACTACCAAGGTATGTATATAGAAGATATAAAATATACTGATTACAATCAAGGTAATAAATTTCAGGGGGTTGGAAAAACAATAAAAGGAATAAGAATATCAACTAAGTAAAGAAGGGTACCAACCACAAGTACTGCAAGGGCCCAAACTGATTATCCGGGTCTTTATGTTGTAAGATACATTGGCCTCATTCATGACCACATCTGGGGATATAATAAAAAAATAAAATAAAACATGGAAATAAAAAAATCTTCACTAAGGGATATAGAGGTTCAAGTCATCAAGATCGCTAAGATAATCATAGAGGGACCCATAATAGTAAACATAGGATTCTTTATAGTACACCAACATAAATATTTAAATTATTCATTTCAAACAATTGGGAAGAAGAGACAAGGAAGTGATATAAAACTTACAGGATATAATGAAAAACTACTATAGTGGGAATGTGAAAGAGAAGTTGAAGAGATAAAAAATTAAAATGAAATAGCTAAAGAAGGAAAAGTTTAGGAGAAACACCATATTATAAGACAAGACTTCCTTTTCTAGAATTAATTGAAAAAGTGAATATCAACATGATGAAATGAAATTTTTTCAAAAAAATAAAAAAATTATATATTAATATTATTTTGTTGTGGATCTCACAAACATGATAAAATACAGATAATTCATGAAAGGGAGGGTAACCGATAAGTAGAAGGTAGAGGAAATTGACACCACCCCACTCACACAATAGTGTTTAGTGGATGTGTATAGGGGCCTACCAATGAAGTAATGCTATCCATGTTGATTTTTTATTCCCATATTTATCGAAACTAAAAACTGTAGAAAATATTTTTGTCACTAATGTTTTAGTGTTAATATCTTGTTGTAAATTCCTTTCAATATTTTGGAACTAGAAAGAATAATGACTATAAGAGTTTTACTTCAATTAGAAGACTCGACAGTAAAGTATCCTAGAGGGGTAATCATGGATATTCTAACCAAATTCAAAAAATTCGTCTTCTCTATTGAATTTTTTGTTTTGGAAATGGAAGTGAGTTAAATCCAATCATTCTATGTAGTCCATTTGGAGTCAATTGGTGTGAACTGATTGACATCCAAATTAGAGAACTCTGTATAAGAGTTGGGGGTGAGTAGGTAAGTTTCAATATTCAAGAAGAACTAAAACAATATGATGTAAGGGATGAAAATGAGTTTATAAAAGACAAAATATATAAATTTGTGGTTATTAAGGAAGTTGAATAAGTACATGAGATAAAAATAGTTTTGGAAGAGGATTCTCCAAATAAAAGAACAACTAAAAATTAGGAAAATATGAGGACCAAGAAAACTGATAGTGGAGAAGAAATTGATTCCAAAAAGTTTGTAAAGGGAAAATAGGTATGGATGGAATATGAAATTCTATTTAGTTTATCTATATTGTGGAATAATTGGTGGATTAGCCTGACCGAAATCAAGAATGTGTTTCCATTAAGAAGAATTACCATGTTTAGAGAAAGTTGTAAAGGACCAACCTATATGGAAAAGACATAACTGATACTATTTATAGACTATTATGAGGTAAAAAATTTTCAATCATCTATTACCTACGATGATGATAAATTAGGTAAGGTTGAGCCTGCAAAAAATAAGAAAAATTTCTTTCAAGAGGAAGCCTGATTTTTTTGTGTTTTTTCTTAATTTTTTTTCTATTTTTATAGGTGTTCATGCACTCAAGATAATTTTATTTTATTTCAATTATTATGGTATGTACTTCCCCTATTTCACGTTAATTTTTAAGACCATAAATACCGTGGTAGATAGTAAGTAGTTTGAAGAATAAGAATAGGCTATAACACCAATAAACACTGTGAACCATATTATCATCCTGAATCCAAGGAAATATATATCTTATATTAGGATCATGCATAACCTACATAGTCGACATCAAATAAGCATTAAATAATGGAGTAAGAATTTCAATTTAGAATTTTCCAACTATATTCCTCATATTTAATCTAGTAAGTGATTTTATATTCCAATTTCAAGACCACATTTGATTCTTTATTTCCTAAAATGAACTAGGAGACACAATCTACCAAGGACAATTCCC